>CM077096.1:42890293-43636895 GCA_039513925.1 Platanthera zijinensis
TTTGGTTGTATGGCCCGCGTGCCTGATAAAGCCGCCTGGTGCTGACTCCAGGTGGGCCCCTTGGTGGTGATGCCAAGGTGGCGGGCCGGTGGACTCCTATCCCCGCATCAGAATCAAAATTTGAAGAAGTAATAAATAACATGTACATTTGAACAATCAAAATTTTGTATTTAATGTACAGAATTAAGCCAAGAGAGTGTTTGAATTAGTGAAATTAAGAGGATTTGGTAGCTCTTAGGGTTAGAGACTTGGTAGCCTAAGTTATTAAAGGTGCAAGAAGCACTGAGACGCAAAGGGGTCCTGGAGGCTAGGCATAAGATATAGGCATGTACCAGAGCACGTGAGCACAAAAATGAAAAAAAAACATTTTTTATGAATAAATGTACATTTGAAAGGTTGTAAAGATTCATTTATATTTTGTGTTCTAAAGTCCATGCCCAATTTCACTGAAAATCAATAAACTGGGTGTCCAGTTTACTAGGCACCAACTTCAATGAAAATCAATGAATTGGGCATATCCATTTCACTGATTTTTGGGCACCCAAGTCACTGAAAATCAGTGAATTGGATGCCCAAGTGTGCCTAGGTGCGCCTCAGGGGCGCCAAGGTGAGTCTCAGGTGCTTTTGAGGCACCTCGCCCTCGCGCGTCTGGCTCCTGAGGAGCCTTTAATAACATAGTTGGTATCTCTTGTCCCTCGATCTCCGCTCATAGGCAACCAATATTCTGACTCCACAATTCTCTATCTCTGCCACACCAACTTCATCTTCAGCTACCTCTCCGAGAACTATCGACTCATTGCGACCAAACAAATAAAAAATAATATCAGAGTAATCGATCCCTCTCCACATTTTTTGCAGACTACATCTCCTTGTTGAGCTTTTTCATCGTCATCCTAGTCTGTAGGAGTTGTCCAAGAGTTTCTTTATGGCAAGAATTGTTCCTCCTTGCTGCAGACAATGTTTTAAATGTTTTCCAATATGTACTCATGCATATCGGAGGCATGTCAGAGGACACTCGCACTATAGGTATTTTGTATTCGGCTATTTGATTTGAATGGTCCACGAAATTTCATCAATCATCGTACTAAAAAAATATTTTCAATCTCAATTAATCCATCACCATCCCACATTTTGAGAAAATGCAAGCCATGTTTATATATAAGCTTAAGACTAATAAGAAACAATTTTAGGAAAAACGTTGTTTAATAAATATTTGAAATTATTATTAATTTTTTGAAACTATGTACTATAGTGCACATGTTTTTATACTAAGGCATATGAGCATGGGACGTAGAGATACTTCCTATGCTCGTATCTAGGTTCTTAAATATAATAAAATAGGCCTCGAATATATGATTTTAGAATCATCACATTTATTTTTATTTTAGAATCATAACATTTTATTTTATTTTTTTAATATCGTATCAGCATTTACCTGTGTGTATTTGGTGGTAGAACTTTTAATAGTTTTTGACAAAATTAAATTGAAGGAAAAAAATTTAATTTCAAATCTTCTTCCATTTTTTCACAAAACACAGAATATATTTTTTAATATTTAGTCTTGCACGCCCACCTATGTTATATGCTCATGAAGTGAATATATGGGCATGGGTATGTGTAGATGAGCGAATAAAAAAGGATCAAAATCATCAAAATTTTAATAATATATGCACAATTAGAAGAAAAATTTCATGCTTGCTCCAAAAAAAATGAAAAAATAAAATATATTTAGAAAAAAAAAGATCCTATACTTAATTTGAGCAAAAGATATTGCGCCAAAAATAGTAATTTCTTTACTACAAGTTTGAATGGAATCTAATTTTAAGTAGAAGAGAAAGAGAGTGGAGAGAGAATGCATAGGTGTATATAAATATTTCTTCTGCTTTTAAAATATTTTTGTATATTTTTTTAATCTAGTCATTCAAATATAAAATGTAATTCTCCAAAATGCAAGTAAATTTCAAAATAGACAAGTGTATGACGTTCGTGCAGTGAGAGGAACAGTTTTAGTTTCAAATTTCATTATTCACCCACAAAGGCACCTACTTACACAGACCTACACTAAGAACAAGTAGAATATCACGATATTATTATTGTCCGCAACAAATAGATGTTACAAGGCTTATATAGAAGCCGGAAAAATAACACGAGTCGGAACCACAACTCTAACAGTAAATACGAGATGACTTGAATGTAAAAAAATACAAAATATAAAATAAGACTAAGTTCAACTCTCCCCCTCAAGTCGGACGTATGATGTCGATCATCCCAAGTTTTTAAATATCATCAGAAAACACATCACTTCTCAAGCTTTTAGTGAACACATTGTCAGTTGATCTTTGGACTGGACAAACTGTGACCACGGTCTTCTTATCTAGGTGATCTTTGATAAGTGACGATCAACCTCCACATGCTTTGTCCTGTCGCGCTGGACTGGATTATGGGCTATACTAAAAGTTATTTTATTATCACATAATAAGGAAAACAGACTATCCCAGATAAGCCCAGATCATGTAATACAGTACGTAACCATAGGCCCTCACAAAGGCCTTGTGACATAGCACAATATTCTGCCTCAGCACTGGATCTGGCCACCACATTCTGCTTCTTACTACGTCAGGTCACCAGATTTTCCCCTACAAAGGAGCAGTATCCGGTAGTGGACTTGCGATCATTCCAACATCCATCCAAGTAAGCATCTGTGAAAACTTCGATCTTCAAGTGATTATTTTTAAAGAACAAGAAGCCACGACCTGGGGCCTTTTTCAAATAATATAACACATGATATGCTGTCTCTTGATGTTTGATCCTGGGAGCATGCATATATCTACTCAAAATGCCAACTGAATAGTGATATCTGGGCGTGTTCGAGATAGGTATATGAGTTTCTCAACCAATCTCTGATAGCGAGAAACATTGGTTTGGTCACCATCACCACCTTCTTCAATCCTATGATTTTTTCATAGGGGTGTTCGTAGGAACACAACCAAGCATCCTGATCTCCTTCAAGAGATCTAGAATATACTTGCATTGAGATATGAAAATTTCTGAGTTGATCTGGCGACCTCAATACCAAGAAAGTAACATAACATTCCCAAACTTTCACCTCGGATTCAGCAGATATGAGGGATTTGAGTTTGCAATCTCCTCTGTGTCATTTCCACTGATCACAATATCATCTATGTAGACAATGAGAACCACAACCCTCTGATCGCAATGACAGACAAACATGGTGTGATCAGACTGAGCCTGCTTATAACCAAACTTAAGCATATCTGCGAGGAACCTTCCAAACCACGCCCTAGGAGATTGTTTTAGGCCACATAGAGATCTCTTTAGGCGGCAGACAAGACCTTCATCCCCTTTTTTCATAAATCCAGGAGAGAATTTCATGTACACCTCTTCATCAAGTTCCCTATGGAAAACGAATTCTTCACATCGAGTTGGTGGAGGTCCCAATCCAAGCAAGCAACGCACGAAAGCAACACCTGAATGGAGTCCATCTTTGCCACGGGAGCAAAGGTTTCCTGGTAGTCAACACCCTGGGTTTGAATGCAACCCTGAGCAACTAGACGAGCCTTGTGTCGTTCAACCTTACCGTCCTGGTTTTGCTTAACAGAGAAAACCCACTATAAACCAATAGCTTTCTTACTAGAAGGAAGGGAAGAAATATCTCATGTGTGATTTTTATCCGACGCAGACATTTCCTCTTTCATCGCTTGAGTCCATACCGGTATGCTCAAAGCTTACTGCCACATTTTGGGAATAACAACTAAGAAGAGAGAAGAGACAGAGGCTGATGGCCTAAAGAGAGATGGCAGTAAGCCACATGATTAGAGATGGGGTTTTAAGTGCAAGAAGTTTTACCTTTCAGCCTTAGTTATTAAAGGCGCAAGACGCACTAAGACATAAAGAGGTCTTGGAGCCTAGTCGCAAGACTCAAGGCTCAGGCGCGCGCTTGATGAAGACAGCAACCACATTCATTTAAAAAAAATAAGCAACAAACATCAATTCATCTTTTTGATCAGATTTTTCATATATTCTACTCACTAATCATTCATTACTATCATTTATATCTCTTAAAAAATATAATTAATGTGATTACTTGCATCATATCTAAGTTTTAACACTCGATTATTTTTCACAAACTCTAAATTATGAAAAAACTATTGAGTTCTTACATTATTTCTTTCTTTCTTTTGTAAAAAAAGTTTGAAACAAAAATCGCTCTCAGACGTGTCTTTCATGTTCTAAAGGCCACGAAGGCGCAAGCCTCTGAGCCTGTTGAGCCTGGAGCCTTAGGCGCGCCTTTAACAACATAGCTTTCAGCAGTGCAAGTGGTACATGAAGATCAGCATCATCAGAATCTGAGGTTGAAGTGGGCACTGGTAGAGGTGGAACTTTAGTGGTCTGTGGATCTGAGGAACGACGGTGGTAATACATGAGGAAACTGGAAGACAGGAGGAGAGCAAAGGATCAGGTAAGAGAATCGAGGGCGGTAGAGGAGTAGAATCAGAAGCGCACAGAGGAGGAGTGACAGAAGGAATAATGGGAAGAGGGACAGCATTGAACTCAATATCACCAGTACTCTCCCCCTGATGAAGAGAGTGAGTCGAAGACTGAAAATAGGATTCAACCTCCCTGAAGATAACGTCCATAGTACGAAATGTGCGCATTGGGGGCTGATGATAACACGGATACCCCTTCGTGGTGGAGGAATAGCCTAGGAAGACACACCGGTGGGCCCTAGGATCAAATTTGTCCCGGTGTGGTTGATGAACGTAGACAAAACAAACACATCCAAAGACGCGGGGGGCCATATGGGTGGTATGGACAACCGTCATGGTGGAAAGACAGGCGATAGGAGTGACATATCGAAGGATAAGAGAGGGTAGACGGTTGATCAGGTGAGCAACAGCGAGCACAGCATCACCTGAATAAGACTAAGGAAAATGCATAGTGGCAAGGAGGCATCGAGCAACATCAAGACGGTGTCGGTTTTTTTCGTTCAACAACCCCGTTTTGAGTGGAGGTGTGAACACAATCTTGTAGTCTGATGGATAACACCATGACTAGCAAGGTAGGAACCAAAGGTGCCAGCTCGATCATCATACTCTCCCCAATTATCACTCTGAAGAACCCGAATAGGTCTATCACAACTGGGTCAACACCATTTATGGAAAACTTGAAAACAAAAGAAAACATCACTTTTTCAACAGGTACACCTATGTGGTGCGAGAAAAACAATCAATAAAGATAACAAAATAACGAAAGCCAGCTAACGATAACACAGGGGAAGGTTCTCAAAAAACTATATGTATTACATCAAAAGGAACGCTACTAGGAACAAATAGATGTGATGACGTGTGACACACATGTTTTGACATGTCACGAACTTCGTAGACAAAAGTTTTAAGAAAAGGAACAAAAGCAGGAAACAATTTTTGAAGGTAAGCAGGCGACGGATGTCCAAGGCGCAGATGCCAGCGGTGAACATCATCAGTAGTAACAGCAGAGCAGAAGAGAGACGGAGAGGATAGTTAGGAGTTCAGGTAGTACAGGCCACCACAATTCCTACCACTGTCAATGTCCCGCTTTGTACTCAGTTCATGAAAGACACAAGTATTAGGAAAAAAGGTTACAGAATAGTTAAGGGATCTAGTAATATTGCTAATTGAAAGTAAATTCCGAGGAAAAGATGGAACATGAAGAACCGTAGGGAGGGAAATAGTCGGAGAACAAGAGATGTGTCCCTTGCCCGCAATGGGAGACAAGCTCCCATTAGCAAATATGACCTTATCCTCACCAGACAAGGGAATATAGGAAATAAAACCTGAGAAAGAGCCTGTCATGTGGTGGGTGTGCCACATGAGCACTTGGCATAGCAACAATGGCCAGAGAAGTAGGAGCACCGGAAGGCTGATCTGGCTGAGAGTGAAACAGGCGATGAAAAACATCCAGCTCGTGTGCAGTGAGCTGTCCTGGAGAGGAATGCAATGTCTCATCATAGACATCAGCTGAGTATGCAGCATCATGAGACCGAGAACCACCCGGTCTGTGGCCTCAACGTCTAGGTCCATGACCACGACCACGACCATGAAGGACAAGGCGAGTGTGAAGCTTGAAGCACACCTCCCGAGTATGTCCCCGTCGACTGCAATAATCACAAGTAAGAACTGAGGAGCCGGGACTAGGAACATAGCCGCGACCCACACTAGTCAGGGCGGAACGATTTGAAGGAACAAGAACACTGAGGGACTTTCGGAGGGCTTCAACCCCAAGAACCATATTGAATGCCTCTTGAAGTGACGGGAGAGGGGAGCGGTGAAGGATGTGTGACTGCACTATATCAGACTTCATCTTCAGGACCATGAGGAATACATGAAGACGAAAGCGGTCCTCCCGTTGTTTCAGCTGAACAGCATCCGCAGTACAAGCAAGGGTAAAATGAGAAAAGTAGTCCAATTCCTGATGTAGGCGTTCCAAGTTCGAGAACAACGATGGCACGGTCTCGAGCCTTGCCGCAACTCCAAAATGCAACGGGCAAACTCATAAACCTGAGTAGAGCGACCAATCTGGGGGTATGTTTCCCGCGCCCGGGTCTAGATCTTGTGAGCTGAGTCCATCAGCATATAGCTCTAATATACTTTGGGTGCATCGAATGGAGGAGCCAAGACACCACAAGGGAGTTGGTAGAGTCCCAACGCTTCGTCTTGAGGGGTCCGTAATGGTTCCATTGATGTAACCAAACAACTAGTGACTGTGAATGACGTGTTGAGCAGCGCGCGACCACTCAAGATAGTTCATGTCATCTAAAGGAACTGTAGTAATCTTTAGAGAGCCGGAGTGTCCAAGAGACTGCTGACAATCACTCGTTTGTGGCTGGATCACATTCGGAGAGGATGCAGAAGAATCCGGATCACCCATAATGGCGAGGAGTATCAATAGGAACTCACAGCAGCAACAGAAAAAAAAGGGAGTGGGACATCCGACAGGCAAAGGAGACAGCAGAGGGACGGTGCAGTCAGCAGTCGAAGAAAAAACAGTAGAGGACAGCAGCAACATGGAACTGTAGAGGACAACAGTCGAAGAAGAGAGACGCAGGAAACCCCGTCCGGCGAGTCGTGTTCGTCGGCGGAGAAGGAAGATCGATCGGAGCAAGTCCTGGTGCACGGAGGCGGAATCTAGAGGGATTTTTCGCAGGATCTTGAGGGATTAAGCGTGATCTGGCGCTAGGTCGCGCAAAAGAAGTTGATGGACAGGCAACGACGGTCTGGCTGCTTCATGGAAGGACGGCGGCGGCGTCCTTCTCAGCAACCGGCGGTGGAGAGGCCGCCTGGCAGCCTCATAGGGTGAGCAACAGAAGACGGCGGTGGGAAACGCAAGCGGAGAAGGCCAGCAGCGGGATCGGCAGGCGAGCGGAAGCGGCTAGGGTTTTTTTTCTCCCCCTTTGATACCAAGTAGAATATCACGATATTATTATTGTCCGCAACAAATGGATATTACAAGGCTTATATAGAAGCCGGAAAAATAACATGAGCGGAACTATGACTCATACAGTAAAAATACGAGACGACTTGAATGTAAAAATACAAAATATAAAATAAGACTAAGTTCAACTGAACAACCACCTACTAACCCAAAGTCAACATCAACGGTCATAAATTATAATTCTCATTAAAAGAAATTAGGTCGCCATTCCAAAAAAAACTAAAAACTATTTTCCTAAACTATTCTCCTAAACTATTTCTTTCTTAAACTATTTCTTTTCTCTTTCTCCAATTCTCCTTTCCAAATTCCAAGCTAAGGTCTTCACCATCTGCATTGCAGTATAGAAAGAGATTGATTTTGAAGCAAAGAAAAAAATAGAACAGATGGCCTCTTCTTCTTCTATTTTTGGTAGAAATACGTCTTCTTCTTCGTCATCTTCTTATAACCAAATCCGAAAGACTACATTTTCTAAGTGTAGTGAAATTGAGTAATCGATGCATGTATTTTTCATTGTCTTTTCTACTTGTAAAACCCGTGGATTTCAACTTTCCTGATTTTGTAAAAAGGGTGTTAAGATGTTTTGAATCTATATATAAATTAGAAGCCTTTTTTGGTGTAACATTGAAACGTTCTTTTTATCTTTTGATTTTTTTCTTTTCAATAAACTTTATTGAGAGAGAGCGGGAGGGGACCCATGTGCACATGTATTAGTCCTAATCTTTTTGAAGCTCGTTCAACTGACCACCTTTTAGCTTTATGTCATCTTCGAAGTGTTGATGGAGGTTTGATAATCAGGAGGGGCTAAGTTCCCCTCCTATAGGAGTCATGGGGGTGGATCCCACGACCCAAATCAGTATATGTTTTGAATTTGGAGCATACTTCACACATAACCGCAAACTTCATTCTCTTCGTAAGCCTAATTCTTCAAAGTAAACATATATCACCGCCCTTGGTGATAGCAATAATTTGGGGTTAATCACGTATGTTCTTGTGTTATGTGATTCTACCGTTTATGTAATGCTCCTTTCTTTACACGATTCTATGTGCTAAATGGGTATATGAATCCAATAATTTACATTTTACGGTTAAGAATGTTGGGAAATTCATGTGGATTTGATGGTACAAAACCCTGATAAGACTACTTATTGAAGAAGGATGAAACTCAGCTGAAGAATGATCTCCAATACAAGCTTAGCGCTCAACGTTCGTTGACGAAAAATCATTGACCGGTGACCGGTGACTATGATCAAAGTTCCTTGATCTAAAGAAATGTTAAACGATCACCGATCATTGACCGCTTACCGAAGACCAGGAAGCTCACAGATTAAAGACTCGAAGAGCTCACTCAGTGATCACCGATCGTTGACCGTCTTTCGTTCACCGGTAACCCAGACGCTCACTGACAGAAAACTTGAAGATATGGCCAATGAACACCGATATCGGCGTCCGTCAATCTCACTCGGTGATCGTCGACCACTTATTCAAGATTAAAGTTAAGATTTTCTCCATACTAAAGAAGGCCGATCACAGATTGTTGACCGAGAATCTGTGACCGCTAACCGCACTGCCCTCCCAGCAAAGACCTTCATTCAAAGATTGTTGACTGAAGCGCTCACCGATCATTTATCAAGTTCAAAGTATTCTCAAATTCAAATATAGTCATTGTAGAACAAGACAAAGCAAGTTCTGAAAAAAGGAATGTTGCCCATTCTTTTGGGGACTAGATCTCGAAGGAGATCAATGGAAAAGGAAGTTGATGTTGTCATTCATGATTGGCTCAAGGAAAGGGGGACTATATATATTCTCTTACAGAAGGAAGAAATGGTTGGCGAGTTCTCTCAATCTCAAGAAGCCCTAGCTAGCACCTTCATCCTTCTCTTTGTAATTTCTCTAAGGAAGTTGTGTTTCTCTTCTCTCTTGAGACGCAATTAGAACTCACAACCTTGTGATAAGCTCTCACTAAACTCTCAGATTCACCTGTTATAAAAGGTTACATGTCTCTCCCTTCAAAAGAGTTGTGCAATGATTGGAATCTCCAGTGGAAAAGATTCGTCAGGTTGGAATCTCTAGTGGAAAAGACACGTCGTCTTAGTGAAGACGGTGCTAGCCCACATTTGTGGAAAAGAGGATGTACCCAGTTAATTGAGAACCTCTATAAAAACACTCTTTATCGTCTGAATTATAACTGCTCTTAGGCTCTAATGCTCTATAGCCTAGAATTTTATTTTCTTCATCTTTTTATTTCTTATCTTATGCTTGCTATCTATCTGTGATTGTGGTGTTTACGTCGTCGGATCCTTGGCCGATGCCTCACTGAATGGCCCGCATTTACCAATTGTGATCTTCTGGAGTCCTGGCAGGTTGCAGATTTTCTCGATGCTAATGGCTCCTGGAACAGAGTTGCCCTTGCTGGTGAATCCATGGTGGAGCAGCTTTTGTGCGTCCCTATTTGCCGAGAACTATAGTGTGATATCCCTGAACTCAACATGTGCTTTAGTGGCAGAACCATCACATCCCTTGCATATGCCGCTCTGTTCGGGGAGGTCAGATGCGATTTTCGTTGGCTCAAGAAACTCCATCTCCACCCCTGTGAGAAACTTTTTTGGTGGAGACACACCCATGATGTTATTCTGACACGAACATGGCTCACTCGGAGGGGGCTTGCAGACTCTAATCTTTGCCTGTGGGGTTGTTTGCAATGAGAGGACCACGACCACTAAGCAACTGCTCTCGGTTCATTGCAATGTGGTCTGCGCCATTTTGGTTGGGTATCTCCCAGCCTCAAATTCGTTGATGGGGTGATGTGTGGTCTCTTGTCGAATCTACAACCGGCTCGAAGATGGCCCACCTCCGTGTTTTCTGCTATGTGGTCTATCAATCTTGGCGGGCTTGCAATGTCAATGTCTACAACAGCGAGCATGCGACCCCGGTTGTTCTGGCGGCTTCTGTGCATGGAAATCTAACCCGTGCTATTACGTATTCAATCTGGGACCACTGGAGTGCCAATCAGCCTCGGCAGCTATCTTCTCCTTACCTTTGGTTCCCCTTACCCCTGGATGGATAAAAATTAATACAACCGGTGTCGTGAGCCTTAACAATGCGGCGGGTTTGGGATTGTCATCTGGAATGACAAAGACGAGGTGCTTTGCGCAGCGGGCACTGCTATTTCCCACTGGGACCCCGGTAGTATGGAACTTGCGACCATCCTTTCAATCAAGCAACTGGTGCCCCCTATCTTCTAGATGTCTGTGGCGTTATCATTGAAGCCGACTGCAAAGGTATTATTGACTTTGTAACACTTCTCTCTGACAAGACCGGTGGACTATTGTCGGTGCTGGGGACGACACTGTGGACCTCATTAACGACTTCAACAAAGTCCTCGTTCATCTTATTCCGAGATTGGCCAACCGTATGGCAGATTTGTGTTATCATTGCTAAATCTTGTAACTCTGTATGGCATGACTTGGAGGGTACTAATAATGAATTCCTTGAGCTTGTCAAGGCGGATTTGGATAGCATAGCTCCTGGGTGATGGCTTGCATCGTTTATTTCCCACTTTCATATATATATATATTATATATATATATATATATATATATATATATATATATATATATATATATATATATATATATATATATGTAAGTAGTCTTTGGTCTTTGGATGTTGCTTTTGTTTCAGAGTTGTGATAAATATTTTATTTCTGACGAGGATCACACATCATATTTGGGTCGTCGCACAGTGGGGCCTAGTTTAGTCTATTCACGCATGAGATCTTGACAGTATCAACAATTCGAACCCACAGATACGTCCAGAATGCTATTACATCTTTCTACATATTTTTGCTTTATTTTTATGCATTATTTAGTGAGATCGGACACCATACATGAGCGATCAGTAATAGTTGTTAACGCACGATTGCCCTAAGCATTTTATTACAATAAGATGGTAGGGTAGTGGTAGAGGGCATTGCAGATTTTGGAGATTATCTTCCCGGAATCCGATGATCTCTCCTAAAGCTGACTCCATGAAACCCCAAGGTGTCAACCCCTTGGTAATTTGTTTTCCTCCCATTGCTTCCTTGTGTTTCACGTCCCTCTACCATCATTCCCAAATAGCAGCCACCATTCCATCTTAAAAGCTAGCCGCCCGTTCCACCATTAAGAACAGACACCCCTCCACCTTCACAGCCACCACCAACCGCCATCCACCTTCAAAGCCCTAGTTGGCATCCTCCAATCCCCACCCAACCACAGCTACTTAAGTCCTTCACAAACATCCCTCCTCCTATTATTCCCCTTTGGAATACCTCCCTGCACCAACCTGGCTGCAGTTACAGCAGCCACCACTTTTCCAACCCATCAACGGTTAGAACTGTCGTCACTTTTCTAACCCTTGTCTAGCACCCACCTAATTATAGTTATAGCATCCGCCACTTTTCCAACCCCTATCCCAACACCCTCCAACCCTCCTGCATCTTTGGTTGGTGTCGCCAACCCCCTCCCCAAGAACCACCAGACCTCCTGCATCTCTAAACATTCTCTCTCCCTTTCAAATCATCCACATGACCTACCTTGCCCCTCCTTATGCCATGGGCGCACTCCCCACCCCCTCTTCTTTTGAATTCTACCCTAGAAGAAGACATAGACAGAAGGGTGCATATCCTTGGACAATAACTCATCGTACAGTCGGACGGCAGCTCGTCAGACAGTTGGACGGCGGCTCATCGCCTCATCGGACAGTCGTACGGCAGCTTGTCGGACAATCGGACGGCAGCTCGTCGGACAGTCGGACGACAGCTCGTCGGACAGTCGGACGGCAGCTCGTCGGACGGCAGCTCGTCGGACAGTCGGACGGCAGCTCGTCGGACAATCGGGCGGCAGCTCGTCGGTCAGAAGGCAGCTCGTCGGACATTCGAACGGCGTCGGACAGTCGAACGACACCTCATCAGACAGCCGAACGGCACCTCGTCGAATAATCGGACGGCACCTCGTCGGACAGTCGGACGGCACCTCGTCGGACAGTCGGACGGCACCTCATTTCGAACAGTCGGACGACACCTCATTTTGAACAGTCGGACAACACCTCGTTCCGGGCAGTCGTACGGCACCTCGTCTTGGACATTCGGACGGCACCTCGTCCCGGACAGTTGTTGTCATCTCGTCTCGGATAGTCGGATGACATAACGTCGCATGTCAGTGGGACGGAGTTCCAACGACGTGTCGTCAACACATTGTTAGTCATACACATGTTATCAATCGCTTTGTCGGTCGAAGGGCATGTCGTTGAAGAGTCGGGTGGCATGCCGTCGGAGAGTCGGGTGGCGTGCCATCGAAGAGTCGAGTTGCGTGTCGTTGGAGAGTCGGGCGACATGTTGTGGCAGGCCGGGCAGTCAGAGGACGTGCCTTCAGACAGTCAGAGGGTGTGCCACCGGGCAGTCGTATATCAAACGACGTGTCATCGGGTTGTAGAACTGAATCAAATGCATCCCTAAGCTCAAGGTAAGTAATGTTATATTTTGTAATTATGCGTGCTAAAAAAATTTTGTTATGCCATTTTTATTGTTGTTGTTGATGAGAAAATAACTGACTTGTGGCATAATCAAACACATGAAAAGGTGTTGGATTAGCCAATACCTTTGATTGTCTGGTGGCACACCCTACGACATGCCATGGCATGTCGTCACTACGTGTCGTCGAACAATAAGTAATGTTATATTGTCATGTTGTCAAACCGACATGAGCATAGAGCTTCATGTGTTGTCATGTTGTCAAACTGAATCACACGAAGCTCTAGGTAAGTAATGTTATATTTTGTAATATGCAAGAGGAAAATTTTGTTATGACATTGTTATTAACGTCTGTTGATGAGAAAACAACTGAGTCATGGCATAGGAATATACAAGGAAAGGAGTTAGATTAGACAAAAAGAACTTGCATATTGACACAGTAGCTCTACATAGTTAATAATAATGAAAATTGTCAATTTAGGATCTACCGACTGGTCTCAACATGGATTGTTTGTTAAGGGGAAGTTGTAAAAGCGTGAACGAAAATGCATATTCGTTTGGATGGATTTAAGGACTGAAATTAAAATTAAAGGACCATTTCCATTGGAACAGGAAGTTTGTGGGCATCTTTGGATCCCTAGGAAAAGGCATGCAAGATTTACTCGTTTCTCTATTTCTACTCTTTGGACTTCTTCTAGAATTATATTCTCCTAAGAAATATTGCATGGTGTATTGATAAAGTATATTTTCCTTCATATGCGGCAACATGAAGGCTGCACTTTCATGCCCTTTCCACTATCTTTTACGAGATCTCATATTTTCTTTGAACGCCTAACTCAGCTCCTTAAACTCAATACATTTCAAGGTTGTAAGAATGTCAATCCAGAAGGTTAGTACAAGATTAATGTTGATATTCACAATGGATGTGCTATATACCAAATAAGAAACTTATGGCATATGTAATAGATGCTAGAAGGATAGAAATCATAACAAGTTACTATCAAATTTGATTAAACTATAGAGCTAATGAGGTCACTCAAAGCTCATTAGAAGAAAATGAGAAGATTTGAATCACTAGAACAAGCAATAATTTCAAACCAAAATTAAATAGTGTAAGCATAAATAATAATAAAATGGAAAAGGGAGGCAACTCGTTGGACCGTAAGACGGCACATCGTCAGGCAGTTGGACGGCAACCCGTCGAACGACACCTTGCCGGACAGTCATACGGCACCCCGTCTAACAGTAGCACGACACCCCACCAGACATTCGGATGGCACATTGTCGTCGGACAGTCGGACGACACACGACACATCGTCGTCAGACAGTCGGACGACACACGACACATCGTCGTCAGACAGTCGGACGACACACGACACATCGTCGTCAGACAGTCGGACGACACACGACACATCGCCGTCAGACAGTCGGACGACACATCGTCGTCAGACAGTCGGGCGACACATCGTCGTCAGACAGTCGGACGACACATCGTCGTCAGACAGTCGGACGACACATCGTCGTCAGACAGTCGGACGACACATCGTCGTCAGACAGTCGGACGACACATCGTCGTCAGACAGTCGGACGACACATCGTCGTCAAACAATCAGACGACACGTCGTCGTCAGACAGTCGGACAGCATGTCGTCGTCGGACAATCAAATGGCACGTCGTCGTTGGATAGTCAGATGGCATGTTGTCGTCGGACAGTCAGATGATACGTCGTCGTCGGACAGTCGGACGGCACTATGTGGTCGGATAGTCGAACGGCACTACATCGTCGGATAGTCGGACGAGACGTCATTGTCGGATGGTTGGACGACACGTCGTCGTCAGACAATCAGACAACAAGTCGTCGCATATTGATGGGACGGCGTTCGAAACCCGTGTCGTCAACGTGTTGTTCAGACGGCATGTTATCGATCGCTTTGTCGGTCAGAGGGCGTATCGTCGAATTGTCGGAAGATGTGTCGTCGAAGAGTCGGGCGGCGTGTCGTCGGAGAGTCGGGCGGCATGCCAGACAGTCGGAGGACGTGCCAGACAGTCGGAGGACGTGCCAGACAGTCGGAGGACATGCCAGACAGTCGGAGAACGTGCCCTCAAAAATTCAGAGGGTGTGCCATCGGACAGTCAGAGGTCAAATGGCGTGTCATCAGGTGGAGGTAAGTAATGATATATTTTGTAATTATGCAAGCTAAAAACTTTTGTTATGACATTATTAATGTAGTTGTTGATGAGAAAACAACTAAGTTGTGGCATGGTCATATACAAGAAAAGGTGATGGATTAGCTAATAAGAACTTGTGTATTTGTCATAGTAGCTCGACATAATTGATGATACTGAAAAATGTCATTTTACGATCTCCCGGATGGTCACAACATGGATTGTTAGTGAGGGGACGGTTGTAAAAGCATGAACGAAAATGCAAGTTTTTTTTGATGGATTTGAGGCCCTGGATTTAGAATTGAGGGTCCATTTTCATTGGAATTGGAAATTTGCGGGCATCTTTGAAAAATGTCTTCTTATTGTAATTTGTATCCCTCGACATAATGAACTATGGATACCCTCTGGATCCATTCTATGTTATGTAGTCCTCAAGGGGTGTTACATGAGTTCCTTCCTGAGGTTCAAGTTTAGGGCAATAATATGGAATATCTCCCAAGGCAGTATGAGAATGAGGCAATACAAATTTCTAATGATTACATGTTACCTCGCTGACACCACCCCAAATCCCGCTCGTTAATCGAAGTGTACCAACTAAGAGCGCTACTAAAGATTCCATGTGGTCCACCAAAACACACTCTTATTCAGATAAAGAGGAGTTGTTACCTCTTTTACACAAGAAATAAACAATAGTTCATGATCTAACCTTCAACCTGCAAAATAAAAAAGAGGTGATGAGGGAATTGCAGATAGAAACTACTCCAACGACTGAATCACCAAAAAAAGAGTGATTCAAAGGTGACGGTTAGTGGGGTGATCTCCATGGCCAGTATAATAGAGGACCAGTTGGACACTACAAAGATCTAAGAGTTCAAGAGTCAGCGTCTAAAGGTATTTGAGGCTCGATTGTATGATGATCTTGACTCAAGGTCGAGTCCTTTTCAAAGGGAGTCTGATGCAGATGCTTTTCTAGCATGGCCTCGATAAAGAAGATTTGAATCAAACCCTAAACGGGACCGATCGATGAACAAGAAGGCTTCTTCGAACAAAGTTTTGTCGACCAATGACCAAGTCGATTGACGAACAAGATTTAGACAACCAACCGATTGACAAACAGGTAAGGTTTCGTCGACCAATGTGAAAGCATTCGTCAATCAGTGACTTGCCGGTCAATGAAAACTTAAGCTTGTTGGTCAACAAAGAATTGTTCCCGTCAACCAGCAACCGTGCTATTCAAGTATAAATAATCGCACTCTTTGTTTTAGGGTAAACTTTTTATAAACTTCCAGATACTTGGTACTGTAAGAACTAGAAGACGGTTGTGTCCGGACGATAATTGAAGGGAAATGTATTTATTGGTTAGTGTTCTCCATTACTCGGCAATCCTACATCTTAGTTTTGATATGACAAGTGAACATGGATTGCATTGGGATTCTTCCATAGAATTCTCCTTGTGGGCCTAAAGAGTATTTTTGAATCAAGCAATCAAACAATAAGATAAGAGTACAATAGATATTTTTTTGTAACAAAAACTGATAGAAAACCTGCAGCTGAAGACGCTCTCTTTCAAATGCCAGCTTCTTCACTAGTTCAATAATAAGTCTGGTCCGATGACCAATGTCCTTAACAGCAGCTATTTTTTCCATATCAGCATGATGCAATGATGCCTCTAAATTTTTTAATTTGCCCCTTAGAAAGCTTAATTCCTCATTTAATTCCAAATTTGTATCAGTCAATAGAGTACACTTGGCCTCAGCATTTTCCGCCCTGTTCTCTGCTTTAGATACCCTCCCTTTTAGATCCACAATCAAATGTTCCATATCATTTAAAGAAGTAGATAGCATTTTTCGTTGTTCCTCAGTTGCTTCAAAAGATGCCTTAGCATGTTCAAACTGCATATTTGATTCCTTGAGCTTCCTCTCCAAGAAATTAGTCTTTTCGGTTCCATTACTTCTGAGAAACCCCAGTTCATCTTTCAATTCTACATTAGATTTCAACAACTGAGTATACGGTGAATCAACACTTTCAGCCCTACTTTCTCTAACCTTCGCGAGCTGCAACTGTGTTTCAGATTCTCTCAGTTGTTCCTCGAGTATATTCACCGTTTCCCTCAGAGTAGAGACGTCAGAACTGGCCACCAAACATTTATCCTCAAGTTCTTTAAGGTTGGATCTGAGATCAATATCTGAGATGGCAGGAAAGCTATTTTTTACAAAGCTTAATGTTCTTGATATTCTTGGATCATCTTCTTCAGAAGGTAGTTTTATAAAGCATTTCTCCATGTTATCCTTCCCCTTCCATTCTTGAGTAGTTGAAGAACTGTAACTGAACTGACCATTTTGAAGTTTCCCTATAAATTCTTTTAAATTTCCCAAAAGTAACTCCACGGAATTTTCAGCTGTGAACATTTTCACCATCAATAATTCTATAAATTCTTCAGAGTAACATGCATCCTGCTCTTTGAACTGTAGTTTAATCTTCAGCTCTTCTTCATTGTATCTTGATTCAGAGAGATTGGTTTCGAGATCCATTTCTCTGGCCAATGATTTTTCAAGTGATTGCACAAAATGTCTCTGTTGATCCACAGTCTGAAGTTTCCACTTGGAATTCATTGCTGAACATTCACCATTCTCTAAATCCCCGTCAGTTGAAATCCCTATACAAAGCACAGATTAGACATAAACCAAAGGTCCAAAATGCACTCCCATTCCTACTTCACGAAAGAAAATATATCTAAACAACAATTTTAACACTCACAGAAAGCTAGGAATTTTTCAAATTTATCAGACTGTTTGCTGATATCAGCAACTATATCTTGGGAATTTTTCAAAGACACTTCAGCATAATGCAGCTTCTCCTCTATTTTTAAGAAGTCCTCAAGGTGATTGTCACGCTCAGTGAATTTCTTTTGGGCATGGATGATATCCAATTGAAGACTGGCCATAAAGCTATGCATTTCTCTCGCTACTGAGTTCAAAAATCCGGTTAAAATATCAAATTGAAAGGCCTTCTCAATGGACGCTGTCAAAAGTTCTTCAGGGCCCTGGCTTAGAATTTTGTAATCACTTGCTATATCTGATACTTGCATCATAAGTATCTCTAAATTCAGAACTTTCTCTGAAGAATAGGCTAAATCTAGCTCCATTTGTGCTAAAACTTCTCTTGCAGTACATCCTGCTATCCTGTCTCCATTAGATGAAAGATTTTCCAGTGAGGAAGTAATTACAATACCATCATCCACAACCATACTTGATTTTATTCAGTCCTGTAGGATAGAAAATGAGGAAATTAACACAAATGGTAAGCAACAACAAATTGGTGAATTCATATTGAACAAAGCAGATAAGTATAAAAGAGACGACACAATAAGGACATATTGATGGCCCACCTGCATGGAAAATTTCAAACGAGATACCAACAGGATGGGAAGAATTGGCAAAACCTATCCCACAATAATATATAGAGACAAGATTACAGTATTAGACAATCTGCCGAAAATCAAGTAATTTGTCCACTGGAAATTAAATGAAACTTAATCATTCAATAACTCATCAAAGTAGATTAACTATTAAATCAAGTTAACAACTTTATAATCCTAATCATCTTTGCACATGCAAGAAGTCATAATCAACAAACAAATTACTCAAGGTTGTCCAACTAGTAACCGCACTTTCAGGGAACTAACAACAGCAAACAGGCTCTTGCATCTTGGAAGCATCGACCCGCATATGAGGCAACTTGGGTCGATCGTTCCGCCGATAGTTTCTGACATACTACCTTGAGGACAAGGAAAATTTAATTGATGGTGGTATGGTTATGGGGGGACCAGATGATGCAGGATAAATATATAGGAGACTATTTGATGCAGGGTCAGGAGTCCACCTACCTGCCACCCCGGGACCAGGAGTCCACCTGCCCAGGGGTCCAACCGGGAGTCCACCCGATAGGCATTATCAAGGTCACGGCCCGTACACCCCAACCCATCCCCGGCCCCACCACAGGGCTGATGCCGATAGGTTGTTGAGGTCGGGGCTCAATCCCCCGACCTCCTTGATAAATGTCCTTCGGCGGAAGGAATATCACTAACTGAGCCGTGCTTTTATGATGCAAGACAGCAGTGTTGTGGATATCCTCCGACATGACCGACATGTCGGAGGTTTCATGGACAAAACGACACGTTTTCAATATTTTTTTGCAAAATATCCCTTTGAAATATATCATCTGATATGTATGCTATTGACTGATATATTCGCCGATATATCGGCCAATATAACCCGACATTTTATCGACTGGTTTTTTCAATTAATTTTAATCACTGTCTATGGTCTAATAGACAATAAACCAAAATTGTTTCATTGTTTAGGTTGTTTTTTCTCTTCCTCAGGTTTTCTGTCTTGCCCAATTCCGTCATCTACTTCAATTATGCATGATTTTTGAATTATGGACTAAAGATTCCTTTTCTTTCATTGTCATCGACAACTTTCCGACATTCTGCTTTCTCATATTTTATTTCTCGCGTTATACCGTTATTACTTGTGTAACACAAAATGTTTATATTAGTTTGATAAATTTAGGAGGTCAATAAATATCAAATTATTAATATATTAATATATATATATTAAAAATGATTAAATTTATAAATAATTACACATAAATAATTAAATATTAAAATCTGACGTATGAAATATCCCCGACATATTAAAACCGACATGAAAAACCTAAACCGATGTGTCTCCGATATCCGACATCTACAACCTTACAAGACAGGCATCAACACCTGCCTGCCACCTTGGCTCCAGGAGTCAGCACCTGCTCAAGGGTCCCACTGGGATTCCACCCGATAGGCTCTTTCAGGTTCCCGGACCGTACACCCCAACCCGCCTTCGGCCCCACCACAGGGAGCAAAAGGTTGTTGAGGTCGGGGCTCGATCCCCTGACCACCTTGATAAAGAGTCCTCAATCAGATCGAGTCTTGGCCTCAACAAACTTTTGCGCCCTGTGGTGGAGCCGGAAACGGATTGGGGTGTAAGGTTCGCGAACCTAATAAAGCATATTGAGTGGACTCTTGGTGGGATCCCTGGGCAGGTGCTGACTCCTGGCGTCAGGGTGGCAAACAGGTGTTGATGCATGTTCTGCATCATTATCGTGCAATGTTTTAACCCTAATGGAATTCAAATAATTACGGGACAAATGGAAATAGAACTACAGACCGACTGAACTAAAGATGTTAATGAATGCACTCACGCAATCTGATGAACTAATGATGGCTACCTCTAAACCCTAATATGATGTTCATGAGTCACCATGCAAATAATTTTGACATGTAAGTAATTAAACAACAAGATTTAAAACTCACACATTTGATCGCATTTAATCATAAACAATCGAATTAGGCAAGCAATTGAAAATTACAAATTAATTAATAGTGTGCATGAGATGCACGCATACGGAAAGTGAAATCATCAAAATAAATTGGAGCAAGATATTATTAGCAATAGATTAAATTAATCATACAATGCAAGAAAGGAAAACTAAATGTAACACACCAAAAGATCGACACCGGCGATGGAGGTAGTGGTATGCGGACATGGGATGGCCGTAGGAGCAATGTGGTGGTTCCGACGTGCGGTTGGCGAGGAAATAAGATATGGGGATTTTATTTTAGGGTTTGGGAATGTATGGAATGTGCGGTATCGCGAGATTTTGAAATTTGGGGGGCTTAAGGTGGAAGGGAGTATGATCAGGGATGATTTGGAGCTGGAAAGGGAATGGTAAGTGAAGGGAGGCTCGGGTAGGGGTTGTGGGGGTAGCTACGCTTATGGAGGGTAGAGGAGAGAAAAGGGATTGATCGGCACTGGGGAAGAGGTTGAGGGTTGTGAGGGCGACTGCGAGGCGAATGGAGGCTGAGTGGAGGTTGTTGAAGGCCAAGTGGCAGGAAGCTGAAGGGGAGACGAATCGGACTTCAAGAGGGGGAGGTGGTACCTAAAAATGATCATATGGAAGGAAACGACAACTGGAGGTGTTTTTGTGGATGGGAACGGCAACAGGAGGCCAGAGGGGACTCGTAGAAAACAAGGGAGGTGACAGGAGGCGGCGTTGAGGGAGGTGACACCCCCGGATTGGACCCAACGGAATCCTCAGTGTCACACCGAGGAGGAAGACCGAGAGGCTCTGCAACAAAGCCAAACACTCACTCGCTCAAGGGCTCAATGGAGGGCTTATTAAAGAATCCATTCATAGCAAGATGAGCCTTAAGATGAGTATCAGTGATAATAGTAGTGTCATGGAGAGCAAGGGAGACAACCACTACAAAATCAATATCATATTCTCACTTAAGACACGATTTGCTACGATAATGTGGAGAAACTCTGAAGAACATGCACTCAAAGGCGAGTCTATGATCGAAGTAGTAACTAAGTCAACACAGGGGTATGGAAGGACACATCACTATAAGATCATCGGGTTGTTTTGCTCACTCTCTTTTGAGTCTATGGGGTATGAGCGAAATTTAATCACATCATTAAGTGGCAAATCACTCTTCGGGCAATGAACCTCATTAAAGTGAGATAACTCTGTATCAGTAATCCTATCTTTCTTGTCCAATGGGGCACAAGTAAGCATGGTGGTGGCCTCAGACTGGGGAGGACTCATGGCGGGATGGTGTGGGTGTGAGTCGACTCGAATAAATTTAGCGAATCCAGAGGAATGCTCATAAAGAAGGGCGCGTTGAAATGTCTGCTTCACAGAATCTAACTGATGACCACTTAGTACTATTTAGATCGCAGACCAAAGTCCGATACAGAATCTAGAAGTGATTGTGGCGGGCTCCTTTTGAATATCGCTCATCACCACTAACTCGTCAAAACACTCTATATGTCATGCAATAGACCTTGATCCTTGTTGAAGGATAAATATTTACTCGAGGAGGCGACTCTTATATGACGTCAGCAGATCTCTATGATATAATCACTGATTCATCTCCATCTAACAAATGATGGGGTGAAGACGATCTTGCACAATGGTCCTCTCAATGTTATCCCAGTACTCTCTTGTTGGCCTAGTACTCTAAATTTCACGAAGTTGATGCAACACTCACCAAATAGTTCAAACTGATTGAGACAATATTTCATGTCCACGAGCTAATAGATAAAGGACTCAAGACTAGACAAACGTTTAAACGATGGTGCAGCTCTACGAAACCTATACTCGAAATCCTCCTCGAAATGACGATCACATAGTCAATGTCCTTAGCATAATCGAATCATGTTGAAGGTTTAACACGATCTCTATGAGCGAGGAGTTGGGGATAAGTGTGATCATCATATAATAACACAACAATCTCTCTGGAGGGACTCAATGGGATTGAGTATGGACGGACTCAGGATCCTCAAATAAAGGAAAGGGATGGTGACGATAACTAGCCATAAATGAACATAGAGACTCAACAATTGTGTACCAAAATAAACCCCGAACCTAGGGACTTGATGCAGGACAAATCTATAGAAGATTGACTCGTAATAGTACGACGATCTGCCTGGAGGGACTCTATAGGATTGAGTATGCACGGACTCAAGATCCTCAAATAAATGAGAGAGATGGTGACGATAACTAGCCATAAATGAAACTATAGATTCAACTACTGCGTAACAAAATAAAGCCCGAATGTGGGGCTCTGATAGAAATTGACGTAGGACAAATCTATAGAATATTGACTCATAATAGTACGACGATCTCTATGGAGGGGCTCTATGAGACTGAGTATGGGCAGACTTGGGATCCTCAAAGAAAGAAAACGGATGGTGACAACAACTAGCCATAAATGAACATATGGACACAACTATTGCGTATCAAAATAAAGCTCGAACTTCGGCACTGATACCAACTGACGTTGGACGAATTTATAGGAGATTGACGTGTGATGTGCTAACCCTGAATGAATGCAAAAACTCATGCGGCAAATGAGAATAGAACTACAGACCGACCAAACAAAAGATTTGAATGAATGCACGTACTCAATCTAATGACTAATATGGCTAACCATAAACCCTAATGTGATGTTCATGAGGATTCATGCAAATCATTCTGAAATGCAAGTATTTAAACAACAACATTTAAAACTCATGCATTTAATTACATTTAACAAACCTTTGAATTAGGCAAGTAAATGACGGTTGGAAATTAATTAAGAGTATGCATAAATTAGAAGTAAATGGCAAATAAGCGAAAGTGAAATCATCAAATTTAATTAGAGAAAGAAATTACAAGCAATAGATTAAGGTACTTGTACAATGCAAGAAAGGAAAACTAAATGAAAAGACACGTCAAGAAATCTGCACTAGTAATGGAGGTAGTGTTATGCGGGCATGGGACAACAATATGTGTGATTTGGTCGTTCTGATGTGTCGTTGGAGAGGAAATAAGATGTGGGAATTTTATTTTTAAGGTTTGTGAATTTAAGTGATTTGCGGTATCACGGGATTTTTGAGATTTTGGGGGCTTATGGTGGAAGGTAGATGATCCGGGGAAGATTTGGGGCTGGAAAAGGAATGGAAAGTGAGGGTAGACTGATAGAGGCTATGAGGGTGGCTACGAGGCTTGTCGAGGGTGACGAAGAGAAGGGATAGGTTGGTCGGCACTTGGAGAGGAGGTTGAGGGCTATGAGGACGGCTACAAGGAGAATGAAGGCTGAGCGGAGGTTGTCGGAGGCCAGGGAAGTGGCGGGATGTTGAATGGGGCGGCGGATGGGACTTCAGGAGGGGGCAGTAGAGAATGGAAGTGAATATATGGAAGGAAATGGCAGTTGGAGGTGTTGTTGTGGATGGGAACGGAGGCTGGGGAATGCAGGGAACTCGTCGAAGATGAGGGAGGTAGCAAGTGGCAGTATTGAGGGCGTTGGCACCCCCGGGACTAGATCCAGCAGCGTCGGCACCCCGCGGGATCCTCTGCATCGCATTAAGGAAGACTGAGAGGCTCTGTGTTTAATCCAATCTCTCGATCCCCCCATTTATGGAAAAACAACAATGTATAAAGAGGGAGTTGGGGTAAATAAATCAAAGGGGTGCGATCACATGATCATATAATTTATTGTAACTACAATCTCTGATATATCACTTTTGGTTTAATCCGCGACTGGAATAGAACTCCGCCTTTAATATACAACTACAAAAATTATATAAAAATATATAAAATGTGAAAAAACAAAGCGATTGTAATTACTGTCTCCGATCATTCATTTGGCGATCCAAAAAAGTGTCGACCCAATAAATCCTCAGATAGTGTGATCGATTTCCATCACCTGGCCTATAAGCCAAAGAGAGCAAATATGTGGGTGATCCCATCCGCGTGTGGAGCATGTACACAAGGAGCACGGCGACGGCCAAATGAATTTCATGTATTCATATTTTACTACTTTTATTTTATGCATTATATTTTTTTAAAATGTTGTGAGGAGCTCCCTCCCGGTTGTAAACATTTTTGGAAACCTTAATTTAAGAGCCAAAAGGTTGGCCCAGTGGTTCTCTTTTTATTTTGTCTCCTCTTATCTTCTTCGCGGGAATTCTTCGCAGCTACGACAATCACTAAACGATGGCAACACCAATGCATGCAAGGCAACATGACAACTATTAAGTTATATATTATATATGAAATAACATACACAAATCATATAAGGTTATCATATACAAATTTCTTGGGAACGCCCCTAACTATGAAGGGTATGTTTATTCCTAACCAAGTTAACCACCTACATGTATTGGACCAAGGGAGGTGTGGTGGGTAAACTGAACTTTCTTTTTATTGAAGAACGAGATTCAGGCAAACATTAGAAAGAAGTGTTGTTATCTCATTCCCACTGTTCCTTTGATTCATCAGTTCCCAGGCATGGACCCAATTCATTGTATATGAATTCATGTTGTTAATAAAGAACTGAACCTAATAATAAGGCACAACAAATAAGGAATGCTTTTGAGAGAAAAATGTAGGAATGAAGCTTCCAAATGTCATATTCATCCTAAATCAAGGAGACAACATAACGAATCTAGCATAACCAACTTCTTTGCATGTACCAAGCCCACGGGCTTTAGTCTTCAACCAACTCAAGTACTCAATCTAAGAGATTGTTCAGAACCAACAAAAATCACTTTCATGTATTTGTACCATCAAAAAATACAAAGAAAAATGCGACATCTGATATGCATATCCTATAAGAAATTTTATTGCTCCTTCGGAACATGTGAATCTGAAATTGGATCTCCATGCAAAGGAAGAAGACCGGGTTATTAACCTCCAAACATTAAAATCAGGGTATTAGTTCTGAATGTCAGCTCTTTCTTCGCTATTATTCCATCTTTGTCATTGCTTTGCTTTCAGATCAAGTGAATGTCACACTTACAGAATCTGTGAAAGGAAAGAATAAGGGGATCAATTGTACATAAAGTTTTGAGAGTCAAAGGGAAGGAAGAGAGTGCTCTGTGAAGATGCGAAGGAACAATTGATCATTGGCTTAATTGTCAAGGTTTTGGGGCATGAGTATCCAACCGTAACTTTTAAAGTGACACATTTAGATTGAATTTTCTGAAGTAAAGAGAATATGAACAAAGGCACAAAGTGAACTACTCGATTTGGACAAGATGTAATAGTCTACGAGTATTGGTAAAGATGATTTTTCTCTTTCCTTTGTGAGGTCTCAATAGTATCATATATACTCTTAGTTCCATTAAAATATTTTGTAATCTTAATGGGTTTTATCTTCACCCTGCATTAGTGGATCTGAACCTTCTTTAATTGATAGTCCAGGTCAACCTATCTTTCCCAAAATCTTTGACCCGAACCTTCTTTACTCTTCTCACCAAAGTAAGCAAACTAATGTTTTTAGATATGACTTTGTCAGGTACTTGGGCGATGACATTTTGTTAGCAGGATCTAGGATTAGTGCACGGATCTTCTTGATTCACTAAAATGTTTATGTTTAGTCAATACTACTTTAATCCTCATAAAAGGAATCACTGTAGAATTTCTTCAGTAAATCACACATGCAATGTTAGGAAATATAGTGGGAAAAGATTGAGTGAGCAAAGCGGCATTACCATAATAGAAGTTCAGATCAAGTGCAAATAAGAAATGGTTGATTCTGAACTTAGATTTGTTTGATTCAGGAATGGAATATTTTATTGAACAAAATCTCTTGGCCTTACCACATCGTTCTCCAAAGACCTGACACACACTCGTTGGTAATGAGTAACTAGTGTCATCGATAGAGCGTGGATATGTGGTGGAATTACAAAATAAACAAAAGTGTATTATTTTGTAATAATGCTATGAATAAGAGTAATTCTGTAATTCACCAATTAGATAATTTAAATTTTAGGCATACTAAAATGGGCTCTGTATATGAAATGAAATATAGAAATTCGATCTTCTTCTACTCTGGCTACTTTTTCCTAGCATTCCTTGTCACAGTGAGAAGTCATGGATCTCTCCTCATTTGTTTTCTATTCAGAGCTAATTCTAATTCTTAGCTCTAAGAAAGTACGATGCACCTGCCAATAGCAATTCAAATCGCATCAATAATATCAGTGATAGTGATGTAGGGTAGGCTATGGGGGTGCACAAAACCAAGGTTACTCGAGGCGGAATGCAAATGCGACACACAAACCCTAATATAAATGAAATGCAATCATCGATGACGGCGACGAATAATTCAAAGCAATGAAAATATTAAAACTGCGCAAAAAATTAAAGAACAAAGAACACCATTCAATTTAACAATTACGTAATGATTTTCTTCCACTCAGAGGGACAAAGCTAAGCGTGCGTCGAATTGGTCCCACCTGCAAATTATAATCGGATCGCAACAAATTTCTACAAGCATAAATCTAAACAAAGCACGATAATCAATCAATAATAATGTCAAATCAAATGTTGCAATACAACGAGAGACTCACCAAAGTAGCGGGTTGACCGAGGCACTGTAGATTCTGGAGCTGGATGTATAGAATGGCGATCAAATGTGTAACCAGTGGCGGAACGATGGTGGCGGTGGCTGCCCTCGGCGGAAAGTGGGGGGAATCGGGCCGGAAATGGATAAATCCGGCCACGAGGAGGGAGATCCGGGCGGGGAAAGGTAAATCTGATATTTTGGGGATCGGATCCGGGCTAGGGGATGATGCACAGAAGTGGGAATAACGGAACGGGATGTTAAAACTCTAGATCTAGACTGATCTGGAATTTTAGGATTGTTTGGGAGGTGGATCCACGTAGAGGAGTTGGCGGTTTGGGGAGGCAAGGGTGGGGGGGCTATTTGGCCAACCCAAATGGGGTGGCCGGCGGTGGGAAGTGGGAAAGGATGGGTCGGCTTGACTGTAGGGGAGGAGGGGGGTAGTCGGCGGTGTTGTAGAAGGGATGGAGGAAGGGAGGAAGTGAGAGGGGGAGGCGGCTGCAGGATAGCAGCAGGCCGGGGACTAGGGTAGCGATTTTTTGGGGGCTGCAGCGGGTGGAGGTGAGGATTCGGGGTGGAAAATGATAGCAAGGGTTAGGGGAAGGATAGGGGAGGGGAAAACCAACCTAGGAATCGTCACCTAGGGTTCCACGGAGTCGACACCGTAGCTTGATCGCGGGAATCCAGGAAGAACACTCTCTGAATTTCGCAATGCCTAGATAGACCCCTAACACCTCTATTTATAATAACATGAAGATTAGGGCATCCCCAATCAACGGCTATGATTGGTCGGGGAAAAAACCCTTAAATAGAATAATAATAAACCAAAATATATAAAGTAATATATGATCTCAACTCGCGACGCGGATCCAGACACATCTGCGAAGTCAGATCAGCAATCCAGTCAATACCTCCTACGCGAATACACGAACGTGAGTCCCGACTTGCGACAAACCCCTCCCGATGCACAATCTGGTGGATCCTCATCAACTCCCCCCGACTGAAAAGCTTTCATCTCCGATGAATGGAGACGATTGTACTGAAGTCGAAGTCCAGGGGCGAGTCGATCGAGCTCTGCTGGTAGTATCCAAGCGTCGCCTGCGTCTGGACGGCCCTGCCAATGTACCAATTAGCGACATCGCGGCCAATCTGTGGTGGGAACAAACTGGTGGGATCTGACCTCTGTGATGCTCACGTCTCTCAACTCTCGAATGGTGGAACCCGGTGCGATCGACGGTGCCGTCGGTGAAACCAGAGAAGACGAATCCCCGGGTGGGTGGGTGTCAGCAGTGGCTAGTGGGTGGACTGTAGTGGCTATCAAACGTAGGTGGAGTATGAGAGTGGTAAGGCAACGAAAGTGGGGGTGGGGGCGACTGGGTATCTCCACTGCTCGGGTCCACATACTCGCGAGGCTCGTAGTACGGCGTCAGATCCTCAACATTAAATACTGAATGGATTCCCATACATGTCGGGATATCGAGTGGATAGGCGTTTGTCCCAATACGACTTATAATAGAGTAGGGGCCCATTCGTCTGGCGCTTAACTTTTTGGCAGGCACCGAGGGGAGCCTCTCAGGGCGGATTCGTGCCATTACCTTCTCGCCTTCATTAAACATTTGTTCTCGCCTTCGCTTATCTGCATGGGTTTTATAGTTTTCATTGTTCGTTATTATTCGTCGGCGAACCGACTCATGCAACTCATGCAACTTATCTAAATGTTGTGCAAATGACTCAGCAGACTCATTAGGGCGCGATTCTAAGGGACTCGGGATGAGCTCAATGGACTTTCTAGGGTGGCCTCAAGATGACCATCCTGACCGCAATGCGTGCACTTAAACGGAGATCTGCCAGACCGGCCACGTCCCCTAGACGTGTTGCGTCCCCCACGGGCTGATGACCCCCGAGCTGACGGATTAGGTGTAGAGTGTTGTAGAAGAGCTGGGGAGAAAGTAACAGGAGCATCCTGGGGCGGTGTGACTTTCAGAAGCATAGAACACACATCTGACAGAGATGGAGTAGTAGTAGATGAGAGAATCTGGGCCCGAACACTGTGCAGGTGAGGGGGAACCCGGGACATCATCATCGCAATCCCGACCGCTTCTTTCTGAGCCCGTTGAGTAGTCAGATCTGTAGTAGGAGACAGATGTTGGATCCAGGCCTCGACCAGAGTCTTGGCTTTAGCCACAAAGGAGACCATATCACAGGGAGCCCCTGGATCAAGAGTTTGAAGATCCGAAATTATGTCAAACAGGTGTTGAAGACTATTCTGCCCAGAATAAAAGGAGTGGAGCTCCTCCAACATAGCCTTTGTCGTGTCATGATACATAATCACCCTATAAGGCTCGGTGTCCATGGAGTTCAGCAGCCAGGACTGGACCCGGCCATCATCCTGAAGCCACTCATCGGTAGGGTTGGTAGGTTTGACCCAGGTTAAGTGATGAAGAAGTCATTTCGTCTGCAGTAATCGATGAACTGAGTGCACCCATTCTACGAAATTCCGCTTCCCACTGACGGAGATAGTATTTATCCGGAGTTCACCGCGAAGCTCAGGAACCGGAGCCACAACACGAGCAGGAAAATCGGAGGTGACATTAGAATTCTCAGACGTCATGAGTCCGCAGCGGTTAGAGAGGACACTCGAGCGGTAAGGAGACCAAGCTCGCAGCGACTAAGAGACCGAGCAACAGAGCACCAGCGGGTAGAAGAGAGCCCGCATCGGTTGTGGAAACAGAACACCAGCGGCAAGAGGCAACCACACCAGCAGATGAAAAGGAGAGTCCGCAGCGGATTGAAACAGTCCGCAACGGTAAGAAATCAATCTGCATCGGCTAAGGAGGCAACCCGTGGGGGTTAAGAAAAGTAAAACAGCGGCTAAGCAGAGCCACGATTTTAGCACAAGTCTGAGACTCAGCGAGTAGGCAGAGAGACCGCAAGCCGCGAGAAGATGCTGATAGAAAGCAAATCGCAGCGACTATAAAGTAAACCGCAGCGGCTAGAAAACAAACTGCAACGATAAGACAGGAACACCAGTGGTAGGAACTGTAGCGGAAAGAAACTGCCCGCAGCAGTTAGGCAGGAAACGCACAGCGGCTAAGAAGAAAACCCGCAGCGGTTAAGAAAGTAACCTACAGCGATTAAGAGGATAACCCACAGCGGTTAAAGAAATAACCCGCAGTGGTTAAGGAGAGCAGACGGAGCAGCGACTAAACAATCAAATCGCGGTGAGATGAGCCAGCGGGAAGGCGGACAGAGGTACGGGAGTAGAGTCCACTTATTAGAGAGAAGAAGGCTATAAAAAGGGGGCGAAGGAGAGAAAGAAGTGGTGGAAGCCACGAGAGAGACCCGCAGACGCGGATAGGCAAGAGGAAACTGCGCAGATAACAGTGGTCCGAGTGGATAGCAGCGAGCACACAGGTTACCCGCTCAGAGGATGCGGGTAAATGTGGATAACAGCGGTCAGGAAGAAGGAGTCCGCTTAGGGGAAGATCGCTTCCTCTGATACCATGTAGAAGAATGGTTCAAACCTTGTATATACTTCTTGAATATCAAAATACAAGTATAAGTACATATATATAGAAGAGAGGAGAGAAATAGACAACTATACAAGCAATGTGGGACTAAGCCAGTATCCTACATGGGCCATAATAATGGGCCTACTCAACATCTTTTCTAGTATTCTCTAACATAACTGATTGGAATCGGACCAAACCACATAGAACTGGACCGAACCGTTAGTAGTCAGTTTGGTTTTGGTTCTTATTAAACCGTCACTGGAACCGTTGACACGATGGTTCCAAAAATTATGATGGAACCGGAACAAGAACCGATCAAACCAAATAAGGTTTTGGTTCTAGTTTGAAGAACCGTTATCTTAACGGTTTGGTTCACGGTTTTAGTAGAACCGGAACTGTGACAGCTCTAAGTACGCCCCCTCTGGTTCAGGCAGTAGTGGTTGAATGTAGCACAGTGCCAACATGTTGAGCGCTCCGGTGCTTATGACCAGTTTTTGAGTCCGTCGCGGGCGCATCCAAGTATTGATTGCATGTTTAGAGCCCCGTGAGGAGATTCTATGCCCTTGGACACAGAAGTTCATTTTTAAATCTTTGGAAGTCCCATTGGACCACTCCCAGAGTGACGAGCCACTGCACTCCCAACACTACATCGCAACCCCCCAACGGTAGTACCAACATGTCGAAAGTAAATAAGACGCCCTGCATTCGCCACTGAAACCCCATCACTTTATAAGAGCTTGCAATTGTTTTCCCATTTGCCACCGCCGCATCGAAGCTCGGAATGTTGTGTCAAGGTTCAGAAAATTGTCCCCCCAACGGTAGTACCAACATGTCGAAAGTAAATAAGATGCCCTGCATTCGCCACTGAAACCCCATCACTTTATAAGAGCTTGCAATTGTTTTCCCATTTGCCACTGCCACATCGAAGCTCAGAATGTTGTGTCAAGGTTCAGAAAATTGTCCCCCCAACGGTAGTACCAACATGTCGAAAGTAAATAAGACGTCCTGCATTCGCCACTGAAACCCCATCACTTTATAAGAGCTTGCAATTGTTTTCCCATTTGCCACCGCCACATCGAAGCTCGGAATGTTGTGTCAAAGTTCAGAAAATTGTGTGTGCTACCGGAATCGATCAACACATGAATTGGTTATCCATTGTAGGATGTTGTGACACGCAAAGTTTGAAAATGAGGTGTTCCCTCCAATGCGTGTACCGAGACATGTGGTGGTGAGTCTTCCGTCGGGCCTTCCAACATCAACGACCCCTCCCTCTGTTTGTCGGCAAGATCATCCTCCTCGTCCCCGTTGTCAGGAATGAGTTCAAGAGCATACGACTTATGTCGTTCCAAACACTTATGCCCCGGAGTGAATTTGCAATCACATCAGAAACAAAAACCCTTACTCCGCCGCTCATCCATATCCATTGAGGTGAGTTTAGACCCCCCAGTTGGAGTGTCGGTAGACCATGTGACAGCATTTCTGTTCCAGTGTGCACTTGTCGGTTGCTTATTATCCCTGGATGGCCGATCGCATGTGTTGGTGGCAGTTCTCTTAGCAGTGAATGTCAGCTTTTTGTTCCTGTAGCCGTGCGAGGGAAAAAACATCTTGAAGTGATTTGGGTTAGAACATACGCACCGCGTATTCGATTTCCCCCTTCAAGCCGGTTAAACAAAGGCCGATTGCATTCTCCTCAGGAATGGTCACGTGGTGTAGGAGGACGTCGAACTCATCCAAATAACTCTGCACCGAACCCTTTTGACGTACGTTCTTCATTTCACGAGGGGGTCATCAAATAACATGGAGCCAAAACGGGCATTGAGGGCTTGGCAATACTCCTCCCAAGAGGTTCATTGCCTAGTGAGACGATGTTTCATGAACCCTTGATGTCAATAGAGTGCTTTGTCTTCCATGTGCACGGAGGCGATGCGAACCTTCATATCATCCAGGGTCCGATCCACTTCAAAAAATTGATCACATCTATAAATCCAATCTAGAACTCCTTCCCCGCCGAAGCGCGGAAACTCAATCCGAGCAAATCGCGTAGAGATAGTCTGGTAGTTGGAGGTGTCACGGACATCGGGGGAGACTGCAGGGCCTCCAATGTTGCTGGTGCGGTCGGCTTTCAGAACTGAAAGGATTTTGCAGACTTCGTCGTAGGTGCGGCTCTGCAACTCACTCAGAACCTTCAGCGAGTGAGCGAGGTTGTCCTGGGTTTGCCGGATAGCATACAGCTCACCGGCAGCTTCTTTCGAGCGAGTGGGCTCGGCGACCCGCATGGAAACCAGGTAGATCGCGCTCCTCGGATACCTTTGATACGATCAAAATCTCAGAGAACGCGCTAAAAATCACAGCCCCACTTCAATAAGGAAATAACTTCCACTTGGATTCAACAGAAAACACCACCAGACATTCAACTTACTACAACAGCAATAGAAAATACAGAAGAACAACAATAAGATCTGACCTAAGGAAGGAAATCCTCCCTGAACAGTCGAACAGCCAGAGGGAGAGGGCTCTACCGGTCTCCACACAGCACACAATACTTCACCGTTTCTTTTCACATACCCCAAAGCGCTACAGCTACAACACCTTACATACTAAGATAAAAAAACAACAGGAAAAGACAGAGGCCCCTCCCGGGCCCATCAGGCGCTGGTTCGCCCAAAATTGGTGCCGCATCAGTTTTATGTTTGACAAACAAAACCTATGCTAGCGTTCCCACGAACAATGTCTACCTTAATTAAAACCAGTGGGAAAAAATTAACGGCTAGGGTTTTCCAATCCTAATCCTTGAAAAAAGAAGAGAAATCTAGCTAGTGACAAACTCTGCATGTCCGCATTTCTCACTCCGGCGAATCCACTCGGCGGAGGAGATTGGGAAGATGGCGTCCCGCCGACGCCGGAGGGAAGAATGGCATAGGAATCATACCTTCTTCGAACAAGCTGTTAAGTTTTCTGATAGCAACAAACCCCTCCCCAATGTCCGCCGCTGTGCCCTCGATTCGGCCACTCCGACGCAGTGATGCTGTCGCCCGAAATTGCACCAGTTTATATCTTATTATAGAGATCCGCCCACCGCCTAAGGCCTGCGGCCCGGCTGTGCACGCGTGAAAACGATGGCCTTCAACCATACCATTTGATAAAAGGGAAAATGGTCAACATAACTTAAAATCTACTTCTAAAAATAGTTCCAATTTTAAAAGGCTATTTGCACACCATTAGATAAAAGGGAAAATGGTCAACAACTAAACATAACTTAAAATCTACTTCTAAAAATAGTTCCAATTTTAAAAGGTTATTTGCACACCATCATAACTTAAAATCTCCATCTAAAATTAGTTACAAATTTCTCTACGGGTAAACCATAGGCCGCACAATGGCGCTGAAAACCCTCCCAGATTCCCTCTTGCGTTCAGTCGAAACCTTCTCGCATTCTATAATGATTTGTTTATGGAGTGTGTGCATGCACAATAAATGTTAATGGACAAAAAAGTGTGTTGCGGACAAACTCGATGCCCCGGTCGGATCGGATTAACTTGAACCGTCTTAGCTCACGGAGCGGTCGAGCGCGCACACAGTCAATGAAGATGAACAGTAGACACAAGTCTTGATGACGTGGAAAAACCCCCTAAATTGGTAAAAAACCACGTGATCGAGTCTGTGCCGGTCAAATTCCACTAGCTTTCGGTGATTACAGCACGCTTGGTGAATCGGGAAGACAGGTCGCTCCCGTTACAACTTGAGTGGAGAGAGAGAGACTATAGCTTCCTGCGAGCAACAGGCTGCACCGCGGAAGTGACTTAGACGTGGAAATGCGCGGGATGCTTCTGGAGCCTGTGCTCGGGGCGGCGCGCGCTTGCTGGCTTCAGATGGCTTCTTCCTTCGGCTTCCTCGAGGTCTTGGGCGTCCTTTTGCTGTCAACGCGCTGGTGGGGTGCTTATAGCCGCTGGTAGCAGCTGGTGGTCACTGGTGGCCGCTGGTGGTTCACGACGAGCAGTGGCCGACTCGGTGGAGGAGGCAGGAGAGCTCTCACCTGAGGAAAAAGAAGACAACCCGGCGAAGAGAAAAAGTGAAAAATGAAGAGGCCTTGTGGTCCCTTTTATAGCCTCCAGGGGAGGATCATGGCGAATTCCACCACTAAAGTGGTGGGTTAGTGGGTGGTTACCCTCTTGATCGAACGGTGAGGAGGGCCTCCCCTCGATCGGACGGTGCGGAGGCCTCCCATGGTGGCGGGCTGACATAGCGGCGGCGGTGGCCGGTCGGGCGGCCGGCCTGGCGGCCGAAGGTGGCGGTCCGCTGGTGGGTCAGCCGCGGCTAGAGCGACCGTGGCCGGCCGCGGCAAGGCCGGTCGTGCCCTGCCATGGCCAGGCCAGCCGCGGCCGGGCCGCCGCAAGGTCGGTCGTAGCTAGGCAGGCCGCAGCTCGCCCTGCCGCGGCTAGGCCGGTTGCGGCTGAGCCGGCGGCCTGCCGTGGTCGGGCTTGTCCGCAGCTTGGCCGGCCGTGGCTAGGCCGGCCTTGGCCGGCTGCGGCTACGCCGGCGGCCAGCCGCGGCCACCCCGACGGCGAGGCCGGTGGTCCGGCCTCCAGCGGTAGTTAGACCATCCGACGGCGGCGGTCTTCCCGGCGGCGGCGGTTCTCCCCCACGAGGAGAGGGGGCGGGTCCAGCCCCCCCCCCCCCCCATGATTCTTATCATGAGAGATCATGGGGGGAGTGGCCCACCCATGATCCTCTTGGATGGAGATCATGGGGCGGGGGGGGGGGCTTTCTCTCTTATAAATGATGGTGGAACCCATCAATTGCCCCCCCCCCCCCCAAATCTCTACTGCCCGAGAGCAAAGCGAGCGTAAGAAGAGAGATTTTCCTTACTTCTGGTTGTCATGGCGACGGTGGCCAGTGCTTCCAAGGTATCTGGCGGGAGGCTTGATGAATGATGACGATACATGGAAGCTGGGCGCGCTTATGCTGCTCGCGCGTGCAGGGCGTGCGCGAAGGTCATGCGTGCCGGCGGGGTGCGCGGACTGCGCGAGCGTAGGCCGGCCGGCCCGCGCGCTGGCCGTGCGCGTGCTAACTGTGCGCGGCCAGGCGCACAGGACGTGCGCGCGCGCGAGCAGGTCGCGCGCGCGCAGGCCTTGCGCGCGCGAGCAGGCCGCGCGCAGGCCGCGCGCGCGAGCTGGACGTGTGCAGGCCACGCGCGCGCGAGCTGGACGTGCGCAGGCCGTGCGCGCGAGCTGGACGTGCGCAGGCCGTGCGCGCGAGCTAGGCGCGCGCGCGGGCCATGCGTGCGCGAGCAGGTCCGCGCGCGCAGGCCATGGGCGCGCGCGAGCAAATTGCTCGGGCCTGCAGGTCTTGCGCTGGCGCGGTCCGTGTTGCACGGTCGTGCATCTCCCTGTCATGCATGTATTTGTGCGGACGTCCTTTTTCACTTGTGCTTTGGGCGTTTAGACATGCGGCTTCTTATTTCTGGGCTGACTTTTTATTTTTGCCATGCACATGTTTCGAAGCGCTCTTCTGTCTCGATGTGCATGCACTTATCTTTGATTAATGATGATGTTGATATTTGGAGGGAGAATTATGGGCTTCTTGCTGATTTGGAAGTGAGGATCCCGCGTCCCGAGGAGCGGGTTCAGAATCCTCCTCGTGGTTAGTTGACGATCTGCAAAGTCTCCCTGAGATCCGGCTTCCGCTTTCTGCCCTGCGAGGAGGTGATTGAAATCTTGAAATTTTGCGGAGTGTCAATCTCTAAGTTTGTTCTGGCTGGGATTGCCCGAATTATGGGCTTAGTCGTCTTCTTTCGCGAGCATGGGAGCTGGTTTTCTTTAGACTTGTTCCGAGATTGGTGCGATGTAAGCTCTGATGGTGGCGAGCGAATGGAGGTGCGCAACAATAAGGTTTGGTTGGAATTTGAAGCTCGTAAAGATCGTCGTCATGGCAACACTTTGTTTGGATATGTCAAGAATTTTTGGGGTCTTCCTGAGGTATGGGATACGCTTCCCGACCGCTGCCGTCGTGTGAGAGGGAAGGAGCGGGATTTTTCCCCAGTGCTTGGATTTTTTAAGCCTCGTGAGCTGGTCAACCGTCACTTCAATATTTATGTCTACGTAGAGGAAAGCGGCTGCTGCGATGTGGTATCTCAGCGGACACAGTTCGGGCGGCGGAGACTTCTCAAGGAGGGGGTCGTAAGAGGAAAGCAGTGACGGCCCCTCCTGGCGACCTTAATGTGGTGGTGGTAGCTTCTAATGATTCGATTCCAGAGGTGTAGATACCTGCTTCCCCAGTTCCTCAGGTGTCTATTGGTACAGTGGCTCCGCGGATGTCCTCTTCCTTAAGGGCGATGAGTGATGCGGTAAGGGTTCGACTTTTTTCTTTTTCTCTTGCTTTTTCTTGCTGATATAGGCTGATTCTGTCTTTTCCTTTTGCAGATAGAGACTCAGGCGCAGATTGCGGTGACCTGGAATGATCATTATGTGAGCTTAAAGGACGGGTATCTTGCTCTTCAGGAGAAGCTTCGGTCGACGATGAGTTCGCTTGCCTCCTTGAGGGAGGAACATGACCGGGACATCGCGCGGTTCCGTCGGGTTGGTTCGAAGCTGAAGTCCGAGCTAGAGGATGCACGCACGGCTTTGGAGGTGGAGAAGACTTTGGTGGAGAGGACCACTCAGATGTTGAAGCACTCGAAGGAGGAGACTTCAGGCTTGGGAACCCGGTTACAGGCGGCGCGGGAGGAGGTCTCAGGCCTTGAGACTCAGCATCGAGCGGCGAAGGCGCAGGTGGAGATGTTGTCCTCTGATGACCATGTGTCAGAGCTGAAGGCTGCAGGGCTTGCGGAGTACTTGGATTCACTGGACTACATGCTAGACCGTAGCCTGATCGCGGAGGAGGTTCGTAACGATATCTGGTCCAAGGAGGTGGAGCCTCAGATGGATGACATACGTGAGTTGGCGCTCCGACGCGGTGTTTCGAAGGCTTTTCGCCTTGTTAGCAAGAGCCTAGGATGTGACACATCCAGTTTTAGTTTTGCGGATGTTTCTGAGGATGAGCGTTCTGACGCTGAAGGCGAGTAGTGGTATTTTTGTCATCATATTCTTACATTTTGTTGTCCTTTGTTTTGTCCCTTGTTTGGGCTTGGTTGTTGTCGTCTTTAGACGCCGATTGTACTTGTATTATTTCAGCTTTGTTTTGTTATGACATCGTTGTTGTTTTTATGTCATCTTGGCCATTTATTTGTATTGGCTCGCTGCTTACCTTGTCCAGCTTAGGTTTGTGACTCAAAGTGAGTGAGGGATGCTTGCGGCTTAGTTTGCGTGAGGGATAATTGTGGCTTAGTCTGTGCGAGGGCTGCTCGCGGCTTAGATTGCGCGAGTGATGCTCGCGGCTTAGTTTGCGCGAGGGATGCTCGCGGCTTAGGTTGCGCAAGGGATGCTCGCGGCTTAGGTTGCGCGAGGGATGCTCGCGGCTTCTTCGTGAGGGGGGATGGCCCCCACGGTGTTGCACGAGGGTTGCTCGCGGCTTACTTTGCACGAGAGATGCTCGCGACTTCTTCGTGAGGGGGGAAGACCCCCACGGTGTTGCGCGAGGGTTGCTCGCGACTTACTTTGCACGAGGGATGCTCGCGGCTTCTTCGTGAGGGGGGTAGGCCCCCACGGTGTTGCACGAGGGTTGCTCGCGGCTTAGGTTGTGCGAGTGATGCTCGCGGCTTAGTTTGCACGAGGGATGCTTGACGCTTAGGTTGCGCGAGGGATGCTCGCGGCTTAGGTTGCGCGAGGGATGTTCGCGGCTTCTTCGTGAGGGGGGCTGGCCCCTACGGTGTTGCACGAGGGTTGCTCGCAGCTTACTTTGCACGAGGGATGCTCGCGACTTACTTTGCACGAGGGATGCTCGCGGCTTCTTCGTGAGGGGGGCAGACCCCCACGGTGTTGGGCGAGGGTTGCTCGCGGCTTACTTTGCACGAGGGATGCTCGAGGCTTCTTCGTGAGCGGGCAGGCCCCCACGGTGTTGCACGAGGGTTGCTCGATGCTTACTTTGCACGAGGGATGCTCACGACTTCTTCATGAGGGGGGCAGGCCCCCACGGTGTCTGCGTGTGTTGTCTTTTCCGCTTACACATGCAAGATTTGTAGCAACATACTTTAATATTTGAACGAAGATAACGTGTGTGGGGTTGTGCCTGTTGTAACACCCCAAAACTTGGAAGGGGAATCGACGGCGTCGTTTTAGCTAAGTTTGGGTTTTGGAGCAGGCGACACGGGCGTGTCAAGGGCGTGACACGGGCGTGTCAGGGCGTGGTCGACCGCGGAGCTTGTGGTCGACGTTTTGAGGGTCGACGTTCGTCGAGCTCAGGAACACGGCCTGGGACACGGGCGTGTCCCTGGCCGTGTCCTTCTCGGGCTGTTTGCAGGATTTATTCTGTTAGGCGTGACACGGGTCACGACACGGCCGTGTCGGGTCTGACACGGGCGTGTCGAAGGCCGTGTCTTTGGCCGTGTCTTTGGTCGTGTCCTTCTCTGACTGGGAAGGTTGGTCGGTGGGGAGCGTGACACGGGTCTCGACACGGGCGTGTCAAAGGCGACACGGGCGTGTCGGAGGCCGTGTCAACGGCCGTGTGCTGGTTTTCGAATCGGTCGAGACGGCGAATGGTTGACACAGCCCTGCACACGGCCGTGTGTCAACCCGTGTTCGGCCCAGATTTTGTTATTTTGGGTTCCGATCGTGGTCGTCCGTTTCTTTGGTATGAGATCCAACGGTGGGGAGCCTCCCTGGGCGGTTTAAGGCTGGGAATAGGGTTTCAAACCCTCATTTTCCATTTGGCTTTATCTCTCTTGATTCTAGAGAGAAGGGAGAGCAAGGAGGAGGAAGAAGGCCAAGTTCCGGCCGCCGGCGAAGCTTCGGAGGTCCGTTTTGCGAGCGGAGTTCAGATCCGCGAAGGTGGGAGCGTTGCGGTGGTTTTCAACCGAGCAAATCTTCTCCATGGCTAGGAAGAGGGGACGGAAGGTAACGACACTTCTCCTCTCGGTTTTTAGGATTTAGGATGCATGAATAGCATCCCCTTCCTTTCGTATTTTGAGCACCGAATCTCTCAAATGAGAGGGATTCGTGTAGCCTAGGTTCAAGAGGAACCTCCGGGTTGAGTATATTCATCCTAGCATGTTTTGCACTAGAGATCCGCTCTGTTAGCGGATTAGGCATTGTGGGTGAAGCCGTGGTCGCGACCGTTAGTCCGACCCGGTGATGTTGCATAGCGAGCTTCGGGGATTCGGTAGAAATCCGTTGCGGCAATACGCCGTTGTATGTATGCGTTTTCCCCCTTATATTTGAGTGAGTACTCATGGTCGGAACCGGACAAGGTTAGCTCCGCGTTGTGCGGTAGATGGTTTCCTTGGAGCACGGGAAAGACACGGTGCGAATGGTGATTGGGGTGGGGAAACCTTTGTTTGTGCTGTGCAAAGGCGCGGCTATGTCTCCGTGATCGGCTGGCTATCCCGTGACGCGCAAGTCATGTGGGGTAAGTGTCCCGGCGAGACTAGCCCCTTGTGTGGGACTGACGAGAATGTCAAGCGGAGGGCAAGCCCAGGCAATGTGGCCATGAGCGGGTGGGGTCCAGCAAGGCTTCTTAGAATCGGTCAGTGTGAGACGGAACCCTGACGTGCGAAGTCAGAATGTGCGGGCAAGCCCGGGGTATATGACCCTTGTGTGGGTGGGGCCTTTGCGAGGTTCCGTGTGACGGCGTGTGTGTCGTTAGGGACATGGTGGTTCCCTTGTGTTTGCGGCTTTAAGCCAATGGGGAAATGGAAGTACCCAGTGTTTGATGTTGTGCTAGATGCATACGAGCTAGGGTGCCTTGGGTGAAACCCGGGCTGTATTCATGTTGCATAGTAGGCCCCTTTCACTTTGTACAAAACATAGAGAACATGTATGCTGTATGAGACATCCAAGCCGGTTTTACCGCTTTATTATATATACTCTTTTGGTATACGAAGTGCTAACTTGCAGGCGGAGTGGTACCCCGGGGTCCGTTAGGGACGGCCGGGAGGAGATGTGTTTGTTACACAGTAGAGGTCAGCCTTTGTTGACCCACGTTACTTCAAATCCTTACAGGGCAAGGATCGCATGCAGGAGCTAGCGCGCCGGGCGAAAAGCCCTAAGCCTCATGAAGTGTTGTTGTGCTTGACTATTTTTTTTCCTTGTTTTGTTGCTGTTGTTTGACTATGTCCGGCTTGCATGCCGAGGTAGCCTAGGGGTGCTTGGCACTTTTTATATTTGAATTTATATTGTGTAAGGCCTTAAGGCCATTTGATACTCTTCTGTTAGTGGATAACTTCTGTCTGTTAGTGTTCTGTTTCCGCTGTGATTGTCTGGAGTTTTGAGATTGGGTAGTTTTATATCATCTTTTAATACTAAAGCTGTGGCGTCCGTATGTTGTGGGGCCCCGGCCGGACCCATATTATATGGTCTTTACAGGGGAGGTGTTACAATTTGGTATCAGAGGGAGATTCGCGTTCCAATGAGAAGTTTCGCGGTCGAAAGTATAAGTCGAGTCGCGTATAAGAAGTTATCCACATAGGAGTATCGCGGGACCATGAGTGTCCTTGTGTTCGAGTCTTGCGATTAGAGACTGATTTGCGTTTTCTTGCTGGTGTTTAGAGTGCAAGCAACGAGGCTGGGACCTCGAGGCCAAGAGAAGAGCTCTCGGCAAGTAGTGCGACTGCGCAAGGTCCGCTAGGGATGGGGGTCACACCGGCCTACTTCTGTCGTATGCTTGCAGAAGCGATGGTGGCGGCCCAAGCTGCAGCGACATCACAGGTAGCAGCTCCCGTTGCTCAAGTAGCAACTTCTGCTACCCCGGACACGGCAACGACCGTGCCGGTTGAGGAAGCCAGGCGGGCAGAGCCGCAGGCCGAGAGAGTGGTTGTCGGGCATGGGGACAGGCAAATGAAGTACTTTCTGAGTTTCCACCCTCCAACCTTCAAGGGAATCGGCACGCCCACAGATGCAGAGGATTGGTGGGCTAGAATTCAGGAGCTTCTGAGGGCGGCAGAGGCGCCAGATGAGAAAAAGGCAGAGTTCGCAACCTTTATGTTGGAGGGAGATGCCAAGTTATGGTGGGTGAGCCACAGTGGCCGGCAGTTTCTAGGACGCACACCGTCCATCGAGGAGTTTGGGAATGTCTTCCTGAAAAAGTACATTCCCGCCTCAACGAGGTTAGCCCTCTAGAGGCAGTTTCTACATCTGGTGCAGCGAGACAAGTCAGTGGATGAGTATGTTCAGGAATTTACTCGCTTGGGTCGTTATGCATGGACGACCATGGCAGACGATGAAGAGAGGGACAATCTCTTCTATCATGGATTGAGGGAGAATCTAAGACAACCCCTCATATCGATGAAACGTGCGGGTTTCAACGAATTGGTGGAGGCGACCAGAATTTTGGAGAGTGACATGGAGCGATCCCAGCGTCGCAAGGGTTTCACACCCAAACAGGGGGAGGAGAAGAAGCCTGCTCAGTCCCATGGAAAGGCGGAAGGGAGCCGATGGAAGAAGAAGCATTCCCCATATAAGTCGGGCGAGAAAAGTAATTGGACGTCCGGAGGGTCACGCTCTAAGGGACCGTAGACGTGTTACAGTTGTGGCAAGCCAGGCCACATAGCAAGATTTTGTACCCAAGGGGGCGCTGAGCAAGAGCCAAGGCAGGAGCAGACCGTACGCTCCGGACCCAGTGCAGCAGAGAAGGGGAAGATGGCGGAGTCGAGTGCTTCCCGGTTTCAACCAGTGCAGCCAAGGGCCTACAACCTTGGGCAGCAGGAAGCAATCCGCCAAATCGATGTGGTGATAGGTATGAGAGTTCAACCTGCACCGTAGATTTCTTCCTTTCAAGCCTTTTTATGTTTGTTGCATGTGTGTAGGCTTTGTAGTGGTATCTGGGTACCCCGCTAGAGTACTTTTTGATACGGGAGCATCGCACTCCTTCCTTGCGGAAAGTTTCACCCGGAGGATTGGAGTTGAGTCCTTCGCAACGGACTCAGAGTTGAAAGTGCGCATGCCCAATGGGTCGTCTATGACAACCAGGGTTAAAGGGCGGATTTGTTGGAGTCTTGAGGGAGTCGACTTCATATTGGTAGCGGCGATCTTGCCGTTGTCCGAGTTCGATGTGATTTTGGGGATGGATTGGCTAGCGGAGCAGCGTGCCAGTATCGACTATTTGTCCAAGGTGGTAACCCTGAGGGGCGTGGGGCAAGCGGAAGTCAAGTTTGAGGGCCTGCATGGAGTGGCTTGTTCCCTAGTTTCGGCACTTCAACTAGTGCGAGTTGTTAACCAAGGGGTGTAGCTCTAGTAGCGTTGTTGGAGGTTAGCCTTTCCGGGCTGTCTCTTGGAGAAGTGCCCGTAGTGGCGGAGTTTGGAGATGTTTTTCCTGAGGAGCTACCGGGAGCACCTCCTCGGCGGGAGATTGATTTCTCCATCGAGTTAGTGCCCGAGGCTAGACCGGTGTCACGTCCACCCTTTAGGATGGCACCAAAGGAGTTGGCCGAGCTCAAGGTTCAGTTGTAGGAGCTTTTGGAGCAAGGGTATATCAGACCCAGCTCTTCACCGTGGAGTGCGCCGGTGTTATTTGTAAAGAAGAAGGACGGTAGTATGCGTCTGTGCATAGACTACCGAGAGTTGAACAAATTGACTGTCAAGAATAAGTATCTGATTCCTCGGATAGACGATCTCTTCGACCAGTTGGTGGGGTCGGTGGTGTACTCCAAGTTGGACTTGAAGTCCAGATATTATCAGTTGCGGATTCGTGACGAAGACATTCCCAAGACCACGTTTGGTACGAGGTATGGTCATTTTGAGTTCTCGGTGATGCCGTTCGGGCTGACGAACGCGCCGTCCGTGTTCATGGACTTGATGAACCGAGTGTTTCGCGAATATTTGGACTGGTTCGTAGTCGTCTTTATCGATGACATATTGGTGTATTCCAAGTCGGAAGCGGAGCACGAGTCGCACTTGCGGACAGTGTTGCAAGTATTGAGAGAGAACCAGCTTTATGCGAAGTTCTCCAAGTGCGAGTTCTGGTTGGAGAAAGTGGCATTTCTAGGTCATTTGATTAGTGGGGATGGGGTGGCGGTAGATCCAACGAAAGTAGAAGCCATCAGAGAGTGGCCAGTTTTGAGGACCGTGGCGGAAGTCCGAAGTTTTCTTGGACTAGCCGGGTACTACCGAAGGTTTGTGAAAAACTTTTCGCGGATAGCTCTACCCCTCACTTCACTAACTCGCAAGGATCAGAAGTTTGTATGGACTCAAGAGTGCAATCAGGCGTTTGAAACCCTGAAGGAAAGGCTAATGACGACGCCGATCCTAAGTCTACCAAAGGGGACCGAAGGGTTCCAGATTTTCAACGACGCATCCGGATGCGGTTTAGGGTGCGTGTTGGTGCAGCATGGTAGTGTGATAGATTTTGGGTCGAGGCAGCTGAAGCCTCATGAGAGAAATTACCCCGTCCATGATTTGGAGTTGGCGGCGATAATTTTTGCTTTGAAGTTGTGGAGGCACTACGTTTATGGTGCAAAGGTGGAGATCTTCACGGACCACAAGAGTCTGAAGTATCTCCTAGATCAGAAGGACCTAAATATGCGGCAGCGCAGGTGGGTCGAGTTCCTTGGGGACTACGAGGTGGCGATTCAGTACACGCTAGGGAAAGCCAATGTGGTGGCAGATGCTTTGAGTAGGAAATACTCGGGGCAAAGAAATTGGATTGAAGCTCACGATGAGCGGTTAAGGCGGGACTGGGAGTCCCTTGGTTTGGAATGTGTGGCAAGAGGCGAGTCTAGCGTGGCTCGACTAAATTGGATTGAGATGCAGAGTGACTTATGCGATCGTATTCGGGAAGCGACCCGTGTAGATGCGGAGTTCCAACCTTTCGTGGAGGAAGCTCTAAAGGGCGAGGGTAGCGCCTGGGAGGTGGTTGATGGGATTCTGAGGAAGGGCGGAAGGATTTGTGTACCGCAGTTCGGCAAGCTCCGCGAGGAGTTGATGTTTGAGGCCCACTTCACTAAGTACTTCATTCACCCGGGTAGTACAAAGATGTACTTGGATTTGAAGAAGTCCTATTGGTGGCCTGGGATGAAGCGGGACGTAGCTTTGTGTGTGAGTCGGTGCCAAACATGTGCCTTGGTGAAGGCCGAGTGTCAGAAGCCGGGCGGGTTCTTGAAGCCTCTTCCAATCCTCGAATGGAAATTTGATGACATCTCCATGGATTTTGTGCATGGGTTGCCTAGATCGCAGCAGGGTAATGATGCCATTTGGGTGATTGTGGACCGCTTGACCAAAGTGGCACATTTCATCCCAAACCGGAAGGAGGACGGTGGGGAAAAGTTGGTAGAGTTGTACGTCCGCAATATTGTACGACTTCATGGGATTCCGAAGAGTATAGTCAGCGACCGGGATGGACATTTCACGTCTAAGGATTGGCGGTTGGTGCAGAAGAGCTTGGGCACAAAACTCAAGTTCAGTACGGCTTTTCATCCTCAAACCGATGGGCAAACTGAGAGAACGAACCGTACTTTGGAAGATATGCTAAGGATGTGTACTCTCGACTTCGGCAAGAAGTGGGAGGATCACCTCTTCATGGTGGAGTTTGCTTATAACAATAGTTACCAAGCTAGTATCAAGATGGCGCCATACGAAGCTCTGTATGGGAGGCGGTGTCGAACATCGATGTCTTGGACAGAGGCGGGAGACACCAAGCTTTTGGGGAAAGAAGTGGTAGCCGACGCTAGTGAGCTAGTGCGGACCATCCAAGAGCGCATGAAGGTAGCTCAAGATCGGCAGTCGAAGTATTTCAATGCTCGCCACAGGCATGTGGAATTCGCTGTGGGCGACTGGGTGTATCTTAAGATCAAGCCGTTCAAAGGCATTTCGCGAATTCGTCGACTCAAGAAGCTGAGTCCGAGATTTTTGGGACCATTCAAGGTCATCGAGCGAGTGGGAGAGGCAGCGTACCGGTTGGCGTTGTCCACAGAGCTAAGTGGATTGCATGACGTTTTTCACGTCTCCGTCCTGAGGAAAGCTTTGTTAGAAGCCAGCATGGTGATTGAGCCGACGGCGGTGCCGGTAGAGGAAGACTTGAGGACGCGATTTCGCCCAATCGGGATAGAAGACTTAGAGGTTCGGCAATTGCGGAACAAGGAGGTCAGACTCGTAAAGGTCCGTTGGGACAACTGTGGCTGCGAGGAGCTCTCATGGGAGCGAGAGCAGGCCATGCTGGAGGAGTACCCCGAGCTTTTCTCCTCAGGTACCGTTTAGTTTTGTTTACCTTCCATGTTTTAAATTTCGGGACGAAATTCTTGTAAGGGGGGAGAATTGTAACACCCCAAAACTTGGAAGGGGAATCGACGGCGTCGTTTTAGCCAAGTTTAGGTTTTGGAGCAGGCGACACGGGCGTGTCAAGGGCGTGACACGGGCGTGTCAAGGGCGTGACACGGGCGTGTCAGGGCGTGGTCGACCGCGGAGCTTGTGGTCGACGTTTTGAGGGTCGACGTTCGTCGAGCTCAGGAACACGGCCTGGGACACGGGCGTGTCCCTGGCCGTGTCCTTCTCGGGCTGTTTGCAGGATTTATTCTGCTAGGCGTGACACGGGTCACGACACGGCCGTGTCGGGTCTGACACGGGCTGTCGAAGGTCGTGTCTTTGGCCGTATCTTTGGTCGTGTCCTTCTCTGACTGGGAAGGTTGGTCGGTGGGGGGCGTGACACGGGTCTCGACACGGGCGTGTCAAAGGCGACACGGGCGTGTTGGAGGCCGTGTCAACGGCCGTGTGCTGGTTTTCGAATCGGTCGAGACGGCGAATGGTTGACACGGCCCTGCACACGGCCGTGTGCCAACCCGTGTTCGGCCCAGATTTTGTTATTTTGGGTTCCGATCGTGGCCGTCCGTTTCTTTGGTATGAGATCCAACGGTGGGGAGCCTCCCTGGGCGGTTTAAGGCCGGGAATAGGGTTTCAAACCCTCATTTTTCCATTTGGCTTTATCTCTCTTGATTCTAGAGAGAAGGGAGAGCAAGGAGGAGGAAGAAGGCCAAGTTCCGGCCGCCGGCGAAGCTTCGGAGGTCCGTTTCGCGAGCGGAGTTCAGATCCGCGAAGGTGGGAGCGTTGCGGTGGTTTTCAACCGAGCAAATCTTCTCCATGGCTAGGAAGAGGGGACGGAAGGTAACGACACTTCTCCTCTCGGTTTTTAGGATTTAGGATGCATGAATAACATCCCCTTCCTTTCGTATTTTGAGCACCGAATCTCTCAAATGAGAGGGATTCGTGTAGCCTAGGTTCAAGAGGAACCTCCGGGTTGAGTATGTTCATCCCGGCATGCTTTGCATTAGAGATCCGCTCCATTAGCAGATTAGGCATTGTGGGTGAAGCCGTGGTCGCGACCGTTAGTCCGACCCGGTGATGTTGCATAGCGAGCTTCGGGGATTCGGTAGAAATCCGTTGCGGCAATACGCCGTTGTATGCATGCGTTTTCCCCCTTATATTTGAGTGAGTACTCGTGGTCGGAACCGGACAAGGTTAGCTCCGCGTTGTGCGGTAGATGGTTTCCTTGGAGCACGGGAAAGACACGGTGCGAATGGTGATTGGGGTGGGGAAACCTTTGTTTGTGATGTGCAAAGGCGCGGCTATGTCTCCGTGGTCGGCTGGCTATCCCGTGACGCGCAAGTCATGTGGGGTAAGTGTCCCGGCGAGACTAGCCCCTTGTGTGGGACTGACGAGAATGTCGAGCGGAGGGCAAGCCCGGGCAATGTGGCCATGAGCGGGTGGGGTCCAACAAGGCTTCTTAGAATCGGTCAGTGTGAGACGGAACCCTGACGTGCGAAGTCAGAATGTGCGGGCAAGCCCGGGGGTATATGACTCTTGTGCGGGTGGGGCCTTTGCGAGGTTCCGTGTGACGGCGTGTGTGCCGTTAGGGACATGGTGGTTCCCTTGTGTTTGCGGCTTTAAGCCAATGGGGAAATGGAAGTACCCAGTGTTTGATGTTGTGCTAGATGCATACAAGCTAGGGTGCATTGGGTGAAACCCGGGCTGCATTCATGTTGCATAGTAGGCCCCTTTCACTTTGTACAAAACATAGAAAATATGTACGCTGTATGAGACATCCAAGCCTGTTTTACCGCTTTATTATATATACTCTTTTGGTATACGAAGTGCTAACTTGCAGGCGGAGTGGTACTCCGGGGTCCGTTAGGGACGGCCGAGAGGAGATGTGTTTGTTACACAGTAGAGGTCAGCCTTTGCTGACCCACGTTACTTCAAATCCTTACAGGGCAAGGATCGCATGCAGGAGCTAGCGCGCCGGGCGAAAATCCCTAAGCCTCATGAAGTGTTGCTGTGCTTGACTATTTTCTTTTCCTTGTTTTGTTGCTGTTGTTTGACTATGTCCGGCTTGCATGCCGAGGTAGCCTAGGGGTGCTTGGCACTTTTTATATTTGGATTTATATTGTGTAAGGCCTTAAGGCCATTTGATACTCTTCTGTTAGTGGATAACTTCTGTCTGTTAGTGTTCTGTTTCCGCTGTGATTGTCTGGAGTTTTGAGATTGGGTAGTTTTATATCATCTTTTAATACTAAAGCTGTGGCGTCCGTATGTTGTGGGGCCCCGGCCGGACCCATATTATATGGTCTTTACAGGGGAGGTGTTACACCTGCGACTTACACAGTTTTATACAAAAACACACATAATTAAACAATTGTATAATAGAAATCACTAATACAATCGGCGAAGATTCTGCGCATTCCAAGTGCGAGGGAGAGTCTTTCCTTCGATGTTCCGCAGCTTGTATGTTCCCGACTTCACTATTGTTGTGACGATGAAGGGGCCTTCCCAGGTCGGGGATAACTTGTCACCCTGTGATCCCTTCCCAGCCGCTTCCAAAGTACGGAGGACCAAGTCTCCGACATTGATTGGACAAGACTTTACTTTACGATTGTAGTAGCGGGCTGTACGTTGTTGGTAGGCAGCGGCTCGGAGAGCGGCCTCTTCTCGGATCTCGGCGATCAAGTCTAGATTGTCTCTGAGGGCGTCGTCATTCGTCTGCAGGTTGAAGTGGGATACCCGCGGGCTTGGAATGCCAATGTCAACTGGAATGATTGCTTCAGTTTCGTAGCAGAGGTTGTACGGTGTTTCTCCTGTTGGGGTTCTTGCTGTTGTCCGGTATGCCCATAATACATTTGGGAGTATGTCGGGCCATTGCCCCCTGCGTCTTGTAGTCACGCCTTTAGGCCCTTTAGTATGGTCTGATTGGTTACCTCGATCTGTCCATTGGATTGGGGGTGTGATACCGCTGTATGGCGCAACTCAATCTTCAAGTCTTCACATAACTGGGTGAACGATTTTCCCGTGAACTGAGTTCCATTATCAGTGATGATAATTGCTGGTATTCTAAAGCGGCAGACAATGTTCTTCCACACGAATCGTTTTGCGTTCTCCTCAGTAATCTTGGTCAGAGGCTCCGCTTCTACCCACTTTGTGAAGTAGTCGATGACCATGATGATGAATTTCCTTTGTCCTGAAGCCTGGGGCAAAGGACCGGGAAGGTCGATTCCCCACTATGCAAATGGTCAAGCTCCCGGAAGTGTAGTAAGGGCAACAGGTGGTTGCTTGGGAATGTTGGCATGCAGCTGGCAGCTCTTGCATTTTTGGACGAAGTCGGTTGCTTCCTTCTTCATGGTAGGCCAATAAAATCCCTGGCGTAGGATTTTGCGAGCCAAGGCCTTTACGCCCAAGTGTTCTCCACATACCCCTTTATGGACCTCGTGGAGGGTGTACTCCGCATCAGTTTCTGCTAAGCATTTTAGGTAGGTCCGGCGAAGGACCTTTTATAAAGTTCGTCGCTAATGAGTGTAAAGGTGGCTGCCCTCATCCTTAGGCAGCGTGCCTCTTTCGGGTCTTCAGGGAGCTGCTGATTCTCTAAGTAGTTCACTAGTGGGGTAATCCAAGATTCCTTTGGTCCTTCAATTTCCATTATTTCCCGGAATCCTTTGATGCTAGGAAATAGGATTTCTTCAACTCTTCGCCTTCTGGATTGGTAGCGAGAAGGTGACGTGGCTAACTTTGACAGGGCGTCTGCTCGACTATTCTGTTCTCTAGGGATGTGGATAATTTGAGCTTGTGGTATCTTTATCAGAAGAGATCTCACTAGCTGGAGGTACTGGGCGAGTTGCTCACTCTTGGCTTCATAATCCCCTTCCACTTGGGACACAACGAGTCTGCTATGTTGTTGGTGGATGGAAACTTCAACCGAAGGCCGTACTCTAAGGTAACAAGTTCTGGGCTTATGAGGAGTAATCCGGCTCCGGCGCCTTCCAATTCCGGAGGCTCCGTCAACGTACATTGTCCATCCTTATCCTTTCTCTGTTGGTGAGACTTCTGGCTCTGTTTGCAAGGTATTTTTAACGATAAAGTCTGCTAAAACCTGCGACTTAATGACGGAGCGTGGTAAGAAGTGGATGTCAAACTCGCCCAGCTCAACCGCCCATTTGATCAGTCGGACAGAAGCCTCTGGTTTTTGAAGAATGGTACGGAGAGGCAGCTCTATCAATACTTTGACGGTGTGGGTCTGGAAGTAGGGACGAATTTTCCTTGCTGAGAAGATGAGTGCGAGGGCTGTCTTGTCTGCAGTCGGGTACCGGGATTCAGCATCTGAGAGGACTTTGCTAAGGTAATAGATGGGGCACTGGACTCTTCCCTCGTCCTTCACCAATACATAACTCAGTGCAGCTGGCGAGATAGCGATATATAGGAAAAGAGTTTCTCTTAGATCTGGTTTTGAGAGCAGCGGGAGTATGGCTAGGTACTTCTTCAGTGATTCGAATGCTTACTGGCATTCGTCAGTCCATTGGAATCCAGTGGTCCTGGCCCCTCGGAGAACTTTGAAAAAAGGCAAATACTTATCTCCAGTTCGTGCTAAGAACCGCGAGAGTGCAATGATTCTTCCATTCATCCTTTGTACCTCTTTGAGGGTCCTGGGAGGTGACATGTCTTTCAAAGCCTTAATTTTCTCGGGATTGGCCTCTATCCCTCGCTGGGTTACCACGAATCCTAGGAATTTTCCGGATGTAACCCCGAATGCACATTTGGTGCGGTTAAGCCTCATGTCATACTGTCGGAGAATTCTGAAACACTTGTCAAGATCTTCTAAATGATCTTCCTTGCGAACGCTTTTTACCAATATGTCATCCACGTATACTTCCATCGTTTTGCCGATAAGGTCCTTAAAGACTTTGTTCATGAGCCTTTGATAGGTGGCTCCCGCATTCTTGAGCCCGAAGGGCATAACCTTGTAGTAGTATATCCCTTTGTCTGTTCGTAATGTTGTATGCTCTTCGTCCACTGGATTCATTCGAATTTGGTTATATCAGGAGTAGGCGTCCATGAAGCTGAGGAGTTGGTGCCCGACGATTGAATTTACTAACTGGTCGATTCTAGGGAGCGGGAAACTGTCCTTGGGGCACGTTTGATTGAGGTTGGTGTAATCTACACACATCCTCCACTTTCCTGAAGAATTCTTTACTAGGACGACATTAGCTACCCATGTGGGGTAGTTCACTTCTCGGATGAAATGGGCATTGAGGAGCTTCTCTACCTCTTCTTCGATTGCCTGGAGACATTCTGGGGTAAAGTTTCTCATTTTCTGGATGACTGGCTTGCATGCTGGGTTGATGTTAAGGGAGTGTTGGATGACGCGTGGATCAATGCCATACATATCTTCTGGAGTCCAAGCAAATATATCCTTATTGTCTCGGAGATAAGTTGCCAATCTTTCCTTTTGCTGTTCTGGTAGGAGGGATCCAAGCTAAACGGTGCGGGCTGCATTTATCGGCGCGAGAGGGACGTCAATCAATCCTTCCATTGGTGTTCCTCGTTGAAGTATGGCTTCATCGCGCAAGTCAAAGTCGTCGATGTTGAGCGTGGTGGCTTTCATAGGTTGTGACTGTCTGGAGTAGCAATTCTTAACGGCCTCCTGATTGCCCCGCACAACTCCAATACCTCCCGAAGTAGGTAACTTCATGGCGAGATGAGGAATTGAGGGGATAGCCCTGAAGATGGTCTGGACGGGTCTTTTGAAAAGGGCGTTATATGCGGAACTTGAATCTACTACCACAAACTGGATCTCATGCGTCGTCTGTCTTGGAAATTCCCCCATGGTAACTGGGAGAGTAATCATTCCTAGCACTTGAACCAGATGGTTGTCGAAGCCGTATACTGGTCCGGCTGCCTGAGTTAAACGTTGGTTGGAAATATTCATGCTTTGTAGAGTGGCAGAGAATAACACATCGACGAAGCTTCTATTGTCGACGAGGATTCGCTTGACGTTGTAACCTGGGTCTCCGATTCCAGCACTGATTACCATGGGGTCTTGGTGAGGTGTTCAGAGCCCAACAAGGTCTTCATCTCCGAAAGTTATGGTGGAGTCCTGCTTGAATTTTTTATCCTCGTGGGCCTCTCCTTGCATACTGACTGAAAAGATTTGAGCGGAGAGAATAGGTGATCCGGCGATGGTTTCAATATTTCCAACCATCTGCCTACCACCTGCTCCTCCAGGGGGGCGTTGCTGATCTCTCGGTGGTCTAGGCGGGTCGCGCTGATCTTGCACATGTCCTTGCAAAAATCTGCTGAGAAGTCCTAGGCGGACCAGGCATCCGATTTCTTCTTTCAGACGAGTACAATCTTCCGTTGTATGTCCCGTGGTTTGATGAAACTCACAATATTTGGATTGGTCGTTCCTAGGATTATGAACCGACTGTTTTGGTCGTTATAGGGCTGGCTCATTTTGTATAGCATATAACACATTGATGCGTGTAGTGTTGAGAGGGGTGAAATCTCTGGGTGGCTGATCTCTTTGAGGGTCTCGCCGACGTTGCCCGTTGCGGCGCTCATCGCGGAACCTCCCTTCCTGACGTTGAGGAGTTTGCTCCCTTTCTCTTTTACGTTTTTGGGCGCCATCAAATTGTTGGCGATGGGCTTCAATGGCTTCATCTGCGGCAATTTGGGCTTCAACCCGATGCACAAGATCAGGGTAACTGGTAACAGTTTCTCGCATTAGTGTTGAGTAGAAGCTGCTCGAGCGAAGACCTCCAAGGAACACACCTCGCAATAGTTCAGGGTCGACTCCTGGGATCTGACGGGCTTCGGCGGTAAAACATTGGAAAAAATCTTTGAGAGTTTCCCCTTTGTTCTGACGAATTCCTGATAAATGAGAGGGGTCGCGAACAATCCTGCGATTGACGATGAACTGGTCAGCAAATTATCTCGTCAGCTCCGTAAAGTTAGCAATGGTATTGGCCCTTAGCGAATGGAACCATGTTCGGGCTTGTCCCATGAGAGTGGCTGGAAACACCTGGCAGAGGAGTTGGTCTGGGGTGTTATAAATTCTCATGATGATGGTGAAGTGATTGACATGCTCCAGCAGATCATCGGTCCCATCGAATGTTTCAATATTTGGGAGTTTAAAGCCGTTCGGGATTGGATGATCCAGAATTTGGGGCGTCAGAGGAGAGCCCTGGCATAGCGGTCGGCGGGCACGAATATCTCTTGCACTAGCCTGACGATATTCTTCGGCGATGGCTTCTCGAATTTCTTCCCGAGTAAACCTTTCCAGCGGAGGTGGACGGACTTCTCCAGCGGGCTCATGATGATGGTCCGCCCTCGCTCTCCTCTGGACCGGGTGAGCGGAACTTGCAGCTTCGGAGTATTCTTCAGATATTTCTTGTCCTGAAGGAATCTCCTGGGGTCTACCCTGATTTGGTGCTGGTGGCGGATCTGCTCGAGCCGGTTGCATGGAGGGAGCCGAAGGTGCTCCAAGGTTTCTCAGCAGGGTGAGCATTTAAGTTTGCTACTCTTCCATCTGGCGGATGCGTCCTTCCAAGGCGGTGACAGGAGCTAACACGACCTCAGCAGTCGGTGGGACGTCTATCAGAGAGTGTGAACGTGCAGGCTCGGGGTGTCCGCCAAGAGCGGAGCCTTCAGTGGTGCGGGTACTTCTCTTTGTCATCGAATCTGGGCTTCTGAAGCGGTGAAGATGAGGGACTTGTCTTCTGAAGGATGTTGGGAATAATTCCCAGAGACGGCGCCAAACTGTTGCGGACTAACTCGATGCCCCGATCGGACCAGATTAACTTGAACCGTCTTAGCTCACGGAGCGGTCGAGCGCGCACACAGTCAATGAAGATAAACAGTAGACACAAGTCTTGATGACGTGAAAAAACCCCATAAATGGGTAAAAAACCACGTGGCCGGGTCTGCGCCGGTCAAATTCCACTAGCTTTCGATGATTACAACACGCTTGGTGAATCGGGGCGATAGGTCGCTCCTGTTACAACTTGAGTGGAGAGAGAGAGAGGCTATAGCTTCCTGCGGGCAACAAGCTTCACCGCGGAAGTGACTTAGATGTGGAAATGCGCGGGATGCTTCTGGCGCTTGCGCTCGGGGCGGCGCGCGCTTGCTGGCTTCAGATGGCTTCTTCCTTCGGCTTCCTCGAGGTCTTGGGCGTCCTTTTGCTGTCAACGCGCTGGTGGGGTGCTTATAGCCGCTGGTAGTAGCTGGTGGTCATTGGTGGCCGCTGGTGGTTCACGACGAGCAGTGGCCGACTCGGTGAAGGAGGCAGGAAAGCTCTCACCTGAGGAAGAAGAAGACAACCCGGGGAAAAGAAAAAGTGAAGAATGATGAGACCCTGGGGTCCCTTTTATAGCCTCCAGGGGAGGATCATGGCAGGTTCCACCACTAAAGTGGTGGGTTAGTGGGTGGTTACCCTCTTGATCGAACGGCGAGGAGGGCCTCCCCTCGATCGGACGGTGGGGAGGCCTCCCATGGCGGCGGGCCGTCATAGCGGCGGCGGTGGCCGGTCGGGCGGCCGGCGGCGGGGGCGACCGGCCTGGCGGTCGAAGGTGGCAGTCCGCCGGTGGGCCGGTCGCGGCTAGGGCGGCCGTGGCCGACCGCGACTAGGGCGGTCGTGGCCGGCCAAGACTAGGGCTTTCGCGGCCGGCCACGACTTGGCCGTGGCAGGGCCGGCCGTGCCCGACCATGGCCAGGTCGGCCGCGGCCGGGCCGCCGTAAGGTCGGCCGACCGCGGCCGGGCCGCGGTAAGGTCGGCCGGCCGCGGCTAGGCCGGCCGCGGCTAGGCCGGTTGCGGCCGAGTCGGCGGCCTGCCGTGGCCGGGCTTGGCCGACCATGGCCGGCCGTGGCTGGGCCGGTTGCGGCCGAGCCGGCGGCCTGCCGTGGCCGGGCTTGGTCGCGGCTTGGCCGGCCATGGCCGGTCGTGGCTAGGCCGGCCTTGGCCGGCCTCGGCTACGTCGGCGGCCTGCCGCGGCCACCCCGACGGTGAGGCCGGTGGTCCGGCCGCGGCGAAGGCCGGGAGGGCCGGCCGCCGGCGGTGGTTAGACCGTCCGACGGCGGCGGTCTTCCCGGCGGCGGCGGTTCTCCCCCACGAGGAGAGGGGGCGGGTCCCGCCCCCCCCCCCCCATGATTCTCATCATGAGAGATCATAGGGGGAGTGGCCCACCCATGATCCTCTTGGGTGGAGATCATGGGGGGGGGGGGGGCTTTCTCTCCTATAAATGATGGTGGAACCCATCATAGTGCAATTAGATGTTTATAATCATCTTCTTATCTTTTGGAAGTCTTCAAAGGTAATATAACATAACAAAAGGCTTCAGAGACTACAAAGTTAGAGATTTAGGCTCTGTTTGGGAAGACTTAGGCTCCGTTTGGGATGACTTATTTTCACCGGTCATGACCGCTTGACCGGTGAAAATAAATCCTCCCAAACGGAGTTTTATTTTCACCGGTCAAGCGGTTATCTTAAAATAAAGTCTGATTCATGCGATCGTAACCGCTTGACCGGTGAAAATAGGTCCTCTCAAACGGAACCTTAAAATAATAACTCTGAAAAAAATTAGTGATCATATCTTACTCATGTGTAAATTGAGATTATTAGATAACTTCTGTGGTTAAAGCATGAATGTTGAGATCAGAATTTTCATTCTTGAATCAAACCTTGGTTATTCAAAAAGCTAAATTCAGTGAATCAATACTTCAACAACCCTTTATCTTTATAAAATAATTTTGAGCATACCGTTTTGTAGGATTTTTAAGTATAACAAGCTATTGCAACTTCACATATAAATCAAAAGTATAGAGCACATATATACAAATTTAGGGAAGAAAGAACCCACCATTTCCTTTTTTCTTTGGGTCACTTTTATTAGCAACTATCCCTGAAACCCTCTTATTGGTGAATACTCAAGCAAAATTCACTGGAATTAGGAGAATCTAACCAATAAAAAAGCTCCATTATTTTTTATGAATTGGTTATATTTAATAATTTTTTGGGAATCTTGCTCTGAATTGGTTCATAATGTTGTAATCTAAAGTTTATCATGATCTAAAGTTTATGAGTGGCTATATCATTTTGGGGTTCCTAATATCGTGGAGGTAGTGTGTTGATATCGTAAATTTGTAGATTATTGGTTGCATGTGTTGGTGTGAGCTTGTAAGTGTGTATGAATTTTTGTGTGTATATGTATGGTTGTAAGTGTGTATGTGTGTTGAATTTGTGTGTTTTTTTGTTTGTCAGTGTATGTGTATGTGTTTGTAATTTGTATGTGTGTGTGTGTGTGTTTGTAATTGTGTGTGTGTGTGTAATTTGTGTGGGTGTGTGTGTGTAATTTGTGTGGGTGTGTGTGTGTAATTTGTGTGGGTGTTTGTGCGTAATTTGTGTGTGAGAGAGAAATTTTCTAAAGTTTATATTTTTTGATTGTTATCATTTGTCTTGCATATTGCTCTGTGTTATTAAATGAGTAAACAAAAAATAGTCGGAGTTTCAGCTTCATGAGAGAACACTCAAGTTCATATTTTTTATGATATATGTATTCGAGAAATTGAGTTAGAAAATTGACCAACCACTCATTTCAGCAAGGAGGGTTCGAGAAATGTAATAAATAATTTTAAATAGCGCACGGAATTAACATATGATCGGGCTTAGTTAAAAAAACAAATGGGACCAATCAAAGAGGGATTGGAAGCTATGTGAGATCTAAAAAGATGGGAGACTGGATTAGGGTGGAATCCTACTAAAAAACTATTGATGTGCTAGATGAAGGTGGAAAGAAAGAATAGATGTTAGAAACAATTTGTTAAGTATGATGTCATTTTGTTTTGATCTATTTTTTATTAACTTATATCATTTTTTAGATGTTGCCCGAAACCAAAAAATTCTGATACACGGGAATTACTTTTGTGCTTGAGGAGAAACTTGATCAGATATTTAACCAGGTTGTTGTTAATGTTGAGAATGTTTGGATCCCTTCCACGGTATCTATGCCGCATGTATTTGATCAACATGACCATTTTTCTAATAATATTGGTTCAAATGACGAACATGTTGTGGAGAATATACACGCAGACTTTCACATCTAATGATATCGGTTCTAGTGGCCGAAAGTACCCAAATAGTAGTGTAACAAGTTCACAAGGTTCGAGGAGATCGAGCAAGGGGAAACCAAAAGAGAAGGGTAAATGCAAGTTATGAAATTACATGTTGAACAACTAGTGGAGTCATCTAAAAGTGTTGCAAGCACTTTCTTTATGCTCACAAAGCCACTAAACCTTTATTGTTGAATGAAGCTTTGGAGGAGCTTGAAAAATATCCAGAAATATATGAAGATTCACGCTTGTATGATTGGGCAACCGTTTTCCTAAAGACAATGATTAATAGGGCTGCATTTTTGGGCATACCATATGATAAAAGGCTTGAGTGATTGAAAAATCTTTGCATGCATATCATCTCTTGATTATCGTGTTGCATTGTGAACTTCTGTTGTACCACCTTATATGTTGTATCACTTTCTATGTTTGAGCTTATTTTGTAGCACTTTATGTTGGTGCAAGAAATGCACATCCACAATGGCACACTAAAGGGGGAGCTAGAGTGATGGAGAAGACGGAAAGTTGAAGGTTACTGAGGGTCACGCAAGCTAGCACAGAATTAAAGCGAGGGGGTTGTTGAGCGGCAAAACGAGACTTACCCGCCGCGGTGAATACCACTTGTGGCGGGTAATTTATTGGATGGGGAAAATGCGATTACAACTAGAAGAGCGCGGAGCTTGAGACGAACAGGAGACCACTGAGGCATAAGATTCGAGAATGTAGCCACAGGTAACTGCTAGCTTAAGGATTCGAATCTGCAAACCTAGGAGGTATTGTTCCCCTATACTTATAGGCTTGGGGGTCTACCCAAACGGGTAGGTTTTAAAATAACCGGATGCTCGGGGTACAGAAGAATCGGACAGAGGTGAGGGGATACATGGTGTGCCGATAAAGAAGAAGCGATTTGATGGAGCGGTCCGACGGTTAGCCTTGAATCTTGATCGGCTCTCCCTGCATCTCTAGAGCATGAAGATCTCGTTGGTTAGTGCGGTCAGAATGAGTCTGGCCGCCCCCGGCCGCCCTTAGATTAAATTTGGTCACAAGATTCTGGATAAACATTATCCCCAAACATTTCAAATTTTCTTCAAATTTTGAAAATGTAGGCTCTAACTGCGGAGACCGCAACTGCCTTTGATGCTGGAAAGGCTATAAATACGGCTGGAGGCTCTAAAAATTCCATCGCAATGGGACACTTCTCTCCACTTGCAGTTAAGACTCTCCAAGCCGCAATGTCAAGATCTATAGGTAAAAGCGTGTTTGATGTTATTAATCTTCGTGGCGAGAAGATTGGCTTGAGGCCTTCTCCCCTCAAGACAATTAAAGTGATCATCAAGAAGAACAAGGCTCATGTCCGCGAGATTGGCGAGGGGTCAAAGAAGACGGAGATCGAGCTTGTGCTAGCTGTTAAGCCGACATAACCCGCAATTAAGCCTTCATAGACCACAAAAAGTTTGTAGAAAAAGCAAAGCCTACGGAGGCTCCAAACCTGGCAGACATACTAGTAGTGACAAATGCCAAGCCGATCTCGGCGGTCAATCCGGCAGCTTCTTCTGATGTGGACATCACCTCCACTACCCCTTCTGATGAAGTTTTAATAAGGTTTATAGGGATGAACGACATCAACATTGATACTGAGAAGTCCTTTGTCGCATGGAAGGCCGCAGACGAGAAGGCAGACCCAACAGTTTTCATTGACCTTGACCTTGTTAGGAAGGAGTCTATTCATGAGAATATGCAAAAGGTGGCGGAGACCGCAGTTGAGAAGATACAAAAACACATGGGGGTATTGCCTACTGTGGGAGTAAGCTGTAAGAACTGAAAACACCCTGCAACGACAACTATTGCAAAAGAGAGAATATCAAAGAAGTTAAAGCAAAAGAAGTGAGGAAATAAAAAGAATTCATCCAACCAGATCACAACAAAAAAACTTTCATCCACGATGAGGGAAGAAGGTGAGATGTCACAACATTCTGCTGAGGTGCTTGTCGTTGAACCTGGCGACAAGGTTTGTATCTCCGTAGCATTGGACGAGCTTAACGAATTCCTCACAGAAGAGATTGACGAGGACATCATTACGGTTGGCATTGATCACGCGATTAACGATGCATTTGTGTAGGAGCTGGAGGAGATGATAGAGGAAAGGCAGTCCCCGACGGTCTTTAGTGATGCTATGGAGGGTAAGGCGAAGGAGCTGAGGAAGAGGATAGTGGAGGAGAAGGCCGCGCTGGTTGCTGAAATCAAACCAGGTAGTTAGCCGACTAAGCGATCGTCTGAGGATCAAACTGAACCATACCGATGGCTGGCTGCGGAGCTTATATGAACAGGTAGGGTCAAGGCGGCCCCCGGTCATAAAAAATTCATCCACCTTACAAACCTTTGCTTACTGCAGGTGACAATGGGTCGGAGCTTCCACCATGATATTTTTCCAAAATAATCTCTCACACAATTTTTATTACCAAAACCATCCCCTTCAAAAATAAATGCCCAAAACCATCTCTTTTCATCCAACTCAACGCTGAGGTGGCACTTTCTATAGCTTGGGCGGTATGGTGATTAATCCCACACCGCCCAAGTGAATTTAATCCCTCCTCTTTATAAGAGGAGGGCTGTTGAGAGGGGATAGAAATCCCCTCTCATTATATCTGGGCCGGCCCATGTATGATTCCTGCTAATAATTGAAATATAAAGTAGGCAATTGAAACAGTTTTTTTTTCCTTAAAATATTACAATGCATGAAACATAATAAAATTGCAACGCTTGCTCAATTGAAACAGAATGAAATTTTACAATGCCTGAAACATTTAAAAATAAAATCTTGATCGCGTCCAGCTAGTTTTGCTTCCTGAAACTCCTGAAATTTTAAAAAAAATTAATAAAAGTTAATTACATAAAATAGAAAAATAAATTATTACCGAATATTTTCTGAATTTCTAGGACAAGTTCCTCAATAATGCCCAATTTCTTTGCATATCCCGCATTTTTTATTACTGCGATCAACTGTTTCATCCATAGTATTTTTGTAACGGCAACTTTGGGGATGTCCAGACCTACGTATCAGGTTCGGTGGGAGTAGCTCTATGATACCTCTTGCTAGATTGAGTGGTTGCCAACATGTTCTATCATCAAAAGGGCACTAAAACCATTTTAGCAATATCTTCTATATTTTGTTATTTGTGAACCAAGTACAGATAATATTCTTCCAAAAATTATAAATAAATTATACTATGCAGATTGTTAAAAGTAGCGAACAAACGACTAGAGCAGAGAATAAACGACTAGAAAACAAGCCGGAACTTTGAATAATTGAAATTTTATTATCCAAAAAGATATCATTTACAAAGGTATGGCCTCCCTTTTATAGAATGGAGGAGAGAGAGAGAAGAATACAAACTAACAATGTGGGAATAAAGCTATACAACAGATCTGGGCGGCTAGAATAAGAGACCGGAACAGGCCGCGCGGTTAGACAATGTTCTAACCGCTCGGCAATACCAGAACCAAGAGAGAGATGCGGTAGGAGACCGCTAGACCGGCCGATTTCCAAGCCGCCGGAGATAAGCTGTCAGACCGCCGGATACCACACAGCAACAGTCTGGAAATCAACCCGCCAACCTCAATCCGCCAGACCGCCCGGTCAACAACCCGCCATGCTCAAACCGGCAGACCGCCCGGTCTCATACTTCGACACTCCCCCTCAAGCTGGAGCATAAATATCAATCATGCCCAGGTTGTCACAAATGTGAAAGAAGGAAGTAGAAACCGGCTTGGTGAAAATATCAGCCAACTCTCTGTCGGAGGTGACGAACAGAGTGCAAATCTGTTTCTTCAAGACCTCTTCTCGGATGAAATGGCAGTCGACCTCTATATGTTTCGTTCTCTCATGGAAGACTGGATTTTTGGATATGTATATAGCGGCTTTGTTGTCACAGAACATAGGCAGGGGATAGTTGTAGACCTCTCCTAGGTCAAGCATGAGAGCCCGCAACCATTTTAACTCACACGTGGTTGACGCCATACTCCGGTATTCGGCTTCTGCACTGGACCTTGAGACAACAGACTGCTTCTTGCTCTTCCAGCTCACAAGATTACCTCCAACAAATGTGCAGAAACCCGATGTAGATTTACGGTCACATTTATCATCCGCATAGCTCGAGTCTGAGTAGACTTCAACTCTCAGATGACCATGCTTCTGAAAGAGTAGCCCTTTCCCTGGTGCTGCTTTGACATACTCTAGTATCTTCAAGGCAGACTGAAGATGACATTCCCTGGGAGCTTGCATGAACTGACTGACCTTGCCTACAGCATAGGCGATATCGGGTCTGGTCACCGTGAGATAAATGAGTTTGCCCACCAGACGTCTATACCTTGTGGCATCGGATATAAGAGGTGAGTCATCTGTCCATGTTTTGTCTTCTCTAGTGGCCATGGGATACCGAGCCGGTTTGGCCCCGGTCAATCCTGCCTCTTGTAGAAGATCAAGCGCATACTTCCGTTGGGAGAGAACCAACGAGTCGGGCTTCCGAGAGATTTCTATCCCCAAAAAATATTTCGGGGAGCCCATATCCTTCGTGACAAGGTGTTGACGGAGGTGTTTCTTTGTCAAGTCCACCCCAGCCTGGTCATCGCCGGTAAGAAGGATATCATCCACATACACCGCCAAAACCATAAGGCCAGATGCGGTTTTGCGAATAAACAATGAGTGATCGGCGGAACTTCTTGCAAAGCCAATTGCAGCTACAATGCCACTAAACTTGTCAAACCACGCCCGAGGGCTCTGCTTTAGGCCGTAGATGGCCTTCTTCAACTGGCATACTCGTGTCTCCCCCTGAGCAACATACCCGGGAGGTTGCTCCATATAGACGTCCTCCTGAAGATCCCCATACAGAAAAGCATTCTTGACATCAAGTTGAGAAATTTCCCACTCCCTGTTGACGGCCACAGAAAGAAGAACCCGGATGGTGCTGAGGCGAGCAACCGGAGAGAAAGTGTCAAAATAGTCAACTCCATAAGTCTGAGTAAAGCCTTTGGCCACCAGTCGGGCCTTGTAACGATCCACAGTGCCGTCCGGGCGAAACTTCACAACGAACACCCAACGGCAGCCAACCACATCAGTACCGATTGGTGGAGGAACAAGGGTCCAGGTACCTCTTTCAGTAAGAGTGGCAATTTCCTCATCCATGACAGATTTCCAATGAGGAATAACAAGAGCCTCCTGGTAAGTGCGGGGAGTGGTAGTAGCCGAGATGGCCAAAGCAAAGCACCTGCGAGAGGGAGTAAGCCGATCATAGGAAACAACAGCCGCAAGCGGGTGTTGGGTACACTGTAACGCCCCCGATTTTCTGCGATTATTTAAATTCTCAGTTGGCGTTACGTTGGCGTTTGTCCGACTCGAGCCGTTGTTTTAGTACCTCGTTAGGTGTTCTTAGGGGTTTGGCCTGTTTGCGGGGTTCCCCAGCTAGTCGGTGTTTGTTTTAGAGGCCCGATTGAGTTTTTCAGGGAATCCTCGCGTTTTGGCTTCGGGCGAGGTTAGCTCGAGTATGTGATCGTCGGGAGTTGTTTCCGACTTCGTCGTTGTTTTCGTAGCCTGAGTGTTTAGCTACGGTACGAGTTTGGTCGAAATCCGAGATCGTTTATTTTTTCGCGTCGTTTCGACGGTTGATTGTTAGCGGGTAGCCACTTTATTTAAGCGTATATATATATATATATATATTTACGCATTTTGGGTTGTTGTTTGATTTAGGCGTGCCGGTGAATAAATGCATACGTGCTCGTGCGTGTGAAGCTTCATAAAAAGAAATTGCTTGTGCGTGTCTATGCGTATATGTGTATAGAGTATATGTATGTGTATACATAGATGAATAGGTATAAATATGTATAAATGTGTATAGGTGTATAAGTATATAGGTATACATACTTAATTAGGATTTCACTTAGTTAATTAGGAGTAATAAGGTTAATGATATAGTTATTAGATTAATTAAGGTTGCATAAATTTATATTAGGTATTACTTTATAGTTTATATATAAACTTAACTATTAGGTTTCCTCCCCCCTTTTGACCGAGCAGCCAGTAGACAGAAAAAAAAAAAAAAAACCCGAGCGATAACCCTCTGTGCGGAAGAGAAGAGGCGGACGCCCGGCTACCGCTCCGACCGCCCGTTCACCGCCCGGAACCGCTCGAAAACCTTGTTTGAGGCCGGATCCGAACTCCTCTCGCCGTGATCTTCCTTCTGAGGTAATCTATTTGGGATTTCACCGTAGATTTTTCTGAGATCCGGTGTGGTTTTCATTCGTTTTTGTTTTATTGTTTTGACAAATGTTTCCTCTAGGGTTTGTGAAGCTTTTTGTGCTTTTGGGCGTCCGCTATAGCGCAGTTGTGCTGGCGAAATTTTCGGTGCATTAGCGAGGCAAGTGCTCCTTTCGCCCTTGCCATTTTGATCCCTTAAATTATCTCGTTTCGTAGTTTAAATTTCAGTTTTTTTTTGGTTATGCTATCCTCCTAACCGAACCCTACCCGAAACCTCTTTAGAAATCGTTTATTTTTTTTTGTTCTCTTGTCGTAATTGTTCTAGCTAGGACGGTGATGAGTTCAGTGTGTCGGATTTATGCCAATAAGTCGTAGAAATTATGCGAATGAATTTTAGAACTGTGTTATAGATTTTGGAATTAGGCTTAGTTGGGGGGGGGGGGGGGGGGGGGGGGTTTTAGGCATTTTTTGCCCAAGAGAAGTCAAATCCTCTTGCGCATTTGTCTTGATTTTTACGTTTAGGTGTAGGTGAGCACGCATGACCTATGGTCGCGCGTCTGTGATCGTGCGCCCTGATGTCGGTGCTCATGCGTTGGTCGTAATGTCGAGTGGGAGTACTCACTCGTTGTGGCGTTGCGTAATCGCAACAATGTTTCCCCTAGCTTGCTCTCTTTTCCGAGTGAATGTCTCGTGTTCGAAGGTCCTTTGTCGGCTGTTGTTTTCCGAAGGCCGAATCGTGGGTTGTGGTTAGTAGTGGTGGTGGAAGGCTTTTAATAGGGGTTGTGTTGTGTGACTTAGCCGTGACCGCACTTTTTACCTTGACCCGAGTAGTTTCTGGGCAAGTGAGTGAGGGGTCCGCAGTGCTTTCACATGTCAACCCTTGAGCATTTTTGTCTTGGAAATAGTGGTCGGGGGTTGAGTACGCCTCCAACCCGGTTCCAAGCTTCTTTTTTTGCTACTGCCATATCTCACAAATTAGGATGTTAGGTGTTTCTTCCTTAGTTGTTGCAGCACATTTTTTTTTTGGCATGTTCGCCTTGTTGACTCTGCAGGTTTTTAGCAGGGTAGTTGCTGTTTTCTCACACTTGGTGCAGGTTTGCTTTTACCTTGCCTTGAGCAGGGTTTGCTTCAGTTTTAGTTGCATTTTCTTACATTCCCTTGATTTCTTATTTACTACACTTTCTTGCTAGCACTCGTATTCTTTTCCTTGCTGAGGTATTCTGCCTTCTGAATGCCTCAGGTTCTGGATAGTAGCCAGTAGGTGGCTAGTGCTGTGGTGCTGTTGGAGATCTCTCAGCCTTTGGAGACCCTCCTGTTCTTCTAGTGAGGTAGTTTTACTGCATTTTCTACAGACATACATACTTGCCAGTGGGTTCGTGTCAGCTGTTGGCGCCCCTGGTAGTTTTACCTTTTTGTACTAGATATGCTTTTCTTCTTACTGCTACCCTTTCTGGGAGATAGTCTATTTGCTCTGGGAATGTTTTATGCTAGGGTGATAGTTACTTTAAAACCTATAATAATTACTATATGTATTACATGATCAGCATGTTTTTATAAAAAGCTCAAACATTACTTTCCAAAAGCGTACAAAAAAAATCGTTTTCTTATAAGTACTATAAATTGAGTTTTAGAGTCTTGCATAGCGTGAGTTGTCCCCTTAGGACACTTATGCGCTCATTTAAGGACGTCAACATCAATGAAGTATTTTTCCGCTACGTATAAAAATAGTTTTCAGACCGTGGACTATCTGATCCACTGAGCCGAGGGATACGGCTAATTAATTGAACCAGTTTTATAATCATTCTAACTTATGATTTGAGGGTTTAGAGTGTTGCCTAAGCGTCGGCAGTTATCCCCTGCTCGACGTGGCATCACAGCTCGTAGTTTTCTCTTGCTCTGATTTATTTAAATGGTGAGAAAAATGCGGGTTGTGACAGTTGGTATCAGAGGGAGGTTGCTCGACAGGTTGGTCGGGCAACCTTTCCTTGATTGTATTAGATGTTTAGAGTCATATCATACACACACCGACATGTCATCAGCACGTCTTGGCTGAAGCACGAACACTGCACTACACTCATAGCATAACATGAAGTATACGGGGCATATTATGTAATATGAAATGCATAATATGTGTTTGTATATGGATCCACCATAGGGGCAACATGCGAGGGTTATGTATTATGGGGTGCATAACCTCACCGCATGGATGCGACTAGCACGTTTTCCTTTTCGTTGCATGAGAATGTTATGTATTATGGGATGCATAACATTTTCATGTGTACGCCGCCATGGCATGCATTAGGGCCTTTTTTTTAGAATGCATAGCATAATCATGCATAGCATAACATTGCATAAGCACAACGCGCCAAGCTAAAGGCTTGCAGGATGACATGTGTACACGCATAATTTTTTTTGAGTCAAAAAGAATATAAATTCATGCATTCCCAATCTAGGCACAAGAGTTAGAGTGATGGTGGTGAACCGTCTTAGGCTAAGCATAACATTACTTTTGTATTTAATAAAATAAAATCCCAGAGCAAGTATAGCAGTAGAAGATCATATTTATGTATGTATTGTCTGTACCTTTTGTCTAATCCTAGGAGTTTAGCTAAGTTCTAATCGTTTGTTCTGTTTTATTTTTTTTTTTCCTTATAGTATGCCGCCGAAGCGTAGAGTGACGAGGTCGACTCCCCAGTCTGAGGGTGAGTCCTCCGGTGCTCAAAGTGATGCGTTGGTGGAAAGTCTGAGGCAGAGCAACGAGGCCTTATCAAGGCAGGTGGTGGAGTTGCGGGCCCAGATGCAGTCCTTTTTATCTGGAGCGGCGGGTCAGACTCCGGGAGTTCAGGACCCCGCCGTGGGTACAGCTGTTCTAGCCCCTCCTGCCCCTCCTGCTCCTCTCGTGCCTCCAGTGGTGGTGCCCCCCGGGATGGCTTTCATCTCCCAGTTCCAGAGGCTGAGCCCTCCCACGTACGATGGGAAGGCGGATTTCATGGTGTTGGACGACTGGCTGATCACTATGGAGGAGATGCTTCACTATTCAGGTATCTCAGATGATCAGAAGGTGATGCTGGGCGTTTATCAACTGAAGGGTTTGGCGAAAACCTGGTGGTTAAGAGAGAAGGAAGGCATGGTCGGAGAATGTTCCTGGAGTTCTTTCAAGGAGTTGCTGATGAGGAAGTTTCTACCGGTAGTGGAGCGAGACAGGTTGATGAACAACTTTCTCCATCTGAAACAGCGTCAGCTCACCATCAACGAGTACGAGATTGAGTTTAGCAAACTCAGTCGATTTGCTCCGAGTTTGGTGGCTACCGAGGAGGACAGAGCAAAGCGTTTTCTGGGTGGCCTCAGGAGCAATGTCCAGCAGCTTGCGGTTGCTCACGGCGCAGTTACTTATGCGGGAGTAGTGGAAGCTGCTCTGAAGGTGGAGGCGATAGAGACTGCGAAGAACAGAGGCCAGTTAGTGCGGAATGATAAGAGGAAGACTGCTGAAGAGAAGAACTCCCTGGTACTTGGTGCTGCTTCTGGGAAGAAGAGCAAGTTGGTCTGTAGTTTCTGTGGACAGTCGGGCCATACTGTGGAGAGGTGTTACAAGAGGGCAAAGGCTCAGAAGAAGGATCATGTGCATGCTATTCAGGGTGCTCCTAGGAGGGATGTTCCTTGCCCTATTTGCAAGCGACCCGGGCATGATGCTGCTCAGTGCTGGTCCAAGGATCGAGTCTGCTTTCAGTGTGGTCAGAAGGGCCATATAAAGGCGAGATGTCCTCAGGTTCAGTCCGCTCTTCATGCAGTCCCACTTCAGGCGTTACCTCCGCCTCAGCCGGTGGACAAGGGTAAAGGGAAGCTTAATGTGGTATCTTCAGCGGAGGCTGAGACTTCGACGCAGGTCATTTCAGGTAAACCTTCTCGCTTGTCTCTTCAATTCGGTAGAAGTTTCGGTGTTGCTATTGAGTGGTTTTCTTAGATTGCTGTGCCAAATGCATTTTATTTTTACTTTTCTGTGTATAGGGAGTTTTAAGGTAAGGGACCGCTGGGCGCGCGTTCTTTTTGACTCAGGTGCTACCCACTCCTTTGTGGCTAGGGCCTTTGTCGAGCGGTGCCAGTGGGTTCTTGATCGGGTTGGTATTGCCTTTTGCGTCAAATTCCCCTCGGGTGATTCCGTGATATCGGATCAGGGCGTTCTGGACTGTCCTATTTTGTTGGGGGATTTTCTGGCCAAGGCAGATCTGAAGGTTATAGACTTGGAGGATTTCGACGTCATCCTGGGTATGGACTGGTTGTCCCGATATGATGCAGTGATCCAGTGCAGGGGAAAGCGCTTGGATTTCAGGAAGGACAACGGTCAGCCTGGGAGTATTTACGGCGATTCACGTCAGGGCTCTCCGGCGATTTCTGCGGTATGTGCTCAGAGGTTATTTCGTGCTGACTGTTTTGCTTGCTTAGTCTCGGTGCTGGGGACTGTTAGCAGTGTGCCGCTTTTGGATGAGATTCCTGTTGCGCGGGAGTTTTCCGACGTGTTTCCTAGCAATCTTCCCGGTCTTCCTCCAAACAGAGATGTTGAGTTCGTGATCGATTTGGAGCCCGGTACGCGTCCCATTGCCAAGGCGCCGTATCGGATGGCCCCGCGAGAGCTGGAGGAGCTTCGTACCCAGCTAGATGAGTTATTGGCGAAGGGCTTCATAAGGCCGAGCTCGTCGCCCTGGGGTGCTCCGGTTCTCTTTGTAAAGAAGAAGGATGGTTCGATGCGCCTTTGTATCGACTATAGAGAGTTGAACAAAGTCACCATCAAGAACAGGTATCCACTGCCCAGAATCGACGACTTATTCGATCAGTTGCGTGGGAGTGCAGTATTCTCCAAGATAGACCTTCGATCGGGCTATCATCAGCTCAGGATTCGGGAGTCGGACATTCCACGGACGGCTTTCCGATCGAGGCATGGGCATTTCGAATTCCTGGTCATGTCGTTTGGGCTGACCAATGCGCCTTCAGCATTCATGGACATGATGAACCGGGTGTTCAAGGACTTTCTGGACAAGTTTGTCGTCGTATTCATTGACGACGTGCTGATCTACTCTCGAAATGCTGCGGAGCATGATCAGCACTTGCGGTTGGTGTTATCCGCATTGAGGGATCATCAGTTGTACGCCAAGCTGAGCAAATGTGAGTTCTGGTTGCCTCAGGTTTCCTTCCTGGGTCATGTAGTGAACAAGGATGGTATTTCAGTGGATCCGGAGAAGATTTCTGCAGTGATGGATTGGCATAGACCGAGCACACCCAAGGAGATCAGGAGCTTCTTGGGGTTGGCCGGCTATTATAGAAGGTTCGTAGAGGGCTTTTCTACCTTGGCAGCGCCCTTGACTAAGCTGACGCAGAAGCATGCAGCGTTCATTTGGAGTGATAAGTGTGAGGAGGCTTTTCTAGAGCTGAAGAGCAGGTTATGTTCTGCCCCTGTGTTGACATTGCCTGCGGAGGGCAAGGATTACGATGTTTATGTGGATGCCTCGCATGTCGGGCTCGGTGGCGTGTTGATGCAGGAGGGGAAGGTGATCGCGTATGGGTCACGACAGTTGAAGACTCACGAGCGAAATTACCCTACGCACGACCTCGAGTTCGCAGCGGTGATTTTTGCCTTGAAGTTGTGGAGACACCTACTCTATGGAGCCCAGTGCAAGATTTTCACAGATCACAAGAGCCTGAAGTACGTGTTTACACAAAAGGAGCTGAATCTGCGTCAGCGGCGGTGGCTAGAGTATGTGGCTGATTACGACGTTGAGATCCAATATCATCCGGGCAAGGCCAATGTGGTGGCCGACGCCTTGAGCCGGAAGACGGGGAAGATCTTCAACCTCACCGCAGACTGTTTGGTGGAGGAGTTCTTATTGATGGATATCTCCGCAGGATGCTGTGATTTGCAGAGCAGTTTGTCAGCGACAGAACCGTCTTGGATTTCACTCACCAGGCTGCACCAGAAGGAGGATCCGGACTTGCTACACCTATACCTCAGAGCTGAGAGAGGGGAGTTGCCGGATTTCTCTATCGATGACTCGGGTACTTTGAAGTACCGCGGCAGGTTTTGCATTCCTGCGGTTGGAGACATCAGGGTAATGGTATGCAAGGAGGCTCATGGATCTAGTGTTGCCTACCACCCAGGATCTACCAAGATGTATCATGATTTGAAGCAGATCGCCTGGTGGTATGGTATGAAGGGGGATATAGCCCGGTACGTTTCCGAGTGTTATACTTGCAAGCGGGTGAAGGCCGACCATGGGAGGCCGGGTGGCAAGTTGGCACCTTTGGAGATCCCGACTTGGAAGTGGGAAAGTATCTCGATGGATTTCATTACGGGCTTGCCGAGATCTCCAAGAGGGTTTGATTCAGTTTGGGTGATCGTGGACCGACTGACGAAGTGTGCGCACTTCGTGCCTTATAAGATCGATTACCCGATGAAGAAAATAGCGGAGTTATATTTGGATGAGGTCGTCAGATTGCACGGCGTGCCAGTTAGCATCATTTCGGATCGAGACTCGCGTTTTACATCTCGCTTCTGGAGGAGTTTGCAAGAGGGTCTGGGGACAGATTTGAGGTATTCTACTGCTTACCACCCGCAGACCAACGGGCAGACTGAGCGTGTGAACCAGATTGTGGAGGATATGATCCGGTGCTACATCCTAGACCACGGTGGAGCGTGGGATGAGCGCTTGCGGCTCATGGAGTTTGCCTACAACAACAGTTACCAAGAGAGCCTGCAGATGGCCCCCTTCGAGGCGTTGTATGGGAGGCGCTGCAGAACTCCACTATTTTGGACCGAGGCTGGTGAGAGACCTTTGTTGGGTCCTGATGCACTTGAAGAAATGGAGGTTTCCGTGAAGCTCATTCGAGAGAAACTTCGGGTGGCTCAAGAGAGGTATGAAAAGAACGCCAATCGGCGTAGGTCCGATTTGGAGTTTTCGGTGGAGGATTTGGTCTTCTTGAAGGTGTCTCCGATGGTAGGAGTGAAGAGGTTTGGCAAGAATCGGAAATTGGATCCGAGATATGTGGGCCCGTTCAAGATTTTGGAGCGTATTGGTGTGTCTGCATATAGGTTGGATCTACCAGCCAGCTTCCCTGGTGTCCATGATGTGTTTCATGTGAGCCAGTTGCGAAAGTGTGTGCGGAGCAGTGGGCAAGTCTTGGATGATGTGCCCCAGTTGGAGCCTAACCTCTCGTATGTTGAGGTGCCGGTCCGCATCTTGGATACTCAAGATCGAGTGTTGCGGACAAAGTCTTTTCCGATGGTGAAGGTTCTTTGGAAAAATCAAGATTTGGAGAGCGCGACTTGGGAGCTAGAGTCGGCTATGAGGGAGGCTCACCCTCATTTGTTCCCCTGATTTGTCGGGTATGTTTCCTTTCGAGTAACTTGTACTTTGTTACTTTCCCTCTGTAGTAGAAGTAGCGCATGTAAAGTTTCGGGACGAAACTTTCTGTTAGGGGGAGTGACTGTAACGCCCCCGATTTTCTGCGATTATTTAAATTCTCAGTTGACGTTACGTTGGCGTTTGTCCGACTCGAGCCGTTGTTTTAGTACCTCGTTAGGTGTTCTTAGGGGTTTGGCCTGTTTGCGGGGTTCCCCAGCTAGTCGGTGTTTGTTTTAGAGGCCCGACTGAGTTTTTCAGGGAATCCTCGCGTTTTGGCTTCGGGCGAGGTTAGCTCGAGTATGTGATCGTCGGGAGTTGTTTCCGACTTCGTCGTTGTTTTCGTAGCCTGAGTGTTTAGCTACGGTACGAGTTTGGTCGAAATCCGAGATCGTTTATTTTTTCGCGTCGTTTCGACGGTTGATTGTTAGCGGGTAGCCACTTTATTTAAGCGTATATATATATATATATATTTACGCATTTTGGGTTGTTGTTTGATTTAGGCGTGCCGGTGAATAAATGCATACGTGCTCGTGCGTGTGAAGCTTCATAAAAAGAAATTGCTTGTGTGTGTCTATGCGTATATGTGTATAGAGTATATGTATGTGTATACATAGATGAATAGGTATAAATATGTATAAATGTGTATAGGTGTATAAGTATATAGGTATACATACTTAATTAGGATTTCACTTAGTTAATTAGGAGTAATAAGGTTAATGATATAGTTATTAGATTAATTAAGGTTGCATAAATTTATATTAGGTATTACTTTATAGTTTATATATAAACTTAACTATTAGGTTTCCTCCCCCCCCTTTTGACCGAGCAGCCAGTAGACAGAAAAAAAAAAAAACCCGAGCGATAACCCTCTGTGCGGAAGAGAAGAGGCGGACGCCCGGCTACCGCTCCGACCGCCCGTTCACCGCCCGGAACCGCTCGAAAACCTTGTTTGAGGCCGGATCCGAACTCCTCTCGCCGTGATCTTCCTTCTGAGGTAATCTATTTGGGATTTCACCGTAGATTTTTCTGAGATCCGGTGTGGTTTTCATTCGTTTTTGTTTTATTGTTTTGACAAATGTTTCCTCTAGGGTTTGTGAAGCTTTTTGTGCTTTTGGGCGTCCGCTATAGCGCAGTTGTGCTGGCGAAATTTTCGGTGCATTAGCGAGGCAAGTGCTCCTTTCGCCCTTGCCATTTTGATCCCTTAAATTATCTCGTTTCGTAGTTTAAATTTCAGTTTTTTTTTTGGTTATGCTATCCTCCTAACCGAACCCTACCCGAAACCTCTTTAGAAATCGTTTATTTTTTTTGTTCTCTTGTCGTAATTGTTCTAGCTAGGACGGTGATGAGTTCAGTGTGTCGGATTTATGCCAATAAGTCGTAGAAATTATGCGAATGAATTTTAGAACTGTGTTATAGATTTTGGAATTAGGCTTAGTTGGGGGGGGGGGGGGGGTTTAGGCATTTTTTGCCCAAGAGAAGTCAAATCCTCTTGCGCATTTGTCTTGATTTTTACGTTTAGGTGTAGGTGAGCACGCATGACCTATGGTCGCGCGTCTGTGATCGTGCGCCCTGATGTCGGTGCTCATGCGTTGGTCGTAATGTCGAGTGGGAGTACTCACTCGTTGTGGCGTTGCGTAATCGCAACAATGTTTCCCCTAGCTTGCTCTCTTTTCCGAGTGAATGTCTCGTGTTCGAAGGTCCTTTGTCGGCTGTTGTTTTCCGAAGGCCGAATCGTGGGTTGTGGTTAGTAGTGGTGGTGGAAGGCTTTTAATAGGGGTTGTGTTGTGTGACTTAGCCGTGACCGCACTTTTTACCTTGACCCGAGTAGTTTCTGGGCAAGTGAGTGAGGGGTCCGCAGTGCTTTCACATGTCAACCCTTGAGCATTTTTGTCTTGGAAATAGTGGTCGGGGGTTGAGTACGCCTCCAACCCGGTTCCAAGCTTCTTTTTTTGCTACTGCCATATCTCACAAATTAGGATGTTAGGTGTTTCTTCCTTAGTTGTTGCAGCACATTTTTTTTTGGCATGTTCGCCTTGTTGACTCTGCAGGTTTTTAGCAGGGTAGTTGCTGTTTTCTCACACTTGGTGCAGGTTTGCTTTTACCTTGCCTTGAGCAGGGTTTGCTTCAGTTTTAGTTGCCTTTTCTTACATTCCCTTGATTTCTTGTTTACTACACTTTCTTGCTAGCACTCGTATTCTTTTCCTTGCTGAGGTATTCTGCCTTCTGAATGCCTCAGGTTCTGGATAGTAGCCAGTAGGTGGCTAGTGCTGTGGTGCTGTTGGAGATCTCTCAGCCTTTGGAGACCCTCCTGTTCTTCTAGTGAGGTAGTTTTACTGCATTTTCTACAGACATACATACTTGCCAGTGGGTTCGTGTCAGCTGTTGGCGCCCCTGGTAGTTTTACCTTTTTGTACTAGATATGCTTTTCTTCTTACTGCTACCCTTTCTGGGAGATAGTCTATTTGCTCTGGGAATGTTTTATGCTAGGGTGATAGTTACTTTAAAACCTATAATAATTACTATATGTATTACATGATCAGCATGTTTTTATAAAAAGCTCAAACATTACTTTCCAAAAGCGTACAAAAAAAATCGTTTTCTTATAAGTACTATAAATTGAGTTTTAGAGTCTTGCATAGCGTGAGTTGTCCCCTTAGGACACTTATGCGCTCATTTAAGGACGTCAACATCAATGAAGTATTTTTCCGCTACGTATAAAAATAGTTTTCAGACCGTGGACTATCTGATCCACTGAGCCGAGGGATACGGCTAATTAATTGAACCAGTTTTATAATCATTCTAACTTATGATTTGAGGGTTTAGAGTGTTGCCTGAGCGTCGGCAGTTATCCCCTGCTCGACGTGGCATCACAGCTCGTAGTTTTCTCTTGCTCTGATTTATTTAAATGGTGAGAAAAATGCGGGTTGTGACATACACGCCCGCACCCCTTTGCGAAGGGCAATGGGAAGATCCAGGTCGTCTTGTGCCTCAGGGACCGGAGCATCCGTGGCAGAGAAGGCTGGCCCGGGACTGGAGAGAGACGGCTACGGAGAGGAAGGAGGGGAGATAATAGGGAGAGGAGGAGACGGCATAGGAGGGGAGACGTCGACATGTGTGGAAGGCTCACAGAGAGATGGAGGAGAGTCAGAGACAGTAGGAGGAGGTGAAGATGGGAAAGAAAAGTAGGATGCATTTTCAAAGAAGGTGATGTCTGCGGAAACAAACTGTTTGCGCAGAACGGGATCAAAGCAACAGTAGCCTTTTTGAGTTGTCGAGTAACCCAAAAAGACACATTTGGTGGAACGGGGGGAAAGCTTGTCGCGGGTAGTAGACGGAGCATGCACAAAGGCCGTACACCCAAAGATACGGAGAGGAAGAGGAAAGGGTTCCTTGCTCGGGTAGAGAATGGAGAAGGGGGTCTTGCCTTGAAGAACAGAAGAGGGAATGCGATTGATGAGATAGCAGGCAAGAAGAACAGCATAGCCCCAGTAGGAGCGAGGCACCTGCATCTGTGTCATCAGAGTGCGAGCGATATCAAGGAGATGACGATTTTTACGTTCCGCCACCCCATTTTGTTGGGAGGTGTAAACACAGCTGGTCTGATGAATAAGACCATGTTGCATACAAAAAGATGAAAACTCATGACTGAGATATTCTTTAGCATTATCAGAGCGCAATACTTTAATAGAAATAGCAAACTGAGTTTTAACCATATTATAAAAAGATTGCCATACAGATAAGAGTTCAGAGCGGTCTTTTAATAGATACACCCAGGTACATCTGGAGAAATCATCAATAAAAGTTACAAAGTAAAAACTACCCCGACCAACGGTGGGAGTAGGAGCAGGACCCCAGATATCAGAATGAATGAGATCAAAAGGGCGGGAGGAACCACGGCCTTGCTTCTGCGGGAAGGAGGAGTGGTGATGCTTGCCAAGCTGACACGCATCACAGTTGAGCGGAGGACTGGTTTGAGGTAAGTGGGGAAGAAGCTGACGAAGAATCCGAGGAGGAGGATGGCCAAGGCGAAGATGCCATTGAAGCAGATCAGTAGACGAGGAAGAGAAGGCGGACAGAGCGGAAACATTGTCGAGGAAGTAGAGGCCGCCGCTCTCAGTCCCAGTAGCAATCATCCGTTGGGTCCTCGGGTCCTGAAAACAACAAGAAGTAGGAGTAAATAATACAGAGCACTGAAGTTGCTTGCATAAAGTAGTAACTGAGAGTAAATTGCAAGGGAACTTCGGGACATAGAGAGTGTCCGCTAAGCGAAGCGCGGGAGTGACTTGAACCATGCCCGTCCCATGAACCGGGGAAGGCGAACCATCCGCAACGAGGACCGGGGGTAACCGATCATGCGTCTCTAGGAGAGAGAAGCAGTGAGGGTTTCCGGTCATGTGATTTGTAGCACCAGAGTCGATCAGCCATTTACCTTGGGTAACGACGTGTGCACTACCTGAGGTGGTGGCCACAGAAGCAGATGGCCGAGAGGAGGCGGAGGTTGAGGAAGAAGTATCACCGGAGGGACGAAGATGAGGATGTTTCTGCCAGCAGCGGTCAACAGAGTGGCCGGTACGACCACAGTGAGAGCAGAGGAACCTTGAGGGACCGCGCGTGCCAGATTGGCTGCGACCACTATTGCCACCCCGCTGGACTTGGTGAGCATAGGAGTCCTGTGGAGGAGGGGAGGACAATAGAGGACGTTGGAGCAGTGAAGTAACAGCGGCGATGCGAGCCGCGGTGGCATCCAAGGTGGGAGACTCGGCTTCGCCCAAGATCTGCTGGCGGATCATATCAAAAGATTCAGGAAGCCGTAGAAGATAACAAACAACCAGGAGTTCCTGGAAGTGTTTGTGCTGTTCGGCCAAGTCCGCGGAGAAGGGGCGATTCTGGAGGATTTCGGCTCCAAGAGCCTGAACTTGCTGATAAGCCGCAGCAGGAGACAAGGAAGGGCGAGCGAAGAGATCCGCGTAGAGAGTATAAATGCGGGATGTCTGGGCCCCCTTTGAGTAGAGAGCAGCAAGGTGAAGCCACGCGGTCTTGACCGTCTCATCATGGCGTATGACAGGAAGACATTCATCGGAGAGGCTGTTAGCCAACCACGTGCGGACAAGCGCATCACTGGCATCCCAGTCATCAAATTCAGCAGAGTCTGAGGGAGGAGGGTCATCGGTGAGGTGATGACGTTTGCGCTGAGAGCGGAGAAGAAATGTGAAAGAGACGCTCCAATCCGGATAGTTGGAGCCAACAAGTTTAGAAACCGTGCCAAGGTTGCCAGAGGGAGTAGGAAGCGGCGCCGGAGTGGCGATAGGAGTGGTGGTGGTGGAGGTTTCAGAAAGGGCCATAGGAGAAAACAGCGAGAAGCCGCGCGGTTAGAATATAAGCCGTGCGGATAGAAAGAAGAAGAGCTGCGGCGGTCACGATGTTAGACACCAGCGGCCAGAGAAGCCACGACCAAGCCGCAGGTCCAAGACGGGGAAGAGGTCGAACGGCTAGAAGATAGACCGCGCGAACGGACAAGGCGAATAAAGCAGCAGGTCGCGACGAACAAGGAGATAGGTCGCTGCGACTGAAAGGCAGGAGAAAGAGGACGCGCGGACAGGGCGCAAACAGCGAGAACAGGTCGCGAGAAGAAGGGATAAGCCGCGCGGACAGGGCGCACAGAATCAGGAGGAGAAGATCGAGTCCTCTGATACCATGTTAAAAGTAGCGAACAAACGACTAGAGCAGAGAATAAACGACTAGAAAACAAGCCGGAACTTTGAATAATTGAAATTTTATTATCCAAAAAGATATCATTTACAAAGGTATGGCCTCCCTTTTATAGAATGGAGGAGAGAGAGAAGAATACAAACTAACAATGTGGGACTAAAGCTATACAACAGATCTGGGCGGCTAGAATAAGAGACCGGAACAGGCCGCGCGGTTAGACAATGTTCTAACCGCTCGGCAATACCAGAACCAAGAGAGAGATGCGGTAGGAGACCGCTAGACCGGCCGGTTTCCAAGCCGCCGGAGATAAGCCGTCAGACCGCCGGATACCACACAGCAACAGTCTGGAAATCAACCCGCCAACCTCAATCCGCCAGACCGCCCGGTCAACAACCCGCCATGCTCAAACCGGCAGACCGCCCGGTCTCATACTTCGACACAGATAAAGCCTTAAAAAATAGCATTGGCCCAATTTCATAATTTTTCAGTAATAATATCATCCATAATTAATTTTCAAAGCATAAAACATATTTTTAATATTTGTGAAGGAAGTACTGGATTTACTCAAATAAAAATTGTATAAAAATTCAGGAGCATTCATTCTGACCTAAAACATTTATTTCCAAGATTGCATGAGATTTCAATGATCAGAAAGATACAATTAATTAAATCATCAATTGGGGCTATAACAATCATTACAAATGAAGTGCTGGAAATAGACATCATTAAATTCCAATAAAATTATTATAGTTTCTACTCGTCCTAAAACTTACTCTACCCGAGTTTCACAGCCTTTAGATAATGTTTAGTGTCGGATTGTGCTTAATTAGTATTTTACCCTAAAGCTAAGATTAGGGTTTTGAGGTATCTACTTGTCCCCAAATCCTCCAAGATTCCATCCAGATGATTCTTATCATGCTAATGTCAACTCTACAGAGTTTCAAGGCAATACGAGAGCAATTGCCCCCATGTCCTTCACAACCCTCAAAACCCTCCATTTAGGGTTTGAGTTTGGATCCTAGGGTAAACCAACCATAAACCACACAATTTTCTCCAAGAGGGTTATGATAACCCTTCCAAGTCAGTGGTCGAAATATCAGCCTCAATTGAGGTGATTTGACCGTTCCAACCTCTAGTGCACTTTTTACTCAAAATGCCTCATTATTGCCTAGTTAAGAATAGGTGACTCCCTATCCAAAACTCATCCAAATGAGTTGAAAATTTGTACAGAACTAGGTTTTATAGCCAGGGACCACTCACCAAAATTTGGTAGGATTTGAAAGTCATTTGACCACTTAAATAAATTACTCTAACTTTATTAAATTAAAACATAAACTTTAGGCAAAGTATCTCCAAAAAATCCCATTTTTGGGCAGCCTCTAGATATGGCTAAGGGTAACCCCTGCCCAAATTTCAGGTCATTTGGGCAAGGGACGAAGCGTGGGCATTAATTTTAGTTCCTGCCCAACTCTAGGTACAGCCCCACTAAAACAGGTGTTGCGGTCAAACCGCTTACCCAAACGAGTTAAAATCAATTTTAAATTAATCTAGACTCGAAGGGCTACAACTTTCGTGACTGGTCATGTTTCCTAAAACGTCCTCTAAATTCCTCGTTTTGCAGCATCAAAATAAGCCTATTTTATGTATATTTACCTTATATATTATGTACTTAATTTTTATATTATAATAATGTTTTACTGTTCATCTCCCCTACCAAACACAAACTCAAAAAACCATATTTCCTGTAACCTTTCCGTGATCCGTCGCCGGCTGTCCGATCACTTCCCTGGCCAGCCACCACCACCACCACCTCCGTCGAGGCGATGACTATCGGTTGGCGGTGGTTTGACCGCCGGAGGTGGCGGTTTCCGGCGTACCCGAAAAATATATTTTTCATGGTTTTCCATGAAAACGTGAGATAGGACCGACTCCTTTGAGCACGAACTTCATTTCTAAGATCCTAAGATCTACCCATAAGAGAAGAAGTAGATGAGGACCTTGTTCGCGGTTTGGAGGCGAGATGAACGTCGGATTGTCATGGCACGGTGGTGGCGTTCCCGAACTTCTCCTACAGCAAGAGCAGAAATCTGAATCCGTTTGATCAAGAGTGTAACCTTCTCATCTTGCTCCAGGAGGGCTTTTATAAATCTCCAAGTGGGGGAGGGGAAAGAGTGAAGCATTCATGGCAATAAAAGCTCCCTTAACGAATGGCTTTTCGGTTATGGTTGAGGAAAAGAAACGCTGGAATAAGAAGAGGCGTTTACCAGGTGGCGATTTCCTATTGGACCACACTCTATCATTTTACTAAGTAATTAGATAAAGAAACGACCCATAAATACTCTTGTTGTAAATTCCCATAATCAGAATTGATTATGACTTGGGTTACAGAAATTTCCAGCCTGGCTGACGTTTCGGCCTTTGTCACGGGCGTGATACGTGGGTCACGGGCGTGACAGGCCCGGATGGCAAATTCTGAGTTCGACAATCGTCGTCCTGAGATCGACGATCGTCGAAGGGTGGTCACGCCCTAGGTCACGGGCGTGACACGTGGGTCACGGGCATGACAGAGCCATGATGCAAATTCTGCGCTCGACGATCGTCTCGCTGAGATCGACGATCGTCGAAGGGGTCACGCCCTAGGTCATGGGCGTGACACTTGGGTCACGGGCGTGACAGGGCCATGATGCAAATTCTGCGCTCGACGATCGTCTCGCTGAGATCGACGATCGTCGAAGGGGGTCATGCCCTAGGTCACGGGCGTGACACGTAGGTCACGGGCGTGACAGGCCAGGGTTGCAAATTCTGCGCTCGACGATCGTCTCCCTGAGATCGACGATCGTCGAAGGGGTCACGCCCTAGGTCACGGGCGTGTCAGGTAGGTCACGGGCGTGACCAACCCATGACTGAAAATTCAGAGCTGATGGACTTCAATTCTTGGGTTTCCTAGGGTTCTGTCACGACAAACCGACTCCTAGGGGTCTAGCCGAAAATGGGATGTTACAAATCCCAATAAACAAAACAAAAATTTCGTCCCCGAAATTGAGGTTAAGTCTACAGGGATTTCTACCGAAATAAATTAAACTTGTAACATCCCATACGGTTTTTCTATTGAGTCGAAGCGAGACTACTTGTTTGATAAACGAAAACAATCTCCCCAATAAACAAAAGATTAGCCCCTACTTTCCTGCTCATGCCTAAGTTCTCAATTTCCCTTATCTAGTCCTACCGGTTCAATACAATAAGGTAATTTATAGTATACCAAGAGGTGGTGATGTATACCTGACTGAACAACTCCGGGTATTTTTGCCTCATCAGGTCCTGCGGTTCCCAGGTGTGCTCCTCCTGACCATTATTCCTCCACAGAACCTTGATTAAGGGGATCTTCTTGCGGCGCAAGATCCGTACTCCTTTGTCATCGATCTGAACCGTCTCCAAGTGAACGGACCGGTCTGAAGCTACCGGCCCTTCGGGGGTCAAAATCTGCTGCTTCGGGTGTAGTAGAACCCTTCTCAGCGAAGAAATGTGGAAGACGTCGTGTAGAGCTGCCATCTCTGGTAGCAGCTCCAGCCTGTAAGCTAGGGCCCCGATCCACTCCAGGATCCTGTAAGGGCCCATATACCTAGGGCTGAGCTTCTTTCTCCGATCGCGCACCCGTGAAACTCCATGCATGGGCCGGATCTTCAAAAACACTCGGTCCCCCACCTGAAATTCCACCTGACGATGTCGGGCATCATAATACTTAGTTTGTCTGCTCTGCGCCTCTAACATCCTGTATCTGATCAGTCTCACCTGAGCCTCGGTGTCTTCAACAAAGTCTGATCCCAACGCCTTCGGATCCTCGTCCTGAACCCAAGAAAGCGGGGTCCTGCATTTCCTTCCATACAAGGCTTCGTAAAGGCGACATCCTGATGCTGGACTGGTAGCTGTTGTTATAAGAGAACTCGACCAGGGGTAAGAGCTTCTCCCATGGTTCCCCGCGGTCCAAAATGCATAACCTCAAAAGATCTTCCAGCGTCCGATTGGTGCGTTCTGTCTGCCCATCCGTCTGGGGATGGAATGCGGTGCTGAAGGTCAATCGCGTGCCTAAGTAAGCCTGCACGAATCTCCACTCCCTGGAAGTGAACCGACCATCCCGATCCGACACGATCGTCTTGGGCACCCCGTGGTATCGAACAAACTATTCCACAAATCTCCGCACTAGTACTCCCACAGAGTCATTCTTCCTGATCGGAATGAATCTGGCCACCTTCGTCAACTGATCGATGATGACCCAAATCGAGTCGTTTACCGTCCGTGATCGGGGGAGTCCATGAATAAAATCCATCGCGATGTCCTCAAATTTCCACTTCGGCACCGAGAGTGGCTGTAGCAATCCAGCGGGGTTCCTGCACTCCGCCTTCACCAACTGGCATGCCTCGCAATAAGTCACGAAGTACGTAATGTCCTTTTTCATCCCTGGCCAAAACATCATCTTCTTCAAATCTGTCGTCATCTTGGTGATCCCCGGGTGTATAGAATATCTGCTACAATGCGCCTCCGCCATGATGTCCTCCCGAATCCGGCCTCCTGCGGGTATATATACTCTGCCTCTAAAATGTAGCAATCCATCTCTCAGGGAATAATCTCCTGTCGAACCCTCCTCCAAGGCTCGGAATATCGGCTCTGCCCATGCATCTGTCCTCTGTCCGTCCCGGATGCGGTCTCGAATATCATCTATGGCCACCATAAATGCCAGATACTCCCTATACAGCTCTGGATCATCCTCGGACACTAGGGATATCTGCATATCTCTGAAGGACCGGACTAGCTCCATGGACATAACCTAGGGCCCGGCTTCGGAAGTGGCAGCTCTCCGACTCAACGCGTCGGCCACCACGTTTGCCTTCCCTGGATAGTAGTGCATCTCATACTGGTAATCCGCTAAGAACTCCACCCAGCGTCTCTGCCTGATATTCAGCTCCTTCTGCGTGTCCACGTATTTCAGGTTCTTGTGGTCGGAGTAGATGTCGCAGTGGACTTAATAAAGGTAATGACGCCAGACTTTCAGAGTAAAAACGACCGCTCCCATCTCAAGGTCGTGCACCGGGTAGTTCTGCTCGTACTTCTTCAACTGGCGAGACGCATATGCAATCACATGGCTCTTCTGCATCAGTACAGCTCCCATACCCTGGTAGGAAGCGTCGGTGTAGACCTGAAAACCTTCTCTCCCCGAGGGGAGAGTAAGTATGGGGGCCGAGGTGAGTCGATTCTTCAGCTCCTGGAAAGTTGCCTGGCACTGCGGGGTCCAAACGAAAGATACCTCCTTCTTCGTCAAAGATGTGAGTGGGAGGGCAATTTGAGAGAACCCCTCCACGAACTTCCGGTAATAACCGGCAAGTCCTAGGAAACTTCGTACATCGGTGGCTGTCTTCAACTGCGGCCAATCCCGAACTGCCTGAATCTTTGCCGGATCCACTGCCAACCCGGCTCCACTGATAATATGGCCTACAAAGCCCACCTCCTTCAACCAGAACTGACATTTGCTGAACTTTGCATATAAGTGATTCTCCCGCAGTCTCTGTAGGGTCAGTGCTAGATGGCGAGCGTGCTCCTCCTCCGTTCTCGAGTAGATGAGGATGTCATCAATAAACCTAATGACAAACACATCTAGGTACTCCTTGAAAACCTAGTTCATGAGGGTTATGAACGCCGAAGGTGCATTCGTGAGCACGAAGGGCATCACCGTAAACTCAAACAATCCATATCTGCTACTAAAAGCAGTCTTCTGAATATCCTCCTCTCGAATCCGAAGCTGGTAGTAGCCTGACCTCAAATCCAATTTTGAAAAGAAGTGCGCCCCTTCCAGCTGGTCGAACAGCTCGTCTATCCTTGGCAGCGGATAGGTATTCCGGACGGTCAGCCTGTTTAGTGCTCGATAATCGATGCACAGGTGAAGTGTCCCATCCTTCTTCTTCACGAATAGGACCGGGGCTCCTCATGGCGAGGAACTCGGTCTAACAAATCCCGCCTCCACCAACTCCTGCAACTGAGTCTGAAACTCCGCCAACTCCTTCGGGGCCATCCGATAAGGGGCCCTAGATGCCGGCTTGGCCCCCGGCACAAGCTGTATCTGGAAGTCCTGCTCTCAGTGCGGAGGTAGTCCTGGTAGTTTCTCTGGAAAGATGTCAGCGAAATCTCGCACCACCGGGATGTCTGTCACAGACTCCTTGACTTCCGTCATCTCAAATAGAACCTGAAAAACCTCCTCTCCCTGCAGATGGGCCTTAACGGCCTGTACCGAAGATAAGAATATACGCGAGACATGTCTTATACCTTCGATGACAATGAAAGAGTCCCCGTGCCTCACGGTGATCCTCTTCGCTTGGCAATCAATCTGGGCATGGTTCCAGTGCAGCCATACCATGCCCAGGATCAGGTCGTAGTCCGTCAGCTTCAAAATCGTCGCTGGAGCCTCGAACGCCTTTCCACAAATTTCTGCCTCCTTATTGCAGTGGTCTGTGGTAAGGAGCTCAGATCCATCCGGTAGTCACACCCTCATCTTCGAGCCCGTTAATCGCTCCACGCCTTTCAGTCCTTCTACGAACGTCTCCGACACAAAGGAGTGAGTAGCTCCAGTATCGAACAGCGTGCGGGCAGGCTTGCCACTGATGAAGACTATACCTGGGGTGATTAGATGTCTTAGGGTTCTATAATGAGTTTTCTTTCCTTGCTAATCTATCTAGTGTGGTTCTAAGTTTTAACAACTGAAAGGGAAATTCTATGAAAATAAAGAAGCATTGCAGCGTACCTGCTATGACCTGCTCTGGATTCCGAGGCTGCGCAAGGTCCAAAGCATACACCTGCTCTCTTTCCTGTCTACGATCTCCCCCTGGTATCCACGACCGCGACCGCATCCTCGGCCTCCGAAATGCTGAGCAGGTGGGCCACCCTGTGGTGTTGGAGGTGGTGCCCCCCTCATGGGGCAGTTTCTCCGGATGTGCCCAATCTGATGACAATGGAAGCACTCTGGTGGGGGATACGCCATTCCCCCAGGTCTCGGCATCTCCTGCATCCGAAGAGGTTGAGGGGCCAATATCACCTGCTCCATCGGCTCCTGCCTCACTTCCTGACGAGGCTGGTCCTCTGTCCTTCTCCCCTCTGGTATAGCACCTCGCCGCTGGTCATTTCTGACTCTCCGTCCCTGATCCTCTGCTGGCCTCTGCTGGCCTCTTCCGGCCCCGAGTGGTGTGCCAATCAGCCTCAATCCTCTTTGCCATTTCCAAAATCTGGGAGATAGGCCCGTCGGATACAAACAACAAAGCCTCCCTCAAGTCCTCCCGCAGTCCCTTATAGAACCTCTTGATGTACCCTGCTTCGTCATGCTGGTAAGAATCTGCATATCGAGCCAGATGGTCGAACTCCCGATGGTACTCCACCACCGTCCGGGTGCCCTGCTTAAGCTGTAAGAACCGCTCCTCCAACTCATCCCTGGCCGACTGCGGAACAAAATGTTCCAGCAGCGCGGCCCTGAACTCTTCCCAGGTAACCTCCGCAACCTCCCTATCGGCAAACGTCGTGTCTAGCAGCGTCTTCCACCACCTCTTGGCATGGGACTCCAGGCAAGAGACAACCAGAGCCACCCTCTCCTCCCAGGGACACTGTATCCCGGTCAGCATCTCGTACATAATATCCAGCCACTCTTCCGTCCGAACCGCCGACTCTGTCCCCAAGTAGGACGGGGGAGAAAGTCCTCGGAAGATGCTCAACCAGTTGGCCCCCGAATTTGGCTGCGGGACCGGAACCTGCTGGGCCCTGAAAGCCTCAGAAATGGCAGTCAGAGTCTGTCTCATGTCTGACTGAAGGAAAGGAGTGGGGACCGGTGGAGGTGGTGCAACATCCTGAGCCTGTTGAACTCCATCTTGTGGCGTAGGCTGTGCTGGAGGCTGCGTAACAAAAAAAACCATTCTTGAGAAAACGTTCAATTTTTTACTAAAAGTGGACAATATATATGTGATCCCCATATGGGCACACCACTGCTTCCGCTGCTTAGTTTGTCCCCAAACTAAACTCGAGCGGGGGTGACCCAGGGTTAGTGGACTGCTACCTTTTTCAGATCGATGTTTGCTCTGATACCACTTGTAAGACCCCTTTTTTTTTTCTTTTTAGACACCGGGGGTCTTAGGCCCAGAATCGCCGCTTTGCGGTGACACCTTCACGCCCTAAAGGGTCATCACCACAAAGCGCCGATTATGCCGGCCAATTCGATCACAGAAAGGTAGCACAAAAAGAAGTAAGTAAAAGCAAGTCCACTAGATAAATCACATATATAGAAATAAAAATCCACGAAGGGAGTGCCCACAGAATAGTATATCGTAGTACTAAAAATACGGGCTTAAGCCCGGTACAATCATGTCCTCACTACAAATCACTCATGTGGAAGCAAAAAAACAGAAACTACTCAAGGTCGAGACTCACGGTCCCGGCTGTATGAACTCCAGAGCTAGACTGCCCTATCTCCAAGCGCACCGGTCTCTGGGGCTGCTCCTCCATGCTGGGCTCCACGATCCCCTAAATGATGCGGTTCGAAAACCGTTAGTCATAAAGACTAAGCCCTATCATCCCCTACCCCTTCCCCCATAGCTCCTAGGTACCGAGCGAAGAGGAAGAAAGGGAAGGACATGAAGGTGGAGAATGAATCAAAAGAAATAAGTGGCAGCGAAACTAATCTAGCAATTCTATAATAGATATGATAGAAAAAGAAAGTAGGAAAAGTAACCTTAACTTATGTGCGGAAGCGCAAAAGCCAAGGGATCTTCTGCAAGTCTCCCATCGTATAACGTGTCTCATACCACTTATACGTTGGGGTGTTGGTTATCATACAGCAGCATATATATATTGAATTTAACCTTAATTTATAAACTTGCCCACACAAGCTTATAGACCAAGGGGTCGTTTTGCAAGTCCTAATGTATAAGCGTCTCATTCCACTTATACTTTAGGTGTCAGGAGTTAAATGAATCGATTATGCTATTGTACAACCCCATATTCGCTAGGTAGAATCCAGAGGCTTCAATGGTCTGAGTTGGGCTAGCCTCGGGCTAGCCCAAGGGCCAATCAGCAGAGTTCCCGCTTCTTAAGGGGCTCCCGCCTAGCTATGGGCGAGACCTTTCGCGCCAGGATTCGAGCCTCGGGCTAGACGAGCTTCTGCCTTGAGGGAGCTCCCGCCTAGAAGTAGGCGAGAGGACACTGGGTGAGCCTTCAGCGGCAATAGCATTAAGACCACCGCGGACGAGAACCTTCTTGGCCGGAGCTCTCGCCAAAGTAGGTTCAATTGGGACCCGGCGAGAGCCTTCTCGGCCGGAGTTCTCGCCAGGTGGGTCCATGAGGTGGGGGCTGGCGCCCAGGAAAGAGGATTATTTTATTATTATTTCATTATCCTCGGGTTAAATTACCTGCATGCCCCTGGGATGAAAGCGGATTTGGCTATTGGCAGACCCATCAGGGGTATTCCAGTATTTTCAGGACAAGAGAAGACTATAAAAAGACCCATATGGGCTCTTTGGAAGGCAGGGTTCTCATTTTACTCTCTAACTCCAGTGCTTTCTTAAGAGCTCCCAGTCCAGCTTTTGGTTTTGGAGGGGAAGCTCTCAGAGATCTTCCGGGTGTGAGGTGGGACCTCCCAGCTGAGGCTTTGGGTCAGTCTTAGGACCTTAGCAGCTAGTCAGAGGTCGAGATTTGAGAGAAGTAGGCGTCGGTTGCACTTTGGTTTATGAACAGTCGTTGAGGTCAATTTTGGCTTCAATAGCTATGACATGCAAGTGGGTATGATGGAACATGCAAGTGCAACACAGTCACCCGACTCTGTGCACACAGACCTTTAGTTTCCCCTTTCGGAGCCGTTACCTCCCAAGATACCTCTGTAGTGGCAGACGGAAGCGGTGGGTTGGGCCTCGCCCACCTCTAAACCAGTAAAGAACTACCGGTCAGACCTATCGTACACCTCAACGCTTGGTGCACGAAGCGGACTCCTGCGTACTCTTGTCGTCTGGCGCACCGGACTTCTGTTGGCGAAGTGCTAACCACACTTGTCGAGTCAGCGTATTGGCGTCGGTGCATCGACCCTCCAATACCGAAGACCCACCACCTTTATTTTCATTCCTTTTATGCACATGCAAATTTAGTCGTAATCACAAAAAAACCGAGCCGAAGCTCCCCGGACCAACACGTCCGTCTCTTTAACCAAACGAGCTGAAGCTCCCCGGACCATTCCGTTCGTCTCTTAACCAACCAAGCCGAAGCTCCCAACCATCTTCCTGTGCTAACGGTGTTTGTGAAAAGTGCAACCCTAATTACTAAGTTACTCTTGTCAGTTTGTTATTACAGTTTACGTTAACCCAGGACTGCCCCTGGTATTCCTTGTGAAGGGCTCTCAAAGGGCACTAGGAACTATGATGATAGCTAAATCCCATCATTCCCTTTCGCAAGGCACTTATTGTTATTGGTTGATCCCCTTTACTCATTCCCTTCTTATATTACGATAGACTATCCTAGGGTGATTTTTAATCCTTCTCTCTTCGGGAAAGACGATCTTTCGTCGAACCCGAGCACATCTTAACTCTAGCCAACACCACTTCACACTACTCTTCATATCATTCTATTGCGATATCATCCACATCTATCCACCCAGACAAAATGACTAACTCCAGCCACTATCCCAGATAATGTCCTATTGTAATTTAACAATATGCTATATGCAGACCAACCTAGACTATATGTCGAACCGGTTAGGCAATGATCCAATATTCATCCAAATGCCCTAAATTATTTACTGGAGACTTATCATGATATAACTAGCCTAAATCTAGAAAATGGTAATTTTCCTAATTTATCTGGCATTTAATTAATTTCCTCAAAAATTCCAAGGGCTACCGGTTTGAACATGAACTACCCTAAGTTCTCATGCAAGATGTCCAACAAAATTATAATAAATAGTATGTTATCTCAATATGGTAAATTCAAAGTATCATAATTTTTCTATCATCAAAAGAGCACTAAAATCATTTTAGCAATATCTTCTATATTTCGTTATTTGTGAACTAAGTACAGAGAATATTCTTCCAAAAATTATAAATAAATTATACTATGCAGATAAAGCCTTAAAAAAATAGCATTGACCCAATTTCATAATTTTTCAGTAATAATATCATCCATAATTAATTTTTAAAGCATAAAATATATTTTTAATATTTGTGAAGGAAGTACTGAATTTACTCAACTAAAAATTGTATAAAAATTCAGGAGCATTCATTCTGACCTAAAACATTTATTTCCAAGATTGCATGAGATTTCAATGATCAGAAAGATACAATTAATTAAATCATGAATTGGGGCTATAACAATCGTTACAAATGAAGTGCTGGAAATAGACATCATTAAATTCCAATAAAATTGTTATAGGTTCTACCCGTCCTAAAACTTACTCTACCCGAGTTTCACAGCCTTTAGATAATGTTTAGTACCGGATTGTGCTTAATTAGTATTTTACCATAAAGCTAAGATTAGGGTTTTGAGGTATCTACTTGTCTCCAAATCCTCCAAGATTCCATCCAGATGATTCTTATCATGTTAATGTCAACTTTACAGAGTTTTAAGGCAATACGAGAGCAATTGCCCTCATGTCCTTCACAACCCTCAAAACCCTTCATTTAGGGTTTGAGTTTGGATCCTAGGGTAAACCAACCCTAAACCACACCATTTTCTCCAAGAGGGTTATGATAACCCTTCCAAGTCAGTGGTCGAAATATCAGCCTCAATTGAGGTGATTTGACCGTTTCAACCTCTAGTGCACTTTTTACTCAAAATGCCTCACTATTGCCTAGTTAAGAATAGGTGACTCCCTATCCAAACCTCATCCAAATGAGTTGAAAATTTGTACAGAACTAGGTTTTATAGCCAGGGACCACTCACCAAAATTTGGTAGGATTTGGAAGTCATTTGACCACTTAAATAAATTACTCTAACTTTATTAAATTAAAACATAAACTTTAGGCAAAGTATCTCCAAAAAATCTCATTTTTGGGCAGCCTCTAGATATGGCTAAGGATAACCCTCTGCCCAAATTTCAGGTCATTTGGGCAAGGGACGAAGCGTGGGCATTAATTTTAGTTCCTGCCCAACTCTAGGTACAGCCCCACTAAAACAGGTGCTGCGGTCAAACCGCTTACCCAAACGAGTTGAAATCAATTTTAAATTAATCTAGACTCGAAGGGCTACAACTTTCGTGACTGGTCATGTTTCCTAAAACGGCCTCTAAATGCCTCGTTTTGCAGCATCAAAATAAGCCTATTTTATGTATATTTACCTTATATATTATGTACTTAATTTTTATATTATAATAATGTTTTACTGTTCATCTCCCCTACCAAACACAAACTCAAAAAACCATATTTCCTGTAACCTTTCCGTGATCCGTCGCCGGCTGTCCGATCACTTCCCTGGCCAGCCAGCCACCACCACCACCTCCATCGAGGCGATGACTATCGGTTGGCGGTGGTTTGACCGCCGGAGGTGGCGGTTTCCGGCGTACCCGAAAAATATATTTTTCATGGTTTTCTATGAAAACGTGAGATAGGACCGGCTCCTTTGAACAAGAACTTCATTTCTAAGATCCTAAGATCTACCCATAAGAGAAGAAGTAGAGGAGGACCTTGTTCGCGGTTTGGAGGCGAGATGAACGTCGGATTGTCATGGCGCGGTGGTGGCGTTCCCGAACTTCTCCTACAGCATGAGCAGAAATCTGAATCCGTTTGATCAAGAGTGTAACCTTCTCATCTTGCTCCAGGAGGGCTTTTATAAATCTCCAAGTGGGGGAGGGGAAAGAGTGAAGCATTCATGGCAATAAAAGTTCCCTTAACGAATGGCTTTTCGGTTATGGTTGAGGAAAGGAAACGCTGGAATAAGAAGAGGCGTTTACTAGGTGGCGATTTCCTATTGGACCACACTCTCTCATTTTACTAAGTAATTAGATGAAGAAACGACCCATAAATACTCCTGCTGTAAATTCCCATAATCAGAATTGATTATGACTTGGGTTACAGAAATTTCCAGTCTGGCTTACGTTTCGGCCTTTGTCACGGGCGTGACACGTGGGTCACGGGCGTGACAGGCCCGGATGGCAAATTCTGAGTTCGACGATCGTCGTCCTGAGATCGACGATCGTCGAAGGGTGGTCACGCCCTAGGTCACGGGCGTGATAAGGCCATGATGCAAATTCTGCGCTCGACGATCGTCTCGCTGAGATCGACGATCGTCGAAGGGGTCACGCCCTAGGTCACGGGCGTGACACTTGGGTCACGGGCGTGACAGGGCCATGATGCAAATTCTGCGCTCGACGATCGTCTCGCGGAGATCGACGATCGTCGAAGGGGGTCACGCCCTAGGTCACGGGCGTGACACGTAGGTCACGGGCGTGACAGGCCCGGGTTGCAAATTCTGCGCTCGACGATCATCTCCCTGAGATCGACGATCGTCGAAGGGGTCATGCCCTAGGTCACGGGCGTGACAGGTAGGTCACAGGCGTGACCAACCCGTGACTAAAAATTCAGAGCTGATGGACTTCAATTCTTGGGTTTCCTAGGGTTCTGTCACGACAAACCGACTCCTAGGGGTCTAGCCGGAAATGGGATGTTACAGATACGGTGGGGCTGGAAGAAGTCACGTCGGCACTGTTATCAAGTCAAATATTAAATGACCCCACTCCTAGGGGTAAACAGATCTTGGTAGAGCATGAACGCGAGAGGAGTTTTGACAGAGGATCAAGCAGTGCACGAGCTCGATCGGCGTCGAAGAAGGCAGTGACGTGTTACCACTGCAGACAGATTAGTCACATTAGGAGAAATTGTCCGCAGCGTGCAGGAAGTTTTGGAACTTCGAAGGATGTCCAAGATGCGGGCATGGTGACACTCGACCTGGAAGGAGATGACGGATTTTATTGCGTCACTGAGAGTCAGAGTGACTCTGATAGCTGGATTTTGGATTCTGGTGCCTTGCAGCACATTTGCTCAGATGCGGCGATGTTCAGTTCACTGGAAGTGACGTCTGGGTCGGTCTTTCTGGGTGACGGTTCAGCATGTGAGGTCACAGGGATTGGGGCGGTGAACTTGCGGATGCATGGTGGAGCTGTGCGTAGACTTGAGCAGGTACACCTGGTACTGAAGTTACGCAGGAATCTGATTTCGTTGGGCAGATTGGACACCGGTGGGTGCAGGTTTGCATCGAGAGGTGGAGTTCTGACGGTGAGGCGAGAGCGCGCCGTGCTCATGCAAGCTATACAGCGCGGTAGTCTGTACCGGCTGATGGGGACCACGATGCAAGGTGGTGCACCCATGATTTCTGCGGCCGACGAAGTGGATGGTCGAGGTGGTGCAGGGGATCGCTCTTCTAGTAGTCTGACTAAGCGAGTCAGATTCTGCGATCCAGTTGCGTTGACATTCAGGGGTTGAGCCCGAGCAGGGATGAGTCGACTGGAGCAGGTCGGCTGACGCCTCAAGTTCTTGAGGTGGTGCTTCGTGCAGACTGGTGCTTCGTGCAGAACGGTTGCTTCGCGCAGTTGGTGCCCAGTGCAGATGATGCTTCGTGCAGGTGGTGGCGGAACCCGGATATGAGCCAAGGTGGTGTTTGTTGGGTTGGCTCATACCGGGTTCATATGGACTGGGTGCATTAGGAGCAAAAAATAGGTTGCAACGCAGTATTTGAGGTTGCAACTTTTTTTGTGCTGTTTTTGAAATCTGTTCAAATTAAAAACTGTTTTTGAAATCTGTCCAAATAAAACAGTTTTCAATTTGGAATGTGGTCCGGTGATTTTATTTGGGAGGTGGTAATAGGAATATAATATACCCATTATTATATTCCTTTCTCTCTCTCTCCCATGAATGGTAATCGCAGCCCCCCTCTCTCGCATTATAAAACTGTTGCTGCAGCCCTCTCCCGAAGAGAACCGAACCCGAGCCACCCGCCCCTCTCTCTCTCGGCTTGGTGCAGGAAGCTGCTGTCTTGGGATCTCTTGCCGGAGTCGCCGCTGGAGGAAGGCAGCCGCCGGTGTTTGCCGTCGCTGACGTGAAGAGGAGGGCAGCCCGCCATCGCCGTCGCCGTCTGAGTCCAGTCGGTCGTTGCCGTGGAAGAAAGACGGAGACGGGGCTGTTTTAACCCGGCTATTTGTGGGGGTTGTGGAGAGAAAAAGTTTGTGTTGAGGACGGGTTACTCGTTCGTGGCAAAGTCCGGGTCCGAACTTTGAGTTTCTCTCCGGTGGTGGCGGTGGTTGCGGTTGAATGTCGGAAGTTGACGTTGAAGGTTCGGTGAACCTTGTGCGTCCATTAGTCGGATTGCAGTCCAAGATCTTCCATTTTCTGCGGATCGTGCGTGTCTGGCGCATCTGCATGCTTTTCATCGGATGGTTATTTCTTCACTTGTTTCTCCATTGTAATTGATTTATAAATTATATTATAAATTGTCATTGTTTGCGTTCGTGATTTCTCCTGCAATTATTGGCTATCACATCTGTGTTTTGCCACTCTCCTATTGACTTCTTCATGTCTGATGAGGGCCTCATCCTGGAGCTATTTGATTTGATTCAAGATGCACTTCATGTAACATCACAAGCCTGTAAATAGTCTTCAACATGGGTCCAGCCAGGGACCCACATCATATAAAATTCATAAAGCCCAAAATGCTAAAAATATATAACAAACATTTCATAACAGAGTTTGACTAGAACGGAAACTGAAAGATAAAAGACCACATATTATACAAGATAGTTTGGCATTATGACCTTACATGGCTTCTAAAGAAACATAACAAATGTACTAAAGTACAACATGAAACAGAGGAGGAACAATCTCTAGCTCCTCGGCAAATCTTGGGCTTCATCCCTCTACACACAGCTACGAGCTATGCTACATGAAACCAAGAATAAACAGACGGTAAAACGAAGGTCATCATGAGGATGACCAACATAACGAAATGACCACTCCCCCCGTCCCCAACCATCCTAGCAGACTCCGGGGCGAGTGAATCACTTTCCTGCAAGTACACACAAAAACTAAACCAGAAAAATACAGAGAACAAAGGGGGCACACAAGGAATCCTCGTAGCCATAATAATGTAGATCAAGGAACGTCTTCCACGACAATTCTCAGCTGGATGCAAGTGCAGTATGACATTGGAGACCATGTGATATTTGTCGTGGAATTCGCTCTGAGCATGCAACACTATTTAGGAGATTCCGCTGAAGGGTCAAATGTCAAGTTTCTCCTTGAGGATGGACTATTACGAAAGGATGACAGACTTTGTGTTCCTATTTATGGGATACTGCGTGATGAATTAATGTACGAGTCTCATTTCACCAAAAACTCGATTCATGTGGGAAGTACCAAAATGTACTAAGACATGAAAACACTATTTTGGTGGCCAAACATGAAGAAAGATATTGCTCTTTTCGTGACTAAATGTCAAACATGTGCATCAGTGATGCATCCTTCGTCCCACCTAAATCTAGTATTTTATTTTATTTTATTTCAGCATTTATTAGCATGTATTTGTTTAGCACATTCTCTTCTGCAGTTATTGTCTCAGTGGGTTGATCGTCCGATGAGATTTTGAATAAAAAGGTTCGATAATTTAGGATAGCTTGGATGGGAAAGACAAGCTTAAAATTATTTTAAAGGGCGCGTAAAATTTAATAGAGGAAACAAATATCTTTTGACAATCAATTAAAATTTCAAAATACAGGGATAACTTTGGAAGGAGATATTCTGGCATCAAATAATATCTGTGATTGTAATGTTTAGAGATATTATGGAAATCAGTTTTGATTTTGGGAAGTTATTGAAGAGGCAAGTGCAATAATTCCTCTGTTTAAAAGCCTCTGCCTGGAAGAATAGAGGCAGCAGGAGATTTACAGGGAACGAGGAAATCCTCTCGTTTCTCTGTATTACCGGCAGAGTTCTCCGCCGCTTCATTCCTGCAAGTCTGCAACGGTGAACCCCTCCTGGAGTAGTAGACAGAACAAGGGCGCCTCCGCCAAGAATCTCGCGCACGTCTCTCACGGGAAAAGTAGCGCCTGCTGCCGCTCTGTTTGCGTTGGCGCCCACGGGAGAAGTTCACCGACCGCCTTCCAGCCTCACGCCAACCACCGGCTGCTGCGCCATACCTCCCGTCGACGACGAACCAGCCCTCCCGCACCCGATCGCGGCTAACCTGCTAGACTGGCGTCGAATGGGACATTGAAGCCAGTTGTAATCAACTCAGCTGGCTACATAAGAGGTCATTCCTTCGGACACAGGAAAGGCTACAACATAGAATACAAACAATACAGCTTCTGCAATGAGCTGGCGACATGTGCCTTCCTTGCAGAATGTGACCGTTAGACGTATATTAAATTGTATGTATAAATAGGCTATAACTCCTGTAATAAGAATTAATGAATATGATAAATCTCTTATCTCTTCCTATATTTTGTCTCTCGTCTTCTACCGGTTCTTCTCTCTTCCCAATAACAGCTCCCCTCCCTCTCCTCCGGCTAACAGCCTTCCTCAGGCCGGCCTTTCACCGGACTATGTAACAAATTGGTGCTCTCGTTGAGTCGCATGTCATGGACATGCCTTCTTCCTCCCAGCCGGTCACCCGACACGATCTTGATCAACGACATCGCCTGTATCTTGATCAACAAACGGCGTTGTCAGATTCATTGCATGCCACGCAAGAGCAGTTTGCCGCAGATTTGGCACAAATACGGACGACAATGGCAACGGATCAACAACAACATCTTCTGTTGCAGAATTCCCATCAACAATTTTACCAAGAATTTAAAGATTTCCGTACAGAATTGCGGGATCTTTTTCACAGGATGGCCACACCGGGTCCTGGGTCAATACCTACCCGGGTGCAGGATCAACAGCTGGCTCCACCAGAACAAAACCAGTCGAATGGTGAATTCCTTCCATCTCACATCCTCACTGCATCATTGGATGGAGTTGAAGGTCATTCTCGACCACGTGTTCATGTGTTAGAGGTGGGCGGCGCAAGTACATCATCTCCTGGCATTCTTGGTGCCCCTCCATTGCCATCTCAAGTGGATCAAACGATACCAGCTCAGGGGACAAAATTTTTACAACAATCGGAATTTCCAATGCCACCAATATCAAAACAAGAATTCATGAATATCGGACAAGATGGATTTAATCAAGCTCCAGTTAAAATGCTCTGCCCCAGATTTTCATCTGGAGATCCTACCGATTGGCTTTACAAGACCGAAATGTATTTCAGGTATAATAACATTAATCCAATGGATTTTCTTTTTATAGCCTCTATGCATTTAGATCACCCAGCCGCGCGATGGTTCCAAGGATTGATGCGGGACAGCCAATGTCACGATTGGCCGGCATTCAAGGTGGCTATACATGACAGATTTGGACCCACCGAATATGAAGACCCCTTCGGTAAATTTACTAAACTAGTTCAAACTTTTTCAGTAACTCTTTATCAAGAAAAATTTGAACATTTGTTTTGCCAATTTGATGGATTGTCTCAGGAAAAACTGCGCAAAAATTTTATATCCGGCCTTAAACCACACATTAAACGAGCGGTTATCGCTCATAACCCCACTTCGTTATTTGCTACATATAAACTAGCTCGAATTTTTGAAGATCAATATCCGGAAGACAATAGGACGCGAAGACCATGGCTTAATACGACCCACAACAACTTACCACAAAAACATGTCCAACCCTTTAAACGCCTCACCCCAGCAGAAATGCAACAAAAACGCGAACGGGGTTTATGCTTCACGTGCGATGACAAGTTTGTACCAGGCCATAAATGTAAAACCAGACCCACATTATATTTTTTTGAGGGAGATGTGGATGAATTGGAGGGCCCCACCGACACAGTAGAACATGGCGAGACGAATATAAACAATGAATACGACGTAAACCCGGAAATTAGTTGCAATGCACTAATGGGCACCTATTCCTCGAAATCGTTACGGGTCAAAGGAAACATAGGTCACTCACCGGTGCATATTTTTATCGACAATGGTAGTTCGCACAACTTTATGACTAGCCGATCAGCTTTATATATTAACCTACCCAGGACGGAAATTCAATCATTCAAAATCTATGTAGGTAACGGGAATGTTATGCTATGTCATGAAAAATGTAGTAATGTCTCCCTAATTATACAAGATATCCTTTTCACTATCGATTTATTCTTAATTGATTTACACGGCGCAGACATAATTTTAGGCTTCCACTGGTTGGAAATCTTAGGGGATGTCACGACTAACTATACAACCTTTCAGCTTACTTTCGTTTATAACAACACCCCCAGACGTATTCAATGTACCACAATGTTTTCTCCGGATCAGGTCTCTTCCTCCCAATTTAATAAACTAAAAGCCCAACAGTCTATTGATGTCATGTTACTTTGTTTCCACACTACCGCAGATTAGTAAGGGTACACAAGCAACGGCTCCAATACAACAGTTACTGACTCAATATGCGGAGCTTTTTAAAGTCCCTAGAGGTCTTCCCCCGCAACGGTCATTAGACCACCAGATACCTCTCATGGAGAAGAGCGCAATTGCAAAGGTAAAGCCATATAGATACCCCTACTTCCATAAAAACGAAATAGAACGACTAATATCAGAAATGCTAGATGTCGGAATTATCCAGACCAGTCATTCATCATTCAGCTCACCCGTCATTTTAATTAAGAAAAAAGATGGCAGTTGACGATTTTGTGTAGACTATAGAGTCTTAAATTCATTAACAATAAAAGACAGTTTTCCTATGCCCACGATAGACGAGTTACTCGATGAGTTACATGGAGCTACTTCTTTTTCCAAACTCGATTTATATTCAGGATATCACCAAATACGGATGCGTCCTGAAGACGTGAACAAAACAGCATTCCGAACCCATCAAGGACTGTATGAGTTCTTAGTAATGCCCTTCGGCCTTACTAACGCCCCAGCCACATTTCAAGCTTTGATGAATACAATATTCAGTCCTTACCTACGAAAATTCGTTGTCATTTTTTTGATGACATTTTAATATACAACAAAACCAGAGAATTACACTTACAACATCTACAACAGGTCTTTGACATTCTGAAAACAAACCAATTGGTATTAAAATCTTCTAAGTGTGTCTTCAACACCGAGTCCATTGAATTTTTAGGACACGTGATTTCCATCACAGGAATAGGACCAACACCGGATAAGTTGGAAGCTATCCAAAAATGGCCTGAACCCCGTACCGTACGGCACCTACGGGCATTCCTAGGTCTAACTGGGTATTACGGACGATTTATCAAGCAATATGCAACCATTACTGCTCCTCTAACGGACCAATTAGCCAAGGATAGGTTCATATGGACTCCACTGTGTACTACAACTTTTAATTACCTAAAATCCTTATTAACGACATCACCCATACTGTCCCTCCCAGACTTTTCCCAACCTTTTACAATTGAGTGTGACGCATCGGGCGTCGGCATTGGGGCGGTCTTGAATCAGAATGGACACCCTATTGCGTTTTTTAGTAAGAAACTCACACCAAAGGAACAGGCTAAATCAACTTACTTTAGGGAACTACTAGCAGTCACTTCAGCGGTAAGTAAATGGCGGCAATACCTAATTGGGACCACGTTTACCATATTACCAGACCATAAAACTTTGCACAATTTAATGACACAAACCCTGACTATGCCGGAACAACAATGATTTTTGTCAAAGCTTTTGAGATTTAATTATACTATTAAGTATAAACCAGGTAAAGATAATAGTGTCGCAGAAGGGCTCTCCAGGATTCACGAGTCCACCCAGGGAGGTCATCTCCACAGTTTTCAAAATACTTTTTTTACATATTCAAATATTTTCAATAATTTAGAAGAATTGTATTCAACGGATTGTAAGGCACTCGAGATTCTACAATTACTCAAGGACCAGCCTCAAGAGGCCAAAGATTGGATAAAACTAGATTCGCGTCTCTACTATAAAACCAAACTATATATACCAGAATCCCCCATTAGACGCATATTATTATTTGAGGCCCATGATACTAAGATGGCGGGACACTCGGTCATAACGGCTACTTGGAAACGACTGTCGCAATATTTTTATTGGCCAGGATTATTGCAGGAGGTCACCGAATATATCAAGCATTGCGACTTATACCAAAAGGCAAAGAGCCGCAATACCTATCCTGCAGGACTTTTACAACCTCTACCAATCCCAACTAAGATATGGGCAGACATCTCTATTGATTTCATTACTCATTTGCCTACTTCGAAGTCCTATACCACTATATTAGTTATGGTTGATAGATTTTCAAAAGGGGCACATTTCGCACCATTGTCGGCCCACTACACGGCTCCCCTGGTAGCCCAGGCATACTGTGATTACTGTGGAAAATTGCATGGACTACCAGAGACGGTGGTGTCCGACCGTGATTCCATTTTTTTAAGTCAGTTCTGGTCAACGTTTTTTCGTCAAAATGGCACCAAACTACGCTTTAGTTCCACATACCATCCACAGACGGATGGACAGACGGAACGCGTAAATCGATGCATCAACCAGTACTTACGTATTTTTGCATTTCAGCATCCAAGGCATTGGGCCCAGTTATTAAGTTGGGCCGAATACCACTATAACACAACCTTCCATGCCTCTGCTGGAATGACGCCTTTTGAGGCAGTTTTCGGCCGCCCGCCACCATGCTTTATACCAGCAATAATAGGCGGGCCAGGCACGGCTATCATTCCAGACAGACAACACAGAGAACGCATACTAAAACGATTACATATAAACTTAACAAAAGCACAAGCCAAAATGAAAAGGTTTGCGGATCGCAAGCAACGGGAGGTGGTGTTTGCCGAGGGAGATTCAGTTTTGTTGCGTCTTCATCCATACCGTCAGGCGACCCTGCATCCACAAAAAATAAAGCGATTCAGACTTCAGTATTATGGTCCCTTTACAATTTTAGAACGAATAGGGGAAGTGGCCTATCGACTGGATCTTCCTAGCGACTGCAAGATCCATCTGGTTTTCCACGTATCACTTCTTAAACGCTATTATTACTCAACAACACCAACCACACAGACATTGCCAACCCACAAATCTAGAGGCCGACCAATCTCACACCCTATTGCAATCTTAGATCTACGACACTCGACCACAGAAAACGAAGAACAAGCTTTGGTTCAATGGGACGGACAGCTACCCGAAGAGGCGACCTGGATCAAATTATCTCAACTCGATCCAGACACTGTAAGCAAACTCCGACAACCTGGGGACAACCAACAATACAGGGACGCTCTCACAACCCCTATTAATGTCATCCCCTCGGATTCAACTGCCGATAATATTAATAAAACTAGTCTGTTTGCTGACGCAGGAAAAGAACCGGGACACAAATCTCAGCACAACAATTCCAAGACATGGCCGGACAGGGACGACACCGATTCTATTCTTTCACATGTCATCCAAACGCGTACACAGAATACTATTTCTAACAACAAATTATTTACTGATATGCCAGATTAACTCCAAAAAACAACGGCATGCATGACTCCAGACAGGGAAAGGCTCAAAACAAAAGCTATGGAAGAGCACGAAAAAAGAGATGAAATCGCAAGCTCAAACTCAAATGTCATCCGAAACTTGCAGGATAAACATACGCCTAAAAACAAATTTTATTTCTCAGATTTAAGGGACACAACGGAGCGGTCCAGGACAGGGGAACAAACCTGTGAACCAGAGGAGGAGCAGCTACAAGCTTCAACCACGCTAACAGTACCGACGACTCAGCCGCGCAGATCCATGCGCATATCAACATCTCTCGTCCATCGGCTTCGAGCTTTACGGGGTTTTCGCCGGCGACCACGATCGGCACTCCAGCGCCGCCGCAGAGCAGCACATCTCGCTCTGCCAGCTAGGGTTTTGGATTCCGGCTTGCAGGAGGACATTCTCGATTTATAAAGGAGCGATGATTTGTGGGAACGGATGGGATGAAGCCAGCTGTAATCAACTCAGCTGGCTACATAAGAGGTCATTCATTCGGACACAGGAAAGGCTACAGCATAAAATACAAACAATACAACTTCTGCAATGAGCTGGCGACATGTGCCTTCCTTGCAGATTGTGACCGTTAGACGTATATTAAATTGTATGTATAAATAGGCTATAACTCCTGTAATAAGAATTAATGAATATAATAAATCTCTTATCTCTTCCTCAATTCTGTCTCTCGTCTTCTACCGGTTCTTCTCTCTTCCCAATAACAGCTCCCCTCCCTCTCCTCCGGCTAACAGCCTGCCTCAGGCCGGCCTTTCACCGGACTATGTAACAGACATCCTCCTCCGCCAGTTAAGCCACTGTTCCACTGGGTGAGCCCCCCGATTGACGTCACCTCGGCTCAAATTCTCCGTCCTTCCACGACCGATGCCTCTATACACGGGCTGGGCTTAAACAAGGCTCAAGCCCTTGGTAACATCACTACTTCTTGCTGCATTTTTTGGCTTAATTTTATGAGGCTTAAGGCTCTGTTTGGCGTGGCTGCAGCGACTAGAGAAGCAGTGGTAGAATAATCAGCTGTTTTGTAGAGTGGTGACAAAATCTGTGAATCTGTTTGGAAGAGCAGCGTTTGCACTACTATTTATATACAATGTATAACTTAATATTTAATATATTTAATATAATAATCTATAGTAATAATATTAATAATATATATAACTTAATATTTAATATTAAGTAATAATTTAATATTAAAAACAAAAAAAGGCAGCAGCGAGGATTCCGCGACTCAGAAAACGCGGGCCACCGCTCTTTTGAGCAGTGGCGCCACCGCTCTTTTGAGCGGTGGCTGATGCCACCGTACAGCCACCGTGGAGCCCCTTTATATTGTTTGGCACGGCGGTGACAGAATCAGCGGGGTGCCGCTCTAAAAACGCTGCGCCAAACAGAGCCTAAGTAAATAATTTGAGCTTGTCATGAATGTTCAAACCCCCTAGTTTCAGTTATTCAATAAATTATTATCTGTGGTTGATGTTTGTGTTCGCACATTTCACTATGGTTCAATCTGTTAGGCGCCAACAAAGTTATCCGAGTAGCGGATAACAATTTGCTGAAGTTTATCGATAAGAGTAGTGCTACGCGCGAACGCCTCGTTTTGACTGCTCGGCCTCTCTTTCAAAGATTAAAATTCACGTATTTTTCAAAAATCATAATTTTATTTTAAAAATAAAATATTTTTGATTAAAATAATTAGTTTTCAAAACCCTATTCTAGTCTACATCAATTAGTGAAGGTGAGTGTCAATGACCAAGAGTATTCTTAAAGTCATCGCTAATTCCGAAGTAGAAGTTTGAGGATATTTTCATGGACTTTGCACACAGGTTGCCAAAGTCGCTATAAAAAATGACTCGATCTGGGTGATCATTGTTCAGTTGACTAAGGTTGCACATTTAATTTTGAACTAGAAAAGTGATTCAGTGGAGAATCTAGCAAAGCTATACATGGAGAACATTATTCAATTACATGACGTTCCTCGCAGTATTGTGAGCGACCGTGAGCCATCTGAATACTAGGATAAGTGACCTTCTGAGAAGTCCTGTGTTGCACGCTTAACTATCGAGTTTCTCTCGTCAAAGGAAGATTGTGTTCACCAACAACCCGCCTATAGATGGAGAGGGGTTGGGTGCTTAGGATGCAACCTAAACGATGCTAGGTGAAGCCACAATGATCTAGTGTGATTCAGAGTTGGTCGGCCCTAGGTCGTCATATCTGAGCTGGCTGAAGATGGAGGGGAGCAAACTTCTGACATTGCACACACTTCTTAACAAACACTTTTGAATCTTTCCATATTTGAGGCTGGAAATAACCTTGCTAGAGAATCCTTGTCTCTAATGTTCTAGCTCCTGAGTAACTTGCGCACTCACAGGGTGAACTTCTTGAATCGCAATAAGAACTTTTTCTTCCAAAACACACCTGATAATAGGTGACAGAAAAGTCTTCTCGTAGAGAACCCTTGATAGAAGATAATAGTGAGCAGCTTTCACCCTGAACCTCTTCTTATCTTTTAAATATGGATGATAGGTGTTTGTTGAAAGATAAAAGGCAAAGGGGTCCATTTAGAATGGATGTTGTTCAACCTGAATAAACTCTCCTTCCTCAACCGCTGGACGGAAGAGCTCTGAAGTTATCCCCCTGATAGAAGACCAAACTTGGCTAACTCATATATTTCTGAATTTGTTGATCTCTGAATATGTTGGATAGTGAAGATCTTGAATCTTTCAATGTCATTTTTCACAAAGTCCAGATATTGCTGAAGAATTGGATCTCTAGTCTCGAAGTTTCTATTTACTTGAGATGATATCACCAAAAAATCAGTCTTTCTTTGCACGTCTTCTATTCTAAACCCCTTCGCGAACCTCAAACATGCTAAGAGTACCTCATACTCTGCCTGATTATTGGTAGTTGAGAATTAAAATTTCATCGCCTGATCCAACCTCATACTATTTGGATTAATGGGGACAATCCCAATGCCTGAAGAATTTCTTCCTGAAGCTCCATCTATAAAATTGTCCAAGCCAGAGGAGACTTGACTTCGTTTTCTAGCAAGCTCCAGTTATATCTACCAAGAAGTCTGGCAGGACTTGAGCCTTAATATCAATCCTTGTAGTGTAAGAGATATCAAATTCACTGAGCTATATCACCCACTTGGCTAACATGCCAAAATGCTTGGACTTTTACAACATACTTGTACAACCCCGTATCCAGCGAGTGGGCTAACAGGAGCCAAACCGGCCGGCTCAGACCGCCCCAGAGCCCCAGGCGAGTTCAGCAGGGGATGCCGAGCCCAGCATGCCGAGTACGGGCTCGGCAAGGGCCAAGGGGTTGGCGAGTGCTGACACGCCCGTCATCCGCGAGCAGGGGCTTCAGGGGAAACTCGCCAAGGCCCAAGACGAGACGGGCCAGGTCGGCGGCGCTGAGAGAGGCGAGCTCACTCAACGCCTTCTCCCGCGGCGCTGAGAGAGGCGAGCTCACTCAATGCCTTCTCCCGCGGCGCTGAGAGAGGCGAGCTCACTCAACGCTTTTTCTCGTGGCGCTGAGAGAGGCGAGCTCACTCAACGCCTTCTCCAGTGACGCTGAGGGAGGCGAGCTCACTCGCCGCTTTTCACCTCGGCATGGGGTGGAGCCTCCTCTCCCCTGTACTCGCCGCCCTTGCCTAGCGGGCGTTATCTCAGGGCCCGCTCGCCCTTCATCTGTGGGGTGTTTTTTACCATGTTACCCCTTTCGAATTGCCTATAATCCTCAAAAACAGTGAAGTTTGGATATTTGCAGACCGTCTTTTCCTATAAATAGGACTCAAGGGGTACCTCAGAAGGCACGCTTTCTTGTGCCCGGTCTTCCAGCGCTTTCTGAGGTACCTTAGCTTCAGCACTTGGCTAAGGAGGGGAAACGCTCTAAGATCTTCCGGGTGTGTGGTAGGACCTCCGTGTTGAAGCCTTGGATCTGTCCCCGGTCCTTTTCCCTTGTCACTTGGGCTTGTGAGGAGAGAAGTAAGTGTGCGATCACCCCTTCCGCAAGGGTCGAACTCCTCAGGAACCGATTTTTCGGTTTCAACAACACTCTTCATAGCAAGATCGATCATCACTTGAATAGAGTAAGCCTGGAAATATGACATCAGTCTCTAGGCGGAGATGATCAGAATTAGCTTCTCCAAAATCGAATACCTCGACTCGACATCTTTTAGAATCCTGTTGACATAATACACTGGAAACTACTTTTTCTTTATGATAAGAACCGAACTGACTGAATCTGAACGTACACCCATATAAACATAAATTTCTACTATAGGACTCTGGAGTAAAGGAGTCAACGTTAGCAACCTCTTGAGCTACTCGAAAGTTAAGTCACACTCGTCAGTCCACTCAAACTTTATAGCTCCTCACAAGGTCTTGAAGAAGGAAGTACACTTATCTCCTGCTCTGGAGATAAACCTGCTAAGACCTACCAACCTTCCTCCTAGCTGTTGAACTTCTCTTGGAGAACAGGGAGGTGTCATATTAAGAATAGCCTTCACTTTATCTGGGTAAGGAGCGTGGCCTTTAGGAGTAAGGAGATGACCGATAAACTTCTCTTTCTCGCCCCGAAGACACACTTTAGAGGATTTAATTTCATTTTGTATGCACGTAGAGTAGTAAACATTTTTACGAGGTCATTCAGGTGCGACGAGAAAGATTTGATTTTTATGAGAAGATCATCAACCTAGATTTTGAGATTTCTGCCATTTTGCTGCTTAAAAACTAAGTTCATCATACATTCATATGTCGCACCTGCATTCTTAAGTCTGAAAGACATTACGAGATAACATAAACAACCATCATTCATAATGAAAGACGTATGAGACACGTCAGGCTTATGCATTCTAATTTGGTGATAACCAGAGAATGTTTCTAAAAATCTCATATATGAATACCCTACAACAAAATCAACTAAAGAATCTATTTGAGACAAGATGTAACACTCTTTTGGGCATGCTTTATTGAGTTTAGTGAAGTCAACATATATTCTCCACTTCCCACCCGCCTTCTTACCAATTACAACATTAGATACTCATTTAGGATATTGAATTTACAATTTACAGTCAAAAATATTATTCACAGACTAGTACAAAAATAAAAATAAAAACAATCCAGAATATATATATAACAGATATTGACTATTGTATGCATGAAAAAGTAGGAGTTGAACAATTGCTTGTCCATTTGCACCAAGTGAAAAAAACAATTCAAGAGATTACAATGCGCTTATTTTTCCTTTTATTGTGCCTTGTGTATTAGGTTTCGCTTGGTTCAACATTTCGCCGCCTCCGTTAGGAGCAAATGCCGCCGGACGGCGGGTAAACAAACAGCCGGCGGCGGCGTTTGCTATGTTTGCACCCGCAGCAAGGAGGAAATGACCCCGATCCGCTCCGTCTCGACCCCCACCTCTCCCCCTCCAGTTCCAAGTAGCGTTTCGACCCACTGGATGCACCCACCACCGCCGAACCAAATATAGTCTTAGTGTATATGAAATGCTTTCTTCTACCCAAAGAAATTTATGAAATGTTTGTCATCAAGGTCCTTTCTAGATCAATCTCTAAGAATATAGGACAACAATTCTGTTTAAAAAATCAAGCAAGGCAAGATACAGTCGGGTCTGAAAATATCTCACGAGGCACAAAAAAAAGAAAAATAAACACAGTAGATAAAACCTGAGACAATTTCTCAATTAAATGCCACTAAACAGTCATTAATTGCGGTAAAATACAACTAGAATGAGGGTAAGATAAACTTGTAAAATAGTTAATGGTGGAGATTTTTTTGATTAAAAAAAATGAAAAATGATGAATCCGTCAAATCAAATTGCTTTTAATTATTTGAAATGGAGCTGATACGAGGAGAAGAAGGAAATTAGTGGTCGAAAGAAGAGTTAGAATCCAAGAGCACGTGGTATGCGTTTTTGGAAGAGGTATTTCTACAAAAACATGGCATGCGGTAAAATACAAAATAAAATGTTGTAGTAATTATTTTTGAACGTTTAGGCACAGAAACTTGCCAGAGAAGAATGGAACCGGTAGGACCTCGCCGGCCTTGAAGGAGGTGGAGGAAAAGAGGCGGCACTTGGAGGAAGCTCGCCGGAGCTTGGCTTTACCGAAGGAGAAGGCTGTCGGGATGTTTTCACTGGCGTCGGATTCGCTAGAGAAGGTACCTCGTCGGCCTCGAAGGTGAGGGAGGAAGGGGGTCCGGGGAGGATACAGTGCAGCGAATGCACTACACGGTAAAGTGCAGGCGATCCGACGGCTGCGAGTACATCTTAGCTCGCGCGGAGATGCGTGCACATTTTAACTCGCTTTGAGATGTGTGCGTTGAGATGTGCACGCATCTCCGCGTGCTCGCATCCATCGGATCGGTAAAGTGCAGCGGCTCGCATCCGTCGGATCGCGCTGCACTTTACCCTCCCTGGGGACCCGGGAGGAAGGGCTCGTCCTTTTTATGAGAACAAGCCTCGATGCACTAGAGAGGGACTCGTGGAAAATCGTGAGGACTTATTCAAATCTTAGGGAAGTTGGTTTGTGAATATAGAGATCTATAAGTAAAAGAGAATAATAAACTGCAATAGTCGTAAAAATTGGATTGAGAATAGACAAATCTAATCTGCGAATAACAACCGTCAAAATAAATTAGGGTGTTGATATTAACATCATAGTTTTGGCTATTAGCACTTTTGGCTATCCGCAAACATTATTTTTAAAAATTGGCTATTTGCAGACACGAAAGCTATCCACACTCAAAAATTTAAAAAAACTGGAGGACAAGAGCACCGCTGCCTGTAGGAGGAATGGGAACTTGAAAATAAGGAATAGAGGAGCACCATCACTAAGAGGAAGAGAGATCACCGGATGTGAAAAAGATTGTCGCATGATAATGAAGCAGAACGCGCCGGGATAAAGAACGCCGTTTGGAAAATGGAGGAGGAGCACTTGCCAGATTTAAAGCCCTTCAGGCTGGGCAGAAAGAGAAGAGTAAGGTTCACCGGCGGAATCATGGTTTGGAGGGGAGACAGAAGCACGAGAGGGACGAGTACGAATAAAGAATAAATTTTGTGAGCACCACCGCCTGGAGGATGAATGAGAGCTTGAAAATAAGGTATAGAGGAGCACCACCGCCAATAGGAAGAGAGGTCGCTGGATGTGGAAAAGATAGTTGTCAGATAATGGAGAAGAACGCGTCAGGATAAAGAATGTCGCTCAAAAAATGGATGAGAAGCACTTGTCGGATTTAGAGCCATTCAGGCTGGGCGGAAAGAGAGGAGTAAGGTTCACCGGCGGAATCATAGTTTAAAGGGGAGACGGAAGCACGAGAGGGACGAGTGCTAATAAGAAATAATTTCTGTGTAGTATTTGCTAATAATAGAAATTATAAAAGTCCAAAAAAAAAAAAAACCTTAAACCAAAAATACAGGTACTAATATTAGCGCCCATAAATTATTATAATTTCAAGCATGAAATTTGTGATGAATAGAAAGTGACAGGTGGGAAAACTTGATTCGGGCTCCATGACTTGTCGGCAGGATCCGATTTCTGCGTCGAAGTGGTCAAGGCTGCCCCCGCTTTGTCCGCGCTTTACAGTTGCCTTTTAGAGTCTGTTTGTTTTAGCTCTGGCGGATTGAAAAGCTGCTGTCCAGATAGAGCTGTTTTAAAATAGATCTCTGGGGAGCTGTTTTGAAAAGCTGCAGTCTGTTTGGTTGTTATTTGCAGAACTGCTCTTTGAAAAGCTGCAGACTGTTTGGATGCGCAAATTTTGGCTGTTTGGAGAAACAACTTTTGGAAGCTGTTTTTTTAAAAACTAAAAATTTCAAAATAACACATAACATTAGTCTTTTATTACATAGTTCTAGAAAGTAGGATAAATATTCTTCCAACATGCAGCGACTCTTGAGAACATCCAATCCAGTAGCATCATATATTTCGCCTTCCGATCACCTGCGCGCATTGTATATTTCTTCGACAATGATATCTCGTACTGTAGACATATGTTCTGCTCCAGCAGCATCATACATATCGCCTTCAATATCATTCTCTGCCGCAGGGTGTGCATCCTCTGAGGGAATGAAAGAAGACTCATCAGCATCACAAGCATTAAACTCAGGGTCCCAACGAGATGGATGTCTCCGAATGAAGTTATGTAAGGCCATTGTTGCAAGGACAATGGAGCGTTGTTTCTTGAAGGTGTACTGCGGCATTTTGCTTAAAATGTGCCACTTTTTTTTCCACACTCCAAACGTTCGCTCGATAACTCCACGAAGAGATGAGTGCGCCTTATTGAAATGTTCGTGTCTGCCTTGAACAGGCCGACTCCCACGGACAAAGTCTGATAAGTGATACCTTGTTTCTGGATACGGCTTCAAATAACCCGTCTTTAACGGGTATCCAGCATCCACCAAATAATATCTACCTGCAATTATTTGCTCTGTTAAACCGGTAAACATTATCAAATAAGGGCTAATTGACTGAATGTAAACATATTGATTAGTATACCTTGTGGGGGATGCGGAAACTGTAATCTATCGTCCGACAAAGCACGCGCGAAGATGCGACTATCATGAGCAGTTCCCTCCCATCCAGCAAGAGCAAATGTAAAACACATGTTAAAATCACATACTGCCATTACATTTTGTGTCGTCGTGTCATGACGTCCTATGTATCGTACTTGATCTTCAACGGGTATCCTCGCATCAACATGTGTACCGTCAATGGCACCAACACAATCCTTGAAAAATGACATGTAACGAGAATCATACCGTATCTCAGCGGGAATATCTCTGAACTGACGGTCAATAGGCTTTATAACATCAATCGAGAGTAACAGAAGCGATCTAATCCCTTTTGAAAAATATCTACTTATTGTTTCAGTTGAGTGCTGGAACCGTTCTTTCGTTAATCTAAAAGAACCTCGCTGTGCTAAGATATACAAGGTGATCCCTAGTATTTCTCTTGAGGACGTCCGCCTTGATCCTTGAAGCTCGTGATCTACCTCCAGCTTGTGAAGTAAATCTGTGAAAATCCGTTTAGACATTCGAAATGCATCATGAATTCTGTCAGGATGTCCTTCTAGTAATTCACTGATCCATTTTGCCCCCGTTTGATTAGATGTCATGCATGGGCGTCTGTCTCGGACATGATAATTCAGCCTCTCGATCGATGACATGACCACACGACAATACTCTATATATTGTGTCCGCTCCGGTGAAAGACTAGTTGAATCACCAGAATCTTCAGATGAGTCATGATCTTCCATTACTAGTCACTGCATTTAATGAATAACAGCACGTCAAATCATCTATCATGATATACAATATCTAAAAGGTACATAGAAAACAGTAAGCAGAAACATCAAAGACATATTGTCATGTCGATATATAAAGCAACAAAGCATCATAGAACACTAATTATAATCCATATAAATATGATAACCAAAAAGCTAATACTCATGCAGATCGTACAACAACAACAAACAAACATAAACATCATCGTGTTTTAAAAGCAAAATAGACAAGACATAAAATAGATCAAAGTAAGCTCGTGTCACTGAGCCCTCTTCTCGTATGCCTTCGTAATCCACCAAACCCTCATATCTTCTGGGATACTCATGAAGATCTCCCTAGTGGTCTTGTCCCTGATATGCTCGAGTGCAAAGTAATATAGATCCAGGTTTGTAATCAGCTCTGGGCTACTTGAAATCAACTCCACCACCTCTTTGATCGTGACAACTGGTGGAGGCTTCAATGCTAGTGTGGACTGCTGTAACTCTGACATCAAAGACAATGCCAGTCCTTTGTTCTTTCCAATCTTCCTTCTTTTACTCGCCGCGGAGGACGCATTTCCAGGTGTTGAACCTCCCCCTAACTCTTCTGGTCCACCTTGATTGGTCTCTATGTTATCAGCCACATCATCGTCTTCCAACTGGATCCTTCCGACATCCGGTGGCAAACTCCCAATTGAAGGAGCCCATGAGTCTTCTCCAGTTGCGACTACCTGACTGAACATAATATTCAATTTCTCCTCCAAGTCAGGTGCAATACCGCCGCATCGAAATTTCTTCACCCCTGGGAAAACCTGGTGCAATAAATATATCAATATTAATACCAGAACAAATATAAACAAATATATCAATATTACTGAAACAGAACATGTTTTCGTGCATACCTTGACCTTCTCTGTCCACCATTCTTCTGATGCAGCAATAGTCCTCTTCTCTGGATCCCAGCCTAATCCAGTGTCACCATGTTTCAACTCCTTCCATAACTTCCAATCCTTCTTCAAATGATCCCATTTATTTTTCATCTGCATTCGATCGTAGTTTTTGCCTGTTCTTTCTTTAAACCCTGCAATCAAATTTTTCCATCCTTCTTTGCTAAAGTGCGTGGTTGGCCGATTCCCCAACCCAATCTCTTTTATGCAGAGATCACAAAATAACATCACTTCGCTTGACTCCCAACTTGCTACAATTCCTCCTTCCTTTGGTACTACCATTGTGCTATTTACTAATAAAATTAAAATACAAATTACTAATATATTCACAAACACACACACCCACAAACACAAACATTCACACTCACATTCACATACACATTCACATTCAAACCAACACACTCACATTCACACTCACACTCACACACACATTCACACACACACATTCACATACACACTCACACACACAATTCACACACACAATTCACACACACATTCACATACAACCCAACACACATTCATTCACATGCATTCACACTCACACACACATTCACATTCACACACACAATTCACACTCACACACACAATTCACACACACACACACATTCACTCTCACACACATTCAAAAACAAATTCACTCTCACACACATTCAAAAACAAATTCACTCTCACACACATTCACACACACATTCACACTCAACCCAACACATACACATTCACTCTCACACACATTCACACACACACATTCACATACACATTCACATACACACACACCCACACACATTCAAGCACACACATTCACATTCAACCCAACACACACATTCACACACACACACACATTCACACACACATTCACATTCAACCCAACACATACACATTCACACACATTCACATTCAACCCAACACACACACATTCAACTTCAAACCAACACACACACATTCACACTCAACCCAACACATACACATTCACACACATTCACACTCACACACACAATTCACACACACACACACACATTCACTCTCACACACATTCACACACACACATTCACATACACATTCACATACACACACACACACACACATTCACTCTCACACACATTCACACACACACATTCACATACACATTCACATACACACATCCACACACACATTCAAGCACACACATTCACATTCAACCCAACACACACACATTCAACTTCAAACCAACACACACACATTCACACTCAACCCAACACATACACATTCATACACATTCACACTCACACACACAATTCACACACATACACATTCACATTCACACACACACATTCACACACACACATTCACTCTCACACACATTCACACACACACATTCACATACACATTCACATACACACATCCACACACACATTCAAGCACACACATTCACATTCAACCCAACACACACACATTCAACTTCAAACCAACACACACACATTCACACTCAACCCAACACATACACATTCACACACATTCACACTCACACACACAATTCACACACACACACATTCACTCTCACACACATTCAAACACACACATTCACATACACATTCACATACACACACACACACACACACATTCAAGCACACACATTCACATTCAACCCAACACACACATTCAAGCACACACATTCACATTCAACCCAACACACACATTCACACACATTCACACTCACACACACAATTCACATACAAATTAACACACATTCACATTCAACCACATTCACATACACATTCAAACACATTAACACACACACACACACATTCAAACACATTCACACACACATTCACATACACATTCACATACACACACACACACACACACACACATTCAAACACATTCACACACACACACACACACACACAAACATTCAAACATATTCAAACCAACACATACACACACACACATCAAAACACATTCACATACAAACACACTCACAACCACAACACAAGCACAACTACTCAAAAAATATAGCACATACACAAAAAATAAAACATATACCTGAGAAAAAGCCGGTGCTAGGGCTGGAGTTGCAGATCCGGAGGAGGAGGAGAAATCTGGAATTGGCTGCTAGGGTTGGAGTTGCAGAACACCCGATGGATGAAGGCTAGGGTTGGAGAAGAGCGTTGCGAAGGTAGGGCTGGTCGCCGGTCGCCGTTCGGGTGTGATGTCGCCGGTCGCCGTTCGGCTGGATGAAGGCTAGGGCTGGTCGTCGGTCGCCGTTCGGCGGGATGTCGCGCAGCGGGATGTCGCACTGGGGGAAGGAGACGCCGATGTCGTTCGGGATCGGGAAGTCTCGCTGCAGGTAGATCTCCGGTCGCCGGTGCAAAGCTGCGGCCGATGCGCGTCGCGGATTCGTCGTCGTCCTGCGGGATCGGGATCGGGGAGGAAAAGAAATCGCAACAGCGATTTTTTGGGGGCAGCGCTTTCAAGCGCTGAACGCAGGGGGGGAGCAGCTGTGGGAGAAGTGCTCTGGGAGCAGGTATTTTAAGGAGTGCTTTTTAATAAAAGCTGTCCCAAACAGACCCATAACAGCTCTGGCGGCTGGAAAAGCGCTTCTCCAACCGCCAGAGCTAAAACAAACAGACCCTTAGCTGACCGTCCTGCTCGGCCTCCAGGCCCCACCACAATTGCCTACAAAATAATTTTCCCGAATCTACAAGTCTTAGGGGGTCAGATCTTGAAACGCTTCTGAGCACCGCCGGTTATCTAAGCAGCTATATATATCTCTCTATTAAACGATGAAATTACAATTTTTGTAAACATTGATTACACAAAAATAATGATTACTATATAAAAGTTAATTGCCAACACAATTTCAGCAATTATATATCTCACTTGGATGGAAAAATCTCGGATGGAATACCCTCATCCCGGGTGGAGTATCCGGATCCTCTCCATTTGATAATGGTCAAGATCCTCTCTTTATTTAGGCGATTGTTATTAGCACTACACTTTTGGATATTAGCACTACATTTATTCCTAATTTTCCGTGCCTTTTGAAAATACTCCTTGTACATGCATTTTTAGGAAAACTGTTCAACACGAAAGTTGTAGATCTCAACGAGATCTACAACTTTCGTGTTGAACACTTTTCCTAAAAATGCATGTATAAGGCGTATTTCTAAAAGGCGCGAAATCTGAGCGTATTTCTAATGTACGTCTTGTACATGTATTTTTAAGAAAAGTGTTCAACACGAAAGTTGTAGATCTCGTCGAGATCTACAACTTTCGTGTTGAACATTTTTCCTAAAAATACATGTACAAGTATTTTCAAAAAACACGAAAAATTAGGAGTAAAAGTAGTGCTAATATCCAAAAATATAGTGCTAATAACAATCGCCTTTATTTATGGAAGGTTATAATTTTTTTTGTATATATAAAAAACATAAAAGAATGAGTTTAGTTAATCTTTTTGAACACCTAATCTTGACTATCAAATAAATACTACTCATTTGGTATCAATTGGAGAGGATACTAGTACCTCAGTGGAGGGAGTAAAAGCTTTCTTTACTTTTAAAAAGGTAGTATGCAAGTATTTATGCAAATGAGCCTAAAAATTCTCAATCTATATATGTTTCTGCCAGCCTTATTTATGGGAGGGCTGACCTCAAAATTAAACTGTGCAAAAGTAAAGATAAATCTCTTCTCTTAGGTCCTTTATGAATGAGTACTTATTGTTTGTTTAGGGTATGATGAATAGTAGAGATGGAGCGGTTGAAGATGAAGAGAAGAAATTGTTTTTTAATGAAGTTGAGAGTCAAGGGAACCTTTCTCTAGTACCAAACATGATGCATGGTAAGTGAACACGACGATGATGCAAGTATTCGAGGAGGTTTGATTTAATTCAATTATGATGTTGATGCCATTAACTATCACAAATGGCGGAGAAACGAAACTTCACCAATTTTGCGAACTTGCCCCGAGCAGCTAAATAGCAGTATATTGATGTATAAAGTAAATCGATAAATAAAATAATTATGCACAAAACTCATTACAGTGGCCTATTGTACGTACTTGCATTGGTTTTGACTAAGACTCCGTTTGGGGGGACTTATTTTCACCGGTCAAGCGATTGCGATTGCATGAATCGGCCCTTAATTAAGACCCGGTTCATGCGGTCGTAACCGCTTGATCGGTGAAAATAAGTCCCCCCAAACGGAGCCTAAGTCTGGTAGCAATACAAGAACTCCACTATTTCGTTTCATATATCCATTAGCTAGTATAACGTATAGACCCATAATATTCGAGATATTATCCACTTTGGTTCAACCTAGTCATACCAGGCTGAACCATAATTTTATCCATTGCTACAAGTGATCTGCAATTGCTTCCTAAGAGATCACTAATTCTAATACTATTCTCATTAGAGCATGCTTAACTGCAAAAATTTCAACACAACTCTATCATTTACTTCAAAAAGATGTATCTCATATTTGAGAAAACAACTTATTACTTAAACTCATCAATTTTTCTTCTCCTTCCAATATAAGATATGTTTTATTTTGTATACATCATCCATGGTTATCACAAACATATGTTCTCCATCATCCTTAATTATTACTAACCATGAGTATCCATCCTGGACTTGGAATGTTACATGCCCACAAGCTTCCACTAGGTTTATCCCCTAATTACACATTGTACAAAAGGGAGCTCTAGCTCAGATGCTAATTAGCAACATCCAAATTACATATTCATACATGATGAATACCCATGTTTAATGATAATCATGGCTGATAGATACATAATGAATTGAATTTCACATCAAAATTAGAGAATAAGGTTTTAAATACTTCAAAAAATGTCTTTAGATATCCACTAAGTAGTATTTCACTCATAATTGTAGAGAGAGGAGCTTTTAACGTGTTGACTTAGGTCAAAATCTAGTTTATAATGACCTGATTTAATTGTATGAGTTAGTTTGATTCTGATTTAGTTTGATATAGAATATGCATAGCTAACTTAAACTTATAGATAGAGTTTACATGGTCTTAACATTACATGGGCCATACAATTAAAATTTACTGCTCAAACATGAAATTTTTTTTAAAAAAATTATACTCAAATTAATTAAAAAAATCATTGAAATACTAAAATCAGCCCATGAACTATAGCCTAATTTTTAATATTTTTCTCATGTTGGCATCAAAATTTTAGACTTAGTTTGAAATATTTTCTAATTAGACGACTATGTAGGGATATGTTTTTGTTTACTCTGATCTGTGGTTATATCTAACTAATTATTTAGACTACTATTAGTATATGTTTGTTTGCAATGTATAAGTAGTTTAGCTAGCTTCTATATACAAGGGATATATGAAATTTTTCTCAATTTCGCCTTCTTCATCGCTTCCCGCCTTTTTTCCTTTTAGTTTTATCAGGGCATCAGGGAGAGGTTCTTAAATTTGTGCTCGCTTCGTATTTCTCCTTGTTCCATCTTCAAATTGTGCTCTCTTTCTCAATGGTGAAACTGAAGACTGATTTGATTCCTCAAATCCAAGAAGAAGAATGATGCAATTATTGGACTCTTGATCAATGACAACCACCAAGTTATTTACATCTGTAATCTTCAGATTTGTCGGGTCTGGTTCTTATGAATCAAGTTTTACTCGATACTAGCAATTACATTCCATGGAAATTGCTCTTTCTTGTAAGAACAAGTTAGGTTTCATTAATGGTTTGGTGCCGAAACCTGATGTTCAAGATCAACATTACAACCATATACAACCAATGGTAACGGGTCAATAACATGCACGGTTATCTCTCGGTTGATCAATGTCGTCTCAAAGGATATTGGTCATTCCATCATCCATGCCAATACCATGACTGCTACGTGGCCAAATTTGTCCCGGCCCGATCATTCTCTAATAGTACCAGCTCCTGGACATAAGGCCTACACAAAGCCATCTTTTCTTGCCCTCGAGAAAACATGAACATTGAGTCGTATTACACTAAGCAGAAACAATTATGGGATGGACTGGAGGCTATCACTACCATTCCCACTTGTGAATCTGACACTTATTATATAGTTTCCAGAGCATGGGAAAAACAGCTAGAAGAGCATCAGATCATACATTTCTTAAGGGGTTTAAACGATATCTTTAAGACCATTCGTGGACAGATCTTGATGATGAAAACCTCCCTTCCATAGAGGATGCATACTCTAGGATTCAATGGGAAGATCGACAAATGCATACTTCATTTGCCAGAATTCACCAAGATCTATCTTCTGTTATTGTCATTGTACATACACTGACTTGGAATTCTAGATTACAAACTCATCAAGATTCAACATGGAACACCTCTCTTAAACGCAATCTCTCGTGTGATTATTTCCATATGTCTAGCCACACCAAGGACATGTGCTTCAAGCTCATTGGATACCCATCAAATTATTAAAATAAGGGATCAAGATAGAATATTAAAGGGAATCATCACTCTGAAGGGCACAATGTGAAAATAAACCAGATCAGAACATTGGAACATTTGGTCATAATCTTTATAGAGCTTCAAATCCATTTACTCCAGAATAGCTCCAAAGCATTCTAGACTTGATTCAACAACAAAAGCAAAGTTTCAGTGCTTCTGTTCAGTGCCTTGTAGGTATAAGCGCTTGCTTTTCTTTGCCCACAAAAGGTGATGATTGGGTCATTGATAGTGGGGCTACAGATCATATCACACCTCTATTTCACCTTCTCCATAATCCAAGACAAACTTCCAAACCAACCCTAGTTTTCTTTTTGGATGACTCTCATGCTCAGGTCACTCACATTAGATTAGTTATGGAATCTACCACCTTACCTTTACATGATGGTTTATTTATGCCCATGCTCATACATAATCTCCTCTCTATCTGTAAGTTGTGCTCAAATTCTAAAGTGTCCGTTCTTTTCGAATCTGATCATTGTCTTATACAAGACAATTTGAAGAGGACATGTGAGGTTCTAGGGAAAATTTTCTTAGCTCAACAAGGAATTCAACAACATGCGTTCTGAAGCTTTTCATACAAGTCTTGACAAATAAACTTTATGTCTTTATGACATTGTCGTTTGGGACATCTCCCCACCAACAAACTCAAACATCTTCTTGCTTTTCATCCTAATTTGGATATTATAAAACATTATGATTGTCACATTTGTCCCTTAACTAAACAAACAAGACTGCTATTTAATTAAAGTTTTATTTTTTCAACACAGATTTTTGATCATGTGCATTGTGATACTGTTATGGGCCTTATAAAGCTGCCGGAGGAGAGGTCGGAGGTGGAGAAGATGGCGGGGATACTACGGAGCCGTGACCGTGGCTGCCTAAGCGGGGTTGCTCGTCGGAGGAGAGAGCCACCAAGATCTCACATAGAAGATGGGAATTAGAACTTTGTCATTGCTTGCTTCATAACACATACCCAAATGCCTTTAAATAGGCTACACCATAATGACTCTTACGTGACATAAATGTGATAATAAATGGCTCGGTGCTCGAGGCCCACACAACATATGATAATAATAATAAGATAAAAGGCTCGGTGCTCGATACCCATAACATCTCACCCTTCCGCCAAAAAAAGCTTGTCCTAAAGCTTTATCTGATGCCCACGTCGTCAGAATCCTCGACGTACAGGTAGAAATGCTAGTTGCACCTGTGGCCGCGAGTGTACTGCTCGTCGCAATTGAAACATAATCCTTGAGCGCGTCATTGCAGCATCTCAGCCCGAGATAATCAGTGGGCCGGTGGGGCTGTAGGACCCTCGATACGACCTTGTTGAACAATGTTGGTGGCAGGTGGATAGGCCTCCGGTGCATCTTGAGGCGATGATCGCAAAGCCGAGCCAGACTCATAGCATTTACTAAGTCGGGAGGGGCTTCAAACTCAACATCCAGTCGCACATGCTCACGAAGTCCAGCGGTGAAAATACCGACCTGTATATCCGGGGCAAGAGGGACATGCGCCAAGAGAAGCTGAAATTGTTCCAGATAATCGTCCACGTTCCATGTTTGTCGTAGAGAGGTGAGTGCGCCGAAGGGGTTACTGCGGATAGGAGGTCTGAAACGTAAGTTGCATAGTCGCTTGAAGTCGTCCCATATCATATTCAGTCGGTCGGTAAGAAGTCGAGAAGCCCATAAAACAGCAGAGTCGGGCATATGGAAAGATGCTAAATGGATCCGGTCTGCTTCCGGAGTTTGTTGGTGGCCGAAGAATTGCTCACACTTGGTGAGCCAGCTCAAGGGATCACTTTTCCCATCATAAGTTGGGAACTCCAATCTGGTGTAGCGGGGGACAATACCAGCGTCGGGGTGCGTGAGGACTGGCGATTGGGGCTCGTGGATAGTCAGGGGCGGCGGTGGCTGGCAGCGAAATCGCGGTGCCTGACTGCTGTTTGCATGGTCGTGTGCGGGGGTGGGCGAAAGATCATCGATATGCTTGGAGAGAGCAGTAATGGCCTCCTAATGACGGTCCGCGAGGGCAGTGTGCGCAGCCTGTTGCATCATGAAGGCCTGCAACATGGACATAATCTGGCTGAATTGTTCAGATGAGTCAGTCACCCATAGTGTGAGATGAGGAGCGGGAAAAAGAGCGGATGACCGGGCGGTTGGATTGTGCCGAGTCGGAGGAGAGCGAGTGGCCACGGGAGCCGCGGTGATGAGGCCAATAGAGGGGGGTTGCTGAAGTAATTAGAAGAAACCGGGTAGAGGAATTGGTGGGTTTTGCTGTATTTGAAAGGGAAAAAAGGGGTTGCTGTAATAATGACGGCCGGCTAAGTCCCTCTAATTAATTAAGTGGCACGGGGCTCCAGAAATTAAAAAAAAAGAGTTCCTGCAGGCGGGCTGCAGAGAGGCGCTGGCTTCTTTAAATCAAAAGATAGGAAGTAGAGTTGTCGCTGGTTGGGGAAATGTGCAGGGCGGGCGGCCCGAGAAGCGGAAGAAGCGATAAGTTGGAGTCTATCAATTTGTGTTTATTACGTGTCTATCAATTTTGTGTGTTTAAATTACAAATATAATACTTTGGTTTGTTATTAGGTATCACGATGGTTAAAGCTAAAGGAGGAATTGCAGTAATTTGGAGTCTAGTGAAGTTACGCTATTATGTGATTTATGTATGGCAGATATTGTGATCTCTACAATGACACTGCATGATTTTATACGTAGACATCATTTTAATGTAAACAGTCATTTCTATCGATGTGATCATGATCAGAACTTTGTATACCCTCATGCACGTCTGAATAGGCAAGGGGCACAAATGGCTAGCGACTCGATGAGGGAGAACAATGAAATTGGTCGAGGTGGAAGAAGTGGATCAAGTCAAATGGAGACACTGCATGACTCCATTGCCAAACAACTATATGAAGCCTTTGGAGTTGAACATGTTGCATTTTTATTTTGCTCTTTAATTTTCTAAAAATATTTTGTTGTATTTTATTTAAGTTATGTTTTATTTTAATCGCCACTGAAATGGTGATTTTCCAAACAAATAAATTATTTTTCAGTTTTGAACCTGACTGCAAACGGAGGTTACCCAAGCACAAACTCAGTTTTGAAAATACGGTTCAAAATCTCCTTTTTGAGCTACTCACTTTTAAAACGGCACTGGTATCCCAATAGAGCCTAAATGTCAAATACTAAAAATAAAATTATTTGACAATAAATAATGATTATTTGTTATTTTCATATTTTTAGCAATAACTTAAATTGATATCTTTAATTACATAATTATTCAATTATTTAATAATAATGCATCCAACAAAACACCCTATATATATATATAATTTTTTAAATTATTGTGTAATTATTTTTTGTTTGTTTTAGCCCTTTTAAGTCCCGTGATTAGTGCACCCAGTAAGTGTTGTATAAATGGATACCGGTAGAAAAAGATATTGAGAATAATAAAATATTTCACATTTTTTCTCTTGGTATCAAAGCATGGGGGGGGGGGGGGGTAAATCCTAAGTCTTCGCCACCTCTCCATGAACACGCCGGAGTCTGGATCCGCCACCGCCAAATCCATCCCCATCATTATTCAACACGACGCTTCTTCCTTAAGTGTCGGGATCGTTTTGAATGAGACCAACTTTGATCTGTGGTCTCAAATGATCAAGATGCAGGAAGGACAAACTCTCCTTCCTCCATGGCACATCGTCGCTACCTAAGGAAGGAGATGAAGACTACGACACGTGGTATTCCGGCAATCAGAAAGTTAAGCGATGGTTGTTGCTATCTATGTCTCCGGAGATCATGAAGCTGTATATTCGCCTACCTACTGCAAGAGGTATTTGGAAAGCTCTGTCTACAACTTTTTACGATAGAGCAAATGAGCTCCATGTTTTTCCCTTGAACCAGAGAGCTTTCTCTGCCAGACAGAATGGCAGACCACTCTCCCATAATAGATCTATTATGGCGAACTAACAGAATCTTCAGCGAGCTGGATCATCGTGATAAGGTTTTCATGATGGATGAAACCGACCTTACATCCTACCAGAGAGTGCTTCAGCGACAAAGGGTTCATATTTTTCTCGCCGGATTAGAGGGTGATTTGAGTAAGTGCGCGGCAAAATCTTGAGGAAGGATCCTATCCCAGAGCTTGAAGAGTGTTATTCTCTAGTTCGCCGCGAAGATGCCTGTCGTGTGGTGATGCACGGACAAATGGAGCATCATGAATCTTCAGCCATGGTGACTTGAAATCAATCTCATCAAAGCTGGTTTCTCGAACATCAGCATGACCAAAAACGGTCGAATCCGACAAAGACGACATACAAATGCACTCACTGTGATCAAATTGGCCATACAATAAATCGATGTAATGAACTTGTGGGATATCCGGAATGGTGGGATCACAATCGTGATTCCCAGAAAAAAATTCTAAGAAGACCCCCTACCGCGGCAATGGTTGAAGCTAAGACAGGACATAGTAGTGGTGAAGAGTCCTTGGCCTTGGCAACAGCGACGGGTAGTGTCAGTAAGGTTTTAAATATTTTTACACTTGTTTCTAATAGTGCATGGATAATTGATTCCGGTGCTACGGATCACATGACCTTTGATTCTAGACAAGTCTCCCCTCTTAAACCTCCCTCACAAACGGAGGTTTCCACTGTCAACAATACCTCAATTTATGTTCTTGGTGAAGGACTCTTGTCCCTTGCTAACACTTTGAATTTAGACTCTGTTTTGGTCGTCTCCTCCTTAAATTATAATTTTTATTTGTTTCTCAAATAACTACTGTCTTATTTTGTTTTGTTATCTTTTGGCCTGATTCTTGTGTTTTTAATGATATCCAAACAAGGCAGACGATTGGTTGTAGTGTTAGGCGAGGGAAGCTGTATTACCTGGATTTTGTGTCTAAAAGTTCAGATAGGCTGCGCCACGCTTTAAAGATTTGGGTTTCTGAGAAGGACAAGTTGTGATCTGAGATATGGTTATAGCATCGACGTCTAGGGCATGATTCCTTTGGCCACGCTTTCTAGTGTTTAATGCCCATCAAAATTTGCTACCTTGGATGGATCACGCTGCTTCGTTACTTTTATTAATGATTGTACCAGGATGACTTGCGTGTGTTTGATGAAGTCCAAAAGTGAAGTAAATTGCTTATTTCAGAAATTTCTTAAATTGGTTTGTAGTCAGTACAATGCACAAATTCAAGTTCTCCGCAGTGACAATGGAGGTGAATATTTGAATTTTGGATTGAAGCAATATTTAGAAGCTCATGGAATCATTCATCAAACTACTTGTTCTGATACCCCCCCCCCCCACAAAATGGGATGCCTGAGCGAAAAATTGTCACTTATTGGAGGTTGTCTGTGCTTCATTGATAGAAACACATTTGTCGTTATCTTATTAGGGGCACGTACTTACCTTTGCAGCATATTTGATCAACTGAGTACCTTCTAGCACAATTGAGTTTCGAACACCATCCCAAGCACTCATTGAAGCAGTTGTTGCTCCAGTCGTTCCCAACTTACCTCCGCATGTCTTTGGGTGTGTTGCATTTGTACATCTTCATAGCATCAACCCAACAAATTGACACCTCGAGCATTACAATGTGTTTGTATAGGGTATGCAACTTATCAAAAGGAGTACCAATGCTATCATCCTTCAAGCAAACAAATGTTTGTTACAATGGAAGTTGTTTTTCATGAAGACTCAATGTATTTTTCCAATAAGCCAGAAATTCATGGGAAGTACCTGGAAGAAGTTCAAGCTTTTGATTATGAGTTTTTGATCCCTTTGGAAGGGAAACTTCTTGCACCTGGTAGAAATATGAATGGGAGTGAAAATGCAGCGTCACCTCCCAGACAATGAGAATGCCGGTGAACTGGACCTGAATGGTGATCAATGGGATGGAGAGGTTGCGGTTCTAGCTCACCTAGGAGATCAAGAAACTTGTGATCAACGTGATGAAGAGGCGGCGGTTCCAGCTCACCTAGGATATCTGGATGCAGAGTCTGCAGTTACTGCTCACCCAGGAGATCGGGATGCAGAGCCTGTTGTTCCAGCTCACTCGAAAATTGTTGTTGTGACTCCACCTTTACCTGAATCCCCCGCACCACAAGCAACAGATGCACCAAACCAATCAGTTGTTGAGAATGGTCCAAATGAGGCGTCCGAACCACCACAAAGACAACTCCCTCTACGTCAAACCAGGAGTATTCCTAAACCCACATACGAACCTGAACTTTTAACCTGAACTTTCTAGTAAAATTAAATATCCCATTAGTAATTAAGTGTCTAACCATCGCTTGTCTGAATCAAAAAAGTCTTTTTTAGAAATCAATTATCTACTGTATCTATTCCTAACAGTGTGTAGGAAGCCTTAGCTGACCCAAGGTGGAAAACTGCGATGAATGAGGAGATGAACGCCTTGCAAAAAAATGAAACTTGGAAACTTGTTGATTGTCATCCAGGGAAGAAACCAGTTGGATGTCGATGGGTTTATACTGTGAAGCACCACGCAGATGGTACAATCGAGCATTTTAAAGCGAGGTTGGTAGCAAAAGTGTACACCCAAACCTATGGAATTGATTATACAGATACGTTCGCACTTGTAGCTAAAATCAACACAGTTCGAGTCTTGTTATCTCTAGCGGTGAATCTAGATTGGCCACTACAACAATTTGATATGAAAAATGCATTTCTGCATGGTGAGTTGTCCAAAGAAGTGTACATGGATTTGCCACCTGGGTGTATTATACTGAAAGCGCATTGTCGGAGAGTGTGCAAACTAAAGAAATCGTTGTATGGCCTAAAACAATCTCCGAGAGCATGGTTTGGAAGGTTCACAAAGTCTATGAGGTGTTTTGACTACCATCAAAGTAATTCAGATCACACTTTATTCTTAAAAAGAAATCATGGTAAGATCACTACCCTTATTGTGTACGTTGATGACATGGTGGTTATAGGAAATGATCCTGATGAAAGAAAGGCTCTACAAAGGTATTTGTCAAAAGAATTAGAAATTAAAGACCTCAGACACTTGAAATATTTTCTTGGGATCGAAGTGTCCCGATCTAATAAAGGAATTTTTTGTCTCAACGAAAATATGCTTTAGATTTGATTCAGGAGACGGGTATGTCAGCATGTCAACCAACCAATACACCAATAGATGGAGTGAAATTATGTGTTGAGACTAATCAGGTACCCGTTGATAAAGGGAGATATCAAAGGTTGGTTGGAAGATTGATGTACTTAGCCTACACAAGGCTAGACTTTGCCTATGCATTGAGTGTGGTAAGCAAATTCATGCATAACCCCGAAGAACAACATATGAATGTGCATATCTTGAGGTATCTGAAGTCTGCTCCTGGAAATGACATTTTGTTTACTAAAAACATAGATTGTCAAAGTGTTGATGTATATACTTATGCAGATTGGGCGGGAGTATTAGATGACAGACGATCCACCTCAAGATACTTCACCTTTGTAGGTGGTAATCTCGTTACGTGGAGAAGCAAGAAACAGAACATTGTTGCACGCTCAAGTGCAAAGGCGGAATTTGTTGAAGGCAATATTGTTGTATCATTACTTTGAGATTGTTTCTCATTTAACTTCAAGGTGTAAGACTCCTATAAATTAAATTAAAATTTTAATTAATAATGAAATTAAGAAATAAGATATTAGCATATCTATTAAAAAATAACAATGAAAAAAAAGACTTACAAATGTTTTCTTTGATTTCTTATCGACAAATGGTCATTGTCCTTTATTGGTTCAATGAGTACTGTTGAAAACATTTTCAAGAGTAATTGGTAACCCCGTATTAGCATGGGCCTGCATTGTATTTAGCATACATGATGATTAGCTGGTGGAGAAAAGAAGAAATACATTCAAACTATTGAAAAAGTGCAAACATGTTAAAGCTTCCAAAAAGAGACTAATTCATTCTGACTCCGTGAACCTAGATGTCAACTTCTAGGTATTGTCTTCTCTTTTATTTTTCCAATGTTCCTAGTGTTGCTGCCTCCTTTTCAATCCCTATCCCAGCCATCACCACTCCCATTAGGTTGTTTACAGAATTAAAACAATAGCTGAACCCTTCAGCTACCCTGCCACCAATTCCAGCTTGCTAAACAACAGCCAACCACTTCCACTACACCCATTCAGCCTTCCCACTGATCTCACTCCTTCCAAAAACCAAGCAGTAGCATTCCTAGGTTACACCCCTCTTGTTTCACTTTCCAAACAGAGATAACTCAGTCTATATTTCTGCCCAAACAGCCACAAGGCCCACAACTCAGCCTAATTTCTGCCCAAACAGTCATAACTCAGCCTAGGTTTTGCAAAAACAACCACAAATTGCCTTCCCTGCACCGCCACCAGCTCTCCTACAGCCACCCCATTCAGCTCTCCTACAGCCACCAACAACCCTTTTCCTACAGTAAGTTGTTTGTCATGAAATCAACATTAACTACCTCCGTAATTACCGTTAAACGACATAAACACCACACCAAGGAATAACATTTGAAATAGAAGAATTTGGAACGCCAATATTAAAAGTTCAAATAAAAAACTGCGATGTCCAAAGGTTTAATCACTTAACATTCCATAAGCATGATGTGAAATGGAAATAGATCATGCTGTAATTTTAACTACCCCAAAGCCATTACTATCAGAGATTCTATTCTTGCAATTATTTTCTTGAAGATCTTTGTATTTATTAGCCACTCATATACTCCCCAATTCTTCAAAAATTTCTTTTTGCACCCATGTCGGTGGAGGTGTAGACTTTGACCTTGTAACTTTTCGGATGCGTCTCATCTCTGAAGTTATTATTCTACTAAAATAGCTCTTCCAAATTTTATAGATTTGTTATTCTGTTGATGGAGAATGCCAATTAAATTTCTCCTACAATTATCATAAGATTTGAAGTTATGAACATTAATTTAACAAATAAATCAAGAAACAATTGGAATATTTACCTTGAACATATTGTAGAAGTTTTGTTTTACATCATCTGGAATTTTACTAAATATGAGTCAAACTCCATTGAACCAACCTCTTAAACAGTTCAACGTGGACATATGTGCATCGATACTAATAAAGCTACAAATATAAAAACATATTAGAATATTATGAATAGAAAAAATTGAATTATAAGGAAAAATTTACCATTTTCCAACGATGACCAATATCTCTTGCCCGACTTCATCACGCTCTACCTCATCTTTGCTATTTGAATTAGTTGACTCTAGTTGGTCCAAAGGAGGATCCAAACAGCCATGTTGAGCAATATTCACCTCTTCAGATATGGCATGCTCAATATTCACCTCTTCAGATATGGCATGCTCAATATTCACCTCTTCAGATATGGCTTGTTCAATATTCACCTTTTCAATATATCATGCTCCCCATCCATATCATTTTATGAGTCAGAATGAGAGGTTGAGTGATGATTCATATCTTGCATTAAAAGATTTAGAAAAAAGATCTTCGCAATTTCTTTAAGATAATAATCTACCTGTCCTTCCTCTAGTCCTCACCATGCTAGAAGAATGGTGTAAATCTTATTTAAGATGCTAGAAATAATTGACAACAACATTTAGAGCAAAACGAGTTTGAAATAGAACACTATATTACTATCTCTATAGTGTGGAATCAAAGCATTTAGCACAGTTATCTAATAGCAAATAATGAAAATTATGAGGTAGAATACATTGGGTATAAATTAAGCTTCAACCATATCGATTTTTGAGTTTAAGAGCACACAATTATCACAGTGGCACAGACCAGAAATTGCTAAGTAATCCGGGTTTAGAGTTTACCCTATAATCGGTCAAAGGAAAAAGATTCCCGAAGAAGAAATGTGGAAGTAAGACCACCTCAATGAAATCCAAGCAGCCAAGCAACTGGAACACCTCGATTCACACTTACAGTAGAGGACGGCGGGAGGATCACGTACGATTAGGGCGATAAGAGCAGTTGTCTGATGGGAGCAGCTGACCGACGAGAGCAACGATGGATTTAATGGGAGGAGAAATTTCAGGTAGGGATTTTAAGAGGCGGGGAGAAAATAAAAATGGGGGATATTTTTAGTTTCCCTCCATTTATTTGGGGGGGGGATGATTAATCATCAACAAATATTAAATACAGAGTATTTCCTTTCAAATCAAATAGGAATATTTTACAATAAAATTATTTGATTCTAAATCTTCAACAAAATTATTTCATTGATAATTTTGTATCAAAACATAAAAGTACTATACCTAGCTAAATTTGCTCCCAATTGGCAACAAATTATAGTACCTTACTAATTTTCGCTCATAAATGACATTTTTTTGTTGTAGTGGTAAGCGAGGGCACCCCAGCCTGTACATGCATCGCACGAGCGCTCCTAGCGCACACGTCGCAACCTACTGCCGTCACCGCCTTCCGTCGTCGTGAACCATTGCCGCCACCTCCGTCCTCGCCGGCAAACCTGCCCGGGTGACCAAGTCACACGGATTGTCCGGGTCACATGGTCATCATTTTTTGAAAATTGGTGATCCAGGACCGGTAACAAAAATCACTTCAAATTCCAAGAGAGTGCAAATCCCCCCCCCCCCAGAAAAACAATAAAAATGCCCACAAGCCTTTATTTGAAGTATGGGTGCAACTCGGATTGACTTGGTTCAGTTCCACTCAGAACCAAAAACTGATTCATATAGGTTCGGTTCCAAATTCTTGGAACCGGAATCTAACCAAAAATGTCGCTTCGGTTCTCGGTTCTACTCGTAATCATCCCGTTCCGAAATAAATTCCCACCGAACCGGAGACTGAACAGCCATGAATGGGTACAAGTGATTGCTGCTGCTAAACGCATTTGTATTGCGGCGATCCGGGAATGCATATTTTATTGGGGAGTTAATCAACAACCTCAGCATTATTCACTAATGAAAATATGCAGGGTTGCGTGGATGCTGATTTACATTGGTAGGGTTGCGTGGTTCGGAAAATATGGCACCAGTAAACAATAAACAGTGTCTTTGTAATCCGCAATTAATAATCTATGCACCTTACACCAAGCCAACAGTGTCATAGTTTCTTTAATATCTCTGATTCTATTCCAATTTCCAAGCATTCTTAAAAAAACAACATAAATCGGATTAACAGAGAGAACCTTAGCCCACTCGCGAGCTAGATCTGAAAATGGAGAAATGAAAAAATGAAGGGGTGACAAAGAGGACCTTAATCTCGCCGGAGACGAGGAGGAATGATTTTCTATCTCGAGCTGGACCGACGGAGGCAAGGAAGCAGGCAGAGACGACGAGCAGGCAGGCAACGACGGCGAGCAGACAAATCACGAGTACTCGAGCAGGCAGCGGCGGCGAGGGTTTGGAACTGGGAGGAAGTGAGGAACAGAGGAAAAGAAAATAGGTTTCATACGGGATGAGGATGCGGGCTTTTAACATTTCATTCATTCTTTAGTTTAAAAGTTTAATAATTAATAATTAATACTTTAATAGTTTAATAGGTCACAGGCCACAGCCTCTCTGAATCAGAATTTTTCAAAAATCAAAATCAAATTTGAATACTTTGTTCCGCAATTCCGGACTTCCGGTTCCGCCCTCCGACCGTATCAAATTTTAATAGTTTAAATTGATTCGGGTTGGTTTTGTACACCCGATTATAAGATTTGAGAATCGAACCGGACCGTTGGTTCTATTATTTTTAGAACCGTATCCGAACCGAACACTTTGAGAACCAAATCAAACCACCCGGTTCGATTCGGTTTCGGTCCGATTTTTGATTCTTCAGTTACTTCTGCACGCCCCTAATTTGAAGACTACAACCAAACAGATAAGAAATGGCTCTAGAGTTTTCCGGCAAAGGCTTGACACTCCGCTCACTCTCCTACTCAAGTGTTCACTCTGTTCTCTACAGTACCCTCTCAAGAGACTATTCTAGAAGCCGTTCCTGCGAGCACCAAAGAAGACTTTCTTCTTTAAAGTATTTGTAAACGGAGCGTTGGCCTGTCACTCTCCCGAAAATTCCCACACTTGTAACCACCTACAAACTAATAGATTTGGTCAAACTGACCCCGTGGTTTTTCCTTCTCCGGATTTTTACACGTAAAATGTCATGTTGCACTGATGTTAGTTTATCTTTTGAATGTTTGCGCACTCGGCTAACTCTCGAGCTAAGGCAACCCGATCCATCCGGTCCAGGAGAGCGCTAAACGATTTGCAACAGTTTGACGTCGTCAATGGGAAAGTGTTCTCAACTCTCTGAAAATCTCCTGAAAACAGTACTTACTCCATGGAAGTACTCCTGACGGCAGCATTGTCAAGAAGAAGTGCTCGTGCAGCCAACAGGGCAATTCTAAAGGAACATGTCGATCAAACCCTCGTCAACTCGCTCCCCAGCAGCATGTCACATGTCAAAGGATCCGTAGTCACACCATCAACATCCGTGGTTGAGTGCGTGCTCAATCCACTGAGGAATTTAGGGGCTTTTTGCCCCCCAACCCGATCCTCACACCAGGCAATTGACCACTGTTGTTTTAGAATCCCACCTTGCCCAATGACACAACTTGCTTCAAAGACCCTTTTGCGAATGAATTATCTGACGTTGCAAGGTCGACACATCCAACTCTGCCTAGTAGAATTCTTGAACATGCGCAATGTAGTACCCTCCCGGTGGGAGTAGATAACAGATAGACCCAAAAAATTCTTACTCGTGAAGAAGTGTGCAACCTAATTGAGGAGGGGTATGGACATGGAGGGGCATCAGGTTGCATACCCATGTCGCCATTTTCGCCACAACTCCCCGCTAACTTCGCAAGTTCTAACATACACCATCCCACATAAATTCAAGCTGTCAATGATCGAGACTTATGGCATGACCGACGATCCATTAGAGCGTGTCAATCACTTCGTGACAATTATACAGATTTGCAATGTCCCCGATTAACTGTTATGTTAGGTGTTCTCAACAACTTTAAAGGGACATGCTCATACCTGATTTCATTCTCCGAGGGCAGGAGAAATTGGCAACAATACAGTTGTTCAGTTGTTCGCTAATCAGTTCATCGCCAATTTACAGACTATTTGACATCCCTCCCATCTTATCGGAATCCACCAGAACGAGGGGGAGACACTCAACGACTATTTCCATTGTTTCACTACCGGATTATGATAGATTCTAGGGTCAGCAAGAGCTTATACACGACATTCTCCTCAGAGGTATTAAACCCTACAGTTTCTTCTAAGCATTGATGAGAGAAACATTGTCCAGCTACCATGACCTTGTTCACCGCATCGAGGCCCAGATAGCGGCAGACGAAGCAATATAAGTGATTGACATCAATTCAAAGACATCCTGAAAATATAGAGGGAGCGGGATCCATCTCTAATACCTAAGAGGAACGATGGGCGTCACGACAACTCCCATCGAGCTGGGGGGCACTGCCAGCATCATTCACTCCCCTTGGCACCTCTCGGAAAAAAGTCTTACTCTCTATATATGATCAATCCTCTCTTCAGAGGCGGTTCTCACCCCGAACTCAGGGAACCAATCGAAGTATTACAACTATCAACGTTGTCCCGGGCATAACATAAAGGATTGTACACTCTGTTGGGAGAGGACAGAGTCTCTGCTTGGGATATTCGAACACTCTATTAAGAGAGGCGGAGGTTTCCACTTGTGATATCTGAACACTTTGTTGCAACTAGTTTGAGTCTCTGCTTCAAATATCTGAACACTCTTTGGGAGAGGCTTAAGTTTTTGCTTGGGATATTCGAACATTCTGTTATGAGAGGCCCGAGATTCCACTCGTGATATCCAAACTCTCCTCCTCAATTAGGTTGCACACTTCTTCACGTGAAAGCATTTTTTTCGGCTTGTCCATCCTCTACTCCCACCAGGAGAGGACTACATTGCGCTTGCTCGAGAATCTTACCGGGTCAGTGTAAGATGTGTTGATCTTGCAACATTAGAAAACATATCACAGTAGGGTCTTTGGAGCGAACTGCGCCTTCGAGCAATGCATGATTCAAAAACAACGGAGGTCGATTGCCTAGTGCAAGGATCATGTCGGGTTGCAAGAAGCCCCAAAATTCCTCAACGTCGCAAGTACCTCGTCGTAACGTTCCCCCATAAGGTATTCACACTCATCCTCAGATGTTGATAGCGTGACTACGGCTCCTTAGAGAAGTGGCATGCTACTAGGGAGCCCGAGATGGTGGGGCTTGATCAACATGTTCCTCTGGAATCGCGTGCCTCGTTGGCCGCTCGAGCACTTCTTCTCGTCATTGATGCTAGTTAGGAGTACTTCCATAAAGTAAGTACTATCTTCAGGAGATCTTCAAAGAGTTAGGATCACTTTTCTATAGACGGTGCTAAACTATTACAGGTCGCATAGTTCTCTCCCGGGCCGGATAAAAAGGGTCGTCTTTGCTCAAGAGTGAGTCAAGCACGCAAATAGTCAAAAAATTAACATTAGTGCAGAAAGATGTTTTACGTGGAAAAAGCTAGAAATGGAAAAACACAAAGTCGGCTCGGTGACGATCAAATCCACTAGTTTGTAGATGGTTACAAGTGTAAAAATTTTTGGGAGGGTGATAGGTTTACGCTTAGTTTACAAGTACTTGAAAGAGAAAAAGATAGTCTTCCTTAGCACTCGCAAGAACGACTTCTAGAGCAGTCTCTGGAGCTGGCACTGTAGAGAGCTAAGCATAGTGAACACTTGAGCGGGAGAGCGAGCATGGTGTCAAGTCTTCATTGAAAAACTTCAGAGCTCTGTTTTCTCTCTTTTTGGTTGTGTTTCTGCAAATGAAGGCCTGGTTGTCTTTTTATAGCTTTTCTGGGGAGAGGTGTGTTTAGAGAAGTATCAACATTAATTAAAGGAGAATCGATATTAACTAAAGGAGAATTGACATTAACTGGTTCTGATGATGAAGATGTTGTTGAAGCCGGGAAAATCCTTTACTCCAAAAATTCGGATCAAGACAGTATAAAGTTACCGTTTCAGCGGTCAGGCTCGACGGCTAACGGGCTAAGACATGAAAATTGCCAGACAACTAAAAGGACCTCAGGCGTTGCGGTAGGGAGGTCCCACTATGTACCCGAAAGCTTAGAAGAAGCAACCCCTCCACAACCAAAAATGACCGAACAGGGTACGAGATAGACTAACTGATAAAAAAGTCATGGAGACTAAGATAGATAGTCGCAATCTTGCGATCAGTCTCTCTGAACAAACGATCCAAAGGCCCAGCTTATTGTCTAGGAAAAAGATGGTCGAGATCTTTTGCTAGATTTCGAAGTTTATCTCTTCGTACCCTTGTGGTCCTATTTATAGGTAAATCCAAATAGGGGGGGTCTTATTTATAGCCTCGCCCCTGGCGACTAGGCGACCTCTTGGGGAGATATCGCTCTCCTGGACGAGTAACAGGCCTAGTCGCCTACCTGGCGAGTATGTGAGTGGAGCTCGGCGTACTCACCTAGGCCTTCTGTCGCCTTGCGCGTTATCTCTAACTACTGTCTTGACTTGCTGACTTTGCCCATTGCTGACCTAACTCTGGAGGGGTCCACCCTCGATGAATATGAGTTGTGCACAATCTCCGCTCTTTCCGAGTGACGTAGGAGCTCGAAAAGAAACATCCAACACTTATTCGGCGAGCTGCTTGGTCGAGTATCTGAGTTACTTGCTTCTGATGGATGCCTATTGAACTCTATAAATAGGGGTGGCTGGTCTTTGAGAAACAATTTCTGAACTCGCACGTGATGTCGTAGTCTGCCGAGGAAGTCTACCAAGCGAGCATTGCCTCCCTGTCTGGATTCCTCGAGCCTGCAAGGCCAAAAATGCTGCTAGAAGGTGAGGTTGCAGCTGACCTCCCTCCCCTAAATAAGAAAAAACTAAAGAAGATGAAGAAGTCGCTCACCTCCAAAACTGACAACCCGCCTCTGCCTGTCGAGAATGCCTCCTCCTCGGCCATCCATCCTGAATCTCAACTAGCACCTAGAAGCTCCTTGATGACCTCGGACTGAGCGACATTCCCGAGTCATCCGTTCCCGGCTTCTCTCTACTCTCCCCGTCGTCTTCTCCTCCTTCCCCAGACCTCACCAGGTCCCAAGCATAGCTGCAGGCAGATTTCACTGCCTCGCAAGGTTGCCATCTTGTCAAATACTTAAAGTTGTTGATAACATTGTACTCTGCCATTCTGAATTGTTATTTATGCTCGCAGCTTCTCCACCGAATACTGCAGGCGAGCCCATGGATGTCGCTCCACTGCGAGCAACTCCGTTGGTTGCCCTTGAAGCTCGGAATCATCCTCGATCTGGGCACACCATCTGGATCAATATCAATACTAAGAAGGGGTCTGAAAAATCTATCCCTGAGGCGAGAAGACAAGACCTTCCCATGTTGAAGACCTCGCAATCGGGGGAAAGCAAAGTCCCTTCCTCTGCGCCCACCTCGTCGCTACCGGCGGCGAGCACACCTATGCCGCCACCACCTCCTCATCTGGCTAGCTTGCAACTATCGAGGAGGAGCACACCTTTTCCTTCACCTCCTCCTTTGCCGCCAAGCAACGAAGCTCGTTCTGAAATCTTCCCGGAAACAGCGATTCCTCGGATCCCGTCGGAGAGCTCAACGTGAGATCCGAAAAGAAGGCGTCCAAACTACTTCCCGTCGAGGACCATAAGTCGCAACCAAGGAGGTCGCGGACAGGGGAAAGATGTCGAGTGCCCGGGAGGCTCTTCATCAGGCCAACGAGAATCTACTCGCAGCAGTCCGTCCCCTCGCTGGTCACGATCCCCTCAGCAAGGTAGCTCGCACTGCTGCTGAACTGATCTGACAGCTGATGTTGGATTCTAACTGACTTGGCGACTTCTCTCTGCTTTGACAGGTCGCCTTGCAACCCCTGGAGCGGCTTTCATTGACTCCCTTGGGCTCTCCGGAAACGAATATCGCCACGCTGCCGCCTGCGCCTACATCGAGCTGGAGGCCAAGTTCGACCAACTCGCCATTTGTGAGCCTCATTGCCAGATCTCGATACTGGAGGTGAGGATGGCGAAGATGGAAGAGCTACATGACCGTCTGGCTACCTATGAGGTGCAATGCCACCTGATCCATGAGTTGGAGTGGCGTCAATCGATTACTGATCATCGCATCCAGCTTTACTGCGAGGAGTTGGCCGATATGCGGGCGAGCATGGGATCTGCTGGGCGACTAGCGAGGATGGAGGAGCAGCTGCGGCGGGGAGACGATGCGATGGCGGTGGCCAACGAGCACTTCCTGCGAACACGCAAGATGGGCTGGGCTTGGCGATATCCACCTCTTCCCGAGCAGCGGCCTCCTAGGATTTAGGATTTTTCTTCTTCTTTTCTTTCTTTTATTTGTACTCGCCACTTAACGACATTGTATTTAAACTCATTCTTTTATTGAATCTATGTGAGTGGAGTTTGTCTTACTCGCTCAAACCTTCTGCCGCCTTGCGCGTTGTCTCTGACTGTTGTCTTGACTTGCTATCTTTGACCGTTGCTGACTTGGCTCTGGAGATGTCCACTCTCGATGGATATGAGTTGTACAGAAATGTCGACTTCAGTTGAAGACTTTATATTGAAAAACGAGTTAATAATTTTTAACTTATTCATGAAAACCTAATAACATGAAAGAAATAAAATTACACGGTAACACAAAGATTTGGAAATCAACAATTAATGTTTATAATGAGATTGTTATGGTCTATGGGTTCATATTTGTATGACAAGCAATGCATAATATTTTATAAAAGAATAAAGAATCAAACAACAACATAGTTAAAATCAAAACAATAAGTATTATATATATATATATTGTTGCGGTTCACTCAATGCCCTCGGTAGACCGGTTCCGGATCGGTCCGTCTTAGCCCCGGGCGATCGAGTACGCACACAGTCTAAGCAGAAACAGAGAGATTGTACACATACAACTTTAGTGTGGAAAACCCCGGAAAGGGGAAAAAACCACGTGATCGGATCTATGCCAGCCAAGATCCACTATTTGCCTATGTTACAGTGTTCTTGTAAAGAGAATGCGAGGGCGACAGGCCGCGCCTCGTTACAAATACTGGGGCTTGATAGAGCTCTCCTTGGGTGACAAGCCACCGCTTAGGAGTTCGTGCACTTTGTCGTGCGTCTTTCTTGAGTGCTTGCTCTTCTAGCTTGCGCTCTGTAGGATGTCTGCACTTTATCCCTCAGACTGAGGAGGGTTGCCTTCACTGGCACTTCATTTCCTTCCTTCTCTGGGCGGCGCTCGCAGGAGAACCTGCCAAGTTAGTGAGTGAAAGAGGAACGGAGGGGGAAAGTAGAGAGAGAAGCTCTGGGGAGTAGTAGGATTGAAGAGAGAGAAAGAGAATGAGAGAATGAAGCCGGATCCCCTGAAATGAACTATCAGGGGTGCTTATATAGGGTTTCCGAGGTGGTTAGAGTGGTTAATCGCCGATCGGAGGGTCGTGATCACTTTTGGTGATCGGAGGGCCGTAATGGCCTGCCACGATCGGACGGTGGAGAGAAGGTCGGCCCACGATTGCAGTTGGAGGAGGCGCGCCGGCCGGCGGCCGGCGGCCGCACGGAGGGGGCCGGCCGGGGCCGCCGACCGCAAGGGGGCGGCCGGCCTCGGATGACCGTCCGCGGCCGCCGGCCGTACGGGGGCGGCCGGTTCCGGGCGGCCGGCCAAGGCCGCTGGCCACAAAGGGAGGCGGCCAGCCGCGGCCACCGGCCGTAAGGGAGTGGCCGGCCCCGGGGGCCGGCCAAGGCCGCCGGCCACGAAGGGAGGCAGCCGACCGCAGGAGGCCGGCCGCGGCAGACGGCCGCAAGGGGGGTGGCGACTGGCCATGGGTGGCGACCGGCCATGGGTGGCCGGCCACCGTCCGCCTGTAAAGGTGGCGGCGTCGATTGCGATTTTGCCGCGCGGTTGTTACGCGATCCGGTGCGCGGGAGTTACGATCCGGTGCGCGGGAGTTACGATCTGGTGTGCGGGAGTTACGATCCGGTGCGCGGGAGTTAAGATCCGGTGCGCGGGAGTTACGATCCGGTGTGCGGGAGTTACGATCCGGTGCGCGGGAGTTAAGATCCGGTGCGCGAGAGTTACGATCCGGTGCGCGGGAGTTAACATAATTTTCTACAAATTAGGGGGTACCCATCATTTGCCCCCTAAAATTCCATCGTCTTGGAGCGAATGAAAAGCACAGGAATTTTCTTTTTACGACGAGGCTAGGCGGCGATTGCCGGAACGGGTGCTAACACTTAGATGGGCGGAGATGGCGACAGTGCTAAGGTGAGTCTCCGACCGAGGGAAAGGTCCGGGCACCGGACGACGCCGGAGGGGAGGAGGGCCCCTGCGCCACACGCACGCAGACGGTGCGTGCGAGCGTTGGGTGCGCGCGGGGCTGAACCCGCGCGCGAGTGCGCGCGGGTGCGCGCGGGGCATGCGCGGTGCGGCCACTTGCTTGCGCGGGTTTATTCCGCGCGTGCTTCATGCACGTGTGTGGCTCGAGTGCGTGGGCGCAATGTGTGCTCGGACTTGCTTTTCTGACCTTACTTTTCTGCTTTTTCAGGTTTCCAAGCGGTGCGTGCAGAGTCGTCCTATGCGGCTGCGCTCGAGTCTATCCCTCAAGCAAGTAGCTATTTGGAGGAGGCACTTCAACTTGCCCCCGATTTGGAGGTGCGAATCCCTAGTCAAGAAGAGCGGGTGCAAAACCCTCCTCGAGGCTGGATGACTCTTTGCGAGTCGTCACTTCGGTGCGGTTTTCGCCTTTCGGCGTGCGAGGAAGTTGCCGAGATTCTGAAGTTCTACGGCGTTCCTGTGTCGCAGTTTACCCCTCTTGGGATGACGCGAATCATGGGGTTGATCGCGTTTTTCACGAGCGCGGATCGAGGTTTTCCTTCGATACTTTCAAGGATAGGTGTGAGGTGCGTGCCGACGTTGGGGGCCGCATGAATGTCTTCAGCAACAAGCAGTGGCTGGAGTTTGAGACCCGGGCGGATCGTCGCCATGAGAATACCTTGTTTGGATATGTCAGGAACCCATGTGGATTGCCAGAGGTGTGGAACGTACTTCCGGACCGTTACTGGCGTTCTAGAGGACACGAGCGGGAGTTTATTCCCGTCCTTATTTTTGTGGAGCCCCGAGAGCTGGGGAATATCTTGTTCAGCATTTCTAATTTCGTTGATGAGAAGCGCCTGCTGCTATGCGGGCTGTCTGTCGATTCGGTACGTGCTGCCGTCATTCCTCTCTCCCATGACAGGAAGAGGAAGCTAGTGTTTGGAGTCCGTGGAGCTGAGGAGGCGGGTCCTAGCCTTCTGCCGCGACAAGATGTTCTTTCGGAGGGGGCTGCCCCTTGTGGCTCTAGAGTTGGAGGCGAGCCGGATGACGCGGATCTTGAGGTCCTGGGGTCCTATGCCCCCCAGGCCTCCCCAGCACGGGTTGCGGTGCGGCAGGTGGTGAAAGGAAAGAGTGTCTCCTCTTCCTTGGAGGCGATGAACCATGCGGTACGTATGCTCTCAACTTTTGAGTAGTGGCTTTTGAGGAAAGCTCTTCTTACTTGTCCCTTTTCTTTTGCAGATGGAGACTCAGGCGAATATTGCGCTTATGTGGAATGACCACTACGTGAGTCTGAAGGACGGTTATATGGCCCTTCAGGGTGAGCTCGGGGAGGCGAAGAGTGCCCTTTCGGATCTGAAGGGGCGACGAGAGCGCGATATTTCGCGACTTAGGCAGATTGGGTCCGAGCTGCGGTGCGAGCTGGAGGAAGCCAGAGCTGCGCACAGGTCCGAGAAGACGGCTGTGGAGGAGACTTTGCGTCTTCTAGTTGAAGCTCGGGCAGAGCTGGAGCTATCCAGGGCGGAGGTGATGCGCCTTTCCTCCGCGGAGCGGGAGGTTAAGCTGAAGGAGGCTGGTCTAGAAGAGTACCAGGACTCTGTGGATTACATGCGAGACCGGTGTCTGATCTTGGAGGAGGTCCGCGAGGAGGTGTGGACTCGGGAGGTGGAGCCACAAATGGAGGACTTGCGAGAAGTCGTTTTCTGCCAGGGGATGGCGAAGACCCTTCAAATGGTGTCCCAGAAATGGGGATGCAACGTTGCCGGCCTCGGGTTTGAGGATTTGTCAGAGGAGGAAGGCTCCGATGCTGAGGCGGGCGAGGCCGCTGAGTGACAGCAATATCTCTTTGATGCTCTTTATTGATTTGTGTATATGTGCTTCTTGTATTTGTGGGCTTGTCCCCGTCGATTCATACCTTTGTACTTCTTTGATTTGTTGATATGTTTGTTGAGTGGTTGTCATTGTCTTTGCTTCTGATTGTTGTGGCCAATTGTTGTCTTAGCCAAGCACCAACTGCGAGGGGCATACCCTGAGTGGTGGAAGAGTGTTTGCTATGAATGGGGGTGAAGAGTTATGGGTGCTCCAGCCTATTATCGGCGGGAGGCCGTGTTTGTTCGAACCCCTGCAAGTTGAGGTGAACCCAGTGGCATTGGAGGGGCATAGTTCCGTAGACCCTGACGACATCGCAACTTACTACGAGGCAAAGGGCGTCCCCTCGTGCCAGGGTAGAGAAGCTGAGACGATCGGGTTGCGAGCTGCGCGTAATAGGGGGAGCTGGCTCCCGACTATACAATCCAATATTCGCTGGGTGGGACCCAGAGGCCCAACGGTTAGGGTTGGACCAGCCATAAGTCAGCTCGGGCCTGAAGGCCATAAGAGCTCTCGCGCTGGGGGAGCTCCCGCTTAGGAGCAGGCGAGAAGGCAGGGCGCTGAGTGAGCTTCACTCACTCAACGCCGCATCCAGCGGAAAGTGCGTTGAGTGAGCTTCATTCACTCAACTTCGCGGTCAGCAGAAAGGGCGTTGAGTGAGCTTCACTCACTCAACGCCGCGGTCAGCAACAAGGGCGTTGAGTGAGCTTCACTCACTCAACGCCGCGGTATGCAGCAAGGGAGTTGAGTGAGCTTCACTCACTCAACGCCGTTGTCAGCCGCAAGGGCGTTGAGTGAGCTTCACTCACTCAACGCCGCATCCAGCGAAAAGGGCGTTGAGTGAGCTTCACTCACTCAACGCCGCAGTCAGCAACAAGGGCGTTGAGTGAGCTTCACTCACTCAACGCCGCGGTCAGCAGCAAGGGCGTTGAGTGGGCTCCATTCACCCAACGTCGTCTAGCGACAGCATCGAGGTTAGAAGATTTCTCACCAGGAGAAGGGCGAGAACATTCACTCTCAGTCAGCCAGGATCCGCTCTCGGCAGAGTCGGCGAGAGGGATGAAGCTGTCGAGAAGGCGGGGGCAGGCCCAGCGTGAGACTGTTGACACTTCATTTTAGCTCCCGCCAAAGGAATGCGAGAGGGTTCTCGGTACAGAGCTCTCGCCGAGTGGGGCCCAGGGTCAGGGTAAAATGTCTTAATTTCCCCCGGGTAAAATTACCCTTATACCCTCAGGGGCTGCATTTAACACTTTTCAGACAGCGGAATTTGGCTATTGGTAGACCAGCCAGGGGTACTTCAGTAACTTCAGATCAACAACAGGCTATAAATAGACCCATAAGGGCTCCTTGGAAAGCAGACTCTCATTTTTTCTCTAGATCTCCAGTGCTTTCTGAGGAGCTCCTAGCCCAGCTTTTGGCTTTGGAGGGGAAGCTCTCAGAGATCTTCCGGGTGTGAGGTGGGACCTCCCTGCTGAGGCTTTGGGTAAGTCCTAGGTCGTTAGCTACCGGTCGAGGGGCAGGGCTTGAGAGAAGTAGGCGCTGGCTGCACCCCTATTTTGGACTTTCATTGAGGTCAAATTTGGCTTCAACAGTTCTAGTGCGGTGAGCGTGGAAGGCAGCCGGTGCAAGAAAGCCTTGAGTTTGGTCTCATGACTAGAGGTGAAGGTGAAGGATCTGGCTCGGGGGGGGTATCCCAACCGCGGGGGAGGAAGCGACGAGGAAGATATTGGAAGACTTTAGGCGAGAAGTCCTGCAGACCATCAGCCGAGCCTTCTCGGCAAGGAGTGAGTGGGAGACGCCTCAGGTTCCGGTGGAGGCGGTTCCGCTTCTTGGCGAGAACGCCCTGGGGCAGCGCCCCGGAAAGGAGGTTCCAGCAGAAGTTGGCGAGAGAGACGTGGCCGCGCGGGAACTCTTCCCAGGCCAGCGCCCCGGAAAGGAGGTTCCGGCAGAAGTTGGCGAGAGGGAAGCGGCGGTGCGGGAGCTGTTCCCTGGGCCCGGTCTCGCGGATCGTTCCAGCCAGCCGAGGTCGCGAGACGTGCCTTCTCGCCAAGTAGGGGGCGAGACCCACTTTAGCGAGCTCATCGTCTCAGCCCCGGTGCTAGAGGGGTTCAGGGAGCCGGACATGTCCTACTACTCGGGAAAGGATGACCCAGTGCAGCACGTACAATGGTTCGAGGATGTGGTGTCGATTAGACAGATGTCTGATGCCTTCAAGTGTCGGTTGTTTGCCATCACACTGAAGGAGAAGGCTAGGGACTGGTTCCACCAGTTACCAGCAAGCTCAATCTACAGCTTCGAAGATCTGCGCAGGGGGTTTCTGTTAAGGTTCTCAACGTCGAAAAAGAGGAAGAAGGAGGCGGAGTGCCTGTTCGCGGTGAGGCAGAAGCAAGACGAGACGTTGGGTCATTACGTTGACCGGTTTCAGGAAGAGATTCTCCTAGTCCAGGAGGTCCCGAGGTACACGCTGATGCTCGCTTTTACCCTGGGGCTGAGACCAGGTTTCTTTAGCATGGAGCTGAAGAGAGTTCCCCCCCTCTCATTTGAAGAGCTTATGGAGAGGGCGGCGAAGGAGATAGACTTCGAAAGGGCGAACCCGGCGTTTGCCAGGAAGCTGGCCAGGTTGGCAGAGGATGATAAAGAACCAGCAGCAGGAAAGCAGAGGGAGCAGAGGGAAGAGAGAAGGAGAGAAGAGCCCCGAGGGCAGGGGCAGCAGCAGGGATGGGGAGCCCGGGAGCCGAACAATCGTTTGGGTTGGAGGCCTCAGGAGGGTCGCCCCCAGGGCCAAGGAGGAGGTGTACAGGGAAGAGATAATCTTCGGGAACCGAGAAGGTTTGACCAGCAGGCGTGGAGACAGGGGCCGAGAGGTCACTTCCCACCACCGCAAGAATGCGGGAAGCCAGAAGAATAGGGGGACAGGACCCACCGGTAAGGATTGAGGAAGTGCAGCAGGGAGGGGAGGAAGATAGATGCGAGGACCGGGTAGACGTGGGGACCCGAGGAGGGATCAGAGTGATCCACAGAGGGGTAGGGATCGAGGCAACCTGAAAGGGAAGCTTGCAGAACATGTTCCGCAGAGGGGTCGCCTCGACCTCCTTAGCCCCCCCTCCAGAAGAAAAAAATCATCTTTTCGTCCGCAGATATGCCGGACTACGAGGACCCTTTCTGCGATGCTCTGGTGATCCAGACAGCGGTGGAGAATTTTACAGTTTCCAGGATACTGGTAGACAATGGGAGCTCGGTGAACGTCATCTTCAAGAAAGCTTTTTATGAGATGAAGGTCGAAGGGAAGAGGGTCCTAGCCTCAGATGGACCGTTGTTCGGGTTTTATGGAGAGAGGAAGTAGAAGGGGGAGTAGGACTGCACGTAAAGTTGGGGTGTGTGTCACGGAACTGTAGGTTCGTGATAGTGGACGCCCCAAGCAGTTACAATGCGACCTTTGGGCGTCCCCTCATCAGCGCCTTTCGCTGTGTCCCCTCCTCATTTCACTAGTGTCTCAAGTTCAATAACGGAGGGGTGCAGGTCAGAATCAGGGGGGCCCAAAGGCGGCGAGGCAATGCTATGTGACGGCAGTTAACGTTGTGTCTTGGATGGCGGAGGCAGAAGAGCTGGAGAGGGAGCTAGCAGAGCAGGAGAAGGAGCCCGGAGGTAGAGGAGCAAGTGGTAGGAGAAGCTGAGAAGGAGGCCCAGAGGGGTGAGGAAGTTGAGCCACAACAGGAAGAGAGCTTGGAGGAGGCAATGGAGATAGAGGAGATAGCTGTTGGAGTTGACCAAGAGGGTCTGGAGGAAAGGATGGATGAAGAAGAGGGCCAGGTTGCGAGAGTTTGGCAGGAGGACCCGAGGGGCATGGAGATTCATCAGCTCCAGGAGGATAAGCCGGAGGAAGCGATGGATGCTGTAGGAGGGGAAGAGTTGGAGTTTGAGGAAGAAGCAAGGGACGGCTGGGAGCAGTCGCGGTTTGAGCCGACTGAGGAAGTGGTGGAGATGGAGGTCTCCACCAAGGCAGGGCAGGTTCAGAGGGTACGGATCAGCGGGGGCCTGAGCCTCGAGGACTAGGAGCGGATGAGAGCTTGCATCCAGAGCAACGTCGACATCTTCGCTTGGAGCGCGGCGGACATACCGGGCATTGACGCGGATGTAGCCTGTCATCGCCTGAATCTGGAACCCCGGACTCGCCCCATACGCAAAAAGATGAGGGCCATCGCCACTAAGTTGGAGGAGCCCATCCGCAAGGAGGTCAGAAAGCTCTTGGAGGCAGGCTTCATCTCGGAGGTCCAGTACCCAGGCTGGATCTCCAACGTGGTAATGGTTAAGAAAGGGGGAGGGAAGTGGCGCATGTGTATTGACTTCTCTTTATTAAATAAATCGTGCCCCAAGGATTGCTATCCTTTGCCTCGAATCGACGCACTGGTTGACTCAACCGTCGGTTTTTCTGTTATGAGTTTTCTTGATGCTTTTTTAGGTAATCAACAGATTTGCATGCCCCCCCCCCCGACGTCAAAGACGTCTCCTTCATCACTAGGGAAGGATGCTTCAGCTATAAGATGATGCCCTTTGGGCTGAAAAATGCAGGGGCCACATACCAGCGCATGATGGATCGAGTCTTCCAGGGGTAGAGGGGGAGAAACTTGGAGGTCTATGTCGATGACTTGATGGTGAAAAGCAAGTGTGTGAGCTCACACCTGCGGGACCTCAAAGAGACCTTCGCCACCCTCCGAAGGTTCAAGATGAGGTTGAACCCCTTGAAGTGTGTCTTCGGGGCCAACCGCGGGAAGTTCCTCGGACATCTCTTGACCTCGGCGGGGGTGGAACCTAACCTAGACAAGGTAAAGGTCATCCTAGACCTAGAATCACCTCGCAATGCCAAGGAGGTCCAACGCTTGGTAGGCAAGTTGGCAGGATTAAGTAGGTTTCTGTCTCGGTTTGGTGACAAGTGTTCATCGTTCTTCAAAGTGTTAAGAGGTAACCAGAGATTCGAGTGGACGGCCGAGTGTGAGGAAGCCTTCCAAGGGTTGAAGAGGCAGCTCTCCCAGGCTCCCCTACTCCAGAGTCCGAAAGAAGGGGAGGACTTAGCCATATACCTCGGGGTGGGAGCGGAAGCCGTGAGCTCTGTCCTAGTCAGAGAGGAGGGGAAGAAGCAGCTACCCATCTATTACGTAAGCCGGATCTTGAGGAAGGCGGAGCTCCGTTACCCCATCCTCGAAAAGCTAGCATTCGCTCTAATCATTTCGGCAAGGAAGCTTCGGCCGTATTTTCAAGCGCACACGATTAGGGTGGTAACCGATCATCCTCTCCGTAAGATCTTTGAAGGAGTGGAGCACTCGGGGAGGCTGGCCAAGTGGTCAATTGAACTAAGTGAGTTCAACATCTCTTTTGTCCCAAGGCACTCGATTAAGGCGCAAGCAGTGGCGGACTTTCTTGCAGATTATGTTGTTGAAATTGGGGAGGAGGAGCCGCGTCAGCAGGGGGCGTGGAAGGTGATGGTTAATGGGGCCTCGGGAAAGCATTCCATGGGGGGAGGAGTGGTGTTGCTAAGCCCCCAGGGGGTAGCTATAGAACAGGCGGTGGCCTATCACTTTCCGGTGACCAACAATCAGACAGAGTACGAAGCCATGATAGCCGGTCTTCATTTGGCAAAGGAGCTCGGGATCCAGGATGTGGAGGTCTTCACGGACTCGATGGTGGTGGCATCGCAGATTCGAGGAGAGTTTGAAGCTCGGGAATCTACCCTCATAAAGTACCTATCTAAGGTAAAGACAATCATCGGGGGATTCCGATTTTTCTCAATCCAGCACGTTCCTCGGGAGGAGAGCGTGGCTGCCGACCGATTGGCAAAGTTCGGGCCTCGAGGAGGAGGGACCTTAACCGAACTGTTCCGACCAGCAATCGAAGAATGGGAGCTGATGGAGGTAGGCCGACGACCCTCGTGGGTAGACCCACTAGTGACCTTCCTATCAACCGGTGAACTGACGGAAGAAGTGAACGATACAAGGAGCTTCATGCGCAAGGCAGCTCACTACCTGATGTTGGAAGGGTGGTTACATCGCAAGATGTCGTCGGGACTCCTGACCAGGTGTGTGACCGAGGAAGAAGTCCCAAAGATACTTGGGGAGATACATTCAGGCGAGTGCAGCAGTCACTCTGGGGGGAAGACTCTAGAGGCAAGGGTGGTCAGGCAAGGGTACTTCTGGCAGACCCTGAGGAAGGATGCGACAGAGTTTGCAAGGAGATGTAAAAAGTGCCAGTTGTACGCCCCCTCCAGCTTCTGCCCGCTCAAAGACTAAGGAGCATAACGTCACCATGGCCTTTCACCATTTGGGGGATGGACTTGGTCGGGCCTTTACCCCCGGCCAGTGGACAAAGGAGGTTCCTTTTGGTCATGTTCGATTACTTCTCCAAGTGGCTGGAGGTCAAGGCTCTAGCCAAGGCCACCTCCCAGGTCATCAGGAACTTTGTTTGGGGAGAGATCATATCCAGGCACGGGCTACCCAGAGCGATAGTGATGGATAACGGTCCCTAGTTTGCTAGTGAGGAGTTCATCAGCTTTTGCACCCAGCAGGGGATAGACCTCAGGTTTGCCTCTGTCCATCATCCCCAGAGCAACGGCCAGGTGGAAGTGGCAAATAAGATTATTGTGAACCTGCTCAAGAAGAAGGTGGAGAACCTGAGGGGAAACTGGGTAGAGCAGCTCCCCTCCATCCTGTGGGCCTTGCGAACGACCCCGAGCACGGTCACCGGTGAGACCCCCTTCAAGCTCTCTCATGGGTGCGAGGCTGTCCTCCCCATAGAGTTCGAGGTTCGGTCTCCGCGGGTCACGACCGCAGGCGAAGGAGATGAGGCTTGGAGATTGGGAAACGAAGAAGAGTTGCGCCTCTCGTTAGACATCACAGAAGAGCTGCATGATGTTGCAGCCATCAGGCAAGAAGAGATCAAGCGATGAATGGTCAGGTACTTCGATAAACACGTCAGAGTCAAACAATTCGCCGAAGGGGACCTAGTGTTGAAAAAGGTCGACGCGGCAGGGAGGTCGGCCCCTGTTGGCAAGCTCAGCCCAAGCTGGGAAGGGCCTTACATAGTGAAGGAGGTTCTGGCAAAAGGAAGTTACTACCTCCAGGATGTGGAGGGGAGGACCTTGAGCCACACATGGAGCGGTGACGATCTAAAGCGCTTTTACCCATAAGGGGAGAGGCGGATTGTACTGTTGTAATCAAACATTATCATATGAAAATATTGTTGTTTCTCAAATGCTATCATGATATGTCTCTTGCTTTGATCGGTTACCTGCTTTCTCATCTTGATGATGTAATAGGTTTGGTTTATGAAATCTTCATAAACACCCCAAGCTCGGCTCGGCTCCAGGTAGACCCGCTGCGCCGGCTCTCATCTAGTTGGCAGGTCTGAAGGCTCGTCTGTGGGGGAGAGGTTGGATATGAAATCTTCATCAATACCCCGAGCTCGGCTCGGCCCCAGGTAGACCCGCTGCGCAGGCTCTCATCTAGCATGCAGGTCCGAAGGCTCGCCTATGGGGGAGAGGTTGGATATGAAATCTTCATCAATACCCCGAGCTCGGTTCGGCCCTAGGTAGACCCGCTGCGCAGGCTCTCATCTAGCTGGCAGGTCTGAAGGCTCGCCTATGGGGGAGAGGTTGGATATGAAACCGTCATCAACACCCCGAGCTCGGCTCGGCCCCAGGTAGACCCGCTGCGCAGGCTCTCATCTAGCTGGCAGGTCTGAAGGCTCGTTTGTGGGGGAGAGGTTGGATATGAAATCTTCATCAACACCCCGAGCTCGGCTCGGCCCCAGGTAGACCCGTTGCGCAGACTCTCATCTAGCTGGCAGGTCCGAAGGCTTGCCTGTGGGGGAGAGGTTGGATATGAAATCTTTATCAACACCCCGAGCTCGGCTCGGCCCTAGGTAGACCCGCTACGCAGGCTCTCATCTAGCTGGTAGGTCCGAAGGCTCGCCTGTGGGAGAGAGGTTGGATATGAAATCTTAATCAACACCCCGAGCTCGGCTCGGCCCCAGGTAGACCCGCTGCGCAGGGTCTCATCTAGCTAGTAGGTCCGAAGGCTCGCCTGTGGGGGAGAGGTTGGATATGAAATCTTCATCAACCCCCCGAGCTCGGCTCGGCCCCAGGTATACCCGCCGCGCAGGCTCTCATCTAGATGGCAGGTCCGAAGGCTCTCCTGTGGGGGAGAGGTTAGATATGAAATCTTCATCAACACCCCGAGCTCGGCTCGGCCCTAGGTAGACCCGCTGCGCAGGCTCTGATCTAGCTGGCAGGTCCGAAGGCTCGCCTGTTGGGGAGAGGTTGGATATGAAATCTTCATCAACACCCCGAGCTTGGCTCGTCCCCAGATAGACCCGCTGCACAGGCTCTCATCTAGCTGGCAGGTCCGAAGGCTCGCCTATGGGGGAGAGGTTGGATATGAAATCTTCATCAACACCCCGAGCTCGGCTCGGCCCTAGGTAGACCCGCTGCGCAGGCTCTCATCTAGCTGGCAGGTCCGAAGGCTCGCCTGTGGGGGAGAGGTTGGATATGAAACTGTCATCAACACCCCGAGCTCGGCTCGGCCCCAGGTAGACCCGCTGCGCAGGCTCTCATCTAGCTGGCAGGTCTGAAGGCTCGCCTGTGGGGGAGAGGTTGGATATGAAACCGTCATCAACACCCCGAGCTCGGTTCGGCCCCAGGTAGACTCGCCGCGCAGACTCTCATCTAGCCGGCAGGTCTGAAGACTTGCCTATGGGGGACAGGTTGTGTCTAGAAATGTTTCAACACGGATGTTCTAAGCCTAACAAAAATCACCCTAAGGGCAGACCCAAAAGGGTCTCGGCCAAAAGGGTCTGGGCTAAAAGGGTCTCGACCAGGAGAGGTTTCGGTCAGGAGAGGTCTCGGCCAAGAAATCTTGGTTGAGGGATCTCGCCAAACGAAGTTCCCGGCGGGCCTAGGTAAGAAGAACGATCGTTCGTGCAAGGTAAGGAGGGGCGGTTTTCCCTCAGCCTATGACACTCATCGTAAATGGTTCTCGATAGAGGGTGGGAACGATGCGTCGAAGCTTTGGGTTCTCGGCAGATTCTCACCTATCGGCCACTAAGAGAGACTATCGTAGGGGGGGTCGGGGGCCCCGGGCGAAAGCAATCCTGAACAGCATTCGTCTTTTAATAGTAAAGAGAAAAGGGGAGAGGGGAACAAAATTACACTTAAATTATAAACCCAAGTCTTACAAAAATTGGAGCATCTCGCTCATTACAAAAAAAGAAGAAGAAACCTCTCAGGAGGGAGCACTATATCCGCTCGAGCTCCCGCTTGAGCTCCCGCTGGCATCCTCACTTTGACTTCCAATGGAGCTCCCGCCAGAGCTCTCCCCTGAGGTCTCGCCAGCAGTCGTGGCAAACTTCGTGACGTCCGAGGGCAGAGAGTCGGGCGCCCCTGGTGGCTTCGAGATAGGGTCGAAGAGCCAGGGGACGAGCTGGAGGGAGGTTAGGGTCTCGCAACCCTTGTCCAAGCAGCCCACGTCTCGCAACGTCTCGATCATCAACTTGGTCGTTGCCTGGGCGTTGACCTGTAGGAGCTTGTCGATGTCGTACTCGGAATAGGTCCGACTCTTCAGTTTTTCATCGAGTGTAGGAGGGGGCGGGACCGCAGCTGCTGCCGTCTCCAGGTGCTTGACCTGGTCCTTCAGCAGGGCGTTCTCGCTTCCACTCCGGCCAGTCGCGCGCGAAGCACCATGACTTGCGGAGATTCCTGCGTAAGAACATTTTGTCAGCAGCGTGAACGGAGGTACGGATCTCGTAGGCGAGAACGAAGGTCGGTAAGGGTCTCGCTTACCTCCTCCGCCGGGCGCATGGACAGCAGGCGTCGGGCGTCCTCTAGCTCGGTCTTCAGGGCCGCCGCCTAAGCCACCGCTTCCTCTCTCGCCTTGTACATGTTGAGGAAGTTCCGGTCGATGGTGATGCTTTGGCGAGCACACATGTGCGCAAGCTCGAACCCACGCATCAGGGCCCGGGTGGAATCGAAGGAGAGGAGGCGAGTGGACATCTAGTCGTACAGGCTCGCGAACTCCCGGCTGTAGAGGCCGTAGCCCAGCGCGAAGGCCTCGCCGGTGACTTCGTCGCCCTCTGCCCAGCTCGGGAGCAGCGTCGAGAGTGAGACCTGGTTGGCCTTCGGATCCCATTACAGCAAAGGCTTCCCTTCGGCATCCGGGGTCTTCACGCCCATGCCAAAGTTCCTGTGCCACTTCGGTACAGGCTTGGACGGAGGCTGGGCGGAGCTTGCGACAGCCACTATCTCGGTACCCACCTCGCCGCCCACCTCGACCGCGGCCTGAGGATTCTCGGCAGGGGCCCCACCACTACTCCTGGGGATGTCCCTCATCTCGCTGACCGCAGCCAGGATCTCGGCGAAAGACCTGCCCGACAGAGGGGGTCGGACGGGCGAAGGTATCTTAGACTTCCCTTTCTCGGCGGCGGATGGCTTCGGCCTCTTCACCCTTTGAGACGAGAAGCCACTGAGTTTCTGCTTCGCGGCACCAGGTGGCGGAGGCGGCTCTTCTCGGCAAGCACGGGTCGCAGACCTCGCGAGAGCCAACGGATCTCCCGTAGTCTGGCCTTTGGCAGTTGGCGTCTCGGGGAAGGGTTAGCGCAGGGGGATCTCCCGCTCTCCTACGAAGGCAACGAAAGACATTCAGCATTGAGGGACGCGCAAACACCGAGTAAAAGAAAAAAGAAGCGAGACCTCACCTTCGCAAGGAGGAACGGGGGGAAGAGAGTCGACGTCTCGCCTAAGGAAGGGGACGTCAAATTCCTTAGTCCCAAAGAACTCGAGGAGCGCGCCCTCGCGGGACCCTAAGGTGGGCGGCTTGTAAGCGGCATCCTCGTATTGAACCGGGGCGAGCGGGACGTTCCCGAATTCGCCGGAGACGAAGACGAATTTCTCGCCCCAATGATGGTGCTTGTTGGCGAGATCGGTGGTCTTGAGGAGTTGCCCGGAGAAGAAGACCACCTCGCCCTTCGCGCGGAAAGTAAACAATTTCTGGAAGATGGGGAGGTTGAACTCGATCTTCTCCGATCTCATGTAGCAGATGAACGCTACAAGGATGGAAACCGAGTTGGGATTCAGCTGAGCAAGAACTACTCCGTAATAACGGAGAGCCTGACGCATCTCCGGCCAGAGGGGTAGGCGGAAGCCCACCTCGAAGTGCTCGAGAGGGATGGCGAGCTCTCCAGCCCCCGGGGTGTTCACCTTGTCGTGATTACCGGGATTTCTCGCCGTGAAGCCGGCGGGAATGAAGCGAGAGGTGATCATCTGATATTCATCCATGGTCAGGTTGCAAGAAGGGAATAAGTGTTTTCGGAAGGCTTCCGCACAATTAGCGTGACCCTCGTTCTCGCCGGGCATCGTGGTTGGGGGTGTAGGCGAGAACTGTCGGGAAGAGAAAAAGAGCGAGAGGTGGGCAGAAACGAGAAGGAAAGGGCGGAAGCGAGTACGCGAGAATAGCAAGGAAAATGGATGAGGTTCCTGATCAGAGAAATTAATGTGGTGGGTGAATCCGCCTATTTATAGAAAGCTGTGATAATGATGATTTTCCCGGAAAAGGGGGCGGAGGTACAACTGTCACGCCATAAGTCAACGGCGCCTCGGTTCCCCGCCCGAATTGACAGTGACTGATCGACAACCCTTGCCCGCCCAAGGGTCGAACGGCACTGCGGAAGCGAAAGTGAAGAATGTTCTCGCTAAGCGAAATCTAAGATAACAGTGATAACAACGTTTAACCAATAAAAGCAGTTCACAATATCGCAAGCAGTCCATAATCCAAAACAATTAAGAAAAACAGTTTAAAAACATAGTACATGGCGAGAAGGGAAGGCTAGAAGTAAGGAGAGGCGAGATAGCAGGAATCAATAAGGCTCCCAGCGCCAGCGTCCTCGCTCTCGCTGACGGGTCCTCGGGGGCGCCAGCGGGTTGAAGTAGGAGGAGAGCACGGTGCACCCTAGATTGATCCGGCGAGCTTGGTCTCGTATCCGCGCAAGGCACCTCCCGGGGGAAGATCCCGTAGTAGGGCAGCCCGGCCGCTCCGCCTCGCTTAGAAAGTAGTCTCGCTCCAGGGCCTCCAGCCTCTGCTCCACTGATCTGCGGAACTCTCTCGCCGCGTAGGCCTGGGCCCGCTCCTGCCGCGCAAGTTTAGAGAGGATGGTCGCGACCCTTTTCCCGCGCCTTCTCGCGCTTCCCGCGCCAACCAACATCTCTTCCATCTCGTCGGAGGAGGTGAAGGGAGAGCTGTCGCCATCCTCCTCTCGATCCCTGCCGTCGTCCTCGTCCTCTTCAGCTCCCGATCGCAGGTCCGGGTCTCCTGAGAAGACAATCGGGCGGTCAGTGCGAGAACAGGATAAAGGCAGCAACGATGAGGCATACCAGTACCGTGGCGAGGGTCGTCGCCCGGGGGAAGGCGAGAGGGCTCGGGTTCTCCCTCGGCATCCCTCCCAAACAAAAGATGGAGGGACTTTCCACGGCCCGGACGGAAGGTCTAACGCGTCGTAATATCCGCAGGGCCCGAGGTCTGGGGAGGATCGTGCTCCCTCTCGGAACGGTCCACCTCCGGCGTCAGGGATGGGTCGGCAGGCGCGTCACCCATGAAAGGGTGAGGATTGATTGCTGGATCGTCACGGGGGGCAATCTCTGCGACAGTCTCCTGCAAGGTAAGACCCGGGCAGGCGGAAGCAGGCGCTGCAAGAGTCCCGCCCAAGGGTTAGAATGACCAAAAGAAAAGCAGACGAAAAAGGAGGGGCTACCTGGAGGTCCCAAACCATCGGCGGGAGCTCTTCTTGGATCCCGCGGCTGATCCTCAGGCGGGCGAGACGTCAGTGGATCCGAGGGCACCGACAGAAGCCCAGCACAACCTTCCGGGACCACCTGCCATGGAAGGTTCAGTGGCCAATTCTTAAGAACAGTAACCCGCTAGCCGGCGAGACATACCTTCTGCAGCAGAAGGGGATCGACCGTGCGGCTTGGGGATGGAATTGGAGAGGCCCGATGCTCCCACGTGGGGTCCCGAGGGGCTTTCTTCTTCTTCTTCTTCTTTTCCTCTTGCGGTGGCGATGGAGGCTCCACGGCAGGCGCCTCTCTCGCCAGCCAAGGAGCCACTAGGGCGCTGTTGGCAAGGGCCCGAGCTTGCGCCGCCTTTATGCGGTCCTGAAGATTCTGCGAGAGTGGCTTACCAACTTGTTTGAGGCGCATCGTGAGGTCGCGCGAGCTCTCAGGAAGGCAGCAGCGATCAGGGGCAGATTTACGGCTGCCTATCCGCACATATATATAGTCGTAGCATGGCCCACCAAAAGATTCCCTTTTGAAGTGACACGTGCCCAGCGAATATTGCTGGGTTGGACGTGTCTTTTCGAGCGCAGAGCTAGCTAAAAAAGAGCGGGGATTGTGTACAACCCCATATTCGCTGGGTGGGACCCAGAGGCCCAACGGTTGGGGTTGGACCAGCCATAAGTCAGCTCAGGCCTGAAGGACATAAGAGCTCTCGCGCCGGGGGAGCTCCCGCTTAGGAGCAGGCGAGAAGGCAGGGCACTGAGTGAGCTTCACTCACTCAACGCCGCATCCAGCGGAAAGGGCGTTGAGTGAGCTTCACTCACTCAACGCCGCGGTCAGCAGCAAGGGCGTTGAGTGAGCTTCACTCACTCAATGCCACGGTCAGCAGCAAGGGCGTTGAGTGAGCTTCACTCACTCAACGTCGTGGTCAGCCGCAAGGGCGTTGAGTGAGCTTCACTCACTCAACGCCGCATCCAGCGAAAAGGGCGTTGAGTGAGCTTCACTCACTCAACACCGCGGTCAGCAGCAAGGGCGTTGGGTGAGCTTCACTCACTCAACGCCTCGGTCAGCAGCAATGGCGTTGAGTGGGCTCCATTCACCCAACGCCGTCCAACGACAACATCGATGTTAGAAGATTTCTCACCGGGAGAAGGGCGAGAACATTCACTCTCAGTCAGCCAGGATCCGCTCTCGACAGAGTCGGCGAGAGGGATGAAGCTGTCGAGAAGGCGGGGGCAGGCCCAGTGTGAGACTGTTGACACTTCATTTTAGCTCCCGCCAAAGGAAGGCGAGAGGGTTCTCGGCACAGAGCTCTCGCCGAGTGGGGCCAAGGGTCAGGATAAAATGTCTTAATTTCCCCCGAGTAAAATTACCCTTATATCCTCAGGGGCTGCATTTAACACTTTTCAGACAGCGGAATTTGGCTATTGGCAGACCAGCCAGGGGTACTTCAGTAACTTCAGATCAACAACAGGCTATAAATAGACCCATAAGGGCTCCTTGGAAAGCAGACTCTCATTTTTTCTCTAGATCTCCGGTGCTTTCTGAGGAACTCCTAGCCCAGCTTTTGGCTTTGGAGGGGAAGCTCTCAGAGATCTTCCGGGTGTGAGGTGAGACCTCCCTGCTGAGGCTTTGGGTCAGTCCTAGGTCGTTAGCTACCGGTCGAGGGGCAGGTCTTGAGAGAAGTAGGCGCTGGCTGCACCCCTGTTTTGGACTTTCGTTGAGGTTAAATTTGGCTTCAACACCGACGACATCGCGACCTGCTTCGTAGGAGAAGGGCGAGCCTTGCCACCATGAGAACGAGGTTGAAGCCGCCGTGCTACAGTCTGCGGGGGACTCATCGTTTGATCCCTTTGGCAACACCGCAACCTGTTGTTAGGCCGAGGATATCGCGTTGTTTGCAGCGCACAACTCAGGGAGCTGGTCCCCGATGACGTCGCAAACCGCTGGGCGGACGAAGGGTGCACCCCTGAACCGTGACAGAGAGAGTGAAGCAATCGCGCCACAGTATGACTGCGGTTGGTTAGGTGCGGATTCAGCGGGTCCGGAACCCGATTTAGTTGCGATTGTAGCTTAGTTTGCATGAGGGTTGCTCGCGGCTTATTTTGCACGAGAGTTGCTGGCGGCCTAGTTTGCACGAGGGTTGCTCGCGGCTTAGTTTGCGCGAGGGCTGCTGCTATAAGGAGTGAGCTGTGTGAAGGCAGTTGCTGTAAGGAGCGCACTGCCTGGAGTCAGTCGATGTAAGGAGCGCGCTGCACGGAGGCAGTCGCTGTAAGGAGCACGCTGCCCGGATGCAGTCGCTGTAAGGAGCGCGCTGCACGGATGCAGTCGCTGTAAGGAGCGCGCTGCCCAGATGCAGTCGCTGTAAGGAGTGCGCTGCCCGGAGGCAGTCGCTGTAAGGAGCGCGCTGCACGGAGGCAGTCGTGTAAGGAGCGCGCTGCCCGGAGGCAGTCGCTGTAAGGAGCGCGCTCCACGGAGGCAGTCGCTGTAAGGAGCGCGCTGCCAGGAGGCAGTCGCTGTAAGGAGCGCGCTGCCTTGAGGCAGTCGCTGTAAGGAGCGCGCTTCACGGAGGCAGTTGCTGTAAGGAGCGCGCTGCCCGAAGGCAGTCGCTGTAAGGAGCGCGCTGCCCGGAGGCAGTCGCTGTAAGGAGCGCGCTGCCTGGAGGCAGTCGCTGTAAGGAGCGCGCTGCCCGGAGGCAGTTGTTGTAAGGATGTGAATGGACGCCATCGCAGTTGCCTCGTCTCCCCAGTTGTGGCGGTGCCGCCCAGTTTTAGCTTTGACAGCCGGGTCAGTGGGGATATTAGTGCCAAAGTATTCTTCAGGTGCCTCTTGTGTTGGAGCTTCTTGCGCCCTGTCATGATTTGTCAATTGCGAGTTGACTGGTGCTGGAGGGGGTGCAGGAGGCGTTCCCAAATTCCTGAGCAGAACAAACATTTCAGTTTGCTGCTCCTCTATTTGTTGAACTCGCCCCTCGAGGGCGGTGACAGGCGGGAAAGCGGACTCTGCGGTCAATGACACGTCTACCAAAGAGTGGGAACGTGCTGGTTCAGTGTGTCCTTCTGGGACAGATCCTTCAGGAGCGCGGGCGCTTCTTTTCGTCATTGAAGCGAAGCTTGGATGTCGTAAGGAGAGAGGTCTTGGCTTCTAAAGTATGTTGGGAATCGCTTTCCCACAGACGACGCCAAACTGTTGCGGTTCGTGCAATGCCCTCGGTAGACCGGTTCCGGATCGGTCCGTCTTAGCCCCGGGCGATCGAGTACGCACACAGTCAAAGTAGAAACAGAGAGATTGTACAAACACAACTTTAGCGTGGAAAACCCCGGAAAGGAGAAAAAACCACGTGGCTGGGTCTGTGCCAGCCAAGATCGACTATTTGTCTCTGTTACAGTGTTCTTGTAAAGAGAATGCGAGGGAGAAATGCCGCGCCTCATTACAAATACTGGGGGGTTGAGAGAGCTCTCCTTGGGTGACAGACCACTGCTTAGGAGTTCGTGCACTTTGTCGTGCGTCTTTCTTGAGTGCTTGCTCTTCTGGCTTGCGCTCTGCAGGATGTCTGCACTTTATCCCTCAGACTGAGGAGGTTGCCTTCACTGACACTTCGTTTCCTTCCTTCTCTGGGCGGCGCTCGCAGGAGAACCTGCCAAGTTAGTGAGTGAAAGAGGAACGAAGGGGGAAGTAGAGAGAGAAGCTCTAGGGAGTAGTAGGATTGAAGAGAGAGAAAGCGAAGGAGAGAATGAAACTGGATCCCCTGAAATGAACTATCATGGGTGCTTATATAGGGTTTCCGAGGTGGTTAGGGTGGTTATGGTGGCTAATAGCCGATCGGAGGGCTGTGATCGCTTGTGGTGATCGGAGGGCCGTAATGGCCTGCCACGATCTGACGGTGGAGAGAAGGTCGGCCCACGATGGCGGTCGGAGGAGGCGCGTCGGCCGGCGGCCGGCGACCGCACGGAGGGGGCCGGCCGGGGCCGCCTACCGCAAGGGGGCGGTCGGCCGCGGCCGCCGGCCGTACGGGGGCGGTCGGCCAAGGCCGCCGGCCACAAAGGGAGGCGGCCGGCCGCGGCCGCCGGCCGCAAGGGGAGTTGCGACCGGCCATGGGTGGCCAGCCGCTCTTAAAGGCGGCGACGGCGGTTGCGATTTGCCGTGCTGCGGTTACGCGATCCGGTGCGCGAGAGTGGCGATCCGGTGCGCGGGAGTTACGATCCGGTGCGCGGGAGTTACGATCCGGTGCGCAGGAGTTACGATCCGGTGCGCGGGAGTTACGATCCGGTGCGCGGGAGTTAAGATCCGGTGCGTGAGAGTTACGATCCGGTGTGCGGGAGTTACGTTCCGGTTCGCGGGAATTTAACATAATTTTCTATAAATTAGGGAGTACCCATCATATATTATAAATGTATATATTAATTTTTTTTCATTTCTTGGGGGCATCACCATCCCCCTCGAGGCCTGACCAGAAAGTGGAGTTTGGCTGCAACAATATTGAAGTAGAAATATGTATCATCGGGCCACATAGGCATTGACCTTTCCAGGCGGTGGATACGGTGTCCCATAGCGAGGAATGAGAGATAGACGCACACTATCAAATTGATGATTATGATTATATTAATATTAATTAATATATATAAACATTCACAACCAATTGGTGATATATATTATAATTGTCTCTCTCTCTCTCTCTATATATTTATTATATATATTATATAATTCTCTCTCTACCTATGCCTATCATCAACCATGCCTTTACTTCGATCGTGATAGTGCACTGGGGGCCCCAAATGTCCTGTATGATAGTACTCCGAGCATGACATTGTCCCGACGCGATGACACGCCCGCCACTCACAAACCCCTGAGCGCCCACCCATTGATCATTTTGTCCTTGTGCACGGAGCTTACGAGCGGCGAGGAGCACACAAATTTAATTGGAAATAAATATTTGTCTACATGAAAATATATTTTACAAATTAAAGAAAAAACACAAATTGAAAAATAAAAAATAGAAATAAAGAGGAATAAAATGTTAAAGCTTGAATTTTTGAAAGAATGTTTTTCTTTTTTAATATAGGCATAGATGGGCGAGCCAACTTATAAACCAATCTACTCATAATTAGGCTTCGTTTGGCGGGACGGATCCATGCCGATCGTGCGGACGAAACCGCCCCATTAGCTCCGCCAAACAAAGTCTTTGGTTCCGTTTGACACGGTAGCGGCGCATGGTCGTAAACACATGAGTTAAACCAGTCATTTGTTAAGAATCACCTAACAAATATCATCCGTTCGAACTTAACAGTGGATGAAGTTTTTCAGGTGGGCGTTAACGAATGACAATTTAACCCCCATATTCATGAACGCCACCACTGTGCCAAACAGAGTCTTAGATTTCGTTTGATTGAGCGGTGCGGGAGGAGACGGCGGGTCCAAATTGAGGTGTCGAACCGGAGGGGGGGAGGGGAGGCGGGGCTGGAAAAGCTTCGATTTGGTGGCTTTTCCTCTGTCCGGTAGGTGCAAACAGAGTAAACGCCGCCGGCGCCCGTTGATTTATCTACTGTCCGGCGGCATTTGTTCCAAACTGAAGCGGCGCCAAACCAAACGAAGCCTTAGTGTAATGAATTACCAAATAAGACGTAATTAAAACAACCAGTGTTTAACGGTAGTTAATAATCAGTGGAAAATACGGTCAGCTCACCGAAGTGAACAGTGGATTCATTATAAGTCTGCAGACATAACTCTTTTCTTCGACTAGTCTTCTTCCCTTCTGGTTCAAACCTTCCCCCCTCGCCGGCGTACGGGGAACTCTCGACTTTCTCCTCCACCTCTCCGCCGGCAGGGTCGCTGGATTTTGAGCGACTCTGAATACGAGCGGCCCGCCGACGGATATGGGTCAGGGCATGAGCTGTGGCCACCCGAACATCGAACTCGATTTCTTCGCCGCAGTGCAGTACGGCGAGCTCAGGATGGTGGAATCGATCCTCCGGATGGATCCCGGCATCCTCCGGCGAACTACTTCCTACGGCCGCCTCTCCGCACTCCACATCGCCGCAGCTAGGGGGCATGTCGAGGTTCCGTCTTTCTCGCTGAGATCTTTCTCATGCGCTTGATAGATTTCACCTATCTCCAGTTGCGATGAATTCCTTATTACTCTTTCTTTCAGATGCTTTCCATGCTTTTGGAGCGATGGGATCACCCCGATGTTCTCAACCGGCACAAACAGGTAACACGACTCTGAAAAGGCCGAATCAAAATCCAATCTTTTGCGGAAATCTTCCCCTGTTTTCTTATGCTTTTTGATTTATTTCTTCGAAGACTCCTCTCATGGTGGCCGCAATGCGTGGGAAAATTTCTTGTGTTGAGAAACTTCTCCAAGCTGGAGCAAACGTAAGCTTTGTGTGTTCCTTTGATTTCCCCCTTAATGACTGAATCATCCGCTGTTGACAAGTTTCAAAATTTTCTTGTGTTCAGATATTGACGTTTGACTCTGCTAATGGAAGAACCTGCCTGCACTACGCCGCCTACTACGGCCATTCCGATTGCCTGCAAGCAATTATACAGGCGGCGCAGTCGAATCCAATTTCAGAATCCTGGTGAGTGAGCAATCAGATGGATAGTATAGTTGTGATTTCAAGTTCTGATTTTGCTGAACATGTTGATGTATGCTTTGGTTTTCAGGGGATTTGCTCGGTTTGTGAACGTGAGAGATGCCAAGGGGGCGACGCCATTGCATCTTGCTGCGAAGAAATCTCGGCCGACCTGCGTCCGAATGCTCTTGGACAATGGGGCCCTTGTCTGCGTTTCCACCGGCGACTATGGGTAACTTATGAATTTTCCACCTTTCTTCTTCTTCTTCTTCTTTCTGGCAAACTGTTCTGCTTCTTCTGAGATTGAAGTTTGAAGGATTGGAACTAGCCGTTAGATGTTAATAGTGATGATACTTGCGCAGTTCGCCTGGAAGCACGCCGCTTCATTTGGCAGCTCGAGGAGGTTGCTTAGATTCTGTTCGTGAATTGCTAGCTTGGGGTGCTGATCGCCTTCAAATGGATTCAGCCGGGTATGCCTCTATTTATCACCTCTCTTTGTTCTGTTAATTCAAAGATATCTCTATCTTTATGATTTTTTTTGTGAAATTTATGTTATTGTAGAAATATTTTGGTAGTTAATTCTCTCACTTTAGGCCTAGACTTATGAGTTTGGTAAGTTTGGGGGTATAAACTATAAAGCTGAACTTTGGCCCTTTCTGATTCACACTTTCTAAAAATCTGATAAATGGAAAGAATTGTGAAAAGGACAGAAACAAGTTGGCTCGATTGATTTTCTTCTTTTGAATTTGCTTCAACTCCTTAGAATTGCAAGATGCCTAAGCTTTGACTTTTTTAACAAGAGCAAAAGAGGAATATTTATCTTCTATGACCTTTGCAGGAGAATACCTTATGTGGTAGCATTGAAGAGAAATCATATATGTGCTGCTCTGCTGAACCCGTCTTCGGCAGAGCCTCTTGTGTGGCCTTCTCCTTTAAAGTTCATCAGCGAGCTCAACCCGGACGTGAAGCTCCTCTTGGAGACAGCCCTCATAGAAGCAAACAAGAAAAGGGAGAAGAAGATCTTGAAGGGAATGGCTTCCTCATATATATCTCCTGATCATTCTGAAGAGAATGTAGGCGACGAAGATAAGTCTGAGGTATTTTTCCTTGCTGAATTTACTCCATTTTGTTAGGCTTATCAATGTCTTCCTTTCACAAAAAAATTGTCTTTTGGTGAAGCTCTAAAGAGGCATTTCTTAGAGCAATCATCATAGAAATCCCCAAACTGTTTTTTTTTGCAATGCATGTTACATAGTGGGATAAAGGCTTGATTGAGTGCTGTTGTTGTTGTTGTTGTTGTAATGCATGTTACATGTATCTCATCTACTATTAGTGAAATGGTCACATTAAAACTCTACATTTGAATGCATATTTAACCTTCAAACAACAATGTATCAAGATGATTCAAATGTTTGTACTTTTGATGCAACTACAGTTTAAATTTGTAGCACGCATTTGAAGATCTCTTGCTTCAAACTGCTGCTCATGCTGCTATGTTCCTTATCACCATTACAGGGAAGCGGTGTCGAACTCTGCTGCATCTGTTTCGAACAAGTCTGCACGATTGAGGTGCGGGACTGCGGGCACCAAATGTGCGCTTACTGCACTCTCGCCTTGTGCTCTCACAACAAGCCCAACCGTGCGACTCTCTCCCCGCCGGCGCCGCCTCTCTGCCCCTTCTGCAGAAGCACAATCACTCGGTTGGCTGCTGCCAAGACGGAGATAAGTGAAGACGTGGACAAGGAGACCTCCCCAAAGCTGCGGAGGTCGAGGCATTCCGCAAGCCGGAGCGAGGGGAGCAGCAGCTTCAAGGGGCTCTCCATGGGTTCCTTCGGAAGGATGGGAGCCCACGGCTCCGGTCGCATCGCAGATAGCAGCAGCCTCATACTAGACAAACCATGATTCGATTTGAGCAATGGAGAGGGTGATTGGGAGCCTTGAGCCAAGGAAATTGTTATCCTTTTGGGCATAAAAGTGTTATTACTTATTGCAAACCAAGTGTTCATTTCTGAGATATTTTGCAGGAGCCGGGCTCCACTGGGTTTGAGATATTTTTTTGGAGGATTTTATTTGATTTATTATAATACAGCCGGCGGTTGGTGGTTGTTGAGCTTGCTGATGGAGGAAGACTTGATGTGAAGGTACCAGCATGATGATGGTGATGCCTCCATTATTCAGAAAGAAGCTTGGCAGCTATCTTTGAAGTCCTTCCACACATTTCTTCTCTTCTTCTTCTTCTTCTTCTAATTCTTCTTCTTCTTCTTCTTCATGGGTGTAGGCTGCAATAATGTGATGAGATGGGAGATAATGTCATTTTCTTCTTGTCCTTTTGTGTGGGCGATGTGAATCTCTGCCGTTGGACTTCTTTTTACTTGAGAGATTTGGCATTGAAACTTAAATACTATTGAGTGGCAATATTAATGAACATTTTTTTCTTGATGATGGCAGAGTTTATTGTCAATGGCGAGGGATCACTCTAATTCTTTTTTGTGATGCCCATATATCTATAATTCTTCTATGTGATGCACATGTATACCCATATGCATATGATTGTGAACGAAATGCTTTAATGATTGTTTTCGGGATGTTTGTAAGTAACTCGGATCGACTCGTAATTACGAGACATCCGTGTGCGTCCCAAGGGTTTCGAGGTTATCCGTGTTGAAATTGTTGAAGTGCGAAGTTGGGGGAAGTCGGGCGGAAAGGTTGAAGAGTCCGCACAGACCGCAGTGACCGCGCGGACTAGACGGATAGCCTAGCCGGGCAGCCGATTTCGACTGTGGTTCTTCTCTGACGGTCTGGACTAGCAAGCTCTCTGGTGGTGTAACCGGGTGAATAGGTTTGGTTATCCGCGTTTAGTGTTGGACTCCTTTGGAGGTCGCCGTGTTCGGCAGGTTCTATGATTCGCAAAAAGACAGCCGGATATTGTGGACTGGGGTGGCTTGCCGCCTGGTCGCTGATGTCTTCTCGGGCGAGGAAGATCAGAGATCGTTGGGTTGTTGTTGTGGATTCGATGTTTTTGCGACGTTCGTCTTGTGTTTTGATTGCTATTTTATTTGTTCTCCTTTGTATTTTGGCTGGTTCAAGTAATACATATAGGCTGGTGGTGTTTTTTGGCCTTGTGATGTACTTGATATGGGTTGGATTTATTTAGTTGTTGGCCTTGTTTGGGCTGGCCGGTTTAAGTGCCTAAGTGGGCTGCCAATATTAATTTCTGGATATCAAAACAAAAACGTATGAAAGTATTTAAGCGGTGGCTTCAAGGCGGTGAGGCGGTGGATTTTCCTTCTTAAATGGAATATGATGTGCCAGTTTTTTTCTTCAAGATTGCCTCCATATTTTTTTTCCGTCACTAGAGGGGTTGTCGCTTGTACAACCTATATTCGACGAGGATGGGTCATACCATAGCCAGCTCAGCGGGAGTCAAAGTCAATCAGTAAGGGACAGAAGTCATCAAGTCGCAACCTGTGGAAGACCTGGGCGAGTATGACGAGCTCCCCTCGCATACTCGCCAGTAGGCGACTAGGGCGAGATACTCGCTCAGCCCGTGCGAGCTCCCCAGGAAGTCGCCTAGTCGCCGGGGTGGGGGTATAAGTAGTGTCCTCCCTCCCTTTGGATTTCTCTATAAATAGGACCCCAGTGGTACGAGGAAAGGGATCGGAAATCTCGGCTAGATACTCGCGAGCTCTTTGGATTCCTTTTCCTCAGAGAACAAGTCGCGACCTGCTACCTCGTTGTTCACTCGTCTCCCTCGTATCTAGCTCGGTCATTCTGGTTGTGAAGGGGTTGCTTCTTCTAAGTAGTCGGGTATGTGGTGGGACCTTCCTGCCGCAGCAACCTGGGGTCCTGTCCCTAAAGCTCTTTTCTGTTCTCGCTTTCGTGGGCTGTCTAGTTTCACTGCTTGACCAGTAGCCTTAGGCCGCCTAGTCCGATTCTGAGGTAGGGAATTTTTCCCGGCTTCAACACTTGGTGCGGTGAGCGTGGATAGTGGCCGAGGAGGAAAGTTTGGTGGTTGAAAAAGATGGCCAATGGTGGCGATCAGGGCGAGTTGGCGGACAACTCGGCAGGAGCTGGAATCTCGGAGCGAGGTGGTGGGTTCGTGACGGTTGCTGCTTTTGAGGAGTTTGCAAAGAGGATGGAGAGGGCAATACTTATTGGGTTCTCCAACCCCCCTGAGGTCACGACGACTTCTACCCGTCGCCTGACACCAACGGGCGAGGAAGTCCCGACTCGGCGAGCAGGAAAGGAGCCCACTTAGGCGAGAGAAGAGCAACCGATGTCGTCGGATCAGCACCCTGTGAGCAGCCAGGGCATCCGGTTCCGAGATCCTGAACTCTCGGCGAGGTATAGGGATACTCGCCGATGGAGCGAGTATGATTACTCGAGCGGAGAGGATACTCGCCGCCGTCAGGAAGGGAGGAGCCCCTTCTGCGACGAGATCCTCGCGGCCCCTGTCCCCGACAATTTCAGAGAACCCGCCCTCACCTACTACTCCGGTAAAGATGACCCGGTAAGGCATCTTCAGTGGTTTGAGGATGTGGTATCCATCCGCAATATGTCCGACGCCTTCAAGTACCGGTTCTTCTCCATCACCTTCAAGGTTAGTGCGAGAGACTGGTTTCACCAGCTGCCAGCAGATCCATCTACTGCTTCTCCGATCTCCGTCGGGGCCTTGTGGCAAGGTTCGCAACGTCCAAGAAGCGGAAGAAGGAAGCGACTGCACTCTTCAAGATCGTGCAGGGGCAACATGAAAGTTTGGGTCGCTACATCGACAGGTTGCAAGAGGAGGTTTTAGAGGTGGAGGAGGTAGATGGGTTCACCTTGATGGTAGACCTCAAGTTCGGTCTGAAGCAGAGGCTGTTCAACATGGAGTTGGGGCATAGGCCGCCCAAATCATTTGAGGAAATGGTGGAGAGGGCGAACGTCTTTATTCAGGGGGAGGAGAGGAATAAAGAGTTCTTGGCAAGACTGGATGGAGATAAGCCGTTGGGGGAGAATAGAGGAAGATTGCTGTAGAAGGAGAGGCGGCCGGAGGGGCGAAACGATAGGAGGCGGGAGGAGCCGAAGAGGAAGGAAGGAGAAGAGAGGAAGAGAAGGGAAGAGCCCAGGAGAGTGGAGGAGAGGAGGCATGAGAAGCCTCAAAGGCAAGAAGAAAGGAGGCCCGCCGAGGCTCCAGAAGGAAGAAGGGAGGAAAGAAGATTCCAATACCCAAGGGATCGTCCTCAGTGGAGACAACCGATCCGACAGGAGGAGAGGAGGAATAACAACCCGAGGGAGCAGGGAGGAGGGAGAAGGGAGACGATGGCTATCGCGCGACAGGCCAGTAAGCGCCGGCGAAAGGAGGAGCGCTGGGAGAGACAGCAGGAGGCGGCGATTCCCCTCTACTGCGATATTCATCGGGTAGAGGGGCATGGGACCTTGGCTTGCCCAGATTTTTGGGAAGCAAGGAGGAGGCTAGAAGAGACGACGGCAGAGAGAGAACAACCGAGGCAGGAGACCCCAGTCGGGCAAGTAGCATTCCAAGCTCCGTAGAGGAGGAGGAATGAGGATATGGTGGACCAGGGAGGACGAGGGAATATTATTCCTGGTCCGGGAGGCAGACACGTCGGGGTGATCAATGGAGGTGCCTGGCTTGGAGCTTCCCGCGAGGGTAGTCTCCACCAAATCTACAAGAAGAGCGTCGCCTCGACGTCGCAGACTCCTCCGCTGCTGAACGAGATAACCTTCTCAGAGGAGGATATGCTGTGGAATGAGAATCCCTTCCACGACGCACTGGTGATACAAGCGGCAATCGAAGACTTCACCGTCGATCGGATCCTCGCGGACAACGGGAGCTCGGTGAATGTCATCTTCATAAGAACCTTCGTCAGGCTTCAGGTGGAAGCGTCCAGGGTCCACGCCGCGGATGGACCTCTCTTTGGCTTCTCGGGAGAGAAGAAAGAGGTGGAAGGGGGAGTGGAGCTGCTGGTCACTCTCGGAGGTACTTCGATCTGATGTCGTTTCGTCATTATCGACGCACCCAGTGGTTACAATGCCATCTTCGGGCAGCCCCTTATCAACTATTTCAAAGCCGTCCCGTCGTCGTATCATCAGTGCCTGAAGTACTGTCGGGATGACTTCCAAGTCCGGATCAGGGGGGATCTGAAGGCCTCCAGGGAGTGTTACCTGAATGCTGTTAGCAACATCAGCTGGATGGGTGACGACGAAAGGCTGGAGAGGATGATGGAGCAGGAGGAGGGCATGCAAGCTGCTGAGGAGCTAGAGGAAGTGGAGGTGATCTCCCCGAGAGGAGAGCCTGAGCTGCTGAAGGTCGGAGGAGCCTTGCCCCTGGAAGGGAAGGTGGATGTAGCTGCTTGCCTGTAGGATAATGCTGACATCTTCGCATGGAGTGCCGCTGAGATGTCGGGGATTGACGCCAATGTTGCCTGTCATCGCCTCAACCTGGATCCCGCGGTAGCTCCAGTTCGTCAGAAGCAGAGGAAGAGAGCCACCGCGCTGGCTGCGCCGATCCGAGAGGAAGTGGGGAAGCTGCTGGAGGCGGGGTTTGTCTCGGAGATTCAATATCCAGGCTGGGTCTCCAACGTTGTAATGGTGAAGATGTCCGGAGGGGGCTGGAGGCCATGTATCGATTTTTCTATGTTAAATAAAGTTTGCCTGAAGGATTGTTACCCCTTGCCTCAAATCGACATGCTGGTTTATTCCGCCGTCGGGTTTCCTGTGATGAGTATCCTTGATGCTTTTTCAGGGTATCACCAGATCCAGATGTATCCCCCCGATTGCCGCGATGTTTCCTTCATCACCAGCGACGACTGTTACAGCTACAAGATGATGCCCTTCAGGCTCAAAAACGCCGGCGCAACGTATCAGAGAATGATGGATCAAGTCTTCAAAGAGCAAAATGGGCGGAATTTGGAGGTCTATGTGGACGATCTTCTCGTCAAAAGTAAGAGTGTCGCAGAGCACATAGTGGATCTGGCGGAGACCTTCGCCACCCTGAGGAAGTATAAGATACGACTCAACCCGGCCAAGTGTGTCTTCGGCGCGGGAAGGGGGAAATTCTTGGGTCACCTCCTCACTCCCCGGGGGGTGGAGCCTAACCCCGACAAAGTAAAATCCATCATGGAGATGGCATCCCCGAGAGACTCCAAAGAAGTCCAAAGGCTGACTGGAAGGCTAGCAGGCCTTAGCCATTTTCTCTCCAAGGCCGGAGAGAAGTGCTCCCCGTTCTTCAAGGCCCTTCGGGGTAATCAGAAATTCGAGTGGACAACGGAGTGCGAGGAGGCTTTTGGAAAGCTTAAGCAGCAGTTGACCCACGCTCCTCTCCTCCAAGGTCCGCAGGGCGGCGAGGATCTTTTACTCTATATGGGAGTAGGGGCCGAGGCGGTTAGTTCAGTGTTGGTTCGAGAAGAAGGAAGGAGGCAGCTCCCCATCTACTATGTGAGCCGGGTATTGCGGCAAGCAGAGACGAGATATCCTATCTTGGAGAAACTTGTTTTTGCTCTAGTGGTTTCGGCTCGGCAGCTCCGTCCATATTTTCAAGCTCATTCCATCAAGGTAGTCTCCGATCATCCCCTGAGGAGTATCTTGGATGGAGTGGAACATTCTGGCAGCTTGGCCAAATGGGCGGTGGAGCTGAGTGAGTTCAACATCTCTTACTCTCCAAGGGTCGCAATCAAGGCGCAGGCAGTGACAGATTTTCTGGCCGACTTCTCGGCCGAGGTGAAGGTAGACGTATGCGCTTATCGACCAATTTCTTGGAAGATGTTTATGGACGGGGCTCCGGGCAAGCATTCCGTGGGAGCTGGAGTCGTGCTAGTTAGCCCTCAGGGGACCAAGATTGAGTAGGCCGTCGAGATCCTCTTCCCGGTGACGACCAATCAGGCAGAGTACGAAGCCATGGTGGCTGGCTTGCGTCTCGCTAGGGAGCTAGCAATCAAAGACATCCGAGCTTTTACCGATTCGATGGTGGTCGCATCCCAGATTCGGGGGGAATTCGAGGTCCATGATTCCATCCTGCAGCAGTACCTGGTTAAGGTTAAGAGTCTTATCGGGGGTTTCCAATCTTTCTTCGTCGAGCATGTACCCCGAGAAGATAACTCTGAAGCTAACTACCTCGCCAAGTACGGTCCCCGGGCTGGGGGGATTGTTACCGAATTGTTTTGGTCGTCCATCGAGGAAGGAGAGATGATGGATATTGAGCAGCGGCCCTCGTGGAAAGATCCGTTTGTTACGTTCTTAACGACGGGTCAGCTGCCCTCAGACGGGCAGGACCAAAGAAAGTTCTGATACAAGGCCACGTACTACCTGCTGCAAGACAACGAGCTTTATCGCAAGACCATCTCGGGCCCCTTGGCCAGATGCTTGATAGAGATCGAGGTCCCCCGAGTTCTCGAGGAGATCCATTCAGGAGAGTGTGACAGTCACTCCGGGACTCGTACTCTGGAGCAGAGAATTTTGAGGCATGGTTACTTCTGGCCGACCATCCGAAAGGACGTAGAAGCCTTCTCCAAAAAATGCTCCCAATGTCAGCTCTTCGCGCCTCTTCAACTTCAACCGGCTCAACACCTCCGCTCGATCACCGCTCCGTGGCCCTTTGCCATCTGGGGAATGGACTTGATCGGCTCGTTCCCTCAAGCCAGTGGACAGAGGAAGTTTATACTGGTAATGATCGACTACTTCTCTAAGTGGATCGAGGCAAGGTCCTTGGCCAAGACCACCTCCCAGATCGTCAAGAACTTCATTTGGGGAGAAATTGCGTGCAGATTTGGGATCCCCTGGCCATCGTCACCGACAATGAGCCACAATTCGCCAGCTTGGAGCTAGAAGACTTTTGCAAGCAACTGGGAACAAACCTTTGGTTCGCTTCAGTGCACCATCCTCGGAGCAATGGGCAAGTAGAGGCCGCCAACAAGCTTATCATCAACCTGCTGAAGAAGAAAGTCACCAATCTCAAAGGGAACTGGGCTGAGCAGCTCCCTTCGGTCCTATGGGCTCACAGAACAACCGTAAACTCAGCCACGGGGGAAACACCTTTCAAGTTATCCCACGGGTCTGAGGCACTCATCCCGGTGGAGTTCGAGGTACGGAGTCCGAGAGTTGTTGCGACTGAAGACGACTGAGAAGAATGACGACTGGAGAATGAGGATGCCCAAAGGCTCTCCCTGGATTACGTCGAAGAGCTTCGAGACTTGGTCTCCATACGCCAGGAGGAGATCAAAAGGCGGATGGCGAAGCACTTCGACAAAAATGTCCGCCTAAAATACTTCCTCGCGGGAGATCTGATAATGAAGAAGGTGGACGCCACATGACGGGGAACTGCCGTCGACAAGCTACATCCCAACTGGGAAGGGCCCTTCATCGTCCAGGAAGCCCTTGCCACGGGGGGCTATTACCTACAAGATCAAGTAGGGGAACAGCTAAACGGAACCTGGAGTGGGGACGATCTGAAAATATTTTACCCCTGGTGGTAACACTTGTATTTACTTTGTAAGCATGTTTGTTGATATACAATGGCGGCTGGATTGTTCTCCTTTTTGTGCTAGTGTACCTCGAGACTTCTGAGTGCTTCCAGGATCCGTCTCGCAGTCGACTTCGGGAACCAGTGGTCGGTTTGTTCCTTATAAACTGCCCAATGCGAAAGATAGAACGATGCTTCGGGACTTTAAGCGCTCTTGTAAGACTGAGCCTCTGCATCGTCGGCCGAGATCAGCTCCCCCCTTACATGCCGACCTATGTCACCCCGAGTGCATCTCTCTTCCAAATGGAGGAACTACCAGGAACAAACTTGTACCCTAATATCCCGGACTCGAGAAGAGGCCGACCTCGTCAAGCAACCATAAGAAGAGGATTTCAAGTTATTGACAAAGCAGGATAACCTGCCGAAGAAAGGGCAGGGACGAGCCCAAGGGTGCGTGTTGGTTCCGAGTGCGTCTTAAGGGACCCTCGATGAACTTCACCCCCCGTCCGGGCGCTGGCACTCATGGCCATTAAGCGTAGCTGGAAGCGATCTTCGTTATCAGATCGGGATGCATGCCTGCAACCCGTTCCTCCTAAATAGCTTAGTACGGATGATGGGATGATGCTTCGGGACTTTAAGCGCTCTTGTAAGATCGAGCCTATGCATTGTCGGCCGAGATCAGCTCCCCCCTTGCATGTCGGCCTATGTCACCCTGAGTGCATCTCACTTCCGACTGGAGAAATTATTAGGAACAGGTCTGAACGCCAACTTCTCGATTTGGCAGGTTTAAGAGCGTCTCTCCGGAAAGAAAGAGCTTATCTTCTCGCCAAGTTATCTATGCGATTGATCCTCGATGTCTCAAGTAACAAGATAACATCACCTGAAATCAAGACTTCGAGTGACAGAAATATCGTAAGTCCGGTTTTCCATGAGCTCCTCTCCTCGGGAATCGACCGATCTCCTCGATTTAAATAAAGACTTCGAGTGGCAGAAATGTCGTAAGTCCGGTTTCCCACGAGCACCTCTCCTCGGGAATCGGCCGATCTCCTCGATTGAAATCAAGACTTCGAGTGGCAGAAATGTCGTAAGTCCGGTTTCCCACGAGCTCCTCTCCTCGGGAATCGACCGATCTCCTCGATTGAAATCAAGACTTCGAGTGGTAGAAATGTCGTAAGTCCGGTTTCCCACGAGCTCCTCTCCTCGGGAATCGGTCGATCTCCTCGATTGAAATCAAGACTTCGAGTGGTAGAAATGTCGTAAGTCCGGTTTCCCACGAGCTCCTCTCCTCGGGAATCGGCTGATCTCCTCGATTGAAATCAAGACTTTAAGTGGCAGAAATGTCGCAAGTCCGGTTTCCCATAAGCTCCTCTCCTCGGGGATCGGCCGACCTCCTCGATTGAAATCAAGTACCCCGTTTAGAGCGATTGTCGTAGTTAAGCTTGGCTCCAGAGAACCAACTAATCGCCACCCGCTGAGCTCGGATCCTGATTAGGCAGGTGCGAGTATGTCATGGGCGAGTAGGCGAGTACTCCTTGAGCGAGCAGGCGAGTACGCATCGCGCAGGCATGCGAGTATGTCTCGAGCGAGTGAGCGAGTGTGTCGTAGGCGTGTGGGCGAGCACGTCATGGCGAGCATGCGATTAGGTGTTCATGAGTAAATGCGTATGTGAGTTGAACAAACGCATCACAGGCACTCCTCCCTGAGCCTATGTGCCTAGTGAGCAATATTATACCAGCATGCGAAGAGCAGAATGAAAACTTGTATGAATTTATATCGTGTACAAAATTACAAGTGTCAAAAAATTGTTACATTCACTGACAAATATCGGCGAGCAACTAGGACTCATCGTCGCCAGTATCCGGTCGATATTCCTCATCCCCGACATCTACGTCATCTTCTTCTTCCTCGCCATCATCCTTGCTCTCGTCGCTGCCGCTGCCACTACCGCTGCTACTGGATTCGCTAGAGCCCGACGATGGGGAAGGGACGCGATCTGGCGAGACCATCCCCTCGATGAGTAGCTCAGGGATAAGCTCGTCGACGGTGAGCAACTTCTCCCCTTCGACGAGCTGTCCGTTGATTCTGAGCCGCGCGAGTATCACGTTCCCCACCGCCCGCGCAATCTCGCGACGGACGGACGACCTCTCCTCCCAGAAAAGGCGGGACCGCTTGACGGCCCACAACGGATCATCCTCTGGCCGCGACGTCTCCGGCAATAGAGTATAGGAGCTCGCGCGTCCTTTGGCGGCAACAAGCCACGTCTCCATCTCGGCAGCACGAACTTTGGCCGCCTCCAGCTCAGCTTGCGAAGCAGCGAGCTTCTCCTCGTACTCAGATAATTTCTTCGCAGCCTCGATCTCAGCGACCTGCGAGATACCAAACGTCAGTACATGCCCAGACTAGATAAATCAAATATCGTCACTCGAAGGCGACTTACCTCGAAGTCATTCCAGCGGACCGACTGCATGCTGAGATCTATAGCCTTCTTGGAGACAACTTTCAAAGCTTCCGTCGTCTCCAGCAGCTTCCTCGTCGTATAATCCCCTAACTCGGCAGATCACGCAAGCGAGCAGGCGGATTGATGGGCAAGTTCCATCGGCGCGAGCTCCAGCATCGACTAAGCGTCGACTCACCCGTAGAGGGCATGGAGGACGACAAAGGCCTCCCCCTTGTCCTCCAAATCCGTCGACCAGGATGGGAGGTTGGTGCTCAACGACACAGATGCTCCTCCGCCGACCAGGTCACCAGCGGGCAACCATGGGTATCCACCACCCCTCGCCCGAGGTTGTAGTTGGGGTGGAAGCGAGGTGCCCGAGCCTCCAGTGACGACTCTTGGTCGTTATACTGAGGCGACGACACTTTCGCCTTCTTGCTCACAGGCCCTGACGACCTGGCCCTCGCCTTCCCCTTGGCTATTTTCTTCTTTCCCTGACGTCAGGCGGAGGGCGGGCTTCAGAGAGAGTGGTGGCGACTTCCTTCGCCGGAGGGAGCGGCTTCTCCGGAAGCTCGTTGGCCACTGCAAAAATCACGCGATATAATTAGCGCGAGCTTCAGTAAATAGGAGCGAGCAGACGAGCACAACATCTCACTCAAGCCTTACCCTCGTTGGGATGAACCTCCTCCAGCGAGTTGACGTTGAGTCACCAGTAGATAACGTCGAACCGGCGACCTCGGAAGGACTCGAACAGCTGCTTGTGAATACCTTCCAAGATCGGCGGAAGGAAGGCGACATCAGCGGGTTGGTGCGGCCTTCCAAGAAGACCCCCCGAAGTCGCCGTGCACGATCACCAGCTGCTCGCTCCAGCGATGGAGTTTGTTCGCGGTCCCCACCAGGGTGCAGACATGGCTGCTGAAGAAGACGACCCCCTCCGAAGTTGCGACGAAGGCAAATACTCGGCGAAATACGGAGAGGTCAAAGGCAATCCTCTCCTCCCGGAGGTAGCAGAGGAACCCCATGATAATCGTCATCCCGTTGGGGTTGATCTGCGCGGGAACGATCACAAAATATTGCAGAATCTCGCAAAACTCAGGCCAGAAAGGAAGTCGCAGCAACGCGTCAAAATGACGCAGCGACAAAACTAGCACGCCCTCAACATAGGTGTTGAGTCGCTCGCTGCGAGCAGGAAGCCTCGCCGAGTACTCCTCCGGCAGTAGGCGCTCTCTGAAACTCACCAGATCCTTTTCTGAAGTGATCAACTTCTTGAAAGCCGCGTCAGCAAAATTGATGGCGTGAGCTTGTCGGTGAGCACTTGCGTCGTCACCAACTATCTTCGCGAGCTACGTACAAGAAAAGAGACGAGAAGAAGAAGACAAGAAGACACGAGCAGAGAGGTTACTCGCGAGATAGGTTGAGAAAATCACAGCAGTATACTTATGTCTCACCTACCCCCTCTATTTATAGGCGAAGGCAAAGGAGAAGGGGGGGGGGGTATATGTCTGCCTCGGCTAGTATCGGTCAAAGTCGCGGTTAAGGCGAGAAAACACACCCGACGTTAACACTATCTCGCACGACAAAGTAAAGGCGCTGCGATATCCGCCAGAACCTGCATAAGTAAACTCGGCATACCGCGGAAATAAACAAGCATGCACGAAGAAACAAGTGGCGAGATGCATAGTCGCTTATTTAAAAAATAAATAAAGTTTATTACAAGGTCGCCGATGACGAGTTCAACTTTAAAGAAAAGGAATCTATGTCCTAGGTGGCCGCTCCGGCGGATGAGGATGTCGTCCGGCCCAACCCATCTTGCGCGCCCGCCGGAAGTGCTCCGTTGCCAGCGCCATCGCGTCATCATCGAGCCGCAACTGCTCCTCCATCCTCGTCAGCCGCCCCACAGAACCCATGCTCTCCCGGATCCCAGCCAACTCGTCAAGAACGAGCTGAAGGCGGTGATTGTTCAGCGCCAACTGGCGATCATTCTCCTTCACCATATGGAAGCGAGCCTCGTAACTCTCCAAGGTGGCCTGGAGTTCCTCCATCCTCGCCATGCGCACCTACAGAGCTGAAATCCGGCGATGAGACTCGCAAATGGCGATCTGATCGAACTTGCTCTCCAGCTCAATATAGGCGCGGGCTGCGGCATGACGATACTCGCTCCCCGACAACCTGATGGCGTCGATGAAGGCTGCCCCGAGAGTTGCCGGGAGATTTGTCATAGCAGATAGACAAGTCGCACGATCAGAGGTCAGCAGCTAAACAGGATCGAAAGTGACAATGAAAAAGGCTCACCGCAGCGAGGAGACCGGGACCAGTGCGGTGAAGGGATGCGATCAGAGACATCTTGCCTCCCCGAAGATGAGCCGCCGGGGTGGTCGGCTGATCTGCCCTGACCGCGACCTCCTTTCCCGCGACCTCCATGATCGGAGTCCCCAGCTCGCGGCAGGAAGTAACTCAGTCGCAGCCTATCTGGCTTCTTCGGCGGGAGCGGAGCCTGCGACGAGCTCGCTGGCTGTTGCGGAGTCTTCGACGAAGGAGGCGGAGGATGTCGCTGCAAATTTTCTTTCTACTGGGCGGACAAAGGCGGCGGCGGCAAAACAGTGCTCGTCGACTGATGAGAAGCCACTACCAAAGGCGGCGACGACAAGGGAGAGCTCGCCGGTAGCAGTGTCGAATCTAGCGCTGGAGGAACAACACTGCTCGCCGGGAGATCCTTGCTCCCTGGAAGGTCTTCTCTCGCAGGAAGGTCCTTCGGTAGAGGCTCTTTGCTCACCGGAGGGGTTTCCTTCGCCAGGGAAGTCCCTGACACCCTCTTCGCGCCAAGATTAATCCGGACCGTATGCGTGGTCCGGAGCGGCCTGTCGACTGCCATCGCGAGCAGCGAAACCGAACTCAGGGGGGCGACATCAAGGAACGTATCCGCGACGTTCGGGGGAGAGTCTGCACAAGTAAAATAGATCAGCAAGAAGCACGCAGCGACCAACTATCAGGAACGAGGTTTGGCGGAATGGCGACCTGTCACGGTGACGACTTAAATCCGGGACGTCGCCGGCTCCTTGGCGGCTTCAGGATTCTCCAGCGGGCTGAACGCGGTCGAGTCAGGAGCATCGTCTAGCCCAAGGTCGCTCAGAAGTTTTTTGATACTGGCGGAAGACGCAGGATTCGCAATCGCCGCCGCAACTGGCTCAGAGGGCGGAGGCGAGTCAACCGCCGTAGTGGCAGGCTGCTTGGGTTTCTTGGCCTTTTTCCTTTTCGGCGGCAAAATCTCAGTGGCGACGTCTTCCTCGCGCGGCCTCTTCGGCCTTGCGATGCCGAGGAGACCAGATAGGGCGGCAATGCTGTCTTGAAGAATCTTCGCGTTAGCGTCCGACATGGCTGGCGAGCTTCGGAGATCTGTCTCGGAAACCAGGACCCCCCCTCTATTTATAGACTGCGTCGAAGCAACAGGTCAGGCGAGTAGCCCAGATACTCGGCGCAACTGCTCGCCGAATAAGTGTTGGATGTTTCTTTCTGAACTCCCATGTCGCTCAAAAAGAGCGGGGATTGTGCACAACCCATATTCGACGAGGATGAGTCCTGCCATAGCCAGCTCAGCGGGAGTCAATGTCAATCAGTCAGGGACAAAAGTCAACATCAAGTCGCAAGCCTGTGGAAGACCTGGGCGAGTATGACGAGCTCCCCTCGCATACTAGCCAGTAGGCGACTAGGGCGAGATACTCGCCCAACCCGTGCGAGCTCCCCAGGAAGTCGCCTAGTCGCCGGGGTGGGGGTATAAGTAGTGCCCCCTGTGAGAAACGAACAAAAACAAGCCGGAACGGTTTTAAACTGAAAGTTTATTATCAGAAAAAGGTATCTATTACAAAGGTATGTCCTCCCTTATATAGATGGAGGAGAGAAGAGAGAATACAAATAAGAGATGTGGGACTAAAAAATTACAATACACAACCGGACTGTACATAAACAAACCGCACAAGCCGAGCGGTTAGTCAGAGGGGTTAACCGCTCGGCAACTGCCAGAGTGAGAGAGAGAGACCGCCATGTGAGACTGCCAGACCGCCCGGTCTCCAAGTCGCCAGATACAAGCCGCTAGACCGCTTGGACCACAGACAACACCACACAGCAACCAAACCGCTGAAGGGAAACCGCCAGACCGCCCGGTCATCAACCCGCCAAGCTAGACCGCTAGACCGCCCGGTCACCACTTCAACACTCCCCCTCAAGCTGGAGCATATATATCGATCATGCCCAGCTTGTCACAAATATGGAGAAACGAGGCGGATACTGGCTTGGTGAAGATGTCAGCCAGTTCCTTCTCAGAAGTGACGAAGGGAGTGCAAATTTGCTCCTTCAAAATCTCTTCATGAATGAAATGACAGTCGACTTCAATGTGCTTGGTTCTTTCATGGAAGACTGGATTTTTGGAGATGTATATAGCAGCCTTGTTGTCACAGAACATAGGTAGAGGATGGTTGTAGACCTCTCCTAAATCCAGCATGAGAGCCCGTAGCCTTTTTAACTCACAAGTAGTCGATGCCATACTCCGATATTCTGCTTCAGCACTGGACCTGGAGACAACCGACTGCTTCTTGCTCTTCTAGCTCACCAGATTTCCCCCAACAAAAGTACAGAAACCGGAGGTGGACTTGCGGTCCTTTTTGTCATCAGCATAACTCGCATCTGAGTATGCTTCAACCCTCAGATGACCATTCTTCTGAAAGAGCAGTCCTTTCCCAGGGGCTGCTTTGACGTACTCCAAGATCCGCAAGGCGGACTGTAGATGACATTCCCTAGGAGCTTGCATGAATTGACTCACCTTCCCCACAGCATAGGAAATGTCGGGCCTGGTCACTGTGAGGTATATGAGCTTACCAACAAGACGCCTGTACCGCATAGTATCTGAAAGAAGAGGCGAATCATCTGTCCAGGTTTTATCCTCTTCAATAGTCATAGGGCACCAGGCAGGTTTGGCCCCAGTCAATCCTGCTTCTTTTAGAAGATCAAGGGCATACTTATGTTGGGAAAGGACCAATGAGTTGGGCTTTCGAGAGATCTCGATCCCCAAAAAGTACTTCGGAGAGCCCATGTCTTTCGTGACCAGATGTTGACGAAGATGCCGCTTTGTCAAGGCTACCCCTTCCTGGTCATCGCCAGTGAGAAGAATATCATCAACATACACAGCAAGAACCACCAGTCCCGAGGAGGTTTTGCGAATAAATAGAGAGTGATCGGCAGAGCTGCGCGCAAAACCAACAGCCGCCACGATACCGCTGAACTTGTCAAACCAAGCTCGAGGGCTCTGCTTGAGGCCATAGATTGCCTTCTGCAGTCGGCATACACGTGTCTCCCCCTGAGCAACATACCCAGGAGGTTGCTCCATGTAGACGACTTCCTGAAGGTCACCATAAAGGAAGGCATTCTTAACATCCAGCTGGGAAATTGGCCAGTCTTTATTGACTGCCACAGAGAGAAGGACCCGTATAGTGCTGAGACGAGCCATGGGAGAAAAGGTATCAAAGTAATCAACTCCATAAGTCTGAGTAAAGCCTTTAGCCACCAAGCGAGCTTTATAACGGTCCACAGTGCCATCCGGGCCAAATTTGACCACAAAGACCCAGCGATAGCCAACAACATTAGTATCAAAAGGAGGAGGAACACGAGTCCATGTACCCCGCTCCGTTAGAGTCGCCATTTCCTCATCCATGGCCATATTCCAGTGAGGAATAGCAAGCGCCTCCTGGTAGGAACGAGGTGTGGTAGTGGCAGAGATAGCCAGCGCAAAGGTCCTGCGAGAAGAGGTAAGACGATCATATGAAACAACATCACCAAGGGGGTGTAGGGTACACGTCCGCACCCCTTTGCGAAGAGCTATAGGAAGATCCAGGTCGGTGGGCCGCTCGACATCTAGAGCATCCGTGGCAGAGAGAGCTGGTCCGGGAGGAGAGAGCGACGGCAGCGGAGATGAAGGAGATGGTGGCGGAGAGAGAGGCGGAGGGAGAGGAAGGGACAGAGATGTAGGAGGGGTGGATATCGCAGTAGGAGATGAGGGAACGAAGGGAATAACAGGAGACTCAGAGGTGGGGGGAAGAGAAGAGGAGGCATCCGAGAAGTAGGAGGCATTCTCGAAGAAGGTAACGTCAGTAGAGACGAACTGCTTACGAAGAACAGGGTCAAAACAGCAGTAGCCTTTCTGAGTGGTGGAGTACCCCAGAAAGACACATTTGGTGGAGCGAGGGGAGAGCTTATCACGGGTGGCAGAGGGGCCATGCACAAAAGCAGTGCACCCAAAGATGCGGAGATGGAGAGGAAACGACTCCTTGCCTGGATGAAGTATGGAAAAAGGGGTTTTGCCGTGGAGAACGGAGGAAGGAATGCGATTGATGAGGTAACAGGCAAGAAGAACAGCATAGCCCCAATATGATCGAGGGACTTGCATTTGAGTCATCAATGTGCGAGCGACATCGAGGAGGTGACGGTTTTTGCGTTCCGCCACCCCATTTTGTTGGGATGTATAGACACAGCTTGTCTGATGAATGATGCCATGTTGCACACAGAAAGAAGTAAAATTGAAAGTGAAGGGATAGATACTACTCTAGAGGGGGGGGGGTGAATAGAGTTATCAAATTTTGCACAGACAAAACTTAATAGTCTACCCAACTCCCTTGGAGTGAAGTGCGGAATGAAAAGATTATAGATATAAAGTTAACCCTATAGCCTAACACAAGTGATGTGTATAAACTCAAGCTAACTGTAATTACAGTTAAGGCTTGGAAAACCTAATCAGCAACTAGCAACCTAGTTATATCTAATCACAGCCACAATACATGAATTAAACAAGAGAATCCAGACGACACAAGGAAATTTATAGTGGTTCCCCAAACAACTTGGGTACGTCCACTCTTCTACCCACACGGTAGGAATCCACTCAGGTTTTTGATCAGGTGCCCTGCCACCAACAAGATCTGCTTCAGGTAGATCCAGAAACCCTTTAGACTTTTGATCAGGTGTCTAAAAACCAAGCACAGGTTTTTGATCAGGTGCCCTGCCACCAAGGGATACTTTTGAAGGGAGTAATAACCCTGTACAGGAGGGGGAAAAAGTTAAGATGTCTTCTCTATTTTACAAAGATTAGAGAAGCACAAAAACTTGCACTGAGCTAGAATGCTCTAAAGAATCAAGGCTCCCCCTGGCTCAAAGATGTCCAGGTGAAGTCTTGCTTCAGTGCAAAAAACTCTTCAGAAAGTTCTGAAGGAAAAGCTACAGGAAGAAAGTAAATAATAAAATCAAAGATCTTCAAGCAGCTATCTTCTTCTTCTTCTTCTTCAAAGGAACTCTGAGTTTGAACTTCCTGAAAGCAGGGGAACTCAGGTGAAGAAGAGATGAAGATCTTAACACTTCTCAGTTAGATGGAAATTGCTGAGAGCAGAAAGCTTTTTCTTGATGAAGGCTTGAATGAACAACTGGTTAGCTATTAGCTAGCTTGAATCCTTCTTCAAAGGGTCCTTTATATAACAGCAGCAAGCAACGGCTCTCTTCCATTTGAATTATTTGTCTTCTTCTGAGCCTTGAGACCTGGGCTGTAAATATCAAGAAGACAAAACCATCTCTGCAGCAAAACATTCTATAAAAGGAGTAAACCTCTTTCTAAGAAGCTGCAGGCTCAAATCAAATAACAGAAGGACTAAATAAAGTCACATCAGAAATAATCTCTTTATAGCAAAAAGAAGACTTTTCAGTCTAACGGCTATAAAGGGCTGACAACAGATAAAGTAATTTATAATGACAGCTAATAAGACAAACAACTTTATCTTAAAAAGATTTGACTCAGGCAAAAGAGATGGAGCAAATATTGCCTGGTAATTTTATCATACAGCTTAAAACAATGTGCCAGAAAATGTATTAATTAAATATAATAAATAAATACAAAATATAAAGGCAGACAGAAAGCGTCGAATGACCCTCGAAGATCGTCGAACGACGCACGGAGATCGTCGAACTATCGGGCAGATAGTCGAACGATCCAGATAGTCGACCTATCGAAGAAGATAGTCGAACTACCCCGGCAGATAGTCGAACTATCAGAGCAGATAGTCGAACTATCAGATAGTCGATCTATCTTGGACAGATAGTCGAACTATCAAGCGCACAGAGATAGTCGACCTATCAAGCAGATAGTCGACCTACCTCAGAAAACAGATAGTCGATCTATCAACAGATAGTCGAACTATCAAACCAAACCAGATAGTCGATCTATCAGCAGATAGTCGAACTATCAGATAGTCGAACTATCAGGACAGATAGTCGAACTATCAAAGACAACAGATAGTCGAACTATCAACAGATAGTCGAACTATCAAGACGAAACAAATAGTCGATCTATCAACAGATAGTCGAACTATCAAAGCGGAACAGATAGTCGACCTATCAACAGATAATCGAACTATCAGATAGTCGATCTATCAGAACAGATAGTCGAACTATCTCGCCAAGCAGATAGTCGAACTATCAACAGATAGTCGAACTATCAACGCAAAACAGATAGTCGACCTATCAACAGATAGTCGAACTATCAGATAGTCGATCTATCAGAACAGATAGTCGAACTATCAACGCAGACAAAGCATCGACCAACTGATAGACGATCGTCGATCAGCCGATAGACGATAGTCGAGCGGCGTTCGACTATAGTCGAACGAAAAAACTACTTAACCAAATTCTCAATCTGGAAAAGTGAGGACCTACAGCTAGACTTCTAACCATTGACCATAGATATTTCTTGGGTCAAGGGACTAACAAAGACAAGACTAAACTCAAATCAAACTAGGGTACCAACAAAAATCATGGCTTAAGTATTCTTTAGCATTATCAGAGCAAAAAGTTTTAATACCAACACCAAACTGATTTTGAATTAAACGATAAAAGGAGAGCCATACATTAAAAAGTTCAGAGCGATCTCGTAAGAGATACACCCAAGTACATCTGGAAAAATCATCAATAAAGGTTACAAAATAAGAACTACCCCGACCAATAGTAAGGGTAGGAGCAGGCCCCCAGATGTCGGAGTGGACTAGATCAAACGGACGACAAGAGCCGCGATCTTGCTTCGGCGGGAAGGAGGAACGGTGATGCTTGCCAAGTTGACAAGCGTCGCAGTTGAGAGGAGTACTGGAGGGATGGAGGTGGGGTAGAATCTGATGTAGAAGCCGTAGTGGAGGATGACCGAGACGGAGATGCCACGTGAGAAGATCCGTACACGAAGAAGAGAAGGCGGACAAGGCAGAAACGTTGTCGAGGAAGTAGAGGCCACCGCTCTCAGTTCCAGTAGCAATCGTCCGCTGGGAGCTCGGATCCTGAAAAGAACAATAAGTAGGAGTAAACGTTACAGAACATTGAAGCTGCTTGCACAAAGAAGTAACCGACAATAGATTGCACGGAAACTTGGGCACATAGAGAGTGTCCGCTAGCCGAAGGGACGGAGTAACATGAACTGGGGAGGCGGAACCGTCTGCAACGAGGACCGGGGGCAACCGATCATGCTGTTCGAGGAGAGAGAAGCACTGAGGATTGCCCGTCATGTGATTAGTTGCACCGGAGTCGATAATCCATTTACCTTGAGTGACCACGTGGGCACTACCTGATGATGTGACCACGGAAGCAGACGGCTTGGAAGAGGGGGCGGAAGAGTCACCCGAGGGGCGAAGATGGGGATGCTTTGTCCAGCAGCGGTCTGAAGTATGGTCGGTGCGGCCATAGTGAGAGCAGAGGTAGCGGGAAGAAGGACGTCCGCCAGACTGATGACTGCGGCTACCAGAGCCACTCCGCTGAGTTTGATGAGCATAGTTATCCGGTGGAGAAGGAGCGGGCAGAAGAGGACGCTGAAGAAGAGAGGTGACAGTGGCGATGCGAGCAGCAGTGACATCTAAAGTAGGGGATTCCGCTTCACCCAGAATTTGCTGGCGGATCATGTCATAAGTGTCCGAAAGACGGAGCAGATAACACACAACCAGAAGCTCCTGGAAGTGCTTGTGTTGTTGAGCTAAATCCGCAGAAAAGGGGCGATTCTGAAGAATCTTAGCCCCAAGAGCTTGAACTTGCTAGTAGGCAGCAGCAGGAGACAAGATAGGCCGGGCAAAGAGGTCCGTATATAACGTATAGATTCGGGACGTCTGAGCCCCTTTGGAGTACATAGCAGCAAGATGAAGCCAAGCGGACTTGACCGTCTCATCATGACGGATGACGGGAAGGCACTCATCAGATAGGCTGTTAGCGAGCCAAGTGCGCACAAGAGCGTCACTCGCATCCCAGTCATTAAAGAGAGGTGAAGTGGTAAGAGGAGGGTCATCAACGAGATGGTGGCGCTTGCGTTGCGAGCGAAGGAGAAAGGTGAAAGAGACACTCCAATCCGGGTAATTGGAGCCGACAAGCTTGGAAATGGTGTCAAGGTTCCCGGAAGGAGTTGGAGGAAGAGGCGGGGCCGGATTGATAATAGTGGTGGCGGCTGGAGTTGTGGCAGTAGAAGCCTCAGAAAGAGCCATAGGAGCAAACACAAGGAAGCCGCGCAGTTAGGAAGAAGAAATCGGCAGCGGTCACGATGTCAAACACCAGCGGCCAGAGAGGCCACGACCAAGCCGCAGAAACAAACAGAGGGGTAGAAGTCGAGCGGCAAGCAGACAGTCCGCTCGAACAGAAGCACGAACAAAAAATAAGGCACACGGCGACAGGTCGCGGCGAACAGAGAGACAGGTCGCAGCGAACAGGGAAACAGGTCGCAGAGAGCAGACCAAGAGCACCCAAGGCAACAGGCCAAGAGGCGACTAAGCACAAGAAGAAGGAGGTCGCGCATACAGAGGGCAACGACAAGGAGGAATAAGGAGACCGCACGGACAGGGCGCAAGCCGGCGAAGCAAACCGCGCGGACAGAGACGGCGCACAGAATCAGGAGGAAAAGATTGAGTCCTCTGATACCATGTGAGAAACGAACAAAAACAAGCCGGAACGGTTTTAAACTGAAAGTTTATTATCAGAAAAATGTATCTATTACAAAGGTATGGCCTCCCTTATATAGAATGGAGGAGAGAAGAGAGAATACAAATAAGAGATGTGAGACTAAAAAATTACAATACACAACCGGACTGTACATAAACAAACCGCACAAGCCGAGTGGTTAGTCAGAGGGGTTAACCGCTCGGCAACTGCCAGAGTGAGAGAGAGAGACCGCCATGTGAGACTGCCAGACCGCCCGGTCTCTAAGTCGCCAGATACACGCCGCTAGACCGCTTGGACCACAGACAGCACCACACAGCAACCAAACCGCTGAAGGGAAACCGCCAGACCGCCCGGTCATCAACTCGCCAAGCTAGACCGCCAGACCGCCCGGTCACCACTTCAACACCCCCCCCCTTTGAATTTCTCTATAAATAGGACCCTAGGGGTACGAGGGAAGGGATCAGAAATCTCGGCTAGATACTCGCGAGCTCTTTGGATTCCTTTTCCTCAGAGAACAAGCCGCGACCTACTACCTCGTTGTTCGCTCGTCTCCATCGTACCTAGCTCGGCCATTCTGGTTGTGAAGGGGTTGCTTTTTCTAAGCAGCCGGGTACGTGGTGGGACCTTCCTGCCGCAGCAACCTGGGGTCCTGTTCCTAAAGCTCTTTTCTGTTCTCGCTTTCGTGGGCTGTCTAGTTTCACTGCTTGACCAGTAGTCTTAGGCCGCCTAGTCCGATTCTGAGGTAGGGAATTTTTCCCGGCTTCAACACCGCTGCTCCTCCACGCTAGGGTTTGTTCGACAACTCTTCGTTCTCGCATCGTCGAGGCCAATAGTGCTCGACAAAGGCTGGAGCTTGGTTTTCTACTGCTATTTCTGTCTTGGTGGGCTTTCTCGACTGCAAACCCTCCACTGTGAGCCTTCTCCCTCTTCTTCGTTTTCGTTTCTTTTATCATTGCTGGAATATGAAGTAGTTTCCTGCTTGGGTCATTGAATGAGGTAATTTTGCATTTGGCCGATTAATAACTTTGATATGAGTGTTTTCACCTTTCATACTTTGGTCATATGGGGGTTTTGTTTATGCTAGGCTGGATGCCTTGGATTTGGACGGAAATGTATTTATTTATGGGATTTGTTGGCCGGTTGCTATGTTCCTTCCTATTTACTCTTAACTCTTATGTATAAGGCTACTGTTTATAGTTGGCAATTATAGTTGAGCCTTGGACATTTGTGGTTGCCATAAGAGGCTTCTTTTGGCTATAATGCGACCTCATGATTGAAATTGGATACTTGCAGAGTTGAAATGTAATATGTCGTACGATTTGTCGTTTTACGATTTCTACAGTAGCTCTCGCCTTAGACAACTCCATTTGAGTCGTAGTTGTAAGCATCATCGGAATTAAATCGTAGCTATTTAATGTCACAACCCTAAGTAAATGATTTCAATGATGCTACAGTGGATGACGTCCGGTGATAGGCGCGATGAACATCTCGATGCTGCTTAAGGTCAGGGAAAAGCTGTAAGTTCTTCTTTAATACTTCGGCATTTTGTTTGGTATAATGAAGGCAATATAGAAGTGATTACGTTTTTATTTATATATAGTTTGAAGTTTTGGAATCACTGATATCTCAAAACCGCTAAAGAATGCCGAATTGGAAATAGCTCATCATAAGCAATAATTTTGAGGGAAACTCTAAATCAAATACACGTTGAATAATGGAATGCAAATGAAATGATAAGGGTTGACCCAGTGCTGTGGGGGGTGTATGAATACCCATGATAGAATAGTTGAAATTGTATGCGGCCGTGGAAGGCTAGTAGCTGTTGAAGGCTCAGAGGTCGTTGAAGACCCAGATGCATGTAAACATACCCTTATGATTTTAAGCATAGCAACAAACAAAAACAAGAAGATGAAAACGAAGCATAAGAATGAGATAAACACTAATGTGAATGATAAGATATTGATATCAAGATTTCAGGTGTACATGATATGAATAGATGATAAGATACTGATTTCATGTTTTCATGATATAAAGATATATAACTGTTTATAGCTACTAATTTTTATTGTTGTCTTGGACAGTACTTGAAGAGGTATGTTTTCTCACTTAGTCATATTTATTTTTATGACTAAACCCGTCGTCTATTTGGTGTAGGTAATTGAGGCGACTGTAAGTGCGCAAGAGAAGGCTATGATAGTAGAGGATGACCAACACAGACTCGTGGCAGAACGTCTGAAGGTATGAGTTTTATGTTATGTGTTTCATTTGTACTCATGCATATATAAATATGTATATATATATGTTGCAACAAATGCTTGACAAACGGATACAAATGTAAAATTTCTACGGGCCTGAATTGGGGCTTCACAAATACCATTTATAATATCTCAGCGATTGCTAAGGCAAGATCAGTTACTGGATGTAATATCCTAGATTTATATAATATGAATTACTGATAACTAATGATAATTTTTACTTAAGAAATGTATTGGAGCACTAACTTTATCCAACAATGTCAAATTTCAGAAAATAGATTCCACAGTCTGGTTAGAATGTTGAAAAACATTAGAATCACCATATTATTTGCTAAAATATGAGATCCTTAGAAAAATCATGATTTTCAGCATAACCAGCACAAATTTCGAGAAATTGAGAATCAATATTTATCAAAAACGGTCATATATGGAAAAAAAGTATAAATTCAGTAAGATTTGTTAAAATTTTGAGAAAATGAAAGCCGGATTTAGAATTAGGAGGTCGAAAAAGGCAGGTATTTTCACTTTTTCGGCAAGTGTGCACCACGTAACATGTGGCGCCGAAACGTAGGGGTACATGATTGCATGGTCTCTACGTCGCACAAATACATGGTCGACATGTGGCAACATGAATGACTGGCATGTGGCAACATGCATGGCCGACTCGTGGCGTTATGGATGGTCGATATTTGACGACATGCATAACCATCATTTAGGACATGTGTCGTCGCACATGCCAGCCACATGGCCCGAGAAATAGTGCAATTTGGTCGGCATCGATCCAGTCCCGTGGGTTTTTTATCCTTTCAGGATTTTCCATGTAAACAGTCTCCTTGCCCAATGTTAGTCTTTATTTTGACTGTTTGCGCACTCGACTTGCTCTTGAGCTAAGAAGGTTTATTTTGATCGGCCCGCGATAGCGTCGAGCGACCCACAACATTTTGACTCCGTTTGTGGGAAGGTATTCCTCGAAGCTCTTTGAAGACTATCTCAAGATAGTACTCTCTTTATAGGAGTACTCGTGACTGATACCAATGGTAAGGAAGGGGACCAGTAGTACCAAAAGGTCAATCCATTGGGGGCACGCTGAACTAGCTCTCTCCTACTCGCTCATCAACGTCCCTCTCACGGAAGAGGGAATGACTGTTCCCGCAACTGCAATGAAAGGGCACTTGCACCAAATTGAAGAGCGTCAAATCGAGATGCTCGCGCTTCTAAGAAACATTGGAGCACCACGGGATCCTAATCCTACCCCAAGCAGGGCAATCCACATTCGCTAGCAAATACTTATTGTAACGAGTGCCACCCTCTACACCACAACTCGCTGTTAGCGCCTGAGGTCCTGGAGCATCAGATACCGCATGGGTTCAAGCTTCCTAACATCGAGACGTTCGACGAAAAGGATGCTCCGCTAGAGCATGCCAAAAATTTCACCACCAACTTGATATACTATAAAGCCCTTAATCATCTACTATGTCAAGTGTTCCCGACAACACTGAACGAGCAAACACGCACCTAGTTCCATTCTCTGAGAGAAGGGGACATTGACAACTTTGCAGAACTAACTCATTAGTTCACAGATCAATTCATTGCCAACCATAGGATTGTCAGAGACCCCTCCCATTTGTCAAGGATCCGCCAACATGAGGGGGAGACATTCAAAGACTTCTTTTGTCGCTTCACTGCAGAGGTGCGACAAATCCCAAGGGTTGATCTAAAGCTTTTGCGGAGCTTTTTTCTAGGAGGACTCCACCCACGCGGCTTCTATTCGACACTGATGAGGGAAACGATGCCCATCTATCTCGATCTTGAGCATCGAGTAGATTCATAAATAGTCGTTGATAAAGCGATCAAGGACCATCGACAAAGTTTGAAGGAAACCAGAAGAGAGAAAAGAGAGAGGAGCGCCCCCCCAGAAGGCAGGAAGAGCGCTGTAACAATGAGCATCACCAATACTCTAGGAGGAACCAGGTACCCTGACTGCCATCTAAGACAATCCAGCACTCTAGAGGCCGAGAGGACTCTCGAATGCCATGAGGATCCATTAAAATATTGTGAGATTCACTGCGGAAACGAGCGTAGCGCCTTCACCAAATTGAAGGAGGAAATTGAGCACCTTGTTTGACAATGGATTCTATACAGGTTCCTGCAAGGCCAAGTGCCAAATAAACAAGATATGTCCCAACCTAGAAGAGATCAGCCACCCGCGCACCATGACACATAAGGTGGCATACAAGTGGTAGGAGAAGTGGAGACCATAGATGAGTCCACCTTCCCTTCCAGCTCTGTCCACTCCATCTCCCACCACAAGGAGCTAGGATTGGAAAGTTCAAAAGGCGCAACAGACTGCCATTATCATCTTTAGAGACAAAGACTTAGAGGGGCTGCTCCTACCACACCAAGATCCACTCGTGATTAGCGCAGGAATCCACAACCCAAGCTTCCGCATCAAGAGGATACTAATTGATAATAGAAGTTTGGTGGATGTACTGTTCAGGTTCACTCTCCATATGATGAAGATTCTAAAAGAGAAAACCTTTCACTAGCATAGCAGGTCTGCGCCCTGCCTCCAAAACCACGCTATCCGTTCAAACAAGAAAGCTCTTCATGTGCATTGTAGGTTTGTGCTCTATTACCAAGATCATGTTAGTTTAAATGAAAAAACTCTTCATCGTCATAATATGTCTGCAAACCATTACAAAGACCGCTGAAGATGATAAAGCTCTTCATCGACATAGTAGGTATGTTTCAAGCCTCCAAGATCGCATTATCGGTTTGAACAAGAAAGTTCTTCATCGGCATAATAGGTTTGTTCCTTGTTACTAAGACCGTGCTATCGGATTGAACGAGAAGGCGGTTCACTATCATAGTAGGTATACGCCCTATTACCAAGACCGTGCTATAAGTTTGAATGATAAATCTCTTCACTGGCATAGAAAGTCTCCACCCTGCCTCAAAGACCGCGCTATCGGTTCGAACAAGAAATTTCTTCACTGTCTTAGTAGGACTGCGCCATGTTACCAAGACCATGCATGTTATCGGCTAGAATGAGAAAGCTTTTCACAAACATAGTTGGTCTGCGCCTGCTACCAAGACCGTGCTATCGATCCGAACAAGAAAGCTCGTAACCGGAAAAGTAGATCTACATCGTTTTACCAAGACCGTGCTATCGGTTCGAACGAGAATGCTCTCCATTGGCAAAATAATTTTGTGCCCTGATACCAAAAACGAGCTATCGGTTCGAATGAGAAAGCTCTTCACCAGCATATTAAGTATGTGCCCGGTTACCAAGATCGCGTTATTAGTTCAAACGAGAAAGCTCTTCACCGGCATAGTCGGTCTCCTCCCTGCCGCCTCTGGGGCTTGCCCCCCTCACGGTTGACACCAACAATCAATCTCGTGTGGGCTGCAATATTGGTTTGAACGAGAGAGCTTTTCACCGAGCACAATAAGCTTATACCCCACTGTCGCCAGAAAATCACTAATCGGTAAGGTCGCGTTCTCGATGCAATTGGTTAAAGGCCCTCTACTGACATAGCCAGCATATGACATCGCCAGCTCTGGAAGCTATCCCTCTCGCAGGCAGCACTAGCACAACAAGTTGAACAAAAGCAACAACAAGCCATCATATATAAAGCGATGCACAGGGACAATGAAATCCACAAACAAATGTTGAAGGCAGAAGGCAGCTATACACATATAGAAATGCAGCTCACGACCACCAAAAGTAGGACAATTCGTTCAAACAAACTTGTGCTTCTGAAGATATATGACCGTTAGAAAAAAATTTGGGCTCATTTTATAAGAGAAAATGACCTTCAAAAACTAGGAAGCATTTGGCGGGGGTCCCCCAACAATACATCGGTCAAACCAGGGAATTGTTGACGCCACCTAGATTGGCTCGCAAATATGATTTTAACGGGCTCTGTCTCACGCAATTTCGAGTCTGTTTTGCCACCCAATCGAACGCTAGTGCGCCCATCCATGCAAGCTGCGTTGAGGCTCGGACACTTTATTGTCGGGTGACATTCCAGCTTTTTGGGTGCCGTTCTTGGCGCCGGCCTCCTGACGCCGCTCACCACCATACCCTCATCACCATGATCAACATGCCGCGGTGCTCAAGGCATGATCAAAATGCCTCATCCTCACGACGCGTTCATAACATCTCCTCGTTCACGTCGTGCTATTAACGCCTTTGTGCTCACGACGCGTGTTGAAGCCGGGAAAATCCCAACCTCAAAATTCGGATCAAGGCCGCCTAAGGTTACCAGTTCGGGGGTAAGGCTAGTCGGCTGAGATGAAAAGGATGAAGAACGACAAACAAACAGGACCCCGGATGCTGCGGCAGGGAGGTCCCACCACGTACCCGGATGCTTTGAAGAAGTAACCTCTCCACAACCTATGTGGCCGAGCAGGGTACGAGGAAGACTAGCTGGCGAACTAGGCACAAGGTCGCGACCTAGTCTCTGAGGAAAAAGGGATCTTGAGGCTCATCTAGTGTCCAAGGAAAAGCTCGCGAGTATCCTGACGAGAATTGTCAGTCCCCTTCCTCGTACCCCTGGGGTCCTATTTATAGGCAAATCCAAAGAAGGGGGGGGGGTCATATTTATACCCCACCCCCTGGCGACTAGGCGACTTTCTGGAGGAACTCGGACGGGCTGAGCGAGTATCTCGCCTAGTCGCCTACCTGACATGTATGCGAGGGGAGCTCGCCATACTCGCCAGGCCTTCCACTGCTTGACGCGCTGACTCCTGACTTCTATCTCGATTTGTTGACCTTGACTTCTGCTGACCTGGCTGTGGTAGGACCCATCCTCGACGAATACGGGTTGTACACAATCCCCGTTCTTTTTGAGCGACGTAGGAGCTAGGAAAGAATCGTCCAACACTTTATTCGGCGAGCTGCTATGCCGAGTATCTGAGTTGCTCGCTCTCGACGATTGCCTGACTCTCTATAAATAGGGGGGCCTGGTTTTTGAGGCGTATCTCCAGAGCTTGCGCACAATGTCGAACGCAAACGAGAAACTCCTTCAAGATAGCCTCACCGCCCTGTCTGGTCTCCTCGGCATCCCCAAATCGAAAAGACAGCGCGAGGAAGATGTCGCCGCCGACTTACCTCCGCATAAAAGGAAGAAGACCAAGAAGTCCAAGAAACCCGCTTCTACGCCGATCGACCCGCTTCCGTCGTCTGAGCTAGTCGCGGCTGCGGCGGTCAAACCCGCACCTTCCGCTAGCACCATGAAGCTTCTTTGTGATCTTGGGCTAGAAGACGTCCCTGACTCGACCGCCCTCAGCCCGCCCGAGAATCCCGAATTCGCAAAGAAGTCGGCGACATATCGGATCGAAGTCGTCTCCTTGCCAGGGCACCATTCTGCCAAGCCCCTTTCCAAATAGTTGGTCGTCGTGTGCTTCTCGCTGACCTGTTTTTCTTGTGCAGACTCCCCCTGGACGTCGCAGATGTACCCCTGGACGTCGCCCCCCTAAACTCCGCACCGCTGCTCGCCCTCGCAGCCGATAAGCCCTCCCGGACCGCGCATACGGTCCGGGTTAGTCTCGGTGCCAAGAAAGCGTCGGAGATTTCTTTGGCGAAGGAAAACCCACCGGCGAGCAAAAACTCCACGGTGAAGGACCTCCTGGCGAGAAAGGACCCTCCAGGGAGCAAGGATCTTCCGGCGAGCAAGACCGCTCCCACTCTTGCTCGAGATTCGGCACAGCCATCAGCGAGTTCTCAGCTGCTGCCGCCGCCTCCCCCGAATACGACCTCCCTCCAGGCTGTGAGTACTTATTTACCGCCGCCGCCTCTGACTACTGAGCAACATGCTGACCTACAGCGACATCCCCCGCCTCCTCCGCTGAAGACCTCGTAGTAGCTAGTGAGCTCGTCGCAGACTCCGCCACCTCCATCGAAGACTCGTGCCCGGAAGCCAGCTAGGCTGCGGCCGAATTACTTCCCGCCGCGAGTTAGGGACCCCGACTATGGAGGTCGCGGGCAGGGCAGACCAGCCGATCACGCGGGCGGGCCATCTTTTGGTCGGTGAGATGTCCCCGGTCGCTTCCCTTCACCTCGCCGATCCCGGCCTCCTCGTCGCGATAAGCTTTGCTGCCGTTCCCTCTGATCATTTAGACGCTTAGTTCTGACCTGTCGACTTGTCTACCTGCTATGACAGATCGCCCGGCGACTCCTGGGGTGGTCTTCATCGACGCCATTGGGTTGTCAGGGAGCGAGTATCGCCACGCTGCAGCTCGCGCCTATATGGAGCTGGAGAGCAAGTTCGATCATCTCGCCATCTGCGAGCCTCATCGCCGGATCTCAGCTCTAGAGGTGTGAATGACGAAGATAGAAGAACTCCGGACCACTTTGGAGAGCTACGGGGCTCGCTTCTATATGGTGAAGGAGAATGATCGCCAGCTGGCGATAAACAACCACCACCTGCTGCTTGTCCTCGATGAGTTGGCTGGCATCCGGACAAGTATGGGCTCTGTGGGGTGGCTGACGAGGATGGAGGAGCAGCTGCGGCTTGGAGATGATGTGACAGCGCTGACGACTGAGCATTACCTGCGAGCGCGCGAGATGGGCTGGGCCGGGCGACATCCTCACCCTCCAGAGCAACCACCTAGGACTTAGGATCATTTTTCTCTTATTCTGAACTCGCCATAGGCGACTGTTTGTAATAAACTATATTATTTTTGTGATAAGCGAGTTTGCATCTCGTCGCTAATTTCTTCGTCTTTTTGTTCACTGTTTATTCTGCGGTGTGCTGAGTTTATTGCGCAGGTTCTGATGAATATTGCGACATCCCCTGCTGTGCCGTGCGACATGGGGTTGACGTCGAGTGTGTGTTTTCTCGCCTTAACCGCGACTTTGACTGATACTCGCCGAGGCGGACATATACCCCCCCTTTTCCTTTTCCTCCGCCTATAAATAGAGGGGGTAGGTGTGACATAAGTAAGTTGCTGCGATTTTTTCAACCCACCTCGCGAGTAACCTCTCTGCTCGCTTCTTCTTATCTTCTTCTTCCCTTCGTTCCTCTCTTCTCTTAGCTAGCTCGCCAAGATGGTTGAGGATGATGCCAATGCTCGCCGACAAGCTCATGCCATCAACTTCGCCGATGCGGCCTTCAAGAAATCGATAACCTCAGAATGGGACTTAGAGACATTCAGGGAGCGCCTCCTGTCAGAGGGATACTCGGCGAGGCTCCCTACTCGCGACGAGTGACTCAACACTTATGTTGAGGGCGCGATGGTGTTGTCGCTTCGCCATTTTAACGCCGGCTTGCGACTTCCCTTCTGGCCTGAATACTGCAAGATCCTCTGGTACTTCGGGATCGTCCCTGCGCAAATCAACCCCAACGGAGTGGCGATCATCATGGGGTTCCTTTGCAACCCGCGGGAGGAGAGGATCGCCTTCGACCTTTCCGTGTTCCGTAGGATATTCGCCTTCACCGCGACTTCGGAGTGGGTCGTATACTTCAGCAGCCATGTCTTCACTTTGGTGGGGACCGCGAATAAAGTCCACCGCTGGAGCGAGCAGCTGGTTGTCATCCACGAAGACTTTGGGGGACTTCTGGGAAGGCCGCACCAACCCGCCAATGTCGCCTTCCTCCCGCCGATCTTGGAAGGTGTTCGCGAGCAATTGTTCGAATCCTTCCGAGGTCGCCGGTTTGACGTCATCTACTGGCGGCTTAATGTCAACACGCCCGAAGTGATCCATCCCAACAAGGGTATGACTTGAGCGAGAATTGTGTATGCTCACCTGCACGCTCCTATTTATTGAAGCTCGCACTAATCATGTCGCGCGATCTTTGCAGTGGCCAACGAGCTTCCGGAGAAGCCGTTTCCTCCGGCGAAGGAAATCGCCACCTCTCTTACTGAAGCCCCCCCCCCCCCCCCCCCCGCCTGATGTTGGGGAGAAGAAGAAACTCGCAAAGGGGAAGGCGAAGGTCAAGTCGCCGGGGCCTATGAGTAAGAGGGCGAAAGTGTCGTCGCCTCATTCTGATGACCATGAGTCGCCGCCGGAAGCTCAGGCATCCCGCTTCCACCCAAACTATAACCTTGGGCGAGGGGTGGTGGATTCTTATGGTCGCCTGCTGATGACCTGGTCGACAGACGAACACTGTGTGTCGCTGAGCACCAAACTCCCGTCCTGGTCGGCGGATTGGGAGGACAAGGGGGAGGCCTTAGCCGCCCTCCACGCTTTGTATGGGCGAGTAGATGCTGAGTCTATACTGGAGCTCGACCCGACGGAACTCGTCCAGCAATCCGCATGCTCGCTCGCGCGATCTGCCGAGCTAGGACACTACACGACCAGGAAGCTGTTGGAGACAACAGAGGCCTTGAAGGTCGTCTCTAAGAAGGCCATTGATCTCGACATGCAATCGGTCCGTTGGAAGGATTACGAGGTAAGTCGCTTCCCGTATGCGACATTGATGCTTTTTGACTTAGGATTACTTTGCTGACGGTTGGTATCTCACAGACCGTCGAGATCGAGGCTGCGAAGAAGTTGTCTGAGTACGAGGAGAAGCTCGCCACTTTGCAAGCGGAGCTGGAGGCGGCCCAGGTTCGAGCTGCCGAGATCGAGACTCGGCTGGTCGCCGCTGAGGGACGCACGAGCTCCTCTGCTCTCTTGCCGGAGGTGCCGCGGCCGGATGACAATCCGCAGTGGGCCGTCAAGCGGTCCCACGCTCTTTGGGAGGAGAGGTCGTCCGTTCGCCACGAGATAGCGCGGGCGGCGGGTAATATCATGCTCGCGCGGCTGAGGATCAACTGGCAGCACGTCGAAGGGGAGAAGCAGCTCACCGTCGATGAGCTCATCCCCGAACTACTCGCCGAGGGGACTATCTCGCCCGATCATGTCCCTTCCTCATCGTCAGGCTCTAGCAGTTCCAGCAGCAGCAGCAACGGCAGCAGTGAAGGCGACGAAGGGGAAGGAAGCGAAGAGGGTGGTGAGGAAGAAGAGGATGCAGACATCGGAGATGACGAATATCGGCCGGATACTGGCGACGACGAGTCCTAGTTGCTCGTCGATCTTTGTCATGCTTGGATGCAATATTTTTTGACACTTTTGTAACTTGTACATTTTTTGATATATTTATACAAGTTATTTTCTTCTTTGTCTTCTTCTCGCATGCTCGTTGATATGACTCGCTAGGCTCATAGGCTCGGGGAGGATGAGTGCTTTTGACACATACTCGCTCCACCAACTCGCATAAGCATACTCGCATGAATACTAGTTCGCATATTCGCTGGGGCATACTTGCCTACTCGCCCAAGGCATACTCGCCTACTTGCCCAAGGCATACTCACATTTGTAAAATAATCTATCTCGCCGGAGCTAAATCCCGGATGGCTGGGAGGTCGGAACCGACATCCATCATGAGTCAAGCTCCAGTGGGGGTGGGAAGCAGTCGACATCTAGCAGGAGCCAAGCTCAACTGGGGGTGAGAAACAGTCGACACCCAGCAGGAGCTAAGCTCAACTGGGGGTGGGAAACAGTCGACACCCATCAGGAGCCAAGCTCAACTGGGGGGTGGGAAACAGTCGACACCCAGCAGGAGCCAAGCTCAACTGGGGGTGGGAAACAGTCGACACCCAGCAGGAGCCAAGCTCAACCGGGGGTGGGAAATAGTCGACACCTAGCAGGAGCCAAGCTCAACTAGGGGTGGGAAACAATCGACACCCAGCAGGAGCCAAGCTCAACTGGGGGTGGGAAATAGTCGACACCCAGTAGGATCCAAGCTCAACTGGGGGTGGGAAACAGTCGACATCCAGCAGGAGCCAAGCTCAACTTGGGGTGGGAAACAGTCGACACCCAGCAGGAGCCGAGCTCAACTGGGGGGTGGGAAACATTCAACACCCAACAGGAGTCAAGCTCAACTGGGGATGGGAAATAGTCGACACCCAGCAGGAGCCAAGCTCAACTGGGGGTGGGAAACAGTCGACACCCAGCAGGAGCCAAGCTCAACTGGGGGTGGAAAACAGTCAACACCCAGCAGGAGGCAAGATCAACTAGGGGTGGGAAACAGTTGACACCCAACATAAGCCAAGCTCAACTGGGGGTGGGAAACAGTCGACACCCACCAGGAGCCAAGATCAACTGGGGGTGGGAAATAGTCGACACCCAGTAGGATCCAAGCTCAACTGGGGGGGGGGGGGGAACAGTCGACACCCAGTAGGAGACAAGCTCAACTGGGGGTGGGAAACAGTCGATACCCAGCAAAAGCCAAGCTCAACTGGGGTGGTGTGAGTCAACTCGGGGAGAGGAGCTCGTACAGAGTTCGCGGACTACGACATCACTCCAACGAGGAACTTGGTTTCACCCGAGGAGGTCGTTGGCCGATGTGCAGGAGATGAGCTCGTGCAAGGACTCAGACTTATGATAACTCTACCACTCGAGGACTTTAATCGATGTTGGAGAGGTTTCATCCTGTTACTTGAGAGGCGACGGATGGGTTAATTGCACTGATGTTTTGTAAAGGACTGATAGCTTTTAAAAGAGATGATCTTGAAATTGCCAAATCGGGAAGTTGACATTCAGACCTGTTTCTAAAAAATTTCTCCAGTCGAAGGAGAGATGCAATCGGGGAGACATAGGCCGACATGCAAGGGGGGAGATGATCTCGGCCATCAATGCAGAGGCTCGGTCTTACAAGAGCGCTTAAGTCCCGAGGCATCGTCCTATCATCCGTACTGGGATATTTAGGTGGAACAGGTTGAAGGCTTGTATCCCGATTCAATAGTGGAGATCACTTTCGGCCATACCACCTGGCTGCGAGTGCTAGTGCACGGGCGAAGGGTAATGTTCCTCCGAGGGTCCTTCAGGACGCACTCGAGGCCAACATCTTCCCTTGGGCTTGTTCTTGCCCCTTCTTCAGCAGGTTATCCTGCTTAGACAATAGCTGAGATGCCTAGATTAGTGATTGCTTGGTGAGATCGGCCCTCTATCGAGTCCAAGAGGTTAGCATCTAGGCCTGTTCCAGATAGTTCCTCCAGTCGGAGGAGAGATGAAATCGGGGAGACATTGACCGCCATGCAAAGGGGGGAGCTGATCTCGGCCATCAATGCAGAGGCTCGGTCTTACAAGAGTGCTTAGGTCCCGAGGCATCGTCCTATCATCTGTATTGGGCTATTTAGGAGGGACAGGTCGACTGCTGGTTTCCGGAGTCGATTGCGGGGCTGGCCCTTGAAGCCTTAAGAAATCTTGAGATAGATTAACACACAGAGAGAAACAAGCTTGCCCCAATTATTATATACATATCTACATGATTACAAAGAATACATATGTTACCGCTATGGATATAACCTTTTCAGGTCATCCCCGCTCTAGGTACCTCCCAGTTGTTCTCCCACTTGATCTTGCAGGTAGTAGCCTCCAGTGGCTAGGGCTTCCTGGACAATGAAGAGACCTTCCCAGTTTGGATATAGCTTGCCAACAGTTGCTCCCCTTCCTGCGGCATCCACCTTCTTCATGACCAGATATCCTGCACGGAAATTCTTGAGGCGAACGTTTTTGTCGAAGTGCTTCGCCATGCGCCTTTTGATTTCCTCTTGGCGGGTGGAAGCCAAGTCGCGAAGTTCTTCAATATAGTCCAGTGAAAGTCCTTGAGCTTCTTCATTCTCCAAGCGCCATTCTTCACTGCCATCTCCTGCGGCTATGACCCTCGGGCTCCGAACCTCGAACTCCACTGGGATGAGTGCCTCAGACCCGTGGGATAACTTGAAGGGAGTTTTCCCCGTGGCCGAGTTTGGAGTTATCCTCAGAGCCCAGAGGACCGAGGGGAGCTGCTCTGCCCAATTTCCTTTTAAGTTGGTGACTTTCTTCTTTAGTAAGTTGACGATGAGCTTGTTGGCGGCTTCTACTTGTCCATTGCTTCGGGGATGATGCACAGAGGCGAATCGGAGATCTATCCCTAGTTGTTTGTAGAAATTTCCCAATTCCAAGCTGGCAAACTGTGGACCGTTGTCGGTGACGATGGTGAGGGGGATCCCGAAGCGGCATGCAATCTCTCCCCAGATAAAATTATTCACAATCTGGGAAGTGGTCTTGGCCAAAGCTTTTGCCTCGACTCACTTGGAGAAGTAGTCAATCATAATGAGGATGAATTTTCTCTGTCCACTGGCCTGAGGAAAAGGGCCGATCAAGTCCATCCCCCAGATGGCGAAGGGCCATGAAGCAGTAATCGAGCGAAGATGCTATGCTGGCTGTAGCTGGAGAGGTGCAAAGAGTTGATATTGGGGACATTTCCTGGAGAAAGCTTCCGTATCCTTCCGAATTGTTGGCCAAAAATATCCGTGTCTTAGGATCCTCTGTTCCAACGTACGTGTTCCCGAGTGGCTGCCACACTCTCCTGAATGGATCTCTTCTAGGACGCGAGGGATTTCAGTTTCTAACAAACATCTGGCCAAGGGGCCCAAGATAGTCTTACGGTAGAGCTCTCCTTCTTGTAGCAAGTAATAAGCAGCTTTGTAACAAAACTGTAATACCCCTATCCATCACATAGCATATACCAGTAGCTCCGGCCGGGGCCCGACGCCATATACCACGGAAGACCGGCGGGTTACTCATTGAAACCAATCAACCATTCACAACGTCCTAGACAGAGCATCTAGCTGAAGCAATTTATTAAGTTGCAAAGAATAAAGAACCCAGCCAAGTATGAATGTCCACTACTCAAACCAACAGGAATGTACAATACACAAGTACTGGTCTTATGGCCTTACAATAGTTTGCTCAAATATAAGTGTCTTCAAAACTTCGGCACGCAGGCCGGTCATACATGAGAATACAAGAAAACACTCAAAATTAGGGCTTCGAGCGCCGACTCAGCAACTTGGGCTTTAGCCCGCTATTTACCGCTCGGCTCCGCAGCACCTGCAAGCAACAATCCACCGCATGGTGGCAAACAAAAACAACGGTCAGCCATGCTGACCAAATTATAACGACCCCGCCCCCAACTCGGGGCGGCGATGCTCTTTCTCTGCACTTTGTTAGCATAACCAAACAGTATAGTGTAAACACACTTCATCACAGACGTAGGTACGCACGACCATACTGTAAGAAATCCGGAGCGCCGAGAAGTAGAAATCCGAATACGAATAACAAATCACAAAGCACAAAATAGAACAATCATAAACACAGCGATATACATAGGTTCACCCAAACCGGGTTACGTCCTCTCTTCCCGTCTTCTCTCTTCTTGTATTCACCAGAAAGTTACAGATTACACCAAAGGTTACAAGGATCTAAACCCGATCCTACCTCCTTCCTCTTCTGGATAAGAAAAAATCGTAGAAGAATACCTTCTGGATCGACGCCGACGGAAAATATCGTACACGCCTCCAAAAGAATACGTCGCCGCAAGTCTGTAAAAAATCGTTTCCAACCGTATCCCTAAAAAGGAATACGCCTTAAATAGGCTGCAGCAGCGACGAACGTCGAGCGGGTTCGACGAACGTCGAACGTCGAGCTGGGTTCGACGAACGTCGAACGTCGAGCTGAGTTCGAGGAACGTCGAGCTGGCTGCCCCCGGACCCCCACTGTCGTCGGCGCCAAATATGTCGGAGGGGGATCACACTTTGATTGCTCTAAGCTCACGTGGGCTAACCCGGTGTGAGAAACAAGAGGACCGGAAGTGTTCCACAACCCCAACACACACACCCCGTGCACTCAGGGAACATTCACGACGATTCGGCCAGCGTCACGTCAATTTAAGCCATAGACGTTTCCATCTCACCACCGCCCCTTGGGCGGCCAACCTTATGAGCATTTTGTATTCCTGGCATGGGTCACGTCAATTTAAGCCATAGACCGCCGAAGACCCTTATCTACGCCAACGGTTCCGCCGAATGACAGAGCAGGTACGGTTCCGCCTGACCCGTGCTCATACCGCAATGTCAATTTAAGACATATGCGCGGGTCAAGACTCCCCGAGTCCTATTTCCATCACACAGTTCACATAACCCGGTTATGTTCAAGTTGGCTACCCGGACACCATGTTGGCAAAACCACGCGTTTGCCCAGTTTTCCGGGTGCACCTTGGAGTTAGTACACAAGGCTCCCTGTTACAATCTACCTCGTAGAAAACCCGAAAAACAAACATTCACACGAAGTCTTCTCCAGCCATTTATGCAATGCAACATCACCGATCCAGACCAACTTGTCCGGGTAGGCTTCACACATCATGCCTATGTACGTTCTCGTATGCAGACTCTACACAAGGGGGACTTTACATATCTACCCGAAGGAACGCCACAAACTCACCGCACACTCGCGAGAGAGGACTTCCTATGCAAAGGAAAAGAGGACTTCACATGTACTAGGATGAGAATCGTTACCCTAGCGTTTTTCCTTGACGCTATGGAAATCTATGCGGATGAAAAGCACCGCAATCTCCTTGCCTCCGTAGATCCGAAGTCGGCTCGCGATTTGGAGCTCCGAAACTCTGCCGGTGACCGGATCTAGCCCTCCTTCTTCCTCCTTGCTCTCTCCTCTCTCTAGATCTTAGAAAGAGAGTGAACCCAAGCAAATGAGGTTTTCTAAACCCTAAACTCGGGTATATCCCTGAGGAAACAACCTCTAGCCGTCGAATCTCAAAACAAGGAAACGAACGGCTGCGATTTAGCCCGAAAATCCAAAACCTGGGCCGAACACGGGTTGCGACACGGCCGTGCCCAAGGCCGTGTCACCCATTCGTCTTCAAAACCGTCGTGGCCCAAAAATAACATGGCACTCGACACACCCGTGTCAGTCTTGGCACGCCCTTGTCACCCAGTACACGCCCGTGTAGCTGGGCGTGTTCCTCCAACGACACAGGTCCAAAACAACCAGAGCACGACACGGCCATGTGACATGCCCGTGTCACATGCCGTGTGCTAGACACGCCCTAAGACACGCCCGTGTCCCAGGCCGTGTAGCTACCTTAGCACAAACTGCCAAACAACCTGAGCACGCTTGGGCTCAGGCCGTGCGCCCTCACTCAACGATCGTTGAGTGGAAAGCTTTGAGTGGCTGACACGCCCTGGGACACGCCTGTGTCCCAGGCCGTGTTCACCCCCCGACGATCATTGACCCCCAAACAATCATCGACCATGCGACCAACGCCGAACCCGAGCACGACACGCCCTGGGACATGCCCGTGTCCCAGGCTGTGTCACCTCTACCAAATCTCAGATTTGGCTCAAAACGCCACCCGTCACCCTTTTGAGTTTCGGGGCGTTACAGAAACTTTCTCTGATCACCGTCGCCGACAGGCAATTGTCCTCTCGCTAAGAACGTGATGAATGGATCATTCCATGAGGTTCTTTGCTCGATCTCCATCATCTCCCATTCCTCGATGGATGGTCAGAATAGCTTGGCCACCGTTCCCCTAGCCCGGGGTCCGTACTTGACGAGGTAGTAACCCTCTGATCAGGCCTTTTACTTTCACTAAGTACCTATGCAGGATTGGATCATTCACTTCAAACTCGCCTCTGATCTGGGATGCGACTACCATCGAGTCGGTGAAGGCCTGAATATCCTGAATTGACAACTCTTTGTCGAGACGCAAGCCACCCACCATAGCTTCGTACTCCGCCTGATTATTTGTAATGGGGAAGAGGATCCCGACTGCCTGCTCGATCTGGGTTCCTTGGGGGCTCACCAGAATGACTTCGGCTCCCACGGAATACCTGCCCGAAGCCCCGTCCACGAACATATTCCAAGAGACTGGGTTAGAAGAACCTTCGCCTCCTTCCATCTCGGCCGGGAAGTCGGCTAGAAAATCTGCTACCGCCTGTGCCTTGATTGCTACCCTTGGAGAGTACGAAATGTTAAACTCGCTGAGCTCCACCACCCACTTTGCCAATCTGTCGGAATGCTCCACTCCATCTAGGATACTACGTAGGGGGTGGTCGGAGACAACCCTGATGGAGTGAGCTTGAAAGTAGGGACGGAGCCTCCATGCCGAAAAACTAGAGCAAATACCAACTTCTCCAAGATAGGATACCTAGCTTCCGCCTGACGCAGCACTCTACTAACGTAGTAGATGGGGAGCTGCTTCTTGCCTTCCTCTCGGACCAGCACCGAGCTAACTGCCTCCGTTCCCACTCCCAGATAGAGTAGGAGGTCCTCATCTCCCCGCAGGCTTTGAAGGAGAGGAGCTTGAGTTAGTTGTTGTTTGAGCTTCCCGAAGGCCTCCTCGCACTTCGCGGTCCACTCAAACTTCTGATTCCCCCGGAGAGTCTTGAAGAATGGAGAGCACTTCTCTCCTGCCTTGGACAAGAACCGGTTAAGGCCCGCCAGCTTCCCCTCCAGCCTTTGGACCTCCTTGGGATCATTTGGGGATGCCATCTCCAAAATGCCTTGACCTTGTCTGGGTTAGTTTCCACCCCCTGGGAGTGAGGAGGTGACCTAAAAAATTCCCCCTTCCTGCACCGAAAACGCACTTGGCCGGGTTGAGTCACATCTTGTACTTCCTTAGGGTGACGAAGGTCTCCATTAGATCGGTTATATGTTCCACGACGCTCTTGCTTTTGATAAGGAGATCATCTACATAGACTTCCAAGTTCCGCCCCTTCTGCTCTTTGAAGATGTAATCCATCATTCTCTGATAAGTTGCGCCCGCATTCTTGAGCTCGAATGACATCATCTTATAGCTATAACAGCCATCGCTGGTAATGAAAGAGACGTCAGGACAATCAGGGCGATGCATCCGGATCTAATGATACCCTGAAAAAGCATCAAGAAAACTCATCACAGGATACCCGATGGCGGAATCAACCAGCGCGTCGATTTGAGGCAAAGGGTAGCAATCCTTTGGGCAGGCTTTATTCAATATGGAAAATTCAATACATAGACGCTAGCCCCCTCTGGGCTTTTTCACCATTACAACATTGGAGACCCAGCCTGGATACTAGATATCCGAAACAAAACCTGCTCTCAGCAGCTTCTCAACCTCCTCTCTGATTGGTCCGGCTAGCACAGCAGCGCTCTTCCTCTGCTTCTAACGAATGGGAGCCACTGCGGGATCCAGGTTGAGGCAATGGCAGACAATATCGGCGGTAACCCCTAGCATCTCGGTGGCGCTCCAAGCGAAAATATCGACGTTGTCTTTCAGGTAGGCGACCATCTCTATCTTCCCTTCTAGCAGCAGGGATCCTCCAACCTTGAGCAGACCGGGCTCTTCTCCTCGGGAGATCACCTCCACCTCTTCCACCTCCTCGGCAGCACACAACCCCTTCTCTTTCTCTAGCAGCTCCTACAATCTCTCCGCATCCCCCATCCAGCTGATGGTACTGACGACATTCAGGTAGCACTCCCTAGAGGCCTTGGGATCTCCCCGGATCCTGATCTGGACATCTCCTCCGCAGTACTTTAGGCACTGGTGGTAAGATGATGGAAAGGCCTTGAAATAGTTGATGAGGGGCCGCCCGAAGATGGCGTTGTATTCGCTTGGCACGTCGATGAAGACAAAGCAGCATCGGATCGAAGTCCCACCGAGAGTAACCAGTAGCTCTACCATCCCTTCCACTTCTTTCTTCTCGCCTGAGAAGCCAAAGAGAGGCCTATCTGCTGCTTGGACCCGAGATGCTTCCACCTGAAGCCCTACGAAAGTTCTTTTGAAGATGACGTTCACCGAGCTCCCATTATCTGTGAGGATTCGGTCGACCGTGAAGTATTCGATGGCGGCTTGAATAACTAGGGCATCATGGAAGGGGTTTTCATTCCCTAGTATGTCCTCCTCTTAGAAAGTAATCTCAACCAGCGGCGGCGGGTGCTGCGACGTCGAGGCGACGTTCTTCCTGTAAGTCTGATGGAGACTTCCTTTATGGGAAGCTCCGAGCCCGACCCCTCCGTTTATTACCCCGACATGCCCACCTCCCGGGCCATGTACCACCTCTCCGCGACCTCCCAGGTCTACACGATCCTCTCTCTCTCCTCCTCACCAGAGCTTGAAATGCTACCTGCCCAACCGGGGCCTCCTGCCTCTGCTGCTCCCTCTCCATAACTCCTACTTCCAACCTCCTCCTCGCCTCCCAGAACTCGTGGCAGACCAACGTCCCATGCCCCTCTACTCGATGGATGTCGTAGTATAAGGGGATCTCCACCTCCGAACGCATTGCTCGCTGCTCCCTTTGGCGACGCTTGCCTTGATGGATGATGGCCATCGCCTCCCTTCTTCCTCCTCCTCGGCCTCCCCCTTGCCGGTTGTCATTCCCCCTTTCTTCTTGAAAACACGGCCCCCCGCGCGGCCTCCACTGGGGACGATTCTCAGGATATTGGAACCGCCTTTCCTCCCTCCTTGTCTGAACCTCTGCTGGTCCCCTCTCCTCTTGTCTTTGAGGCCTCTCCTGCCTCTTTTCTTCCACCCTCCTTGGATCATCTCTCGTCCTCTCATCTCTTCTTCTCGAGCCTTCCTTCCTCCTCTCGACCTGCCTCTCGGGCATCCTTTTATCCTTCCTCTCCGAAGGTCTTGCTCTCTCCGCCTTCATCGGATCGCTCTAGTCTAGTCGCGCAAGGAAGTACTTGTTCTTATCCTCTCCTCCGACGAAGGTATTCTCCCTCTCTATCATCTCCTCAAAGGACTTGGGGGGGGGGGGTGGTTGGATCCCATCTCCATGCTGAACAAGCCCTGCTTCAACCCAAACTTCAGGGCCACCATTAGAGTAAAACTATCCACCTCCTCCACCTCCAAAATCTCCTCCTGGAAATGGTCGATATAATGGTCGAGACTCTCCTGCTGCCATTGGGTAATCTTGAAGAGGGCTGTTGCCTCCTTTTTCCTTTTCTTGGACGTCGCGAACTTGCTATAAGCCCACGATAAAGGTCGGAGAAACAGTGGATGGAACCCGCGGGCAACTGATGGAACCAGTCCCTTGCGTTGCCTTTGAGGGTGATGGAGAAGAACCAGCACTTGAATGCGTCGGACATATTACGGATGGAAATGACGTCTTCAAACCACTAGAGATGCCTGACCGGGTCATCTCTGCCGGAATAATAGGTGAGAATGGGTTCTCTGAATCCTTCAGGGACGGGGGTGGCGAGGATCTCGTCACAGAAGGGGCTCATCCCTCCCTGGCGGTAGCGAGTTTCATCCTCGCTGGAGATGTCATACTCGCCCCACTGGCGAGTATCACGATATCTCGTCGGCGACATTGGGTCCCTAAAACGGACCCCTTGGTTGCCCGCCAGATGGTGCCGAGACTGCATCAACCGCTACTCCCTCGCCCAAGCGGGCTCCTTCCCAGATCGCCTCGACGGCGCTTCCTCGTCGAGCGGTGTCACGCGACGGGGGGAGGTCGCCGTGACCTCGGGGCGATGAGAAAACCCAGCAAGGATGGTCTTCTCGATACTCTTCGCGAATTCTTCAAACGCGGCTACCGTCACGAACTCGCCAGCTCGCGCGAGCTCGCCAACTCCCGCCGAGTTGCCTGCTAATTTCCCATGCTCGCCAACATTGGCCATCTCACTAAACCACCAAACTTTCCTCCTTGGCTGCGATCCACGCTCACCACACCAAGTGTTGAATCCAGGAAAATCCCAACCTCAGAATTCGGATCAAGGCTGCCTAAGGTTACCGGTTCGGGGGTAAGGCTAGTCGTCTGAGATGACAAGGATGAAGAACGACAAACAAACAGGACCCTAGATGCTGTGGCAGGAAGGTCCCATCATGTACCCGGATGCTTTGAAGAAGCAACCCCTCCACAACCTAAGTGTCCGAGCAGGGTACGAGGAAGACTAGCTGGTGAACTAGGCGCAAGGTCGCGACCTAGTCTCTGAGGAAAAAGGGATCCTGAGGCTCAGCTGGTGTCCAAGGAAAAGCTTGCGAGTATCCTGATGAGAATTGCCAGTCCCCTTCCTCGTACCCCCGGGGTCCTATTTATAGGCAAATCCAAAGAAGGGGGGGGGGGGTCATATTAATACCCCATCCCCTGGCGACTTTTTGGAGGAACTCGCACGGGCTGAGCGAGTATCTCGCCTAGTTGCCTACCTGGCGAGTATGCGAGGGGAGCTCGCCATAGTCGCCAGGCCTTCCTCTGCTTGACGCGCTGACTCCTGGCTTCTGTCTTGACTTGTTGACCGTGACTTCTGCTGACCTGGCTATGGTAGGACCCATCCTCGACGAATACGGGTTGTATAACGCGATCACAATGCCTCTACACACATGACACACTCACAATGCCTTCATACTCATAGAGCGCTCGCAATGCCTCTACGCTCACAGCGCGCTCACAATTCCTCTGTGCTCGCGACGCGCTTACAAGTCTTTCACGCTCACAATGCACTCATAGCACTCCTATACACGCGAGTGTGCAGAATTCCTTTCGAGCGTGCACTAAAATTTCCCTTTTTGCCTCTTATATCCACAAAGATTGCCGGATTGATCGCTTGCACCATCGTCATCGCTGCCGCCTCTTCCTCAACTGCCCGGGGAATAATTATCTTATCCGTAAAAATTGTGACCAGTGTATCCTAGATCGAGGAATATGATTTGTCTGTTCGGTATTTATGGTGGTTACAATAGTGCAATTACCAAGCCTCCTCTATCAAAAGCTATAGAAGGAGTCTCGAGCCCTCATTGGGGGGGGGGGGGAATTGCCTTCAACGCTCGAAGATTCTGTTATGCCCCTTACCCTTGGATCGTGTCACTGACGGAGGAGCGATGGTGGCGGAGGGGAGCGCTGGTCGATCGGGCGAAGTCTGCTGTCGGCGGGATCGTTGCGGGTGTCTGCTAGGGCAACACGGGAAAGAAACCTGTGCGTTTAGATAGAGAGAGAGGGGAAGAGGGGAAATAAGAGAGAGAGCTTTTTCTTCTAATTTCTTGTTCCCTTAAAATGTCCAAAGCACACATATAAATAGGTTCCAAAATGTGCCCCCCATTTAGGCTTATGACAATGGGTCAAGTACGGTAAAAATAAATACGCAGAAAGTAAAGATAAACAACGCGAACATGCCACATAACATCACCACCCCCGTTCGAAGATAGCTTGTCCTCAAGCTCGATCAAAAGGCATTGGGGCCCCGACTTCACCCGTCGTGTCATCCTGGGGTGGGTCATTGACTTCCAGCCAAAATAGGCGTTTGCATCTGTGTTCCGACGTGAAAGGATCATCACAATTGTAGCATAGACCCTTCTCGTGACGTTCGACCATCTCGGTGCGGGACAAACGACAACAAACAGTAGGCCGCGAAGGAGCGTCCTGGAATGGAGCCGTGTCAGGCCAGCTGGCAAGAGAGGAAGCTCCCGAAAAGCCTCGACGTCCCAAGGGCGGACGGTCTAAAAGCAGGCGGTTTTCACAATCCCTGGCGAGGCTCATAGTTGTGTTGAGATTAAGTGGTAGGAGGAATTCCACATCCCAACGTAAACGCTCGTGGAGGCCGGCAGTGAAGAGTGGAACCTGTTGCTCCGGTAAGACAGACGTCGCCCGAGACAGAAGAACCTAAAATTTTTCCAGGTAGGTGTCGATGGAACCGTCCTGTTTGAGGTTCGCAAGATCGTCGAGTGGGTTGCCCTGTAGAGCCGGGCCGAACCGAAGGGTGCAGGCCATGCTGAAATCTACCCATGAAATATTGGGATGTTCCCGCAGAAGTTGAGTGAACCATAATTGTGCTGGGCCGAGTAAATGGAAGGAAGCGATGCCGACGCGTTCTTCATCTAGTGTGCGGCGGTTTGCGAAAAAAATATCGCAATGCGTAAGCCGCGGAAGAGGGTCTTCGCTGCCCTCGCAGATGGTGAAGTCCATCCGAATAGTACGTGCGTAGGTGGGATAGTCCGCGCCTGGAGGAGCGGCGGAGTCCACCCGGCTTGCCGAAGGATGGTAGGCCGTAGCCAGAGGCGAAGGAGACGGCATGCCTTGTAGGGCATCCAAACGGGTATTGAGGGCATCCATCTTGGCGTTCTGAGTCGCGAACATAGAGTGGAAAAGAGCCATGAGCTCGACGAGGGAGGGAGAAGCATCTGTCATCGGAGATAGGGAAGAACGGTTGGCCGGTGGTGCTGGAAGGAGGCCGGCGGACGAAAAGAGGCGCGGAGCTGTAGGAACGGGGCTGGATAACCGGGAGGCAGCCACCAAATCGGCTGAAGAAAGGTTGTCAGAGTTGGACGACGGGTCGACGAGCGGGTTGGGCTAGCCATGCGTTGCCGACGGAGTGGATGTCTTTTCCCGTGCGCAGGAGGAATGACCGACAGAAACAGCGGACGGTGCGGAAGAGGCGCGTGAGTGTGGGTGCGGGCGAGTGGAGGAGAGGCCGGAGATGCCGACGTTGGCCTCTGATACCAAGTTGTTATGCCTCTTGCCCTTGGATTGTGTCACCGGCGGAGGAGCGATGGTGGCAGAAGGGAGCGCTGGTCGATCGGGAGAAGTCTGCGGTCGGCGGGATCGATGCGGGGTGTCGCCTAGGGCAACACGGGAAAGAAATTAAACCCGTGGGTTTAGAGAGAGAGAGAGAGAGAGAGAGAGAGAGAGAGGGAGAGAGAGAGAGAGAGGAAGAAGGGAGATGAGAGAGAGAGAGTTTTTTCTTCTAATTTCTTGTTTACTTAAAATGTCCAAAACACGCATATAAATAGGTTCCAAAATATGCCCCCCATTTAGGCTTACGACAATGAATCAAATACGCTAAAAATAAATAGGCAAAAATTAAAGATAAACGGCGCGAACACGCCACTTAACATATTCCTTCAAAGATATCATTCGAGACTTGAAAATCTCCTTTGGACTTTGAAGATCTCATTCCTCTTCGAAGATCTCGTTTGAAAGTCACTCGAAGATCTCTCTTTCTTTCGAAAGGTGACTAAAAGTCCCCGCTTCTTTCTCTACCAAGTCTTCTTTTAACGAGCGGTGACCTGTCACCGTCAAGCATTCTACTACTTGTAACGTCCAGAAAAATAGTGTAATTTGGTCGACATCGATCAGATCCCGTGGTTTTTCACCATTTTCGAGTTTTCCACGTAAAAAGTCTTTTTGCCTGTTGTTAGTCCCTACTTTGACTATTTGTGCGCTAGGTTCGCTCTTGAACTAAGATAGTGTGTTTCGACCAGTCCGCGGGGGCGACGAGCAAGCCGCAACAAGCAACACATTTATCTTACACCCTTACCATTCTCGAATTCCAATAACATCAATGTTGAAGGAGGTGAAAGCTATCTTCTGCGAAGTCTAAGCCGAGGAAGGAAGGTGATATATATTTGTCTCTCATCAGGGGTGGACCCACGTGCAGGCATACCCGGACACGTGCCCGAGTTGAAATTATCGTGATTTTGGATAGTGGTCCGCCCCTTAAAATAATTTTCCACGTTCCGCCTTCCAGTCTTCTCCTTACGCTGATGCCTGAGCCCCAAATCCCTCCATTCGCCCCTGACTGCAACTAGAGGATGACTCGTACTCACCTGGCGTTCGACGGACGATGACGATCGACAAACGACAGCAAGGGCTGCTTCAATCTTCAAGGATCAAGGTCGTCTGGCTCTTGCATCTTTTCGTCTTTCTGCAACTTCCGTTCCAATTATTGATACTTTAGCATTCCCACTTAGAATCCCTAAATTTACTTTAACAAACAGTCTTCATCCTCATGCAGTAAGAGATCTAGAAGAATGACAGCATCATAGAGGAAAAAATTCCCTCAAGTTCTTCATCTTAACCGCCGTCGGCGGCCGGCCCTCCCGGCCTCCGCCTCGACCGGCCCCGCCGTCGGGGCGGCCGCAGCAAGCCGCCACAAGGCCGCGGCCGGCCAAGGCCGACCTAGCCTCGGCCGGCCATGGCCGGCCAATCCGCGGCCAAGCCCGGCCGCGGCAGATCGCCGGCAAGGCCACGACCGGCCTCGGCGATCTGCCACGGTTGGGCCGTGGCCGGCCATGCTGCGGCTGGGCCGTGGCTGGCCTTGTTGTGGCTGGCCACGACCACCCTAGCCGCGGTCGGCCAGGCCGCGGCTGGGCCGTCGCCGGCCACGACTGCCCTAGCCACGGCCGGCCACGACCACCCTAGCCGCGGCCGGCCATGCCATGGCTGGGCCGTGGCTGGTCGTGCCGTGGCCGGCCACAGCAGCCCTTTCCACGGCCGGCCACGACCCCCCTAGCCGCGGCCGGCCCTCTGGCGGACCGCCGCCATCGGCCGCCCGACTGGCCACCCCCCCCCCCCCCCCCCCCCCCCCCCCCGCCACCGGCCACCCGGCCGCCGCCGCCGTCATGGCGTCTCGCCGCCGTAGGAGGTCTCCCCACCGTCCGATCAAGGGGAGGCCCTTATCGCCGTCCGATCAAGGGGGTAACCACCCACTACCCCACCACTTTAGTGGTGGGGCCCGCCATGATCCTCCCCTGTAAGCTATAAAAGGACCCCCAGGAGATCCTCATTTCTCATCTTTCTCTTCTCCGGATTGTCTCCTTCTTCCTCAGGTGAGAGCTCTCCTGCCTCCTCCACCGAGTCGGCCACCGCTCGTCGTGAACCACCAGCAGCCGCCATCGGCCACTAGCGGCCACCAGTGACCACCAGCTACTCCCAGCGGCTATAAGCGCCCCACCAATACATTGTCAGCAAAAGGACGCCCCAGACCTCGAGGAAGCCGAAGGAAGAAGGCATCTGAAGCCAGCAAGCGCACACCGCCTGGAGCGCACGCACCAGAAATGTCCCGCACACTCCCACGTCTAAGTCACTTCCGCGGTACAGTTTGTTGCCCGCAGGAAGCTATAGTCTCTCTCTCTCCCCAAGTTGTAACGGGAGCGGCCTATCGCCCCGATTCGCCAAACATACTGTAATCACCGGAAGCTAGTGGAATTTGATCGGCACAGACTCAGTCACGTGGTTTTTTACCCATTTAAGGGGTTTTTTCACGTTTTCAAGACTTGTGTCTACTGTTCATCTTCATTGACTGTGTGCGCGCTCGACCGCTCCGTGAGTTAAGATGGTTCAAGTTAATCCGGTCCGACCGGGGCATCGAGTTAGTCCGCAACAGTTTGGCGCCGTCTGTGGGAAAACGATTTCCCCAACATCCTTCGAAGGACAAGATCACAAGCATCGCCCTTTCCAAGTTCAGTCTTAATGGCAAAGAGAAGCACCCGTACCACTGAAGGCTCCGCCCTTGGCGGTCACCCCGAGCCTGCACGTTCACATTCTCTGGTGGACGTGCGGCTGACGACTGAAGCCGCATTAACTCCTGTCACCACCCTGGAAGAACGCATCCGCCAGATGGAAGAACAACAAGTCAAAATGCTCACCCTGCTCCGAAACTTGGGAGCATCAATCATCCCCTCGCCTACGTCAAATCACGCTCCGACGCAAGAATTCTTGCAGAAAGAAGGACAAACTCTCAGGGGACAGGAAGAATCGCGTCAAGATGTGCCCCGTAGGCGCAACCCTTCCACTACTGGGGGGAAACACCAGCTCCAAGAATACTCACCCCAGAATATCACCCACACTAATGCTGTGCGTGCAACACAAAGTGGCCCAAAATCCCTCCGGCCAAGGAAGCCTCAGCCCTCCGAGCAAGCTGATTTGCTACCACCAGAATAGCTTTTCCCTCCAATGACACATTGCATGCACAAGGAATACGACATAGAGAAGGAATTCTCAAGCACGAGCAGCTCCCCCGCACCCGCCGCATCACTCCAAGAAATATACACTCATCACCTTGCCTGTCCACATTATGAAGAGATGGCTGGAAACGTGGCAAGCCCTGATATCTCGGCCACAGAGCAACGACTAAGCAAATATCAGCCCAACTACAACTCACCAAAGTCCTGGGCAGCCCCAGGCTCGGAGGACGGCATCGAAATCCGTAGTTTCAGCGGAACAGGCAACCCACTGACACACCTAGAGTATTTCGAAACTATCATGCGCACCTGCAACGCTTCAGATCAACTCATGGTACATGCATTTCTAACAACATTAAAAGGGAGAGCTCGAGCCTGGCTTCATTCCCTACAAGGGGAAAAGACCGACAGCTACATCGAATTTGCCACCCTCTTCATCAAAAGATTCATGACGATCAAAATGCCCTCACAAGAAAATCCAAGACCAATTAGAAGACAGAAAAGGAAGAAAGAAGAGGAACCAACTCCCACAAGACAAGAAGAACAACGACATAGTAGGCGTCGCCGCGATAACCGTCAACGTGACCCTCCAAGGAATGGGGGCAGCATCCACTTCAGGAATATACCCCACTGAACACCACCCGTACTAATGTGATGTATGCAGTTCAAAATGATCTGGCATTCCAACGACCAAGAGCACCGCGGTCAAACCCCAAGGCTGACCAGACAAAATACTGCGAGTAACACCGGGGATATGACCACAACACCAATGAATGCAAAGGACTAAAAGAGGAAATCCAACGAATTGTTAGTCTAGGAGCGGTTGATCAATTCCTGTCAAAAAAAAGGATCGCCTACCAGACAGAGTGTAAGATGTACAACAGTCAAAGTGGGAGAACCGTCTACCGAGTTGAGCCAAGTCTTAGTCGATAAAGAAATTAACGTCAATATACTATTTTTATCAACACTGCTTCAACTCAAGCTAACCATCGACCACCTCAAGCTAATGTCTGCTAACGCACGTGTTTCGGGGGACAGCCCAGTTCAAGTCATCGGCACCATCACTCTCCCAGTCACTCTAGAAGAAGCACACAGGCAGGCATCCTATGACGTGTAGTTCGTTGTCCTCCAAGCTGATTCTGATTACCCAGCAATACTCCAACAATCACTCTTGGATGTCTTCCAATCCTGGTCTTGCCACCTCCATCCTTAAGCTGTTTCCTTTATTCGTTCATTTTGTTTATTGAATATTGTAAAAATCACAAGCTCAGGCTTGTGAAGACTATCTTTTCATCATTTACCTTGGCAGTATGTAAATCAAGAAATGACTTTTCCAGACTAGGTCGCACCACTAAATCAAACACATGGCGTCAACCAAGCCGCGAGCAACCCTCGCGCAACACCGTGGGGGCATTCCCCACTCACGAAGAAGCCCCGAGCATCCCTCGCGCAAACTAAGCCACGAGCAACCCTCGCACAACACCGTGGGGGCCTGCCCCCCTCACGAAGAAGCCGCGAGCATCCCTCACGCAAACCAAGCCGCGAGTAACCCTCGTGCAACACTGTGGGGGCCTGCCCCCCCCCCTCACGAAGAAGCCGCGAGCATCTCTCGTGCAAACAAAGCTACGAGCAACCCTCGCACAACATCGTGGGGGTCTGCCCCCTCACGAAGAAGCTGCGAGCATCCCTCGCGCAAACTAAGCCGCGAGCAACCCTCGCGCAACACCGTGGTGGCCTGCCCCCCTCACGAAGAAGCCGCGAGCATTCCTCGCGTAAACTAAGCCGCGAGTAACCGTCGCGCAACACTGTGGGGGCCTGCCCCCCTCACGAAGAAGCCGTGAGCATCCCTCGCGCAAACTAAGCCGCGAGCAACCCTCGCGCAACACCGTGGGGGGCTGCCCCCTCACGAAGAAGCCGCGAGCATCCCTCGCGCAAACTAAGCCTCGAGCAACCCTCGCGCAACACCGTGGGGGCATGCCCCCCTCACGAAGAAGCCGCGAGCATCCTTCGCGCAAACCAAGCCGCGAGCAACCCTCGCACAATACCGTGGGGGCCTGTCCCCCTCACGAAGAAGCCGCGAGCATCCCTCACGCAAACTAAGCCGCAAGAAACCCTCGCGCAACACCATGGGGTCCGACCCCCCTCACGAAGAAGCCGCGAGAATCCCTCGTGCAAACTAAGCCGCGAGCAACCCTCGCGCAACACCGTGGGGGCCTGCCCACTCACGAAGAAGCCGCGAGCATCCCTCGCGCAAATTAAGCCGCGAGCAACCCTCGCGCAACATCGTGGGGGTCTCCTCCCTCACGAGGAAGCCGCGAGAAACCCCGCGCAACCTAAGCCGCGAACATCCCTCGCGCAAACTAAGCTGAGAGTATCCCTCGTACAAGCTAAACCACGGGTACCCCGCATACTAAAGAAATGCACGAGTATCCTTCACACAAAGCAAAGCAGCAAGTATCCTTCGCACAAACCAAGCATCCCACGCCCGGTCAAAGCCGCGCGGTCACCACCAATCAGCACGGACAAATGTCCAAAGAAATATGAAAAGGAAACAATGTCATAACAAAACAAAGCTAAAATAAAACTGGTACAATCAGTGCCTAGAGGCAAAACAACAAAGCATACAATAACAAGTGTGAATTGCCACTACTCTCCCTCGGCATCTAAGTCAGAACGCTCGTCATCAGAATTATTTGCAAAGCTGAAACTGGATGTATCACACCCAAGGCGCTTGCTAACGACGCGAAAAGCCTTCGAAACACCGCGTCGGAGCGCCAGCTCGCGTATATCGTCCATCTGAGGCTCTACCTCCTTGGACCAAATATCATCACGAACCTCCTCCGCGATCACGCTACGGTCTCACATATAGTCCAGTGACTCCAGGTACTCCGCAAGCCCGACGACCTTCAGTTCCGATGCATGACTATCAGAAGACAACATCTCAATGCGCCTTTGCCGTACAAAGCTGAGTCTCAAGGCCTGAGACCTCCTCTCGTGCCGCCTGTAGCTGGGTCCCTAAGCCAGATATCTCCTCCTTTGAATTTTTTAGCATCTGGGTGGTCCTCTCCACCAGAATCTTCTCCATGTCCAAGGCAACACGGGTATCCTCTAGCTCATACTTCAGCTCCGAACCGATCCGACGGAACCGCGCAATATCCCGGTCATGTTCCTCCTTCAAGGAGGCAAGCGAGCTCATCGACAACGGAAGCTTCTCTTGTAAAGCAAGATACCCGTCTTTCAGGCTCACATAATGATCATTCCAGGTCACTGCAATCTGCGCCTGGGTCTCTATCTGCAAAAGGAAAAAACAAAATCAGCCTCCATCAACAAAAAAGAGCAAGAGAAAAAGGGAAGTCACACCCCTACCGCATCACTCATCTCCCTCAAGGAAGAGGACATCAGTGGAACCGCTGTGCTGGTAGACACCCGAGGAACTATGGAAGCAGGTATCTGCACCTCTGGGGTTGAATCATCAGAAGCTACCAACACAACATCAAGATCACCAGTAGGGGCCGCCACTGCTTTCCTCTTACAACCCCCTCCTTGAAAAGTCGCCGCGGCCTGAACTGTGTCCGCTGAGATACCACATCCCATCAGCCGCTTTTCCTCCACGTAGACATAGATATTGAAGAGACGATTGCCCAGCTCGCGAGGCTCAGAGAATCCCAGCACCGGGGAAAAATCCCGCTCTTTCCCTTTCACACGACGTCAGCGGTCAGGAAGCGCATTCCAGACCTCAGGAAGACCCCAGGAATTCCTCACATATCCGAAAAAAATGTTGTCATAATGACGATCCTTACGAGCCTCAAAATCCAACCAAACCTTGTTGCTACGCACCTCCATCCGCTCACCACCATCAGAGCGCACGTCACACCAATCTTGGAACTGGTCCAAAGAAAACCGGCTCCCATGCTCGCGGAAGAAGACGACTAAGCCCATAATCCGGGCAATCCCAGCCGAAACAAACTGAGAGAGAGGCACTTTGCAAAACTTCAAAATCCCAATCATCTCCTCGCAGGGCAGGAAGCGGAAGCCAGATCTCAGGGAGACTTCGCAGATCGTCAACCAACCACAGGGAGGATTCTGAACCCGCTCCTCGGGACGCGGGATCCTCACTTCCAAATCAGCAGGAAGCCCGTACTTTGCCCTCTGGATGTCAACACCATCGTCAGTCAAAGAAGCGCATAGGCACATCGGGCCAGAAGAGCGCTTCGATACCTGTGCTAAGCAAAAATAAAAAGTCAGCCCAAAAATAAAAAACCGCATGACCAAACTCCAAAAGCACGCGTAGCCACGCAAAAGAGGGCACCCGCACAAATACGCATGTGATAGGGAAGTGCACGACCACGCAACGCAGACCGCGCCGGCGCACGGCCTGTTAGCGCACGCGGCCTGCTCACGCGCGCGGACCGCACGCGCGCGGCCCGCTCGCGCACGCGCGGCGCGCTCACGCGTGCACGGCCTGCGTGCGCGCGCGACCTGCGCGCACACGGTCTGCTCGCGCGCGCACGGCCCGCGCGCGCGCGGCCTGCCCGCGCAGCCCGCGTGCGCGTCCTGTGCGCTTAGCCGCGGGCAATCGGCACGGGCACAGCCGGCGCGGGGAGGTGCCGATTCACCCCCGGCCGGCCTACGCACGCGCATTCCGCGCACCCCGCCGGCACCTACGGCCCCCGCACGCGCCCAACACGCACGCGCCCAACACGCACGCGCCAAGAAGCCTTGCGTCGTCATAATTCGGCAAACCTCCCGCCTGATAACTTGGAAGCACTGGCCGCCATCGCCGCCTCGGTCTTCTCACCGGAAACCACCATGACACCATAAAGTAAGAAAAATCTCTCCTCTCACGCTCACTTCGCTCCCGGATAGCAGAGATTTGGGGGGCAATTGATGTGTTCCACCATCATTTATAGGAGAAAGAAGCCCCCCATGATCTCCACCCAAGGAGGATCATGGGTGGGCCACTCCCCCCATGATCTCTCATGATGAGAGTTATGGGGGGGGGGGGGGGTCCCGCTCCCTCCCCTCATGGGGGAAAACCGCCACCACCGGGAGAACCGCCGCCGTCGGGCGGCTTAACCGCCGTCGGCGGCCGGCCCTCCCGGCCTCCGCCTCGACCGACCCCGCCGTCGGGGCGGCCGTAGCAAGCCGCCGGCTAAGCCGCGGTCGGCCATGGTCGGCCAATCCGCGGCCAAGCCCGGCCGCGACAGATCGCCGGCAAGGCCACTGCCAGCCTCGACGATCTGCCGCGGTTGGGCCGTGGCCGGCCATGTCGCGGCTGGGCCGCGGCTGGCCTTGCCGTTGCCGGCCACGACCACCCTAACCGCGGTCGGTCAGGCCGTGGCAGGGCCGTGGCCGGCCGCGACTGGCCACGGCCACCCTAGCCGCGGTCGGCCATGCCGCGGATGGGCCGTGGCCGGTCTTGCCGTGGCTGGCCACGGCTGCCCTAGCCACGGCCGGCCACGACCCCCTTAGCCGCGACCGACCGCCCTAGTCGCGGTCGGCCCCCTGGCGGATCGCCGCCCGGCTGGCCGCCCCCGCCGCCTGCCACCCGGCCGCCGCCGCCGCCATGGAGGCTCGCAGCCGTAGGAGGTCTCCCCACCGTCCGATCAAGGGGAGGCCCTTCTCGCCGTCCAATCAAGGGGGTAACCACCCACAACCCAACCACTTTAGTGGTGGGGCCCGCCATGATCCTCTCCTGGAGGCTATAAAAGGATCCCCATGGGCTCCTCATTTCTCATCTTTCTCTTCTCCGGGTCTTCTCCTTCTTCCTCAGGTGAGAGCTCTCCTGCCTCCTCCACCGAGTCAGCCACCGCTCGCCGTGAACCACCAGGAGCCGCCATCGGCCACTAGTGACCACCAGCTACTCCCAGTGGCTATAAGCGCCCCACCAGTACGTTGTCAGCAAAAGGATGCCCCGGACCTCGAGGAAGCCGAAGGAAGAAGGCATCCGAAGCCAGCAAGCGCGCGCCGCCCGGAGCGCACGCACCAGAAACGTCCCGCGCACTCACACGTCTGAGTCACTTCCGCGGTGCAGTCTGTTGCCCGCAGGAAGATATAGTCTCTCTCTCTCCCCCCAAGTTGTAACGGGAGCGGCCTGTCGGCCCGATTCGACAAACTTACTGTAATCACCGGAAGCTAGTGGAATTTGACCGGCACAGACCCGGTCACGTGGTTTTTTACCAATTTAAGGGGTTTTTCCACGTCATCAAGACTTGTGTCTACTGTTCATCATTATTGACTGTGTGCGCGCTCGATCGCTCCGTGAGCTAAGACGGTTCAAGTTAATCCAGTCCGACCGGAACATCGAGTTAGTCCGCAACAAAACTTATTTTAAATAACAACTTCATCAATCACAAATGAATCACTTGATGTCTTGCTCTTTAAAAAGTTGTCATATTTTAAGAGAGTTTACTCTTATAAGCCAAACTTCATTCATTGATTTCAACAGGGAAAAGTCATGATACAAGCAGAAATTAGAACTCATTTTATTTATTTATTTCTCGTGAAAGATCTAGTTTCATTGTGATTGTAATAATATATTTTTTGTTTTTGAATTAAAAAAAATTAAAAGTCTATATTTTTTACATGATGCCCGAATCGGATGAAAATCCTGAAAGTCTCGTTACCATCCATCGCAATTGCGCACTTGAGGTGATCCTTCGCAACATTTAACATTGTTATCAACTTTTCCCATGGGGAAGAGAAGAATCATGATATTGTTGATTTGGCAATAGGAAGTGTTGGTGCAATCTTGGCAGCCATAGACAAGGTGACCATAGCTGGTGGTGCATAGGGGTGCGAGTTGAGTTGAGCTGGCTCGAAAAAAGCTCGATTGGAGCTCGGATATTATTGTTCATGAGCTCGCGAGCTTTTTATTCCTATATTTTTTTAAAAAAAATAAAAAATACCAAGAAAATCAGGCTCATGAGCAAAAAACTTCATAAGCAGCTCGAGCTCGATAAGTAGACATTGAGCTCGAGCTTGGGCCAAGCCAAAATAAGCTCGACAAGCTCGAGCTCAAGCTTGAAAATTTTGCCAAGCTTGACTCATTTGCACGACGAATAGTACTACGCTATCACTGCGCGCCGAAGTCTCTATCTTTCTTCTTTGATTTTGATTTGTTCATTGAAAGAAATGAGATTCTTTTGAGTCAAATATACTTTAACCTACTATTACTGCTACGGCTACTAAATAATAAACATAATATTATTTTTATCATCATCAATATTATATATTATAATTAACTAAATTCAAATATTCAACGTTTTGTTTTGCAAGTTGGCTTTAGTTGGAATTTGTTACGCCAGGAATTAGTCTGCAGACCTAATTCTTGTATTTTTTAGTGTAAAAAAGACGAATAAACTGATAGTGATATTTATGGGTCATGAGTCATGACTCACGAGATATTTTGAGGGATGGCCCCGCCCCTATATTTGGGGTTGGGCCTCCCAAATTGTCCCCGGTGTCATTTTTGCTTGTTCCTCAGATATCAGTTTGGGATATTATTAGAAAAACCTCATTAACCACACTAATCTCTACACAAGCAAATAACGCTCGCCGGGGAGCAAAAACTTTAGGTCCGGCCCTAAATATGGCAAAATTTTTGGACCTGTGTCCCGTTATGAAATCCTGGTCCGGGTGAAGTGTTGTGCTGAGATATGGCAAAATTGTTGGTCTAGAGAACACACAAGCCTTACTAGAGCACCTGCAAATTTGTTCGAGCAAGTTCCTGTTCTGCCGCTTATCGGTATGCTGATACACAAACACAACACAAAACAGGAATAATAAAAGTGACACAGGGATTTAACGTGAAAACTCAATAGGGTGAAAACCACGGGACGATCGGAGTCCAACCCGGCAAGACGTCACTAAAATGTATGAAATAATAGACAATTACAAGTTTTCCCTCCTCAATCCTTATAGGATATTCATCAGCTTCACACTACACAATACAATAAATAGTAGCAGAAAAACTGCAAGTTACAGATAGTGGCGAACGAGACGGATTACACAAATCCTCTCCAAGATGCCTCTTTGGATCCTTGCCCAAATCTGCTCCAGGTCCAATCTGTGTAGGCGAAATACTCCTCGTCAACGTCGCACAACGACGTCCGAAAACTCTCCAAAACTAAGGCGATCGCCACAAAGACCTCTCTAGAAATCTTTCAATTCTTGAGTTTGGAGAAAAGTAGATGCATTACCCCTCCTCCTTCATCCCTATTTATAGGATCAAAACCAAGGAGATAGGTGTGGTAGATGACATGTTGATGAAGCTCCCACGAAGCTTCTTTCGGTCAAAAACACATGTCATTTGACATGAAGCTTCCTTTGTACAATTTCTTAGAAACTTTCTTTAAGATCACATGTTGATTTCCAGGTCCAAGACGACTAATCCTTTTCATACTTGTCATGAAACACATGCTTGAAAAGTATGGTCAAATTTGACTAGACTCTTTCACACTTATGAGAAAATTATCTTAACAAATCTCCCCATTTCAACTAAGTTGAGAAACCTGTCATTCTGACAATCTTCCCCAAAGTTTTCAATCCGCCTCCCGCCAGGTCCTCCATCAACATGTCTTCACATTCGATCAGCAATACCAAATTCTAGTTAATGAGACTCGAATTCAACAATTTTCTCCACAAAGGACGGAAACTGTACCCAACAACTTATTCTCCACATTTACCTTTACGAGGAGGGAACCGCCATCCTGGTGATCCTCACGCAGTGCTCGAACTTATCTCTCGACACGGTCTTCGTAAGCATATCCGCACCATTATCATCTGTATATACCTTCTGCAAATCCAGCTCTCTCTGCTCTACAGTATCGCGTATCCAATGATACCACGAGTCAATATGCTTGGACCTCGAGTGGAAGATGGGGTTTCTCCCAAATGAACTGCACTCTGACTGTCGCATAGGAGTGTGTAGCGCGCTTGAGTGAAACTCATCTCTTTGATGAAACGCTTCATCCAAAGAAGCTCTCTCCCCGCCTCAACGACTGCTATAAAATCTGCCTCCGTAGTAGACAGTGCGACGCTTTTCTGCAGTTTAGACTGCTACGACACAACTCCCCCTGCAAACAGGATCAGATACCCAGAAGTCGATCTTTTGGAGTCCAATTCTCCAGCCATATCAACATCAGTGTAGCCCAGTAGCTCTGGTTCACTACCTCCGAACTTTAACGTCAAGTCTGACGTCCCATTTAGGTACCTTAGAATCCACTTCACATCGTTCCAATGCTCTCTCCCGGGGTTTGAGAGAAACCTACTAACAGTTCCAACCGCATGCGTTATATTAGGGCGGGTGCACATCATCACATACATAAGACTGCCAACAGCAGAAGCATAAGGGACCTTCTGTATCTCCTCTTTCTCCTCAGGTTTGCGTAGGCATTGGTCATCAGTAAGTCTAAAGTGAGCTGCAAGCGGCGTGCTTACCTTCTTCACATGATCCATACTGAATCTTTATAGCACCTTCTTAATGTATCTCTCTTGTGATAACCAAAATAACTTAGAGTCTCTATCTCTCTGAATATGCATCCCTAGGATGGTCTTTGCAGCTCCAAAGTCCTTCATCGCAAACGTGGATATCAACTTCCGCTTCAGCTCGGCAATGCGCGTAATGCTCCTCCCAACTATCAGCATGTCGTCAACATAAATGAGTAAGATAATGAAATCCTCTGGAGCATACTGCTTTATAAACATGCAGTGATCAAGGGTGATCCTCCTAAAGTCGATCTCCCCCACAAAAGCATCGAACTTCTTATACCACTGTCGCGGGGCCTGCTTCAGGCCATACAAACTCTTCTTCAGGCGACAAACTATGCTCTCCTTCCCTTTCACACTAAAACATTCAGGCTGCTTCATATAAATCTCCTCCTAAAGATCATCATGCAGAAAAGCGATCTTGACATCCATCTGTTCGATCTCCAGCTCTATCCTTGCAGCAAGGCCAAGAATAACCTGAATAGACAACATCTTGACAACAGGAGAGAAGATCTCATCGAAATCAACTCCTTATTTTTGACTGAAACCCTTCACCACTAATCTGTCCTTATATCTGAGTGGAGTTGTGGGGTCTCCCTTTTTTACTCTAAAAATCCATTGATTCTTCAGAGCCTTCTTGCCCTTAGGCAATTTCACCAAATCATAAGTGTGGTCCTCATACAGAGTTTGTATCTCTTCCTACATAACAACCATTCATTCCTTCTTCTCCGAGCTCTGCATCACCTCTTCAAAGTACTCTGTCTCCCTCGCATCAGTCAACAGAATATACTCATTAGTGGAGTATCTCAAAGATGGGTGTCAAACTCTATCAGACCTCCGTGATGCGAGCTCAGCTGCTGGTATAAAAACATCATAAGTGATGTCCTTTGTAGACTCGTCATCAATAACGTCCTCATGATTTGGAAGTGACTCAGTGCCCTGTATCGGCTCAGGCTCTGCAGCCTCATCAGTATCGTCACTTCTAATCATAAGAGACTCTGTATCAATATGAGAGTCGGCCTTCTCCATCTTCTTAGGATCAACAATAATCTGATCCGCACAAAATATAGTATCACGACTGCGTACAAGTTTCTTCTCAACTGGATCAAAGAACTTATTGTCAAACTCGTCGCTACGTCCATATCCCAAAAAATGCATTGTCTAGTCTTGGAATCCAACTTTGATCTTTCATCCTGAGGGACGTACACAAAGGCTCTATAGCCAAAGACCATCAGATGATTATATGAAGGGTCCTTCCCATACCAGACCTTATCAGGAACATCCTCTTGTAATGCATAACTGGGAGATAGGTTGATGACGTGTGCAGCTGTGTATAAAGCCTCACTCCAAAACATGTCAGGTAGCTTTGACTCAGACAACAAACACCTAATCCTCTCCATTAATGTCATATTCATTCTTTTAGTTACATCATTCAATTATGACGTCTTGGGCGGAGGCTTTTCATGTTCGATGCCTTGCTCTTTACAGTATTCATCAAAGATACCAATATACTATCCCCAATTGTCGGATCTAATGCACTTCAGTTTCCTTCCAGATTATCTTTCTACTTCAGCGTGGAATCTTTGAAAGGTGTCGACGACCTCATCTTTGGTCTTAATAACGTAGACCTAAAGTTTTCTTGAATAATCATCAATGAACGTCACGAAGTAAGACGCTCCTCCTCTTGTCTGGACCTTCAGTGGTCCGCAAACATCAGTGTGTACAAGCTCTAGTGGCTCGAATCTCCTGGTGGAAGTATGACTCTAAAAAGATACTCTATTCTACTTCACAGCCATACAATGATTGAATCTCTCCAATTGATCCACATATAGATCAGATATCATCTTCTTCTTGGCGAGACATCCCAATCCCTTCTGGCTAATGTGACTCAGTCTCTTATGCCATAGGGATTTAGATACACCATCTCTAGCAGTGTTGGCCTGAGCAGCTTCAAGCTTCCCCTCTATGTAGTATAGACCAGTATCTCTATAACCTCTAGCTACTACTAGCAACCCCTTAATAAGCTTTCAAAAATCACCACCAAAGACACTTAAGTGTCTCTCATCATCTAGCTTTCCAACTTAAACTAGGTTGAATCAGATGTTGGGTGCATGCCGCACATCCTTTAAAATCAACAAACTCCCGTACTAGCCTTCAGATGTTTGTCTCTGCTCCCGATGACTTTAGACGTGTCACCGTTGCCCATTCTAAGCACTCCACAGTCGTGAGTTGTGTAAGTAGCAAACAACTCTCTTTTATGAGAGATATGTGCAGAAGCATCTGAGTTGACAATCCAACTCCTATCATTGCATCAGAGTGTAGCTGTTGTAGATCTCGTCGAGATCTACAACTTTCGTGTTGAACACATTTCCTTAAATTGCACGTACAAGACGTATTTTAAAAAGACACGAAAAGTTAGGAGATTTTGGGGTGCGACTAGCCAATAACGGGTTGCGGTTAACAATTGCCTTGCAGGAAGGGTGCACTCAGAGAACCAAGAGAAGGATGTCGTGGAGAGAGAGAGAGCGCATGAGAGAGAGAGAGCGCACGAGAGAGAGAGAGAGAGCAAGAGCAAGAGAGGGAGAGAGAGAATGAGACAGAGGGGGAATGGATGGGTAAGGCATGGGCCGCATGGCAGAGGCAGATGTGCAGCGAGGATAAGAGACGCGACAAAGAGGGGCGAGAGGAGGACAAATTTCCAAACTAGTCTTTTATTAAACCAAAAGTATAGGAATAGCCCCCTTTCAATAAAGGTTCCCAAACTAGCCCCTTTCTGCAAATCCAACTGCACGCACAGTGCTTTGTCGGCTGGTTTAGGATAAAAATATATTTATGAGTATTAAAAAGAACAATTCAGGAACAAAATTCAGGGCTTAGGTATTCCAGATATTTTCGAACTAGTTTAGAGTTTAACAATTCAAATGATCATTTAGAGTGAAATGATCATTTACAATCAAATTAAAACAAAATGAACACATGTTAAAACAAAACGCCTGAAAAAAGTCCTCCAGAATGTCATAAAAGAGCATGCGATTCATTTCTTGTTACACCTAGTGCATTACTCCAAAACAGTTGCAAAAAATTAAAATAAAACATTATTATAAATATTTAAGTAGATGATTTGTACACAATGAAATAAATTTTTATAAACAAATATATTCTAACCTTCTATTTTTTGGATCTGTGGGACATGTTGCTTGATTGTGTCTCAATTCTTTATAAATACCACATCTTTTATTACTGCGATCAATTTACTCGTCCATTATATTATAATGTCGACAAGTTTGAGCGCGTCCAATACTTTTTATTAAAGTAGGTGGTTGAAGCTCAATAATATCGTGTGTTGCGTCTAATGATTGCCACCCGATAATATCTGGAATATCATGAAAACTTTCACTGTATGTATTTTGTAACTAGATATTGTAAATGTAACAAAATCTGATGCATTACCCGTCCAATATATTTTATCGCACAACATATCAATTTCATTAGAACCAAAACTTTTAATAATCTTTGGAATTGTACATTTAATATTCTAAACCGGTCGAATTATATATTTAATATTAATCCAAAACCATGAAAATTGCCGAATTATATAGTTTTTTATCCTAAACCAGCCGACAAAGCACTGTGCGTGCGCAGTGCGTGCAGCTGGATTTGTAGAAGGGGGCTAGTTTGGGAATCTTTGTTGAAAGGGGTTATTCCTATACTTTTGGTTTAATAAAGGGCTAGTTTGGAAATTTGTCCAGAAATAAGTGGCCTAGAGGCGGTGGAAGACCCGAGGAAGAAGAGAGCAGTGGACCACGCATGGATCTGAATCGCCTGGTGTAGGGAGAACTCTAGGGTGGAGTTTGATCCAACGCGCGAGAACGATTCATCTCGTCAATTATGTGGCGAGATGAATTCAGGCGCTAAAATACAAAAAAATAAACAGTAAAAATAAAAAAATTATTGAAAAAAAAACGGGATTTCTCTCACGCGTTGGATTTCACCCTGGAGTTATCCGTACAAACTCCAGGGGATCCAAATCCACCACGTATTGATTTTCCGAAGGGAGGTGGAGTGAAGAGGCGGCAAGCAGGAGGTCGCAGACCATCGAGGAAGATGAGAATGCACGTTTTGCTATTCTATTAAAATGTTTTTTTAAAAATACTTTTTTAATCCAATTCAGTCAAATTCAGCCAAATCAAAGTGAGGCCCGACGGGGGATCAAAAAACAAGATTTTTTTTAATGATAAATATATATACTAGAATGTGCGCATGTAAGATATTCCAATTGTGTCACAAAAAAGTTGCTTCTTATTACAGCTTTAATCAACTTTCAGAGCAATTGAAATAGTGCATGATCCTGACCTAATTTTGATTGTAGTACACATAGTATTAACTTTTCAATAATTTGAGATGTGAGAATGTAAAAATGTCAATAATTCTAATTTAATTTGTTTATTCAGGTGTTCAGATTAAATCTTGGTCTAAATAAGTAAATAATTCCCAAAAAAAAAAATAGGCAAAATTGATAAATTAGTCCCACAACTTAATGTATTTTATGAAATCAGTCCGAAGACTTTTTTTGTTGAAATCAGTCCTCAAACTTTATTACTTAATGAAATTAGTCCCTGCCGGTTAACTTGGAAGGAGAAGCAAACAGAAACTGAGTTGTGGCTTTCTTAGGCTTCATTTGTTTCGGCGGTGGCGGATCGATCCGGCGGGTGGAAACGGAGTGTTCGAACCGGAGGGGGGAGGTGGCTGCTCCAAACGGAGCTTTTTGGGGCGTTTCTCAAGGCGGGCGGGTGGAAACGGAGCAAACGCCGCCGGAGGTTCATTTGTTTACCCTCCTTCCGGCGGCGTTTGCCCAAAACGGAGTATCAAAACGCCCAAACAAATAGAGCCTTAGTCTCTGTTTGGGAACAGGGTCCGGTGGCACGCCGGGGAGGAGAGAGGAAACGGCCGTCCGCAACGGTCGAATGATGCTCGGACCGCCAGTCACAAAACGCCCGGTTTGCCCACAACTGGAGCTCTCGATAGCTTACCAAACAAACTTCCACCATTTTAGCCTAGCCGAAATGGTGTCCCGCCAAACAGAGCCTTAGGCTTCGCCATACAAGATGGACATGACATACCTAGAGATGCGGAAACTGAGCTGGAGGAAAGCTCGACCAGACTCGAGAGGCGCTTAAGCTTAAGCCGGTTATCGGGAGAGGTGGATGTGGGGGAGGTGCGACTGATGCGAAGGAAGAGAATCGGCTGGACCTGGCCGGAGGAGGAGCACACAAAGGTCCTTCCAAATTAACCGGCAGGGACCGATTTTATAAAGTAACAAAGTTTGAGTACTAATATCAGCAAAACCTAAATATTGGGTTCAATTTCATAAAATACATAAAGTTATGGGACTGATTTATCAATTTTGCACAAAAAAAATATGTTAATTGCAATAAAAATATAAAGTATTATCATCAGTATTTAAACATTTGACCGACCTCATTGACATCATCATTTGTCAACATCCCTTAGAGCATATGGAAGTTTCTCCTCGAAGTAACATAATTCTGTATTAAAATGAAACAAAAAATAATAATAAACATCTCCATATTTTCGGACTTTTTTCTCCCTTATTCGGGCACTGCTTTTAACATTTAAGTAGTCAAAAATCATTGGCTCGACAAGAGCAATCCAAATTCATCATCTATTTTACTAAAATTCTTGGGCGAGTGCGAGCCCCAACCAACCCACCCTTAGATACGCCCCTGCATATGACCCGATTTTTAATCTAGCAAAAATTATCAATGTTAAAAATTAAATCCAAGTTGTTAATATGGCAAACAAAGATGGCAACCTTCACCACAAATTTTTTGTTGAACAATATTGAAGTACATCTTATATAGACGTATAAAAATAAAATAAAATAAAATAATATATATATATTTATAAAGTAAGAACATTAAATAAAATACAAGCTTTTTCGCACGGGCTATGTCGTGCTCGAAGCTCTAGGACGGCCTTCGGCCGCATCCAGGCGGGCTTCGCCCGTGCTTGATGCTCTGGAAGGCTTTTGGCTGCATAGAAGTGGCCCCTGCTTCCACGCAATTCACCGGTCCGGTGACACAACCGCCACTCGCAGCCCCCGGAGCGCACACGCAAAATTAAACAATCATAGAGCTCCGGGGGGCCGCGAGTGGCGGTTGCGTCGCCGAGCCGGTGAATTGCGTGGAAGCGGAGCCCGCTTCTATGCGGCCGAAGGTCGCCCGGAGCATCAAGCACGGGCAAAGCCCGTGCGGAGACGAACGAAGCTCGTGCGGAGGCGGGCAAAGTCCGCCTGGATGCGGTCAAAGGCCGCCCGAGAGCTTCAAGCACTGACGTAGCCCATGCGCGTGAAGAAGCTTGTATTATATAAATAAAATAGAAGAAGCATGATTTAAATTAAACTAAATTAAATTAAATAAAAAAACAACATTTCAAAAATTAAAATCTATTCTATATTAATTTCCAAAGTTCTAATCTAAGTATCTAACAATAACCGCAGAAAAATTATCTGTTAATAAATTATAAATAAAAAAACAAATATAAACAAAAATAAATTAAGCCCTCAACAAAACTGTGCTATCATCTTCGTCCCCGGACCCCCCGCAGCAGAGATCTAGAAGGTCAAACTTATTGTGAAGAACATTTAAAAAACCTCAAAATTTTAGGAAAACCAAAAAAAATCAGAGTTCTATGACAAACCAAAGATCTACAGTATCAACAACTATAAAAACAATTTTTTTTACCAACCAACGATCTACATACAGTGATTTTAGTATTGGATTAAGGTCTTGTTTAACATGGTTTTTTTCCTTCTTTTCGTTTTCTGAAAAACATGACTGTTCAAAATATTGTGTTTGTTTTCTCTATTAGTGAAAAACACGGCTCATTCAAAATAAATTATTTTGCCTTTTTAGAAAGTCATGCGTCTATAAAACAAACACAATATTATGAACGGTGACATTTTCCAGAAAACGAAGAGGAAAAAAAACCCTTCCAAACGAGACCAAAAACATTGGCAACATCTATAAAAGGAACAACTCTTCAGAGTGAATCAAAACATGAATGATTGAGAAAGGAGAAAATAGAATGCAAGGTTTAGGCTCCGTTTGGGAAGACTTATTTTCCGATTCATGCGATCGTAACCGCTTGACCGGTGAAAATAAGTCCTCCCAAACGGAGTCTTAAGCAGCAAGATCACTCGCACTGGTGGATCTCTTGTGACAAATTCCTTGTCCTCCCATATGAAGCAGAAAAAAAGAGACACCTGCTCCCACTGATCACCGTACTTCAAAATTAACACTTTCAACGTTCCAAAACGTCTGCCGGTTTCAATCAAAAGAACCATAAGGACAGCATCAAAGTGTGATAACAGTTTCTGCTTCTAGAGAGAGAAAAGAAGGAGAATTTGGAGAAAAACGTGAGAAGAGAAAAAAAGAAAAATCATGATAATGACATGCGTTGTCCATGGAAAAGAAGGGGCTCCTTGCTGTACCACCATTGGGGCGACAGTCAAAATGGAAGAGGAGCCCTAATCGCTGGTCGACAACACGAATTCAGGGGGGCGCGACAAAAGTTGGAATCTCAAGCAAGGAGAATTTTCTGGCAGTCACAGTCAGGTCCACCGCCGACTGTGGCACTGCCGGACCACCTCCAGCCTCCCCCCTCCTGGGTCGCTGGCGTCTGACGACCCCGTCGGTTGTGTTTGCTCAAGCCGACGGTAAAGCTGTCACTTAAAACCGAAACCCGCAAACCGAACCGGAACCACAAAAAACAAGACCGAATCGTTCGCAAATTATTCGTGTTCCGGTTTGAATTTTGGAACCGTGAACAACATTGGTCTGGGTTTGATTTTTACATTTTATTATCCGGACCGGAACTTGAACCGGAACCGCAACATACAAGTCTCAAGCGGTTTCAAGATTTTTAGACCCGATCCGAACCGGACTGAAGTAGAACCGAACCGCAACTCATTTATTATTATTATTATTATTTTATAATTTATCAATAATATTTATACTTACTATCACAAGTGAAGCTGGTGTAGTTTTAACCCAAACCACAATCACATTAAAGGGGGTCGATTTTGGACCGAAAAAAACTTCACCGCATAATAACCATGTGGTATGGTTGACATTGGTGCAGTTTTGAGTCAATATTTGCAGTGCATTTTTTATTTTTATACAGTTATATAATATATTTTCAATTTTACTTACATATTTTTTTGAAATATTTTATTTAAAAAATATATAAGATATACAACTACTATTTATTAGTAATCATGAAATGCAACTAATTGTAGCCGGTTGTTACGGTTGAGCATGCCGACGAGACGTGCGCAAGACAACTAGAAGCTGTGACAAGTCTAAACGCGTATGAAGACGATTGATACTATCCCACCGATCGTTGAAAAGACCGTCGAGAAGTGCGCAACATAATTATTTCTATTTCAATGTTGTTTTGAGTTTTCTTATTTGCAGTCCGCTTTTATTTCATTTCGTCAAATTTGATTTTGATTTTAGTTGTAACTGATTGGAACCAAACCGAACCGCATGGAACCGAACCGAACCGTTAGTGACCGGTTTGATTTTGGTTCTTGTTGAACCGTAACCGAAACCGTTGATACGACGATTCCAAAAATTAAGCTGGAACCGGAACCGGAACCGGAACCGGAACCAGAACCGGATAAACCAAATAAGGTTTTGGTTCTAATTTGAAGAATTGTTACCTTAGTTATTCGGTTCATGATTTTAATAGAATCAGAACTGAACCGGAACCGTGACAGCTCTACCCGGCGATGGTGATGGTGGTTGTGGAACTTTTATGAATTATTAATGCATCAAAATGCAGCCCAGACGCCACCGGCGGAGCACAGGCACTGTAGCACGGGCGTAGCGCCTATCCAATCCTCTTCGATCACACAACTCCTACTCCGGCGATCCCCACCTCATTATGCTCTGATTTTCCTCCGCTCCCCACCTCCCCCTTCACCCTCGACGCGAGCACACACTTCTACCTCTCATCCCAAAACGCCTTCCTCTTCCTGAACTGTAGCCCCGATGACAACTTGCGACCCATTCTGCGACCATTATATCCCTTCTCGTCGCCAGCCGGAGGAGGGAGATTCCTCCGGTCATGATTAAGCCAAACCGCACGTCGTTCAGGCCGCTGAGCCGGCGGCAGTGGCATGGAATCTCAAATTGTTTATATAAAAGGCAACGCTGGACGATGTGAGGGGTAAAACGGGAAGCTCGAAAGTAACCGACACCCCGACACTGTAGAAATGCAAAATTAGCTTATAATATAGGATAGATATACTACTTCACCAACAATACACGACCTCCCATGCATGTAGGCAGGCGAAACCTGCCCAGTGGTGTATCCGATGTATGTTTTTAACATAGTCTAATAAAATTGTTTTTACATACATAGAATGTTCTCAACAACAGCAACTACTAAAAGTAATCAGAATAGTGCGACAAATCAGAGATTGTAAGGCTCCGTTTGGCGGTGGTGGCGGTTGTAAACGCATGGGTTAAACCGTCATTCGTTAAGGATCACCTAATAAACATCATCTGTTTGAACACAAAAGTGGATTAAGTTCCTTAGGCGGGCGTTAACGAATGGCATTTTAACCCTGTGTTCATGACCGCCGCTACCGTGCAAAACGAAGCCTAAATGGTAAGAAAAAAATACATATGATCAATTTTAAAATGTCCTTTCATATAAATAAGTCAAATGAGGCTTGCTGGCAGGCAGAAAATCTGTTTTTAAAAAAAATTATACAAACATATTGATTTTTTATTTGAAGAAATTTTAATATTTGACATGTAACAATGTTTATAAAGAATCAATCCGTATAGTAATTGATAAAATCTATTACGAGCTCCGAATGAGGAATTCCTACATATGCAAGAAGACATTCAAAACTTGGGGCAAAGCTGGATGACTTATGTTGGAGTAAAACACAGCAGAAAAGAATAAAATCCCATACAAACAAAAAATTTACATAGTTTGATCGATAACAACCTATGCAGAAAGAGGATTTCTGCTTGCTGAGGAAATTTCTATTAGGATCGTGGATACATCCTCCCGCGGAAACTAGAAATATTATATGTCAATTGTCAGGTTCGGTAGAGGAAAAGGAGGCAGCATTCGTAAGCTTTCAATCTTGATCTGTGCGCGTGGAAGAATAAAAGAATGAAGAAGCAGGAATCAAGCAGGAGAGAAAGAAGAGTCAGTCTCATTCTTCTTCTCAGAATTAGGGAAACATAGTATCTCATGGAGAGTGCTGCGATCAAACAAATACAAACAAAATCTCTCTGTCACCATAATGATTTTCTTTTGTTGATTCAATGAAACTGCAGGCCAAATGCATCGAACGTAATGGGGATGGCATTGCTCTCCACCATGACGGTCGCATCTTATATACTCTTCTCTGCTTGTATTTTCGCCTTTGTCGGACACGAAGCTGACTTTTTTTCAATTCTACAAGATTGTGGGAGGGAAAGGGTGTGGAGTTGCATTACAGTAGTAACATGTTGTGGCTCCTCACATCTTCACACCAGGCCTGTACTCACCAATGCCAAGCAGATCCTATGGACAGAAATAGATTATGTCAGCAGAGATTTACACAGATATCTCTGAAGGCTTGGAAACAAAGAGAACACTTTCGCCTGATAACATGTAACTTGTATTACGTATGTGGCATTTTTGATCAAGCAAGATATCGATGTCAAGTCCTTTTACAGGGAAAGCTACCAGCAAACTACAACATTGGCATCATCAATAGTATATCCCACAAGTATTTGAAGTCTGCAGAAGCTACCGGTAGGATTTGTTTGCTAAAACTTCCCTCATTTAGCCTAGAATGCCATAAACACATGACTACTAAATGAAACTAACAAAGTATCATGCTCTATCGAGCACTCAAACGTGACCTGTCACCCTCACCCAAGAAAAATGTTTTCATAACTGCGACTGGCAAATGTTCTAAAAGATGAATATATCTCCCTCTCTCATGGCAAATGTTTCCATAACTATGTTTGGCAAATGTTTTAACAAAACAACAATCAACGACAGTATTCATGATTTTATAAAACTTTCAAAATCATTTCATCATCCATCAATTTTTTTAGAATGGATGGCACTGACTGCATGAGAACATTCTTGTGATTTCAGAATACATACACTTTCAAATTGCTTGGAATGAAGTCCATGACGTTTGATGATAAATTGTATGTATTAGATGATTTTCATTAATGAAAACCTATAGAACAATAACAAATTCTAAAAGGGCCTCCATGTCATTTCTTGAATATTAAATTATCCTAGCTGACTACCCCACACCTTCTCTCTCCTCTTCCTACGCTCCCTACTCCACCTCGCCCCCTCTATCATCAACGAACTCTTGCTCTCTATTCCAACTACTGACAACTGCTAACCCTCCTCCCTCCATAACACAACAGACTAACCACCACTACCTGTAACCCTAACACTGCTCCTCTCCCTTCCTAATCGCACACCACAAAATGCTGCTAGTGCATATTCGCTGCACCCTATCACCATATTTACATTGTTTTAACCCACATGCCACGACCACTTGCTCCAATCCACCCCGCAAGATTATCCTCACCTTCTACGACACGAGCCCATTCTCCCATTCAAACATTCACCATAACCTGAGATAAATTTAGTACTCAAAGAGTCCTTCATCGAATTGATTTTCTTCCTTCTTTAGAAGTCCTTTATATAAAAGAGGACTCGCACATACTCGAAAGGTAATTTACTTGAGTAGGAAGACACAACACGGCAAAGTGACAAAAACTTGAATTTCATTCATAGAATAATTCAAATAATGCCATTGCAATGAGAACAAAACAAAATTGTGGAGTATTTGTAGGTTTTAATTAGAAATTTAATGAACAAGAGATTTACAGGAAACTACAGGACATATACAACGTTAGAAAGAATCAAAGAGGTGGTTGGATGAACAATTCCTTCCACAAAGACAGAAGAGGAAAAATAATTAGCAACAATGACTTGAGAAAAAGAGGACATGCCATATGAAAAGATGTGCTTGAATCTGAAACCAAAGGAATAGTGTTGTAATATATTCAATGATCTAGAAGAAGAGAATTCAATAATTCATGAGATGGAAGATGAACAAGGCCACGTCGACTAAAAGTAACATAAATCAAGACATCAGCCCTTACCGCCACCCTTATTGCCAATGGTCAACATATGAGATAGAGCAAGCAAGGGTTCAATAACTCGAAGAACCGGGAGGGGGAGCGACGCGGGACAATCTATAGGTTAATGATGTCCTAACCCTACATGCAATGTAAATGAGCACGTAACAAATGTAATGAACCTAAACACCGTATAATGAAGGGTTAGAGGTTTGATGTGTGACTAACAGAATGCAACCCTAATGTGAAGTGTAATGTCCGACGGCATATTCAAGACAATAAATGACACGAGTATGATTTTGACAAAAGAAAAAAATTTCTTTAAGTAAACAAGTAATGGTTCTCCTTCACGTGGAGGGACAAAGCAAAATCGCACGGTAAATTGATCATGCAAATCATGAGAGTAATCAAAAACAAACAACTACTAGTCAAGAGATCCACGCCAACATGAACTCACCACACTATATATTAATAATGATAATTAAAGTTCCATACAATAAATAACAACTCACAACGCATGGAGGCAGTCTAAGGTGTAGAGATCCAGTGAATCACGATGCGGGGGAGAGAGGGAGAGACAAGAGGGGGCGGGGGAGAGGTATGCGCCGGGTTTTAGATATATTTATATAGGAGAGAGAAAGAGAGGGAGGGAGAGAGAGAGAGAGAAAAAGAAAGAGAGGACAGAGGGAGCGAAATTAATATTTTTACGCCAAACGGTATTTTTTCACAAAAAAATTATAATATTGATGTATATTTTTTACGGTCATTTTGAGTACTCGTATGTATATGTTGCGGGCGCAGCCCGCAAACGTCATGGGTATGAGCCCGTCGGGGCGGGCGAAGCCCTCCGTCGTCGGCCGGGTATTGTCGCGCTTGGTCGTAGGGGCAGAGCCCCATGTCGGGCACTCGTGTGTGTGTGTGTGTGTGTGTGTGTCTACGAATTGAACGTAAATGCAAATGATCGAATATTTAGTTTTATTGATGTTCAATAATTCTAAAAATTAATTTTGAATTAACTATTTTGCAACAAAAGGTAACTAGATTCAAATTAAACTTTACTTCAAAAAAATCAAATGTTGAAGTCTAATTAATCATAAAAATCTTAGCAGTCCAAGACTGCTCAGTTATGGACTCACGCTGGGGGAGCACATATTAGCGTCGCGTTCAATCCGCCAAGGATTAATCGTATGTTTTAAATTTTGCGCACGTTCTATTTTAAGTCACTTGTGTTATGACTCAAGTGAGGATCTTGAACCTACTTGTCATGCATTGGACAATGAGAATGGATTAACTAGTTATTATTTCAATCTCTCTCTTCTATTAATCTTTCCCTGATTCCATCTGTCTCTAAGGCTTTATTTGGGAGAGTGGCTGCGGTTGTAAAAAGAGTTGTTGTAAATGCAGGTTTATAAATTGAGCTGTTGGAAACTGGTTGCTGGAAATGAAGATCTGTTTGAATAGTCTGTGTTTGCAGAGCTGTTCAGAACATAAAACCATTTGGCAAAACAGCGTTTACGATTAATTATGTGTATATATATATACATTGACATACATATATAATTTTATATATTATGTTTTAATAAAATAATTTTTAATTAAATTTTTATTAAATTTTTCATAGTCGTAAGTTTTTCAATTAACCACCCGGTGGTAGTGACCTCGAGATGGAGGAGCACTGGGAGGAGGAGCTAGATCTTGGAGGAGGTGGAGGCAGCGGGTTCGCCGGGTCCGGCGAGCCGAAGTCCTGAAAGAGGGGATAATCTGATGGGGTTTTTATTTTTCGGCAAAGGAGGATCACGAAGCATGCAGGAGGATGGCTTCGTCGGAAATGGTGAAAGAGGGGAGAAGATCAGGTAAGCAATTTGTTCACCGGAGATTGGCGGGGGAGAAGAGTTTGGGAGAGATGGTGGAAAGCAAAGCGGCGGCCTCATCGGAGCTCTAGTTTGGCTGTTTCCGGGGACCTCGAGCTCTTTGTGGATATGGAGAAGGGGGCAGAGGTGCTCTGATTTGGCGACGATGATGACCGTGATTTTTCATTGTCTTCCTCGCGGCGACAGAAGAGACGGCAGACCGGCGCTTCGCCTATTTTTTCTCCTCCAAACGCGATAAACCAGCTCTGCTATGCTGGTTTTTGTCCCGCAGTTTTTTGAGCTGCGATAAAACGTCGGGCGATTCAAAAGGAAGCGAAAAACCAAATAGATATTTTCCAGTGGGTTGCGTTTTAATAAAACGAAACGGTGATAAACGGTAAAACAAATGAAGCCTAAGTCTCCCCTTTTCCCATATCATGCCCGCCGCGCCTTCTGCTTGCCACGCCATTCCTCGTTTTTTCTTCCTCTACAATCATAGCTCCGCCGAGATCCAAGAAAAGGGATTCAAATCCCTTGAGGGACTTCTCCCTCGTCCGCCCTCTCAATCGATCTCAAGCCGGAGCACACAACATGGTATCAAAGTCACTTGTCGTCGACGCTAACGACATCTTCCTCGCACTACTGATCGCTCCATAACCCTTTTCCTCACAACCTGCCAAATATTTTGTCCCAACGCTGCACGAACAGCCATGACTACCTTTACGTGCATTGACTGCATCTGATTGCCTTCCGACCAACCTCACCTCACTCTTCGCTTGCGATTCCAGGCTCTTTCCCCTATCGCACCCTTCCCTGCCGTCACGCGCAACTATGGAAGATGGTGGTGGGACCATGACCCAATTGATGGAGATGTTTAAATCGACAGTAGCCTCCTGCCATGCCTAGAAAGACTTCATCCAACCCCCATCGCGTGTATCGAGCTCGTCTAATGATGCACCCTACAACGCTCACCGCCCCGAGCAAGGCCACCTTAGGTCCGAAGGAAGTGGCATTTCTCGTTTTGTTAAAATAGACTTTCCCATTTTGAAGCGCACGAAGACACCTCGTGTAGCTCACCGGCTACGAGCTCTTCACAAACCAACAGACATCGTGGGAGGACCGTATTGGCATTACCTCCTTCCACCTCATGGGCCCAACCCAATTTTGGTTCACAACTGCAAAGGGAGTGACCCCAGCTCACCTAGGACGAGTTCAAGGACCCTTGCATGCTCCATTTAGGGCCTCCGTTATGCAACAACCATCTTGGCAACCTCATTGTCCTAAAACAAATGGGAACCATCGATGACTACTTGAAGAAATTCCAGGTTCTGCTAGCTCGTGCTCCCTTGGTGAGCCCCAACCAGCAGGTCCCCTTCTTTACGATGTGCCTTCGTAAGCTTCTTTGTCTAGACATGGAGTTTCATGGAGATCTCACGACTACGATAAGTCTCGTGCAAGTCCGGGAGAAGCGTCTACTCTTAGATCGACCCTAGGACAACCACATGGATATGATGAGACCTTTCTGGGGTAGCAGCACCCCAGGGCAACTGTTCCCCCATTCTTCTAAAAGGGCCGATTCGAGCCACACTCCTTGTCGTCGCCACCTTTCTGTCTCTGAGATGGCGGACTGCAGTGGTAAGGGCCTTTTTTCAATTGCGAGGAGATTTTCAAGCAGGGCCACCGATGCAAACGTCTCTTATGGGTGGAAGTGGATGATCCTTTAGATGATGACAATGATGATGCAGACATAAGAGTGCTAGAGATTTTCCTTCATGCCATCTCCAGGCCTCGGGAGGGTCATACAATCCAGATGGCAGTCGCACTGGAGTGGTAGACCCCCCTTACATTTATGAACTCGGGCAGTGCGCACATTGACTTCAGCCGCTTATCATCCAACAATTTCTCTTTCACATATCTCGCATCATATCATCTTCACAATATACAAAAAATTTTAGTGTCTTCGAGCATACTCAGGAATACATGGAAACATGATCAGGAGCATCTGACAAAATCCAGGGGAATCTAAGAAGATCTAGGTCCCAGGAGTATCTGAGAGCATCCAAGGGTACTCAGTATTTTTTATTCATAATTAAATAAAAAATTCTGAGAGTTCGGGATCAGATTTTCAAGAGTTTTTGAGTTTCCAAATTCTAAAACATTTTGAACATGGTATGTAAGGTCGCTACAAGTATTCACACTTCCTAACCTAGGCATATTGTGATGAAGCTGAGTAGGTTCGGGGGACCAGATCGACAGTGTTTGTTTTCCTTCACAATTTAACGAGATTATCAATATGACGATTGTTACGGGATTTGGGATGAAAACTGAGTACCTCATATTGAGGTCTCACCCTTTATTTATAACAAAATGAAGTAACATAACTGTAGCGGTAGATAATGTGGGACTAATGTAAATGCGTCAAATAACACTCCCCCTCAAGTTGGATTGTGGGAACTTCCCAGACCCAACATGTTACATATATAGTTCATTCTAGTCCCCGTAACACCTTTCGTAAGAATGTCTGTAACTTGGTCACCGGTTTTCACATGCTTTAGAGAAATAAGGCCTTCTTCATACTTCTCTCTAACAAAGTGGCAGTCGACCTCTATGTGCTTCGTGCGCTCATGAAACACGGGATTAGTGGTTATCTGGATTGCAGCTTGATTGTCACACCATAGAGGAGTGAGATCTTGAACGGGATACCCAATTTCACAGAGAATCAGCCTCACCCACATGATCTCAGCAACAGTGTGGGACATAGCACGATATTCTGCCTCTGCACTAGATCTGGCAACTGTGGTTTGTTTCTTGCTCTTCCAGGAGATAAGATTACCACCCATAAAGACAGTGAATCTCGTGGTTGACTTTCGAGTGGCTAAGCATCCTGCCCAGTCAGAATCACTGTATGCCTCTAGATTGGAATGACCTCGACTCTTGTATGCAATTCCCAAACCAGGATCCTTCTTCACATATCTGACAATCCGAAGAACAAAATCCCATTGAGACATAGTTGGGGCCGCCATGAACTGACTGACCTTACTTACCGCGCAAGCAATGTCTGGACGAGTCATGGTAAGGTAGTTTAATTTTCCAACTATTCGACGGTACTTCTCTGGTGAATCAAACAGTTTGCTTTCAGCATGAAGACTCTTTTCTCCTGGTTCCAGTGGGGAATCCATATGGCCACAGTTAGTCATCCCAAGGTCAGATAGAAGATCGAGAGCATATTTGCGTTGGCAAATAAAGAGAGAGTGGTCATCTTGAGTCACCTCAATCCCAAGAAAATACCGCAATGTGCCCAGATCTTTTGTTTGGAAATTAGAGTGTAAGAATGCTTTGAGATTTGATATCCCTTCAGAGTTGCTGCCTGTGATAACAATACCATCAACATATACCAGTAGCAGAATAGTACCAGCCGAAGAGTTCTGAAAGAAGAGAGACGAATCTTTAGTACTCTTGGTAAGCCCGAACTGGGTAACAACGGCACGGAACCGAGCAAACCAAGCCCGAGGGGATTGCTTCAATCCATATAGAGAGGCGAGGAGACGACACACCTTGGTACGCTCCCCCTCAGTAACGAACCCAGGTGGTTGCTCCATATACACTTCTTCATCCAGGAGCCCATGGAGAAAAGCATTCTTGATATCCAACTGGTGCAATGTCCACTGGTGGAAAGCGGTGAGAGAAAGTAGGATGCGAAGAGATGACATCTTCGCAACAGGAGCGAATGTTTCGTCATAGTCCACGCCATAAGTCTGAGCATAACCTTTGGCAACCAATCGGGCTTTCAGGCGGTCCAGAGAACTGTCCGCATGCACCTTGACAGAGTAGATCCATTTGCATCCAATTTGCCTTCTTGCCAGAAGGTAAGGGAACCAGGTCCCATGTATGATTCTGTTGGAGAACGTTCAATTCGTCATGCATGGCTGCCATCCAACCAGGATGAGCCTTAGCCTCCGCCACGGTAGAGGGTAGACGATATTGATCGAGAGTCGAGTGCAGCGCTATATGAGATGCAGACAAGCCCTGGTACGAGCTAACATAGAGTGCTGCTCCCGACACGGCCGAACTCCTTTTCGGAGTGATATAGGAACCTCTGCGCTGGCTGGCGTGATGGTAGTAGGGACAGTAGCAGGGTCTTCCGAAGGAACAGTCGTCGTATCATCGGTAACCGAGGTAGGCTGAGGTGGTGGCACCACTGTACTATCAGAAGAGCGACGGGAGTAAACCTGCCTCCACAGAGGGGAGAACAGATCAGTCGGTGAAACCAAAATGAAGTAACATAACTGTAGCGGTACATAATGTGGGACTAATGTAAATGTGTCTAATAAAGCGTCAAATAACAACGATCAACACACGATATGCTAATGATATGCCTTGTTGTGTTTGATATCATGCTTATTTATCAGTTGGGTTGATTTATCAACATAGGGATAAAATTCTTAGTGTGAGTTTACGATCATAATTGTCGACTGGATAATATAAATATATTATTAAGTTAGATTTAAAGTTTCATGGTCTTTGGGACAAAATTAGACCAATGGGTGTTTCAGGTCTGCCATTCCTTGGTGATGGTCCAGATTAGTGATTTTACCACGGGTTAGTAGGAATGACATGATGGAAACGTGTCTTCATTTTTGGTGGCATCCAATTGTGTAGTCGCAGTCTTTGTTGTGAGGCATAGTAGTTAACTGATGAATCATACACTAATGAGGATAGCAGACAATCTTGTTGGTAGATTGGTAGAAGGGATTACAGGTTTGTTTAATCAACCACCTTCAATGGAATACCTAGTGGTATTGGTTAGGTGGTTTATGATGGTTGAATTGATGGTAGACTGTGTTGCTAAGCGATGTTTGCTATATTTTGAGAGAAGCGCGGCGATTCTTGTGGTGCCAACTCCACAGGTATTCCTCATTATTTGCGTTGATGCCAAAGCCAGTCCCTCTGCCCTCCATCACCTCTGGTGTGCCTTCCTCGACATCCATCCACTGATCTCCTCATCAAGTCGACCTCCATCCTCCTATCCCTGATATTCTTTCAGGCGATCACTACATTCACAACATATTCTTCTATACACCGCCAAATGAACCTCCTGACAAGCCACATTCCCTAAGAAACATCGACACTCATTTGGGAGTTCGTCGCACACTAAACAAGTATTTTTATACCCTGCTGAAAGAACCATTGGATAAACCATATCCACTGCTATATAGATCCTGCGCTTTGTCAGTTCATTAGGCCGGTAACTCAACATTTGCATTTGTTCCAGGTTTTCCATGTAATACTCCAACAAAAAGTTATATTAAATAATTAATATTTTAAAATTTGCTTGAATAATCACATGAGAAACAAATGATCAAAAAAGGTTATTAGGTGATAATTGAAATGTTATTTGAGGGGTTCCCATTGGGAAAAATTATGAATATGAGTGTTATGCGAATAGGTGCATGCACTGTCATGAGAGAGTCTGAGTAAAACAATTTTGAGCATGATATTCCTAGGAATATGGGCAGTCATCATATATTCAACATAGTGGAATTGATTCTAGATGTGTGCCCACCTAGTTTTGGGGTCCTTCAACCTTCCCGTTCCGCTTTAGCTCCTACCTCTGTCATAGCCTTGCCTTACCTCAATCCTCAATTTCAGCCCTATTCTTCGCCTATACGACGACTTACTTTGTGCATGGGACCCTCGGAAATTTCAGTTGACAACGACCTTTTTGTAGATACTACACCTACATGGGCCTCCGAGATTGAGACGTCAGAGCTCATGCAATTGTTTTCATTCTTGTTTAGCCTGCACCAGGAGCATGTCAGTCTCCATTTTCATAGATGAATGTTTCTAAGACATGGAGAATAATGGAGAACAATCGCGCACTATTTGAGGATTTACTGGATCGAGACTTATTTGATCGTCGGATGGACGATCAGAGACCGTGATTGCGATGGACTCGAATTCATGTATTTCTTTTGAATTTTCTTGAGCTCTACTTTGAGAGTTATGATAAAAAATTTGATCACTTGATCATAACCATCAGATATATTTACCTCAAATACTCCTATATGTATATGACATTGGAACTTTAAGTTTAGGCATCAGCGATTTTCTAATCAAGAGCCACACGATCCCTTACGTCGGGTGCTGAAGCCTAACAATTTCAGTGGTGTCGACATCACAGGACTTCCTCGCCGCCGCAGATGTCAGAAACAGCCCCGCCGCCCTCCACCGCCTCTAATGTGTCGTCCCTGACCACCATTCGCCAATCCCCTCATCAAGTCAACCTCTAGCCGCTTATCTATCCACGAGAAAATCTCCAATCAACGTCCTTCATCCCCTCTGACCTCTGACTTCTCCTCTTCCACCATCAAAGCCCTCTCCAACCTCCAGCAGCCCCGCCCCGCCCTTTCCCACATTCACAACACTCTGTCATCGTCGGCCAAGCCTCCAACCACCCCTCTTTGAGCTTCCAGCCATCTCTACAACCCTTCACCCGATTCCCCCAAACTCCATACATCTCTGATTGACCCGTGTAACCCCTCCGAAACTAAACCCACCTAAAACATCCCACACCAATCCTGAATAGCAACCTACAATGGTTCTGACCCCTTCAGACAGCCCCCACTGCAACTATGACCACGGAATATCCATTCCAGCATTGATGGCCCTCTATTAGGTGAGTTTCAAATTTATCTACATTTGTATGAATACACCATTTTATTTTTAGTTATACTCGATTCTAATTAATTCTAGTTTGTATCTTTCATTCAGTGTGACACTTACTCGTCCTCTCTTCATTTTGCAAACTCCCAATAATATGTAATTGTTGTTCGTTTATCTTATTTTAAATATTTGTAATAAATTGTCAATATTTGTATGAGCTTATGTTATGTTATTTAATTAATTACTCGTCGTAAGTAATTGCATGAGTAGATTGCACTATTGCATTTGCACCATTGTTAGGTTTACGTCGCAAGCCACTTATTCATTGGATTCCATGTTGTTTGAGTGTTTTCCCTTGCAATTTCATCATAGAGTTGGTAGTAGAGCTATTGACATTTGTTCGTGCTTATTTGCATTGCATATAGGATTAGGCCATCACACGTTAATCACTTGTAGATTTGTCCCAGATCACATAGTCTAGTAGAAATGTAGTTGAGACAACTGATGCAAATTTGTTTGTCATTTACTTCTAATGAAATTTGATCGTCATTTACTTCTAATGAAATTTGATCGTCATTTACTTCTAATGAAATTTGATCGTCATTTACTTCTAATGAAATTTGATCGTCATTTACTTCTAATGAAATTTGATTGTCATTTACTTCTAATGAAATTTGATCGTCATTTACTTCTAATGAAATTTGATCGTCATTTACTTCTAATGAAATTTGATCGTCATTTACTTCTAATGAAATTTGATCGTCATTTACTTCTAATGAAATTTGATCGTCATTTACTTCTAATGAAATTTGATCGACTGTGAGTAGGGTCCATAATCTCCATTTTTTACCTTTATCTTCATTATGTCCAATACTGACATCCTAATAAAAAGCATAGGGAAAAGGCACTCTTCTAGTTGAAATTAACAACGTGGAGAAGGACCTTGCTTGTAGGTTATCTTCTCCCTTTTTCAGAGAGAAAATAATTGAAATTATCCCCAAACTATCAAGGGTGTGTTATCTTGGCGCCATATTTTTCTTCTCACCAATTTGATCCGTCAATTTATCCAAGAATATTAGTTTGGTCCTTCAATCATTATTATTACAAAAAACAACAAAAGGCTCCACATGAGTCAACTGGAATATCTCATATATGCCCTCAAGTGAGCAACTTCCTCCGGATAAGTTCAGGAACTAAACTTGTGGGAAATAAAAGCCATTGGGCCAAAATAATACACCCACAATATAATCTGGGGATCACTACGGTGATTCTCTCTATCTTTTCAAGAAGGAAAAGAATGTTACTGAGAGGCAGGTAGTTCCTATAGGAGAAGAAACATCAATTAAGAAAAAAAATGAACACAAATTTAAGAAAATAATACGAATATTTAAAACATAATGCAAAAATACAGATTGGCCTAACTTTTAGATAAGGAGGATTAATTGAAAGACTTACTTGACATGCTTTATTTTTAGCCCTTGTTTCTGCTGTGCTAGGAATATCATGATTTGGCTTATTAAAATGTTTCTCCCTAAGTTCACAAGAACCCCATCCATCTGAAAATCTGCCTCCCCTAAAATCAAGATTCAAAAAAAAGCTTGAGCACAAACAGTGTAGTTAACAAAATTGTTGAAAAAGCTTAACTGACATTGGGAAATGGACATACTGCATGAAAGCACGAACCAAAAACTCGGATCGAATAACATTCCGTTTGTCATCATACTCAATAACTTTGTCCCTTATTTCAAATGAAAGGTTGAAGAAGAATGATATCTTCCGCCAGCCTGATTATAGAATTGATATGATTCACTATGGGTTGATATTGATCAATGCTTCTAACAAATGTGAATAAAAACTTCTACCTGATTTCTTGATAAACGGGCTACCACGTATCAGTGTGTAATCAGTTTTCTCTAGAATCTGCACAAAAGAAAACAGAAGTGTGTCATTCATTGCCACAATTGCATGACTTCAAACTACTTCAATCAAAGTTAGAAATACAATATTTTTTCCAAATACTATCTCATAAATAATGGTCATTCTGAAACCTAAATGACAATAGTAGATTAGGTAGTTTCACCTCATCTAACTATAGTCTTGTGTGGCCATAAGTTTCCATAACTATCATTATCATCATTTAACAACTTAACCGAGAGTACAATATTTATAAATCATCAATATGTCATGCTTCAATTCACTCCGCATAAAACTCCTAAACCCTCCTGCATTCATTTTTAGATATCTCTAAACCATCAAATTCTCTACCTTGTCTCCAACGGCTAAGAAATATTGTGCACATTAGACTGTGTTGTTGCATCATCGCATGTGCTGAGAACAATCAAACAAAGATAAGTTAGATGCCAATGAAATGGATTTTGTTACGGGTCGACGAAGGATTGCATGGATGGTGGTAATTACTACACAAATAGAAGAAGATATTTTCATTAGGTTATTACTACTCCTATATATAGCCTACAATAATAAATATAACAACACTTCTCAAAATTGGCGAAATATATTCACTAAACTCATCTTATCACACCCCCTGATCATATCCTCTGAATCGAGATCCTTGGTCAAGCAATTTGTTGTCTGATCCTTGGACGAGACGTGACTCAACTCCAGTAATCCACTATCAACCTTTTCCTGTATGAAGAATCTATCAATCTCAATATGCTTGGTTCTACGTATTGAACTGGATTATTTGCAATACTGATGGTTGACTGACTGTCTCACCACAGCTTCATCTTATCTTCTTGATCCGCTTCAACTCCGCCAACATCTCATTCAGCCGCAGAAGATATGTGATCCCTAATGTCATGACTCTATACTCTGCCTCTGCAGTCGATCTAGCCACCACTGACTGTTTCTTGCTCCTCCAGGAGACCAAGTTGCCTCCCACAAATATGCAATAGCCCAAAGTAGACCTTCCGTCATCAACACAGCTTGCCCAATCAAAATCGCAGTTGCCCTCAATCTTCACGTGTATGTTCCCTCTGAACATCAACCCCTTTCTAAGGGCATTCTTCAAGTATCGAAAAATCGGGTACATTGCATTCATATGACCCTTTCATGGGTCATGCATGTATCAGCTTACCATGCTCACTGCAAAGGAGATGTCTGGATGTCTGTGGCTCAAGTAAATCATCTTCCCAACTAGCCCCTGATACATCTCACGATTAACTGGTTCTCCGGCCACAGCACCAAGTTTGCACTTCTGATCAATTGGTGTTGCAACAGGTTTGCACCACAACATCCCTGTTTATGTAAGGAGATCCAAAGCGTATTTCCTTTGGGAAAAGACTATTCCCTCTGCCTCGTAAGCAATCTCAATCTCAAAGAAATACCTAAGAAGACCCAAATCCTTCACCTCAAATTCCTTGCCCAGAGCCCCCTTGAGGCGGCCAATTTCCTACTTATCATCCCCGGTAATGATCATGTCATCCACGTACACCGCAAGCATGGTGATGTGACCTTCATTCTGCTTGAAAAATATTGTGTGATCAGCGTTGATCTGTTGATATCCCATCTCAATCATGACCTTCCTGAACTTGTTAAACCACATTTGAGGAAACTGCTTCAGCCCATACAGGGACTTCTTCAACCTGCAAACTTTGTTTTCTATCTTGGTTGTTTTGAATCCTGGCGGAATCTCCATGTACACCTCCTTAGCTAGATCTCCATGAAGAAATACATTCTTTACATCTAGTTGGTGCAACTTCCATCCACCAATCGTCGCCAAGATGATCAGAGTCCTGACGATGTTCATCTTTGTCACGGGTGCAATATCTCATCATAATCAATGTAATAAGTCTGGTAGTACCCCTTGGCAACCAATTGAGCCTTGTAGCGCTCGACTTATCCATCTGGATTTTGCTTCACAGTGAAAACTCATTTGCACCCGACAACCTTCTTATCCTTTGGCAGAAATGTTAGCTCCCAAATCTTGTTCTTCTCAAGGGTTCTTATCTCCTCTTTCATCGCTGCTTTACACTTCGAATCGTTTTTGACAACCTGTCAATTGTTATGTATAATAATACTATCAATCGATGAAATGAATGTTCCATGAGAAGAAGATATATGATCATAAGAGACAAAAAAAAGTCTCAATTATATCTATCAAGAGGATTTCCCGCATTGTTGCGATTAATCTTCTGTAATATCACAATTGACGAAGGATAAGTAGGAGAAAGGATATTCCCTGAGGGTGGCGATGATGTAGGTGTTGAAGGAGTAGGGACTGATGTAGCCGAGAGACTAGAAGCTGGACTGGACACTGAGAATTAAGGTACTGGAACTGGTAGTGTAGTCAGCTTCCCCCTCCTACTGTATGTAAGTAACTCCCCCTGAGTTGTAGGCCAAACATCTCGCCTCTTCTCAATCCCCTCCTCCTGCTTCTCATCACTCTCCTTCTCCCCCTCCACCATTGTTCCATGTCATACTCTCAGATCGATCAACAAACTCTCCCTCTCTCGCCTCATACTTTTGGTATTTGGCAAATCAGAGGTGGGTGGGGCTCTGTTATGCCTCCGGACGGCCCCCGCTTATTTGAGCGTCAATACACACGTCGACACAAGAGGTCTGAAAGCAACAACGGGGCTGAACCAACCAGTTCTGCCCCCACTACCTAAATGGCGGATCGGGGGGGGGGGGGGGGCTGAACCAACCCGGTTCAGCCCCCTTGGCCGGCCGGCCTTGGTCCGGGTATAAATATACCCGAACCCCCTCTTGAGGAGCTATGCAAGATTATTATCAGGTATCATCTCCTAACCCTAATTTCTCTTCTTAGTCTTTTAGTTCTCTAGATCTATCTCTCTCTCCCACCTTCTCCCTAACATTTGGTATCAGAGGCTCTTTTCTCCACCATGGTAACCACTCGAAAGCAAGAGGAAATCGGGCGCTTGGAAACCCTAGAGGAAAATCTCGTAGGGTTGACGGATTCGCTGGCCGCAATCGAGGAAAACGTGAAAACTTCCACCCAAAGACTCGAAGAACGGATCGACACCCGAATGGAAGAGATCATGGCGTTATTGGCACAAAACTTGAAGGGTAAGGCTGTGATGGGGGAGGATTCGGGCGGATCTCCCGCTGCAAGAGTCGATCCGCACCGAATCGGCATCAACGGAGGCCAGGCGGGCTCGGTAAGGGGAGCGGGCACCACGCAAGGGGCCGGATCGAGCATGGGAAGCGTCGGCCGGGTCGGAGCAGGCGGGGGTGACCTTGGCGGGGCCGGATCGGGCACGGGAGGCGGTTCCGGGTTCGGATCGGGCGCTGTAGGCACCGACGGGTTCGGATCGGGCATTGGTGGGCTCGGCGGGCTCGGATCAGGCGCAGGAGGCATCGGGGGGTTCAGCGCGTCTGGAGGTGGCTTCGGTGGGATTGGATCGGCCGAATTTGGCTCCGGAGGGCACGACGCAAGCGGCGGCGGCTCCGGCGGGCACGGCGCAAGCGGCGGCGGCCCCGGTGGGTTCGGCACAGCGGGTTTCGGCACCGGTGGGGGTGGCTCCGGCGATTTGGGCGCTAGAGGGGGTGGGTGGCCGGTTCCCCCATATGGAGGAGGGGAGGGTCTGTTACCTCATCCAGCAAGAGGAGGCATGCAGTGGGGTGGTGCTCCGGCGGCGGGGCCGTTTCGTCGTGGCTTCCCGGGCGTGCCTTTTGAACACGAAGAACCAAGGAGACCGCCGAAATTTGGACAGGAGGCGGGGTGGCGTGGACAGGTCGGTCAGCAGCCGTACATGCCGCCGAAACTGATACACATGAATTTCCCTCGATATACTGGAGGGGACGCCTTGGAATGGGTACAGAAGGAGGAGTTGTTTTTCAGCTATCAAGAGGTACTCGAGGTACAGTGGGTGCAACTGGCGTCCTTTCACTTGGAGGACGACTCTTTTCAGTGGACGCAGTGGTTCCTGCGGGGACGGGATTATGTTCCGTGGGCGGAGTTTGTTGACGGGTTCACCGCTCGGTTCGGGCCCTTGGAGTTTGAGGACTTTGAGGCCCTCTTGCAAAAGTTACGTCAGAAGGGCACCGTGATGGAATACAGGACGGAGTTCAAAAAGTTGGCAAATAGGGTGCACTGAGAGGAGAGGACATTCCTCAGTTGTTTTGTCTCTGGGTTGAAGGACCACTTAAAAGATGAGGTTCAGGCGTACATGCCCCGCAGCTTGAATCACGCCATCAGTCTGGCCCGCATTAAGGAAGAGCGGTTCAACAGGCAGCGGTCCCGCACTACAGTGAGGCCCACTACTACACCGGCGACTGCCAGGAAGGACCCGTCGGTAGCCGGACGACCTACGGTGACGCGACTGTCGTGGGGTTAGTTATAGGAAAGAAAAAAGAAGGGACTCTGTTTCAACTGTGACAAGAATTCACGGCGGGCCATAAATGTCAGAAGATACAAGTCTTTATGTTACATGACGATGTGGAGGATGAGCCGAGCCCAGAGGAGCAGCTCCCCGCCGAAGACTTCGATCTGACCGAGTTCAGGGTTTCCCTACATGCTATGGAAGGGTGTACCCCTCCTCCACTCACTATGCGACTTGCGGGGAAGATCAAACAAGAAAAAGTGACGATTATGGTGAACAGTGGGAGTACGCACAATTTCATCCGTCCTAACGTGGCCCAGCGGGTTAGGCATGTGATTGATACGGGGGCTGCCTTCCAGGTTGTGGTGGCGGACGACAGCAAGTTGCAGTGCGAAGGTGTGTTAAAAGGGGTGGCACTAGGGATGCAGGGATACGCGGGCAGCACGGATGTCTATCTTTTACCCATTCGAGGCACAGACGTGGTACTGGGAGTTCAGTGGTTGCAGCAGCCGCGACGGGTCACTTTTGATTGGGATCGGATGACGATGAAATTCATGCAGTAGGGAAAGCAGTTCTGTTTGAAGGGACTCACATCTTCGCCAGTTAATGAAGTATCTCTTCGGAGCATGCAACGACTCAGGGAGGCAGGAAGCTTGATGGCGGTACTTTTGGGGGTGAGGTCGGATGAGGTCGGGCCATCTGAGGTGCCCATACAGATGCAGTCCCTTGTGGAGGAATATGCTGACGTTTTCCAGAAGCCACACACACTCCCACCGTCACGGTTTCGGGATCATTAGATTGTACAAAAGGCAGGGGCAGAGCCTACTAATATCTGCCCATATCGATACCAGCACATGCAGAAGGCTGAGATTGAGCGCAGCGTTCGGGAGATGCTCGATGCGGGAATCATCCGGCCCAGCACGAGCTCGTTCTCGGCCCCGATCATTCTGGTCAAGAAGAAGGATGGATCGTGGTGGTTTTGTGTGGACTACCGTGCACTGAACAGCGCCACCCTGAAGGAAAAGTTTCCGATTCCATTGATTGAAGAACCGTTGGACGAGTTACACGGGGCAACGCGGTTCACCAAGCTTGACCTTCGGTCGGGTTACTACTAGATCCTCATGCGGGAAGAAGACATCCACAAGACGGCCTTCAGGACTCACGATGGGCACTATGAGTTTTTGGTGATGGCCAACGGGTTGACCGGCGGGCCGTCCACCTTCCAGGCTAATATGAACGAGATCTTCCACCCGCTCCTTCGCCACTTCGTGCTGATTTTTTTCGATGACATCCTCATATACAATGCTAGTTGGGAAGAGCACTTACGCCATGTCGCACAGGTCTTCTCCCTACTATGCAAGCATCAACTCTATGTCAAGCGGTCGAAGTGTTCATTCAGTCAGGAGGAGGTGGAGTACTTGAGTCATTTAGTCTCGGCTGCAGGAGTTAAAGCCGACCCTCGGAAAATTGAGAGCATGGTTTCTTGGCTGCAACCCCAGACTATACGGGCCTTGCGGGGCTTCTTGGGTCTCACGGGCTACTACCGGCGTTTTGTGCGGGACTACGACAAGATTGCCAGGCCGCTGACCCAGTTACTGCAAAAGTACGCTTTTTCGTGGCAAGATGAGGCGGCTTTCCAGGCACTCAAACGAGCTGTGACGACTACGCCAATCTTGGCACTTCCGGATTTCACCAAGGAGTTCGTCGTCGAGACGGACGCGTCGGGAGTGGGCCTGGGTGCTGTGTTGATGCAGGAAGGGCGGCCGATAGCCTTCTACAACAAGGCATTGGCTCCTCGGACATTGGGATTGTCCGCTTATGAGAAGGAGATGTTGGTCGTTATTCACGTTGTGGCTCTGTGGCGACCTTATCTGCTGGGGCGACACTTCAAGATTCAGACGGACCATCAGAGTTTGAAGCACTTCTTGGAACAGCGGATCTCCTTTCCTCTCCAACAGAAGTGGGTCACCAAACTTCTGGGGTACGACTATGAGATTGTCTACCGCCAAAGCCGGGACAATCTAGTTGCTGATGCCTTATCCCGCTTACCGGAGGGCACACTCGCTCAGATTTCTACACCCCTGCTGGACTCCATGGATGAGATACAGGACGAGGTGGAGCGCGGCTCGGAGCTCCGACCTATTGTGGACGCTCTCCGACGGGCACTGGAGACGGTTCCGGGTTATCATCTTCGGAATGACCGGTTGTACTTTCGGGACCGCGTAGTCATTCCTTCTCAGTCAGCATGGCGGACAGTTATGATGCACGAGTTCCATTCCTCGCCGACGGGTGGCCATGTCGGTCTCTCCCGCACCCTCCAGCGCGTGCGGCCGCGCGGGCAAACGTCTTCTGGAAGGGTATGCATCATGATATTCAGGTGTTTGTTCGACAGTGTGACATGTGTCAGCGCCAGAAGTATGAGACGACTTCCCCCGCCGGCTTGCTTACACCGTTGGAGATCCCTCATCAGGTCTGGGATACCATTTCCATGGATTTCATTGATGGGTTGCCCAAGTCTCAGGGCAAATCCGTGATTTTGGTGGTTGTCGATAAATTATCCAAGTACGGACACTTCATCGCTCTGAGCCATCCGTACACTGGCTCCTCAGTTGCCGCTACATTTGCCCGGGAGGTTGTCAGGTTGCATGGCATCCCACGGGCGATCATTTCGGATCGTGATCCGACCTTTGTGGGAACATTTTGGCGAGAACTCTTCCGTTTACGGGGCACGTCACTACGGTTCAGCACAGCTTACCATCCGCAGACGGATGGCCAGACGGAGGTTCTTAATCGGGGGCTGGAGACTTACTTGCGTTGTTTTGTCCTGGATGAGTCGCGTACTTGGGCAGGGTGGTTACATTGGGCCGAATACTGTTACAACACTTCCTACCATTCTGCCAGCAAAATGACCCCGTTCGAGGTCGTATAAGGCCGACAACCACCCTCCTTGAGCAGCTATGAGCCGGGGAGCACGGCGCTTCCCGCCGTGGACCGTGCTCTTCGAGATCGTGATCGCACTATTGCTACTTTACGGGAGAATCTGCGGGCAACACAGGATCGCATGAAGACACAGGCGGACAAACATCGCACAGACCGCGAGTTTCAGGTGGATGATGAGGTATTTCTCAAGCTCCGTCCCTACAGGCAATTGTTTGTCGCCCAACGGACGAATCACAAGTTGGCCCCCCGTTATTATAAGCCCTTTCGGATTGTTCGTCGGGTTGGCCCGGTTGCTTACACGTTGGCACTGCTCGAGGGGTCGCGGATACAACCGACCTTTCATGTTTCCCTGGTGAAGAAGAAGATTGGCGCCTCCATCCAGGCAAGCCCTCTTCTGCCTGAGGCTACTGCTGCGGGCGAACTATGACAGTTACCTGAGGAGGTATGTTGCTCAGGTGGAAGCATCGCGGGACAGAGTATCGTCCTGAAGTACTGGTTAAGTGGCACAATATGACTGCGGCGGACAACACTTAGGTGGATCTGATGGAGTTTCGCGAGTTGTACCCTGACTACCACCTTGGGGACAAGTTGGTTCTTGATGGGGCAGGGAATGTTATGCCTCCGGACGGCGCCCGCTTATTTGGGCGTCAATACACACGTCGACACAAGAGGTCTGAAGGCAACAACGGGGTTGAACCAACCGGTTCAGCCCCCACTACCTAAATGGCGGATCGGGGGGGGGGGGGGGGCTGAACCAGGTTCAGCCCCCATTGGGGCCGGCCGGCCCCCTTGGCCGGCAAGCCTTGGTCCGAGTATAAATATACCTGGACCCCCTCTTGAGGAGCTATGCAAGATTATTATCAGATATCATCTCCTAACCCTAATTTCTCCTCTTAGTCTCTTAGTTCTCTAGATCTATCTCTCTCTCCCACCTTCTCCCTAACAGGCTCCCTCCTGTCTGTAGTACTGCTTCGGCTCTCTGAAGTGAACATTCATGCACACAAAGTTTCTTTTCTCTCCTGGACTCCAACACATGTATCCTTTTTGAGTAAGTGAGTAGCTCACAAAGATACACTTGACTGTCCTCGAATCAAGCTTCCCAGCACTTGGCATGTTGTCCTTCATGTAGTACACAACCAGATACTTTCAAAAGAAGGATCCCCCATTATATCCATGTAGCTGCTGAAACGAGGACTTTCACCCCAGAACCAGTGATGACATCCTATTGATCAACTGTGTCGCTGCCAACACTGCATATTCCCACAAACTCTGAGGAACTTTCATGCTAAGCATCATACTTCTTGTCAACTCCATAAAGTGTATGTTCTTCCTTTCTGCCATTCCATTCTGTGTCGGCATGTATGCACAGGTGGTCTGATGCGGTATCCCATTGGTTGATAAGTATTCTCACATTGCCCTACTAGTATACTTTGTCTCATTATCCGACCATTGTACCTTAATCACCGATGTGTACTGTGTCTGGACATGCTTATAGAAATATCGGTAGCAGGTAAATACCTCACTCTTATTTTTCATCAAATATAACCAAGTAACACGGGGATGCGCAATCAATAAAACTGACAAAATATTTAAAATCATTCAAAAACTTATAACACAAGGCCCCCATGCGTCAAAATGTACTACATCAAAAAAAGAAGAGCTCCTCCGACCCGTACTAATATACGAAGACCAAGTAAGCTTGCCTAAATCAAAGCATCACATACCAGTTTAGTTTTATCTGCTCTTTCAAAATTGTCGGAAACAATTTAGCTAAAGTACCAAAATAAGGGTGTCCCAACCGTCGGTGATGAAGTATCAGCACATCCTCTGCACTCATCTTCTGTCCCCCAACTCATACCTTCTCTACCACAGATATAAGAGTTGCGTCTAATCATTCTCGATCCAGATACCATAACCCGTCATGTCATGTCCTAGTCTCAAGTATCTGTCTCGTCTCTTTCTCCAATATCAAAAGAAACAACGCATCTCAGTTAAATGATTATGAAACACATGGATAAGAGACTAACTGGAAAAGAAAGAGCATGCAAAACATTGGATAGTATTATTGAATCTGAACAATTAACAGTACCCATACCGACCACTGGTTAGAAAGTACCATCCGCTGTCTGGATACTATCTGCAATAGTTAGACGAGTGTAGGAGGAGAACTCGCATGCATTTCCTATAACGTAACGTGATGCACCTGAATCAATGATCCAATCTAATTCCCTAGAGAAGGATATGGATACAAGAGCAAGAAATCTACCATTTTGGTAGACATACATAGCTTCCCCCACCAGTTACATCCATCAATCCATGTTTCCTTCGCTCGTTTGTTTCATCTTGATTCCCTTCATTATGCTCAACAAGTTGTGTTCCTCCTCTGTATAGATAAACCCAGTTTCCTTCACACATACAGTCACGCTCAAATTGGCTCGGTAGCCTCCTCGGCCACCACGAGCTCGACCACGTCCACAGTCATGTCCCCGTCCACCACTTGAATCTCCTTCCTTGGGTGACTTGGGGCAGACATACCTCAGATGGACCACCTCCCACAATTGTAGCACTGTCGGGTGTCTCCCCTATTTCCCGTAATACCAGAGCCAGCAGCCGCTATGGCTGACTTCACAGTAGTGGACCCTCCTATCACTGCATGAAGTTTGAGACGTGTCTCCTCCTGGATCATGGCAGAGATAGCCTCGGTAAGTGTATGAATCTTCGTACCGGACAGAAGTAGGGCTCTCCTCTGATCACACTTGATATCAATCCCTTCAGAAACTTCATCGTCCTCTCCTCCACAATGATCTTGGAAGCCTGACACTGTAAGTCGTTGCAACACATCCCGTCGGAGGAGTGATCGTAATCCACTCATAGGCGTTCAACTCGGAAGCATACTCTTCTACTGTCTTCTCTCCCTGAACGGTGTCATCAATTTCTCCTTTCACCTGGAAGACCCACGGAGTGGACTCAAAAAAATCATATGTAGTATTCAGCTTCCATAACCTCCATGACCGGCTCCAAGCTACTGTGGCGACAATCGATGAGACTATCGAGCTGAGGAGTCACCTAAACATCAGCATGTGGGCTGACTCCCGCTCATTTCCTCCAGTCGGGTTCTCTGGTTTCTTCAACGCCCCTGCCAAGAAGCCCTCAGCTTGCTTCACTGCAAGGGTTTTTTCACGCAGTGTGACCAACTTAGGTAGGTAGTCGGGTAATATATCTTCAGGTCAATAAGTGGAAGTTCTAACTTCGCCGATAGGTGTGGTGAATCCAACACCCTCAACAACGTGGTCAACTCATCAGGGCCCAACATCGTGAAGACATCCTCCATCGCACTTTCCTTCAGCGTCATGGATCAGCTCCATCACTGATCACCGTATCCGGTACCGTATCAAGTGATGCCTCCTGCCCTAGATCCGATCACGACATCCTATGGCCGGAGTGTGTGGGACTCACTGCCAGAGCGTGCAAGACATTGTCGACGTGCACGATACGAGAATGCCACACCCCCGATCAGGAGAAGCAATCGCTGGTGCGGGAAAAAAACCATCTGTAGGCGCTCCCGGCACTGCAGCCTTCCTGGAGATCCGTTGTGGCTTCCCTGGCCGCAGCCTATATCGTGGCAGTAGCTATAGTCGCTGGAGGTCGCTAGAGACACAGGTGGCGGACGCTGGATGTGACAGAACCAGCAAACCGAGCGAGTGTGCGGCGGGGTCGAGGGAACGAAGGCACTAGGGCTTCAGGTTTTTCCTCCCTCTAATACAATATTACGCAAATACAAGAAGATATTTTTCATTAGGTAATTACTCCTACATATATAGCCTACAGTAAAAATATAACAACAGTAATCCTAGTGACAGCCTATGTTGGAAAACCTAGAAGAGATGTTGATGACGCGAGGCAAGGCAGCAGCCGTCCTTGCGTCTGTCTGCGGGCCTCCGCGGCCGCGGGAGCGTGATTGTGAGGCACGGCGGCGACCGGCCTTGCAGCCAGCAGCAAGCCTCCGTGGCCATGGGGGGCGGTCGCGAGGGAAGGCGGCGGTCGGCCTTGCCGTCGTCCACGAGGGTGCGTCCACAGACGGCTATACAGCCGGTTGTGGGCTTGTCGTAGTGAGGCGGGGCGGCGGTTGCGGCGGAGGGATCGCGCGCGCGGATCGCACTTGAATCGGGCGCACGGATTGGTTGTGAGGTGGTTTCTCCCATAACCCACTACTAAGTTAGTGGGGGTCATGGAATTCCGGCTAATTGCAGCCTGAAATTCCTAAAAATTGTGGGAGACTTCATCAAGAGTCCAACAATTCCCCCACTGATTATAATATCTAACCAACCTACCGGTTGAAGAAGTGAATTCCGAACATTGCTCCTTCCACATCCTTTTTTTCACACGACCCCTGCCCAGGAATTCAAAATCTCAATCGACGCAAATCTTGTCGACTTCGATTCCACTCTAATTCCTTCGATTTCGTTGACTCCAACTTCTCCTAGCCATCGACTTCAACACGGAGCTAGTCTACGTTGATTCCACTCTGATTTGCGTGGACTGAACTCCTCGAGCAACACCTAGCACAATTTCATGATTCCACACATTATAAGAGCTTAGGTTGCTTCCACTAATGTTGGGTTACGCCTGCTTCAACTTCGAACACAGCAAGCATGACTTCTAATACAGACTGCACACCTGTTTGTTGTTTCGAACCCAACACCATAATTGATAAATTTAATAATTATTTGATTAATCAAATTATTTACTAACTTAGTTTAAAAAGAGAAATTATATTAATAAATTATAACAATAATTTGATAATTAATTTAAATAAAGAAATTTGTCCCCAAAATGGCTTTCGAGTCTGCACCGCCTCTTTGGGGGCATGCAATCCATAATGTTGCAACATAATAACACTAAGTTTTCTTTCACACGTCGGGTGGACGTGGCACACTCTCGTCCTTTGGTTTACGAGAGCTCACTGAGTACCCTCTCTCCTCCCAACAAACCCATGGCTCCCCACAACAAAGAGCAACTTCACCTCCAATTGTGAACAATTGTTGTCCTTACTGAAGAAATACGTGGAGTAGCTCAAAGATGTCAAAATGTTACGACCTACCGAATGAAAAAGTAGACAATGTTGACTAAAGCACCTGAAATGGATGACCACAACCCGAACACAACTGCAGCTTTTGCATGCCCTACTATTTTTCCACCCGTTACTGCGACACTCGCTCCACCAGACACTCCATCTATTACTTTTGGTGGTCTCTCCCCAACAGGCGCTTTCGCTCCACATCCCTATGACCACCATTCCATGGGCACCCATCCGCCATACCCATCAAAGTACATCGTTTCTGTCTCTACGCAAGAAAACACCCCGACAACATCACCACCATATGCATTATCAGTGAGTGTGATGGAGTCTCTCCTCTCCATGAAGCCCAGCTCCGGAAGCACACTACAAGGAGCTCTTCTGAGATAAATCAAGGAACCAGATAAATCATGTCACAAGTTTCTATACTCTTCTCTCAGCTTGAGAACAAGCTCAAAATGAAGGAGGGATCAGATATTATGGTCCCAGAAGATCAATTATTTGTTATTTTGTATGTTAAATTAATGTCATGTCCTTTTCGTTGCTTATGAGTTACTATGAATGGATACGCTTTTATTTTCCTTTTAAGGTGTTTTTGTAACTATTCTGAGTGTGTGTCATGAAACTTATATTTTTTATTCCTAATTCTATCTCTTCCTTTTCTCTCCCATACCCATAAATGAAACCCGCTCTAATACATCGTGAGGTTGAACCAGGCTACCTCGTCGCATCTTGTAGGTTGGACTCGACTCCCTTTAGCGACTCCCCCTGTATCTCAACCATCTCCAGTCATCTCTCTGGCAAGCTACCGATATATTACGGGAGGCCCATAATGTTCAACTTACAATTATTAATAGAGACCCATAATGCTCAACTTACAATTATTAATAGAGAATATAGAGATATTTAGAATACAATTGTTTTAAAATTACAAGTATTTAATACAAAAACTATTCAAAAGATTATAACATTGAATGTTATCTTCTATTAATTAGTTGTTATACATTTATCATATTGATAAAATTTTGATAGTCATATTTTGTGCCATGTACCCGTCCTCACCATAGCTGGTCTTCACTCTCAACCAAACATTCCAATACAATATGCATCTTATTCTCTTAGTTCCTCTCTTCCTATCTTGCTCTCAGTTAACCTTTCATACAATATCAATAAGATTCAAAGCCATCACCTTCTTATTCAATATCAAGCAACATTATACGAGCAAATCAGTAACTACTAAGGTTGCGTTTAGCGTGACTTATCACGGCTTATTTTCTCTGGTGAGGTTGGACAAAAACGTCATTGTCATAGAATGTATGTTTGGTATGACAAATGTTACTACCGTTACGAAAAAAAACTAATTTGGGGCATAGAAGTTTGATATGACGATGAAATTTTTGTCCAATTTCACCAGAGCAAAATAAACCGTGATAAGCCGCGCCAAACACAGCGTAAGCCTCATCTTGAGTTAAATTCAACAAAACTTGTGCATGAGCTAAACCCTGACTTTTAATTTATATATTTTAATAACATGCTATTTATTAACGATAATTATTTTCATGGCTAAGCTTCACACTCCTCGGTACCATTTTTGGGATTAATCAGACCATCTATCTCTTCATTACTAATGAAGCCTCCATTACATACAGTGAATGAAGCAGTAAGCTAAACTAATGTACAGCATATGCTCAAAATTAGGGCAAAGGAAATTTTTGGCTGATTTGCACTTTGCACCCCCCAATTATACCATTTTGACACTTTGCACCCTAAATTATTAAATTTGGTACTTTGCACCCCCTATTTACACTTTCTTTGGCACTTTGCACCCCAGCCTTAATATGATGGGGTATTTCGGTCATTTTGTCATTTTGAGTTGAAATTTTTTTTCCTGACTGCCGCCTTCTAAAAAATATGAACGCAAGATTGCATTGTCGGCGGACGCCTGTCTTTTAGGTCCATCTCACCCACACGGGAAGCTTTTTGATCGTTCTTTGAAGATATTGTAATATATATATATATATATGAGTTTAATGTATATCCGCGTTACGTGCATATAATTATATACGCATCTTTTAAAACTGCGTCTTCTACGGGCATTTTTAGAAAAAGTGTTCAACATGAAAGTTGTAGATCTCGGCGATATCTACAACTTTCATGTTGAATAGTTTTCCTAAAAATGCCGTTTAGACTCCCGATTTAGCCCCCGAAAAAAATCAGGCGGAACATATGTATGTTCCGCCTGAATTTTTTCGGGGCCAAATTGGGGGCCTAAACGATATTTTTAGGAAAAGTGTTCAACATGAAAGTTGTAGATATCGTCGAGATCTACAACTTTTATGTTAATCACTTTTTGATTTGGAGCCGTCTTGAACCTCAATTTGGTTCCCGAAATCTGTGGCGGCGGACGCTTTACTGTAGCAGTTCCGCCGTCCCAGATTTCGGGGTCCAAATCGAGTTCCAAGAAAGCTCCAAATCAAAAAGTGATCAACATGAAAGTTGTTCGTCTCGCCGGAATCTACAACTTTCATGTTGATCACTTTTCGATTTAAAGTCTCATTAATCCTTGCCCGTACGCCCGCACTAGAGGAACCCCATATATATATATATATATATATATATATATATATATATATATATATATACAAGACTACAATATCTTCAAAGAACGATCAAAAAGCTTCCCGTGTGGGTGAGATGGACCTGAAAGACAGGCGTCCGCCGACAATGCAATCTTGCGTTCATATTTTTTAGAAGGCGGCAGTCAGGAAAAAATTTGTTTAACTCAAAATGACAAAATGACCGAAATACCCCCTCATATTAAGGCGGGGGTGCAAAGTGCCAAAGAAAATGTAAATGGGGGATGCAAAGTGCCAAATTTAATAATTTAGGGTGCAAAGTGCCAAAATGATGTAATTGGGGGATGCAAAGTGCAAATAAGCCGAAATTTTTTATAGAAAAACATCCGATGAGTTGAACATAATTAAAGGAGAATTGAATCACCGCCATGGCTGCATTCTGATACTGTTTGAACATCGACACTGAAGGGAAGCCTCCGGACAAGCAATGCGTGCTGTTCTCCTTCTCATCTCCCCTCCAACAATTCGTCTTTGGGCTTTCGATAATCGGACTCACCTCCTTCGCTGAGAATTTCCCAGGAACGGGGGACGGGTAGGATGGCGATGGCGATGACACCACCGGAGTTCGAGACGGATGCCGGAAGACCAACATCCTGTTGTGATCTCCGCTCGCCGCTGGTTCAACGAACCTCGCGATCTTCTGCGGCCTTGCGAGAGGCCATCGGTCTTCTTGCACGACCTCTCCGTCAGATGGAACCCTAGATTCCGCCTCTGCCGAATCGAGATAGCTCTTGGCGCTTTGGAAGAGCTTTGCGGGGGCGATGGAGGGGTGTGAAGCTGGAGAGGAGTTCTTGATGGAGAGAGCGATTCGGCGGGATCTGGCGGCGGCCGCAGAATCGATCACGTCCCAGAGCTCAGCATCGTCAAGGTCCCGGTCATCCATGAGGAAGTGGGCAGATGACATCGTCCGGAAGGGAAGAGTTTATAGGGTTTCAGGCAGTCCTGGAGAATTTCTTTTTCCAGGTTGAAAGAGAGTTGAGATAAGATCAAGAAAAACCGAAGCTTCGTTCAAAATTCAAACATAAAAAGGGTAGGAGCTCGGAAATGGATTTCGCGTCTGCGCTCGAGGGAAAGTGTTTGGACACAGCTCAACCTACAAAATGCGGATCCGGATCCCCTGGACTGTCTGGAGTTTCTATTTGAACTCTAGGTTGTAGAGTTCTGATTAAATTAATTATTTTCGGACGGAATTTTTTCGGAGTTCAAATCGGGGGTCTAAACGACTTTAAATCAAAAAGTGTTCAACATGAAAGTTATTCGTCTCGGGGATATCTACAACTTTCATGTTAACCAATTTTTCTGATTCTGCCCCATTTATTCGCAAAATCAGAACTTCACCCCTGAAGTTCAAATAGGAACTCCAGGGGATCCGGATCCACAAAATGCAACGAGGTAGCCTGGTTCAACCTGTCACAGCAAGTAAGTGAAGGAGTTTTGTGTGAGACTATCTGTCATCTTTCGAACATACCTGTAAATTCTCTCACCATCAAGTTGTAATGAGGTGTGATATGTCACCCTCGATTCTTTTGAAAATCTATAAATTGTCGTCAATAGTGAAGTTTGATCGGCACCGTTCCGGACATGTGATTTTTTACCCATTTGAGAGGTTTTTTCACATTAAAATCTTTTTGAGTTCGACTCTATTTATTTTGTGACTGTGTGCACGCTTGACCGCTCCACGGGCTAAGACGATCTGATTTAGTCAGATCTATCAGGTGAGTCGTGCACATTAGGACTGTCAGGCCAGTCCGGGACCGGTCTTTTAAAAGACCGATCTTTTGGCTTACCGGTCCCGCTCAAATAAGTACCTATTCGGGACCGATTTTCCTATTCATGAGAAAGACCGGAGGAGCGGTCCTAACTGGTCCAGGACCGATTTTTCTTTTTCTTTTCTTTTTATTAAAAAAAAATTATTAATAAAATTCAAAATGAAATAAAAAAAATAAAAAATCAAAATGAAATAAAATTTGATTATTAATAAAAATTAAATAACATAGCATCCAAATGGTATTTCACAAAATTAAATAATATAACATTCAAAATGAAATGAAATAAAATTTGATTATTTTGCACTGCCCAGATTCAAGTTATTCAGCTCGTCTTCAACTTCAGACTCGATATCCTCAATTTGACAAGACATGTCTCCTCTTCATAGCATCCAAATGATCCTTGTAGCAAATGCAAATCTCCAAAGATTCTTCGGTCAAACGGCTTCTTCGCTCGTTCAGAATCGTGACACTCAAAGAACATGTAGACTTTGAAGTTACTGTACTACCTTGGATTGTTAGTAAATCACGGGTCATTAATGTCAAAATATGACGCACACTACTTTTAATTTTCCTTCATTTTAAAATATCAAAATTTTTATTTCGCTTGCGGTCATATAATCTTGAAATTGTGTTTTGCTATATAGATATAATTTGTTTAAAGTACTTGAAGTTTGCTGCTTTTTTTCTAGAAGTTAATTCTAAAAGTCTATTTTAAAAATATCTTTTGTTTTAAACTGAGTGGATATTTCGTGAAGACGCGATCCATACAACTGATCCTAATAATTATTAAGGCGAGTAAATTCGAAATTAAATTTTAAAACACTAATATTAACAAAATCATTTGATCATTCGTTTAAATTTAAATTCCGATTTATTTTTTCTATAAAATTTTTTACCCCGTCTACGTTCATTAAAGAGTTTAAAATCGAGACGCAAGAAAACATAGATGACATATCTTTGTAATATTTTTTTTAAAAAATTTCCATTACTAATATTAAAGGATTTCACATTTCGTTCATTTTATAATTTTTAAACGTTTCAGTAATTAATAAAAAAATTACAATAACTAATATAAACTCCAAATAAAATAGTTGTTGATTTCTATGCGAGTTTCATCGTATAAATTCTATTACTAACGTTTTTTGTGACTGTACAACCCCGTATTCGCGGAGTGAGAATCCCAAGCAAAGCGTAAGACCTGCTTATAACTTTTGAGCTGTTTTGCACTCTAGGGGGGCAATTTTGGCTTGACCTTGAGAACATACTAGTAGGGGGAGGAAAAATTAGCCTTCCCCTTGGCTCCTTCTTGGGGGCGGGTGCGGCAAGATGACCGGCACCCCCCCGGCTTGACTTGGTGCTAGGTAGGAGCGGCGAGCCAGGCCTGCGGCCCGCGGCTCGCCCGGGCGGCCTGCCCTGCGGACGAGCCAAGCCCCGCTGCCTGCGGCTCGCCCGGGCGGCCTGCCCTGCGGGCGAGCCAGGCCCCGTGGCCTGCGGCTCGCCCGAGGGGTGGGGAGCATGGCTCGGCCCCCGGACCCCCTTGGGGCCGTATTTTTACCGTTATGCCCCCGGGCGGAAATTACCTCTCTACCTCCCGGTGTAGAGGTTTGTTATTGGCTCAAGGCCAATTGGTCGTAGGGGCATTTTGGTCATTTTGACCCCAAGTCTTGGAAAAACTATAAATAGACCCCCTTTGGTGCCTTTGGAGAGGATGAGATTTCCTTACCTCCTCCTCCCTTAGCATCTTCTTGGTAGAGTAGAGAGAGCTCTCCAAGGCGCTCAGCCTAGCTCTTTGGTAAGGGAGGGGAAGAGTTCTTGTAACCTTCCGGATGTGTGGTGGGACCTCCGCACTAGAGCCGAGGGTCTGTTCCTAGTTTCCCAAGTCTTTGGTCTGTGACGTTCCCCCGAGTGTAGTAGGTGTGAGGTCACCCCTTCCCCAAGGGTCGAACTCCACAGAGACCAAGTTTTTGGTTTCAACATTTTGGTGTGGTGAGCGTGGAAAGTGACCAACACAGAAAATCTCGGGTGAGTGTCATGGCTGGAGATCTGGGAGGTAGTGATGATTTCGGCGAGCTCCCCAACCCCGGACCCTTCGTAGGAAGGGAGGAGTTCATGGCTTCTATCCAAGACATCATGGGGATGCTTAGAAGCATTGCCCCTCGGGCTGACAGCTCAACCCCCACCCCCTAGGGACTGGCTCCCAGGGGTCCCGACGAGCTGGCGCAGAGTGGTCTCGGCGAGCTGCCTCCCAGGGGAACATACGAGGTGACCCCAGCAGGGGGAGAAGAAAGTGCACCAGGTAGGCGACCTGGGAAGGAAAGGATGGGAGAGGGGGTCGAGCGAGACCTCCTTGGCCGGGAGTTGTTCCCCAGCCCAGCGAGTGCTAGCCCTCCAGGCGAGCAGGTTGCACGAGTAGAGGTGGCGAGAGCACCCCTCAAGGGGTCACCTTTTAGCGAGCTGATCATCTCAGCTCCCGTTCCCGATGGTTTCAGAGAGCCGGACATGGCTTACTATACCGGGAAGGATGATCCCGTCCAGCATCTGCAGTGGTTCGAGGATGCCGTCTCCATCAGGCTAATGACGGATGCCTTCAAGTGTCGCCTTTTTGCGATCACATTGAAGGAGAAGGCAAGGGACTGGTTTCATCAACTCCCTCCAAGGTCGATATATGGGTTCGAGGACTTGAGCCGAAGCTTCCAGCTTCGCTTCTCCACCTCTAAGAAGAGGAAGAAGAGTCCTGAATCCATCTTCCTGATAAGGCAGAGGGCCGAGGAGTCGCTATTCCACTACGTTGACAGGTTCCAGGAAGAGATCCTGGATATCCAGGAGATGCCAGGGTATGCTCTTCAGATGGCCTTTACCGTTGGGCTGAAGGAGGGCTTCTTTAAGAATAGCTTGACTCGGAAGGCCCCCCTTTCCTTCGAGGAGCTGATAGAAAGGGCGGTAGAGGAGATAGCCATGAAGGCGGCCAACCCGGCATTCGTCAAGAAGTTGGCGAAGCTAACAGAGACAGAGTCAAAGGAGCAAGGTGGCCCAAGACATCATGAAGGAAGAAGGAGGGACGAGCAAAGAGCTCAGGGGTTCCAGGGATAGGAGGGTCCGGAACTAGGCTGGAGGCAGCAGGGAAGACCTGCCCAAGGTCCAGGAAGAGCTCTTGTCCCAGGTGGAGAGAACTTCCACGGGGGCCAAGGGGGGTACAACTTCAAGAGGATAGGCCCTAGGCAACTCTTGCCCCCACCCCAACAGGCCTTGGCAATAGGTGAAGGAGGAAGAGGCAACGGGAGAGACCACCGAGCCCGCCGAAGGAGGGGAGATAGAGCATTGCCGTACTGCGAATTTCACCAAGTAGAAGGGCACGCCACGGCTACCTGCCCTGAATTCCTAGAGGTGAGGGGGGCGAGAGGCCCTGCCCAGCCTCAGCCGCCGACACAGATTGAAGCTCCACCCCAAGTGAGGGGGAATGACATATGTGAGGATCGGGTCGATGTAGGAATCTGAGGTACCATATGAGCGACTCACGTTGGAGTGGAGACCATGCCCAGAACCCCTGAAGAAGCCTCGCCTCGACAAAATCTTGTATTTCTTTTTATGTTGTAATGAGTTCAGCCCTCGACCAGTTGAGTCGGGGGGTCATGTAACCCATCATGTTTTCCCCTTTGGAGGATGTTGGATTTGGAAAGGTTTGGTTGACATGCTTAGTCCCCCCCCCCCAAGAGAACCTCCCCATACCAGGCTCTCACTAGCTGGATGGGTTGAGGCTATCTTGAGGAAGCCCAGTTCCTTAGCTTCGAGATGATTCCGGTTCCAGGCTCTAACTAACTGGCAGGTCAGGCGTACCTCTCGTGGATGCCCATGTTCCTTTTCTCCGATGATGGTCCTGCTGTTAGGCTCTCACTAGCTGGCATGTCAAGCGTACCTCTCGTGGAAGCACATGTTCTTTTGCTCCAATGACGGTCCCGTTGTCAGGCTCTCACTAGCTGGCAGGTCAGGCGTACCTCTCATGGAAGCCCATGTTCCTTTGCTCCGATGACGGTCCCGCTGTCAGGCTCTCACTAGCTGGCAGGTCAGGCGTACCTCTCGTGGAAGCCCATGTTCCTTTGCTCCGATGATGGTCCCGTTGTCAGGCTCTCACTAGCTGACAGGTCAGGCGTAACTCTCGTGTATGCCCATGTTCTTTTGCTCTGATGACGGTCCCGCTGTCAAGCTCTCACTAGCTGGCAGGTCAGGCGTACCTCTCGTGGAAGCCCATATTCCTTTGCTCCGATGATGGTCCCGCTGTCAGGCTCTAACTAGCTGGCAGGTCAGGCGTACCTCTCGTGGATGTCCATGTTCCTTTGCTCCGATGACGGTCCCACTATTAGGATCTCACTAGCTGGCAGGTCAGGCATACCTCTCGTGGAAGCCCATGTTCCTTTGCTCCGATGATGGTCTCGCTGTCAGGCTCTCACTAGATGACGGGTCAGGCGTACCTCTCGTGGATGCCTATGTTCCTTTGCTCTGATGACGGTCCCGCTATCAGGCTCTCACTAGCTGGCAGGTCAGGCGTACCTCTCGTGGAAGCCCATGTTCCTTTGCTCCGATGACAGCCCCGCTGTCAGGCTCTCACTAGCTGGCAGGTCAGGCGTACCTCTCGTGGAAGCCCATGTTCCTTTGCTCCGATGATGGTCCTGCTATCAGGCTCTCACTAGCTGGCAGGTCAGGCGTACCTCTCGTGGATGCCCATGTTCCTTTGCTCCGATGACGGTCCCGCTGTCAGGCTCTTACTAGCTGGCAGGTCAGGCGTACCTCTCGTGGATGCCCATGTTCCTTTGCTCCGATGATGGTCCCGCTGTCAGGCTCTCACTAGCTGGCAGGTCAGGCGTACCTCTCGTGGATGCCCATGTTCCTTTGCTCCGATGATGGTCCCGCTGTCAGGCTCTTACTAGCTGGCAAGTCAGGCGTACCTCTCGTGGATGCCCATGTTCCTTTGCTCCGATGACGGTCCCGTTGTCAAGCTCTCACTAGCTGGCAGGTCAGGCATACCTCTCGTGGATGCCCATGTTCCTTTACTCCGATGATGGTCCCGCTGTCAGGCTCTCACTAGCTGGCAGGTCAGGCGTACCTCTCGTGGATGCCCATGTTCCTTTGCTCCGATGATGGTCCCGCCGTCAGGCTCTCACTAGCTGGCAGGTCAGGCATAACTCTCGTAGAAGCCCAAGTGTTCTTCACTCGGAGGAGGTCTCATCACCTAGGCTCCCATCAGGTGGCATGGCAGGTTGACCCCTCCGGTAGGTTAAGTGTTTTTTACCCGGAGGAGGTCTCGTCACCAAGGCTCCCATCAGCTGGCATGGCAGGTTGACCCCTCCGGGAGGTTAAGTGTTTTTACCCTGAGGCTGTCTCGTCACCCATGCTCCCATCAGCTGACATGACAGGTTGACCCCTCGGGAGGTTAAGTGTTTTCACCTCGAGGCTGTCTCGTCATCCAGGCTCCCATCAGCTGGCATGACAGGTTGACCCCTCGGGAGGTTAAGTGTTTTTACCCCGAGGCTGTCTCATCACCCAGGCTCCCATCAGCTGGCATGACAGGTTGACCCCTCGGGAGGCACCCCGAGGCTGTCTCGTCACCTACGCTCCCATCAGCTGGCATGACAGGTTGACCCCTCGGGAGGTTAAGTTTTTTAACCCCGAGGCTGTCTCGTCACCCAGGCTCCCATCAGCTGGCATGACAGGTTGACCCCTCGGGAGGTTTAGTGTTTTCACCCCGAGGCTATCTCGCCACCCAGGCTCCCATCAGTTGGCATGACAGGTTGACCCCTCGGTAGGTTAAGTGTTTTCACCCCGAGGATGTCTCGTCACCCAGGCTCCCATTAGCTTGCATGACAGTTTGACCCCTCGGGAGGTTAAGTGTTTTCACCCCGAGGCTGTCTCGTAACCCAGGCTCCCATCAGCTGGCATGACAGGTTGACCCCTCAGGAGGTTAATTGTTTTCACCCCGAGACTGTCTCGCCACCCAGGCTCTCATAGCTGACATGACAGGCTGATCCCCCAAGAAGGCTAAGTGTTTTTACTCTGAGTAGGTCTCGTCACCTAGGCTCTCATCAGATGGCATGGCAGGATGACCCCTCGGAAGAGGCCTCAGTCTTTCGACACCGCGAGAGCAAGCTACACTCAGTGAATACGTTGGGTTGGATGTTTCTTTCTGAGCTTGTGCTAAACTCGAAAAGAGCGGGGATTGTGTACAACCCCGTATTCGCGAAGTGAGGATCCCAAGCAAGGCGTAAGACCTGCTTATAACTTTTAAGCTGTTTTGCACTCTATGGGGCCAATTTTGGCTTGACCTTGAGAATATACTAGTAGGGGGAGGAAAAATTAGCCTCCCCCTTGGCTCCTTCTTGGGGGCGGGTGCGGCAAGATTACCGGCACCCCCCCCCGACTTTCCTTGGTGCTAGGTAGGAGCGGCGAGCCAGGCCTGCAGCCTGCGGCTCTCCCGGGCGGCCTGCCCTGCGGGCGAGGAAGGCCTGAGGCATGCGGCTTGCCCGGGCGGCCTGCCCTGCGGGCGAGCCAGGCCTGCAGCCTACGGCTCGTCCGGGCGGCCTGCCCTGCGGGCGAGCAAGGCCTGCGGCCTGTGGCTCGCCCGGGCGGCCTGCTCTGCGGGCGAGCTAGGCCTGCGGCCTGCGGCTCGCCCGGGCGGCCTGCCCTGCGGGCGAGCCAAGCTCGCGGCCTGCGGCTCGCCCGGGCGGCTTGCCCTGCGGGCGAGCCAAGCTCGCGGCCTGCGGCTCGCCTGGGCGGCCTGCCCTGCGGGCGAGCCAGGCTCGCGGCCTGCGGCTCGCCCGGGCGGCCTGCCCTGCGGGCGAGCCAGGCCTGTGGCCTGCGGCTCGCCCGGGCGGCCTGCCCTGCGGGCGAGCCAGGCCTGCGGCCTGCGGCTCGCCCGGGCGGCCTGCCCTGCGGGCGAGCCAGGCCTGCGGCCTGCGGCTCGCCCGGGCGGCCTGCCCTGCGGGCGAGCCAGGCCTCGTGGCCTGCGGCTCCCCCGAGGGGTGGGGAGCATGGCTCGGCCCCCGGACCCCCTTGGGGCCGTATTTTTACCGTTATGCCCCCGGGGCAGAAATTACCTCTCTACCCCCCAGTGTGGAGGTTTGGTATTGGCTCAAGGCCAATTGGTCGTAGGGCATTTTGGTCATTTTTACCCCAAGTCTTGGAAAAACTATAAATAGACCCCCTTTGGTGCCTTTGGAGAGGATGAGATTTCCTTACCTCCTCCTCCCTTAGCATCTTCTTGGTAGAGTAGAGAGAGCTCTCCAAGGCGCCCAGCCTAGCTCTTTGGTAAGGGAGGAGAAGAGTTCTTGTAACCTTCTGGGTGTGTGGTGGGACCTCCGCGCTAGAGCCAAGGGTCTGTTCATAGTTTCCCAAGTCTTTGGTCCGTGACGTTCCCCCGAGTGTAGTAGGTGTGAGTTCACCCCTTCCCCAAAAGTCGAACTCCACAGCGACCAAGTTTTTGGTTTCAACAGTGACAAAGTTTGCTTTAGTCTTTTAAAAGTCGAGTTTCATCGTATACGCATATCATAAGATGAACATAAAAAATTTTTACCTTGTGAAATTACAAAATTTTCAAAATCTTGTTTTCTTTTTTTTGAACTATAAATAACTCTTAACATAGTTCGTATTTTAATAACATAGTCGTTCATATAAACTAAACTATCTTGCACAATTAAATTTAAAACGTCACATGCGCAACGTGTATGAAAAAAATTACATCTGATACGATTTCCCTGAAAATGATTTGGGTTGTAGTTAGCTAAATCACCCACCTCATTTGATGGAGGTAGTGGGGTAAACCCATTAAACCCCACTAGCTTCAAAACTGTCATCGTCGTTGCCATCGCAACCGCCATCGTCGCCGCTCTCCCACCGGCTGTCCGTGCCAAGCGGCCGCCCGCCGACGACCGTATTTCCTGCGGCCGGTCTCCCGGCCGGTCGCTGTCACGCTAAGCGGCTGCCCGCAAGCGGCCGCGAGGCTTGCGGTCGGCCTCTAGGTCGTCCGCCGCCACGCCACGCGATTGCCCCCTGGCCGGCCACCGCCGCACCTAGCGTCCGCAAGGCTTGTGGCCGGCCGCCAGCCGGTGCCCGTGTTTCTTCCGACCAGCCTCTCGGTCGGTCGCCGTTGCGCCAAGCGGCCACCCCCACGCAACCGCTAGGCTCGCGGCCAGCTTCCCGACTGGTCGTCGTTCCTTCCTCCCCTATGACCTCGTCGGCCGCCCCTCCCCTCGCGGGAGGGGCGGTTATTTTTCCGGTCAACCCAAACCCGCCCCTACTTCCATTAATCGTCAGGGGCAGTCTCGTCATTTCTATAACTTTGGTGATCCGCGTGCTCTAAACCGAGCGTTCCTATTCGCCGTCTGGTAGTTATCGGGGGAAATTACCAGGTTGCCCCCTCTTGGAATCTATAAATACACTCATTCCCTCCTTCATTGGGATCCTCTTCTCCACCCGAAAAATCCTACTATGGATATTCACTCCCCTTCCTCCTTCACCTTCTTCATCTTATTCACCCCCTTTAGTGATCTTCAAGCGCTCCTTGAAGATCTTCATCGTCTTCGAAGCTTCCTTCAAAGATTTTCATCTTCCCTCTTCCCGAGAAAATCGCGCTCCTGCGCGCGCCTCCTCCTCGCGCACTTCTGCGCGTGCCTCCTCCACGCGCTCTCCCGCTCGCGCCTCCTCCTCGCGTGTGCTCTACTTCCTTGCGCGCTCTTGTAGATCCTGCCTCTGGGCAGCGCAATCGCCAGTGGTTCGAAGGTTTTCCCTTCACCGTCTCTCCGGGACCACGTCCCTACGACCTCCCACCACCGCAGATCGAAGGTCTGCCCTTCTCCGTCGCAGTAGGTTGCGGCGTCACCAGGGCATTCCCCCCTCACGATCGCGTAGTTGGATCGAATCATTACATTCTCCGGCAATCGGCTCATAGCCAAGCTAGACTGCGCAACTGGATCAAATACTTACATTCTCCAGCGATGGATCAAATACTTATATTCTCTATCGTTACTGCAGGCCAACGCCCCGCCATCGTCAGGGAAAGCCCCCCTCGCTGTCGCACAGTTAGATCAAATATTTACATTCTCTGACACCCGGATCGAATACTTATATTCTCCAATGATGGATCAAATACTTACATTCTTCGTTGTTACTGCAAGCCAACGCCTTACCATCATCAGGGCAAGCCCCCCTCGTGGTCGCGCAGTCGGATCGAATACTTACATTCTCCGATGCTCGGATCAAATACTTACATTATTCGGTGTTCCTTCCAAGGCTAGGCTCGACCCCGCAGTCGGATTAAATACTTGCATTCTCCGACACCCAGATCAAATACTTACATTCTCATTTGATCTTCGTATGGCCAGACCAGGCTACACGCTCAGATCAGATCTGCAGATTTTCCAGCATTCGGATCGAGTCTCTGCATTCTCTGGCATTACAATAAGTTAACATCTCATCAAATACTCTGTTCATGCAATTCAGAAAAAGTTAAAAAAGAGAAGCAGAAATGTTATAACAATGTCAGACTCAACACACTCATCCCTTGGTGGGTTCTCCAATACTAGATCCGACTATATCGCAACAACACTTGTGCACCACCATGCACAAAATCATCATCTCTAATTTTGTAGGTATCTCATACCTCCCATTCAAACATCAACCTGCTCCACGAACGATTGGGAGTGTCACTGCTTCAGCCTCCTCTGCGAGTAGCATCTCGATGCCTGGTAGACCAAAGATTTGCTCAAGTCTTCGCAAACATAAAGTGATTCCCGTCCTCTCTTTGTGTCTCTCGACCCATGATTTATCTATGGTTAAAGGTTAGTTGATAGATTAGATTCCCTAGTTGTGTAGAATTGCTTTTCCAGATGAATATTTGGTTAAGTAGTTTTTCGTTCGACTATAGTCGAACGTCGCTCGACTATCGTCTATCGGCTGATCGACTATCGTCTATCAGTTGGTCAATGCTCTGTCTGCGTTGATAGCTCGACTATCTGTTGATAGGTCGACTCTCTGCTTGGTTTGGTAGTTCGACTATCTGTCCTGATAGTTCAACTATCTGATAGCTCGACTATCTGTTGATAGGTCGACTATCTGTTCCGCTTTGATAGGTCGACTATCTGTTGATAGGTCGACTATCTGTCGTCTTTGATAGTTCGACTATCTGTCCTGATAGTTCAACTATCTGATAGCTCGACTATCTGTTGATAGATCGACTATCTGTTTTGTTTTGATAGGTCGACTATCTGTTGATAGGTCGACTATCTGTTTTCTGTGATAGGTCGACTATCTGTTTTCTGTGATAGGTCGACTATCTGCTTGATAGGTCGACTATCTGTTTGTGTTTGATAGTTCGACTATCTGTCCGGATAGATCGACTATCTGATAGATCGACTATCTGTTCTGATAGGTCGACTATCTGCCGAGGTAGTTCGACTATCTTCTTTGATAGTTCGACTATCTGGATCGTTCGACTATCTGCCCGATAGGTCGACGATCTCCGTGCGTCGGTCGACAATCTCCGAAGGTCGTTCGACGTTTTGCTGTATGCTCTTATTTAGTTTGTCGTCTTCTGTGATGTGACTAAATTAATATTTATTTTGGCATATTTTATAATAGATTATCTGAATATTTTGTAACATTATTTCCATGCAATATCAGTTCTATTCTATATGCATGAGCTAATCTTTTCTGACAAAGTTGTTTGTCTTGTAGCTGAGATATGATATCTGCCAGACTGTCCTTTATAGCCGTTAGACTCAAAAAGTCTTCCTTGGTCGTAAAGAGATCTTTTTGATGTGACTTTATCTTATATTATTTCATCAGAAGTATTTGCAGCTTCTTAGAAAGCTTTATCCTTTTATAGGATATCTGCCTGCTATAGTTTGTTTTTTGCTTTATGCTTTTTGCAGCTTAGCTTGCAGAGTTCAGAAAACGACAAGACTCAAACTCAATTAGAGTCGTTGCTGCTGCTGATATATAAAGACTTCTTTGAAGAAGAAATTAACGAGTTCACAGAGATAAGAAATTCATTCAGCAAGCTTACATCAAGAACAAGTTTAACTGCTCTCAGCAATCCTCATTCAACTGAGAAGTGTTAGCTCTTCTGCTCTTCTTCAACCTGAGTTCTCCTGTTCCAGGAAGTTCTGACTCAGAGATCTTTTGAATAAGAAGAAGAAGAAGATAGCTGCTAGAAGATTTTCTTTTATTATTTTATATCTTCTTGTAGTTCTTCCTTCAGTTCTTACTGAAGAGTTTCTACACTGAAGCAAGACTTTACCTGGACGTTCTTTGAGCCAGGCGGAGCCTTGATTCTTTTAGAGCAGACGCTCAGTGCAAGTTATTGTGCTTCTCTAATCTATTGTAAAATAGAGAAGACACCTTAACCCCCTTTCCCCCTCCTGTACAGGGTTATTACTCCCTTCAAAAGTATCCCTTAGTGGCAGGGCACCTGATCAAAAACCTATGTTCGGTTTTTAGACACCTGATCAAAAGTCTAAAGGGTCTCTTGATCTACCTGAAGCAGATCTTGTTGGTGGCAGGGCACCTGATCAAAAACCTGAGTGGATTCCTACCTTGTTGGTAGATGAGTGGACGTACCCAAGTTGTTTGGGGAACCACTTAAATTCCTTGTGTCGTCTGGATTGCCTTGTTTACATTCTTGCATTGTGGATGTGATTAGATATAACTAGGTTTGCTAGTTGCTGATTAGGATATCCAAGCCTTAACTGTAATTACAGTTAGCTTGAGTCTGTGCACATCACTTGTGTTAGGCTTTAGGGTTATCTCCATATCTATAATCTTTTCATTCCGTATTTCACTCCAAGGGAGTTGAGTAGAAAGTCAACTTTGCTAAGTCAAATTTTGATAACTCTATTCACCCCCCCTCTAGAGTAGTATCTATCCCTTCACTTTCAATTGGTATCAGAGGGAGGTTGACTGACTGAATAAGCTAACACCTAAGTCACAACATCCTGATAGATACCAAAGTTTATAGATATTCACTTTCACTTTCATGGCCCAGTCCAAGGATTATTCCAGCACCAGATCTCCAGCATGCAACTTAGCTAAGTTTGGCATCTGGAAGGCAAGGATCAAATTATACATGAATTCTATTGATGAAAGTATTTTTGCTTCTATTTTGTCAGGACCCCCAAGAGCACCTGCTGCTGCTTCTGCCTCATCATCTGATATGAGTGCAGTGCCTCCTCCAGACTACAATGATGAGTACAAAAAGGCAAAGATAGCAGATGCCAAGGCAATGAACATTCTGGCTCAGACAATGTCTGATGAGGTATTCCAGAAGGTTGCTGACTGCTCCTCAGCAAAAGCTATGTGGGATACACTAAACCAGATTGTAGTTGGTTCAGCTGATGAAAGGAAGGACAGAAGGTCCAACCTTATCTCATAATATGAGAACTTCAAGAAAACTGATGCTGAATCAGTTGAAGCATGTACACAAGGCTCAGCTCAATCATCAATGAGCTGAGGACCCTTGGCAAGGACATTTCATTGACAGAGGTCAATGATAAGATTCTTATGTGCTTCCCTAGCATATGGGATCTGAGGATTTGGCCTATCAAGGAGGCCAGAAGCACAAATGAAATCTCAACAGAAGCCCTTCTCGGCAAGCTCAAGTCTTTTGAGCAAGTGCTGAAGTCCAGGGAAGCAGAAGCTGAAGCAAAGACCCCTACTCCAACAAGAAAAGAGCAATCTCTAGCTCTTAAGGCTGCTGATGCTTCTGAAGGCAGCCAATCCAATGAGGAGCTAATGACATTATTTGCCAAGAGGTTTCTCAAGATGTGGAGAAAGGAATTTAGAAAGAAGTCTTCACGCTATGAAGACAAATCGAGGTATGATCGTTCTCCTGCTAAAGAAATTATCTGCTATGGTTGTAGGAAGCCTGGACATATCTTACCAGATTGTCCAGAGGAGAAGAACAAAGATAAGAGGAAAGAAAAGGAACAACACAGGAAGCACTCCAAGCCATCCTCCTACAAGAACAAAAAGAAGGAGAGAGATTTCATTGCTGAAACCTGGAGTGATTCTGATGAAGAATCTTCCTCCTCTAGCTTCAGTGAGGATGATGAAGAGAAGAAGGCAAAGGAAGTTTGCCTGATGGCAATAGATGTCTGCAGCAATCATTCAGCTGCAGAGAGTTCAGATTCAGAGGAAGAAATGCCAACAGAAGATGAGGTACTATCTTCTTATGACTTTACTTCAGCAGAATTCAAATTAGATTTTAAATCTTTATGCTTAGATTTAATTAGTTCTGAAAAAGAAATTAAAGAACTTAGACATAGGCTAGCTGAATCAGAAATCATATCTACTGAAAATATTAAGTTAAAGGAAGATCTCACTAATTATAGTGAAGAAATTAAGTTTCTTAAAATTGAGTTAGCTAAGTCTAAAAGGTTAGAAGAATCTCTAAATGGTAGAAGCCTTAAGCTGTTAGAGATAACCAGCATGACTAACACTAGGTCAGGTAATAACAAACTAGGCTTAGGAGCTTCTCCCAGTGAACCCCCAGTTATTCTTAAAAATAATCTTTCAACTCCAGTGAACTTTATCTCAGCTGATGGGATAAAGAACACTGAGCAAGTAAATCAAGTTAATAAAACTTTAAATAAAGCTAAGAGAGAAAAGAGGAAGAAATTTTTTAAAGAAATACAAAGAGCGTCGAACGCTGCTCGACGATCGGAAGCTCAATGGTCGAACGAAGCTCGACGATCTGAGCGTCCATTGTCGAACGTAGATCGACATTTTCAATATGATTTTCAAAATCATCATCAAACCCGTAGAAACCTAAATGAAAATAGAAACCCTAGGTTTGTTGACCCATCATCTGCATGGAGAATCCCACCTAGGAGATCTCACCCATTAGGTTATCACCCTCAGCCTGCATTTTCATTTATTTCTAGCTTTTCTTATGTGAAAAACAAGGGACCCAAGGTTACCTGGGTCCACAATATCTAAATGAATTTCTTGCAGGTGAAGGCCTATCCTATCACTCAAAATAAGTGGTACTTGGATAGTGGATGCTCCAAGCATATGACAGGAAATAAAAATCATCTGTCAAGGTTCAAAGCTAAGCTCGGCCCAAAGGTTATCTTTGGAGATTCAAGCTGTGGTCAGACAGAAGGCTATGGCAGGATCACAATTGGAGCTGTTACTTTCAAGAGAGTTGCATATGTGACAGGACTGAAGCACAATTTGATTTCAGTCAGCCAGCTATGTGATGCTGGCTACCAGGTTTCATTTTCTAACTCTTCTTGTAATATTACTTTAAATAATAATGTTGTTTTAGTAGGCATTAGATTAGGTAATATTTATTTAGTAGATTTTAACTCAACTCACTCTGAAATCTGCTTGTTTAATGAAGTAACACTTAATAACAATTCTTTGTGGCATAAGAGGCTTAGTCATGTTAACCTTAAAAATATATCTAGGTTATCTAAACACAACCTTGTTAGAGGTTTACCTTCTTGCCCCTACAAGAAGGAGAGCCTATGCAAGACTTGTCAACTAGGCAAGCAAACCAAGAATTCTTTTAAATCAGTAAATAAAAGTGATTCTCCTAGAATCCTGTATTTATTACATCTGGACCTTTTTGGCCCAATAAATGTACAGAGTTTAGGAGGGAAGTATTACACCCTAGTCATTGTAGATGACTTCTCTAGATTCACTTGGGTGTTCTTTCTGAGGACTAATGCTGATAACTTCAAAGCCCTTACAGACTTTCTATTATGTGTGCAGACTGAGTACTCTACTCATGTGGCCTTGATCAGAAGTGATCATGGTACTGGGTTTGACTCTCTTCTCATGCAAGAATTCTGTGAGAGAGAAGGTATCAAACATAGCTTCTCAGCTCCTAGAACTCCCCAACAAAATGAGGTAGTTGAAAGGAAAAATCGAACACTCATTGAAGCTGCTAGTACATTGTTGGCAGATGCTAATATGCCTCTCTCCTATTGGGCAGAAGCTGTTAGTACAGCCAATTATGTCTTGAATAGAAGTCTAATACACAAGCTTAAGTGTAAAACTTCTTATGAGTTGCTTAAAGGAAAGAAACCTAAAATTAATTATTTTAGAGTATTTGGCTGTGTAGTGTACATTCATAATAACAATAAAGAATATCTTAGAAAATTTGAAGCAAAAGCTTCAATGGGAATTATGCTTGGATATTCCCAAGTAAGCAAAGCTTATAGGGTTTATAACAAATCAACCTGTAAAATTGAAGAATCTGTGCATGTATCTTTTGATGAGTCTCAGATGTTTTACAAGGAGAAGGAAACTTCTCCTTCCTCAAGTTCATTGCAGGTACCTGATGCTACTCAAGAGATTCTTCAACTATCAACTCTTCAGATCACTGAATCAGACAGTGATGAAGACATTGCTGAAGCTGTTGTTGTTCCACCAACAGTAGATCAAATTCCTCCTGAGGAATTAATCCCAACTGTTGCTGAAGATCACATCCCACCTGCTGATATTGTCACACTTAGAGATCACCCCACATCTCAAGTGATAGGAGACATATCAGCTGGTGTGCAAACAAGACACCAATTAAGACAGGATGTGATGCATGCTTGTTTCCTTTCATAGATTGAGCCCCTCACCTTTAAAGATGCAGAGCTAGATCCCCACTGGATCATTGCTATGCAAGAGGAACTCAATCAGTTTGAAAGATGTAAAGTTTGGACTTTGGTTCCAAGACCTAAAGGCCAACTGATCATAGGCACCAAGTGGGTGTATAGAAACAAGCTGGATGCAAATGAAATTATTGTAAGGAATAAAGCTAGGCTTGTAGCTCAGGGCTACAGACAGGAGGAAGGTATAGATTATGACCAAACCTTTGCTCCTGTTGCAAGGCTAGAAGCAATAAGGATCTTCTTGGCCTATGCAGCCTACATGAAGTTTAAGGTCTTTCAGATGGATGTCAAAAATGCATTCCTAAATGGTGAGCTTAAGGAAGAGGTGTTTGTTGAACAACCACCAGGGTTTGTTTCTTCAACTCAGCCCTCACATGTGTTCAAGTTGCAGAAAGCTCTTTATGGACTAAAACAAGCACCCAGAGCCTGGTATGAGACTCTAGCTAGTTTCCTGTTAGAGCACAACTTTACTAGGGGAGTAGTTGATAGAACCCTTTTCGTCAAGCACCAAAAGGACACAATCCTGTTAGTTTAAGTGTATGTGGATGATATTATATTTGGTTCCACTGATCCCAAACTTTGCAAAAGTTTTTCTGACCTAATGCATTCTAAGTTTGAGATGAGTAGTATGGGTGAGCTGTCTTACTTTCTTGGTCTCCAAGTAAAGCAAGATGCTGATGGCATCTTCATATCCCAATCCAAATATGCCAAGGAATTGGTAAAGAAATTTGGGATGGCTGATGCTTCAGCAATGCCTACACCTATGGCTACTAATGTAGTTATTGATTCTGATGATCACGGCAAGCCAGTTGATCAAAAGAATTATAGGGCCATTGTTGGTTCCCTATTATATTTAACTGCAAGTAGGCCAGATATAATGTTTGCTACATGCCTTTGTGCTAGATTCCAGGTCAACCCCAAGGAATCTCATCTGATTCTTCTCAAGAGAATCCTGAGATACCTGAAGGGATGTCCAAATCTAGGACTTTAGTACCCAGCTGAGTCAGAATTTAAATTAATTGGATATACTGATTCTGATTATGCTGGTTGCAGAGTTGACAGGAAGAGCACCTCAGGAACTTGTCAGTTCCTGGGAGAGAGATTGGTCTCTTGGTTCTGTAAGAAGCAGGCTTCTGTCTCAACTTCAACTGCAGAGGCTGAATATATAGCAGTTGCCAGTTGTTGTTCACAGATCCTGTGGATTCAAAACCAGCTTGTGAATTATGGTTACTCCCACAAGAACACCAAAATCATGTGTGATAGTACCAGTGCTATCTCCATTGCACAAAATCCTGTGCACCACTCTAGAACAAAGCACATTGAGATTAGACACCATTTCCTGAGAGATTGTGTGGAAAAGAACAAGATTAGTCTTGAGTTCATATCCACTGAGTTTCAGAGAGGTGATATATTCACCAAGCCCTTAGATGAACAGAAGCATCTGTTCTTTTTGGTTCAACTAGACATGATCAATGGAAGAGACTAAGTGTGACTTCTGCCTTGTTGAAACTTGTTTGAAGATAGTCGAACGACGTTCGAAGATAGTCGATCGGGTCAAGCCCATCGTCGACCTATGGTTGATGAAAGCTTGTCTGTTTGAAGATCGTCGACCGGCGTTCGACCATCGTCGAACAAGTCGAGCTCATCGTCGATCTCTGGATGACGACAGCTTGTTGTTTGAGAAGCCAGAAATAGTCGAACGATTGCTCGACTACTCTGCTTCTGGACCGATCATCGAACGACCGTTCGACCATCGTCTCCAGTATCTTTTAAATAGATCGACTATCTCCGGTCTAATATAAAGCTGATAGTCGACCTAGGTTAAAAGATCTTTGCTTTTATCGTCGACGGAGAGCGTCTTTTTGCATTCCGTCTTCCTGCTTGCTTCGTGTCTTGCGATTTTCTGCCGATTCGTCTTCGCCGTTCCTCTCGCCCCTTCTCCAGCAAATCAATGGCGATTTCTCCAGCGCTCCTCGCAGTAGTCAAGTTTGACGCAGGTTTCAGCGTGGATTTTGATGCATTCAGCTGCTGTGAACCAGGTATCGTGTAAATTCTTCAGCTCTGCAAAGATCAAGGTCTGGAAAGGCTCATGTCAACAAGGATCAAGTTAAATATCCCAGAGATAAAGGAATGGGCATTTACTTCATCTTCTACTGAAGATTCAATGACAGGATCTATTGGCGGAGTAGAGGTAATTTTGTCTCCCGCCGTCTTGACTGAAGTTTTTGGTTTAACTAATGGCGAAGAAGAATATGAGCAAGATGCTCCAAAATTTGGAAGAATGTTGATTGAGCTGGGACATGCAGAAGGCATTCCCTCGAAGCTGCACAAGATAAATTTTCCTTTTAAGATTAAATTTCTTGCTGAGATTGTCGGAAAAGTGCTGCTAGGCAAACACTCTGCCCACGATAACATTACAAGACAACAATTTGCACTAATGTGTGCAATTGTCAACAAGAAGAGGATCAATTGGGCAGGTGTTCTATTTGACTTGATAAGGAAGAAGAACAGTAAGAAGGAAGTTACCCTAGGAAGGGTTGTTGGGATTTTTCTGAAGGAAAGATATCCCCACCTGTTGATTTCAGCTGCTACATCGATTAATGCCAGTAAGAAGATGGATCCCAACTTGTTCTCAAAGTGGAAGAGGACATTCCTGAAGCTCGCTCCTGTAGGGGCTGCTCCAGCTGCATCTGAGAGCACCAGGATTGTTTCAGTCGCTCCTCGCCCTCTAGAAGCTGGCTCAGCTTTTCCATCCCTTCCATCCTCTTCCTCAACTTTGCCGTCTACTGCAGTTGAAGTTCCTTCAACTTCAACTGAAGTACGACATTCTGCCTCTCCTCCTGCATCTTCTCTCCCAACTGATCTTGCTGGAATTTCTCAACCCAGCTTTGATTTGTTGGCGTATGATATTTCTTCTCCAGTTCATTCTCCCATTCCATCTCCTCCTCACTCTCCAATTCTATCTCCAGATCATTCTCCAGTTAACTCTCCAGTTAACTCTCTAGTTCGATCTCCTGTCCTCACCACATTTCATCCTGACACATCAACCATTTATGCTGCTCCTCCATCCACTACAGTTCCACCACCTTTTGAAATTACTCCAGAATTTATTTCTAGCATTGTGGAGTTAATTACCCCTTCAATCAAAACCATGATTGATGTGGCAATTGCTCCCCTTTCCTCTTCTATCTATTCTTTGACTGCTGCTGTTCAGGCACTTTCAAAGTCTGCTGAGCCCTCTTCTACTAGGGGCCTGGTTTCAGTTTCTACTGAAATCAGGCAGGGGGAGATGCTCGATGAAGATATCTCAGAGCAGCCTTTGGCCTCCCCTCCAGCAGCTCATCTTGCAGAAGTTTCAGCTCCTCCATCTGAAAAAGAAATATCTGATGCAATAATGTTGACTGAATTTGTTGTAAAAGTTTACCTGGAAGAATCCTCAACTCCCCTGGTTGCCCAGTACCTAGAAGGAATAATCACCTCCTTTCTAGATGATTTATGGGAGTTAGGTCACCCTGAAGAAAATCTTGAAGGTATGTATCTTTCCCAATTTGTAGATTACTTAATTGATATGTTAGTATAGGAATATCTGGAAGGGATGACTAGATGTCATTTAGCAAGATTTTACTCCTAATCCTACAGATTTAATGGAAGTAGTGGCAGTTGTCCAAGAGCCAGAACCTGAACCTGCTCCAGAAACTCTAGATGCTGTAGAGCCTGAATCTGTATCAGCTCCTGATGTCCAAGTGGTTGTAGAGCAAGCAGTGCTATCTGAGGCTGTAGAGCCTGTTCTAGTTTCTGAGGCTGCTGAACCTGCTCAGCAAGCAGTGCTATCTGAACTGGTCCCCTCGACAGTTCCTGAGTTTCAACAAATGGATCCTGAAACTGAAACTGAAAAGTCTACTTTATGGGATGATTCCCCAGGGTTGGATTTAGATACTCTCCTGGCACAGGATGCCATGGAAGAAGAAAAAGAGAAAGCTGCCCTGAAAGAAAAAGAGAAAGCCATATCAGAAGCCTATGATCCATATGATCATCCTCCCTCATCTCATTCTGAGGATGAAGATGATTCAGATCTGTCTTAGAATTCTAAGAGAAAGAAAGCTGCAAAGAAGAAAAGGAAAGCTGTAGCTCCTCCTCCTCCAAATACAGATCATGATATTCCTTATTACATTCTGAAAGGAATTGATCCAAAGTCCAAAGAGTTCCAGCACTGGATGTGGTTCTCTAAGAACCAGCAAAAGGAGAGGAAGAAATCAAAGAGGTATGATAGTCCTGCTCCCAGATGGACTCCCAGAGGTCCTCCTCCTCCACCTCCCGGTGCAGGAGCCTCCGGTAATATTTCAGCAAATCCATCTGCCCCTTCTGACAAGTCTGCACCTCCTCAGCCTCCTTCAAGGAGAAGTTCTCAAAGCCATCAAGGCAGATCATATTCTGGATATCAAAGACATGATGCTGAGGCAAAAGAGCAAGTAAAGGAGGTGGTATATCAAAAGCCAACCTTTTCACCTCCTCCCTCTCCCAAGAGAAAAGTTTCACCTGCTATACCAGATCATGCTGCTAAAGATGTTTCAAAAGATATAAGAACCATTCTCTCAGAAAAGTCCTGTAAGAAATTTGCTGAATTTGCTCCTCCTTCATCTCTTATTATTCAAGAAGTTAAAGAACCAGCTGACAGTATGTTAGATTTATCTGTTAAGTTTAAAGCTGTGAAACCAATAGATACTACATCTGAAAATTTGTATGAAAATCAAGAGCTAGATCCTGATTTCAGGATGGCTCGTTTTCTAGAACTTGTTGGCTCAGCCCAGATTAAGAAAGCTAAGGCTGAAGGAAAAGATTCTGCAAGACTTACAACCATGTCAAAATTCAGAATGAAGGAACTTGATAAAATCCAGGTTAGCCTTGAAGTTTTTGACCCTTCTATACATGGAAAAGCATCCAGAAGCAGTCGTCCCAAGGGCATCAGAACTAAAAATTATTGGTGTACAAGATCTGAAGATGTCAAAGAAAGAAGCCTTAGATCCCTTGAGGAAAATCTCTTTTGTTCCTAGATCTTCTGATTCTAAACCTGATTCTGTAGATCCTTAAATTTGATTATCTGATATCTGATTGATTGTTAATTGCTAGTTAGTTGTTTATCTATTTCCTGTATTATTTTTTTTCCTAGATAGTTCTGTGTTTTGATTGTTGAGAGACTTAACTCAAATAGGGGGAGATTGTTGGTACCCTAGTTTGATTTGAGTTCAGTCCTCTCTTTGTGTCTCTTGACCCATGATTTATCTATGGTCAAAGGTTAGTTGATAGGTTAGATTCCCTAGTTGTGTAGAATTGCTTTTCCAGATGAATATTTGGTTAAGTAGTTTTTCGTTCGACTATAGTCGAACGTCGCTCGACTATCGTCTATCGGCTGATCGACTATCGTCTATCAGTTGGTCGACGCTCTGTCTGCATTGATAGCTCGACTATCTGTTGATAGGTCGACTCTCTGCTTGGTTTGGTAGTTCGACTATCTGATAGCTCGACTATCTGTTGATAGGTTGACTATCTGTTCCGCTTTGATAGGTCGACTATCTGTTGATAGGTCGACTATCTGTCGTCTTTGATAGTTCGACTATCTGTCCTGATAGTTCAACTATCTGATAGCTCGACTATCTGTTGATAGATCGACTATCTGTTTTGTTTTGATAGGTCGACTATCTGTTGATAGGTCGACTATCTGTTTTCTGTGATAGGCCGACTATCTGCTTGATAGGTCGACTATCTGTTTGTGTTTGATAGTTCGACTATCTGTCCGGATAGATCGACTATCTGATAGATCGACTATCTGTTCTGATAGGTCGACTATCTGCCGAGGTAGTTCGACTATCTTCTTTGATAGTTCGACTATCTGGATCGTTCGACTATCTGCCCGATAGGTCGACGATCTCCGTGCGTCGGTCGACGATCTCCGAAGGTCGTTCGACGTTTTGCTGTATGCTCTTATTTAGTTTGTCGTCTTCTGTGATGTGACTAAATTAATATTTATTTTGGCATATTTTATAATAGATTATCTGAATATTTTGTAACATTATTTCCATGCAATATCAGTTCTATTCTATATGCATGAGCTAATCTTTTCTGACAAAGTTGTTTGTCTTGTAGCTGAGATATGATATCTGCCAGGCTGTCCTTTATAGCCGTTAGACTCAAAAAGTCTTCCTTGGCCGTAAAGAGATCTTTTTGATGTGACTTTATCTTATATTATTTCATCAGAAGTATTTGCAGCTTCTTAGAAAGCTTTATCCTTTTATAGGATATCTGCCTGCTGTAGTTTGTTTTTGCTTTATGCTTTTTGCAGCCCAGCTTGCAGAGTTCAAAAAACGACAAGACTCAAACTCAATTAGAACCGTTGCTACTGCTGATATATAAAGACTTCTTTGAAGAAGAAATTAACGAGTTCATAGAGATAAGAAATTCATTCAGCAAGCTTACAGCAAGAACAAGTTTAACTGCTCTCAGCAATCGTCATTCAACTGAGAAGTGTTAGCTCTTCTGCTCTTCTTCAACCTGAGTTCTCCTATTCCAGGAAGTTCTGACTCAGAGATCTTTTGAAGAAGAAGAAGAAGAAGAAGAAGATAGCTGCTAGAAGATTTTCTTTTATTATTTTATATCTTCTTGTAGTTCTTCCTTCAGTTCTTCCTGAAGAGTTTCTGCACTGAAGCAAGACTTCACCTGGACGTTCTTTGAGCCAGGGGGAGCCTTGATTCTTTTAGAGCAGACGCTCAGTGCAAGTTATTGTGCTTCTCTAATCTATTGTAAAATAGAGAAGACACCTTAACCCCCTTTCCCCCTCCCGTACAGGGTTATTACTCCCTTCAAAAGTATCCCTTGGTGGCAGGGCACCTGATCAAAAACCTGTGTTCGGTTTTTAGACACCTGATCAAAAGTCTAAAGGGTCTCTTGATCTACCTGAAGCAGATCTTGTTGGTGGCAGGGCACCTGATCAAAAACCTGAGTGGATTCCTACCTTGTTGGTAGAAGAGTGGACGTACCCAAGTTGTTTGGGGAACCACTTAAATTCCTTGTGTCGTCTGGATTGCCTTGTTTACATTCTTGCATTGTGGCTGTGATTAGATATAACTAGGTTTGCTAGTTGCTGATTAGGATATCCAAGCCTTAACTGTAATTACAGTTAGCTTGAGTCTGTGCACATCACTTGTGTTAGGCTTTAGGGTTATCTCCATATCTATAATCTTTTCATTCCGCATTTCACTCCAAGGGAGTTGAGTAGAAAGTCAACTTTGCTAAGTCAAATTTTGATAACTCTATTCACCCCCCCTCTAGATTAGTATCTATCCCTTCACTTTCAGTGCGCACCCCGGGTGCGCGTCCAAGTGCACCCTAGTGCGCCCCTAAGTGCACCCTAGTGCGCGCTCGCCCCCGTAATCCCATGGTGCGCTTCTGGCCTGGAGAAGAGCACTGCGACGGGAGCCCTGTGTAGTACCCCCCCCCCAACCTTTTGCCCGAGTCGGGCCGAAGGGCGTACTACTGGCCCAAGACGTCCACCCAGTGCTTCTTAGCGGAAACGTCCCACATTATCCAAGCACTAGTTGGTCGTATTGCTCGGCTCGAATCATAACATTCACAACCCATCAGAATATAGCGCAAGCATTAACAGGAAACCATTACAGATTTATATACCACATATCAAAATTACAGCGGTTCTAGGGCCGAAGCCTAAGTACTTATATAAGCCCGTGAGCTATACATGTGCTACATATAATCCTCATATACTCTCTCTCTCTACGCTGCTCGGCAGAACTCACATCTCTAAACTCTGTGGACGGCGGGGGTGCATCTGCTCGAGTAGACCTAGCTGCTGGCATAATCTCCTGCGGCAGCGAGTCACTACGGTGCTCCACCTCCTGTGAACGGTTAATCAAATAACTGTTAGTCACAGAGCTAAGTGGAAACAAATCTCCTTCCCAGATCCACATCCTGGGGACGAGCACGCACCCACCCAACAGAAGTAAATAGCCGAAGCAAGAGAGGGTTAACACAACATTTCATATATGAACAGCTAGGAGCAATATAAAAGAGTGCAGTATAACCGGAAAAAGCAGCAATAGTATAAAACGGTTATAACAATGCTCAACTAGCTCATCAACACAACATGTTTTCATATCCTGAATTCTATCGCAGACATTCACAACCGTACACACCGCAAGCATTCACAGCCGCGCACACAAACCCTATGCCGACATAGTTTGGGCCGCTTCTGTTCCAGCAGGGTAGCGAGTCCCGCGGGCCTCACCGATGTGGCTGTCGGTGACAGTGGCCAGTCCTGCCACTTCTGGGGGTGATCGTATCGCACAACCCCAGGCCCTAACGTACAACCTGGTGTACTCTTGGATGTGAGCGACATCCAGCAAATCATCTTGGCCGGCTAGCAGAGGAAAACCCGACAGGGAATAAAACGGCCGGTCACCCGTGGTACTCATCTCCCTGTCGCCTTGAGTCGTCCACCTTCCCGTACTAGTACGAACGGTATGCGGGAGGGACTGACCCGCCACTATTTCACCACAAGCAATTTACAAACAATCAAATAAAGGCAATCATAATACACACCGGGTCTACGTCGGCCTTCCCTACTAGAATTCAAACTTCGGGCGGCGGCACTAACTCTACTTTTGACAAGGAGCGTGAGAGCGCTTTATTTGGGGCTAGACCTGGAGGAATACCTCAACTTCGGTTATCCCCAACTAAGGCTCAACCTTAATAACGACTACTCGTCAGAGCAGGATCCGGGATTTTAATAGTAAATTGCAATGAGGGCAAATACGGTATTTATGCTGCTTATTTAAAGTGCTGGAAAGAACGTGACCAGTACGAAACTGGAGTAGTACTGAATAAAAAGTACTTGACCAGTACGAGACTGGAGTAAAACTGAATTAAAAGTACTTGACCAGTACGAGACTGAAGTAGAACTGAATTGAAAGTACTTGACCAGTACGAGACTGGAGTAGAACTGAATTAAAAGTACTTGACTAGTACGAGACTGGAGTAGAGCTGAATTAAAAGTACTTGACCAGTACGAGACTGGAGTAGAACTGAATTGAAAGTACTTGACCAATGCGAGACTGGATTAGAGCTGAATTAAAAGTACTTGACAAGTACGAGACTGGAGTAAAACTGAATTGAAAGTTCTGAACTGAAAAGAATAAAGAAACAGGAGCAGTGCAAGACTGGAATAATCATAAAGAAAATGGTTAGTAGTCCAATCACTCCATTCAGAAGGCTTCAGTACCATCTTTGTTCTCAGGAGGCACATTCAGTTCTATTTCAGTTTTTAATAAGGCTTCATTGGGTTACACCCATTATTAAGATCCGATTAGGATTTGGTTGCGCCTTATTAATTACGACTTAATCGGATCAGGGGTTTACTAGGAGTTACGCCCTCATTATTTGTCGAGAATAATTTTCAACTCACTACTCATACTCTCACTTTCCGAGCGTGTCCAGATCACCCGAGATTCGAGGTGCTCGACGGTTTCACTAAGTCTCGGAACACGGAGCTTGGTCACTTGCCTCAGTCACTCTCGTCGATATGATAATTTGAATTTATTATTAAAATTAAACAGGATGGTCGCGCGCTCAAATTTTCATTTTCGAGCGTAATAAATTCTGGGCGCGACCCTATGCTTCCAGCTTTTAGGAAAAACATCAAAACTTATCCCCATGACCCCAAATTTTGATACAACTCTTAAAAGAGCCTAAAATAAGCCTAGTAATTTTTTTGTAATTTTTCAAAGTGTTTTGGGCCTCTAATTTGGTCAAATAAATTTTATTTGGGCTTTTAAAAATACCAAATCAACTCCAAAAATTTTTCATGTTCAAAATTTTTTTCCTAGGAGTCTATTTTAGCCTCTGAAAATCAAATCCCTTATTATAATATTATAATATTATAATAAATATTATAATAATATAATTTATAAAATAAAAATACTGTTTATCTTCTCCTTTCTCCGCTGAAACGTAACCCGCCACCCTTACGGGACTTCTCCGCCGTCGGCCGGCCACCGGCCAACCCGCCGGTGGTGGGCGCTCCCTCCGGCGGTGGTCTAGCGGCCTGCCGCCGCCGGAGCCATTTTTTTTCTAAAACAGGAGGGGAGGGGGGTGACGGCGGCGGCGCTCCGGCCGCTGGAGCTCGCATGCGTTACGTCAGAAATGGGGAGGGGGAGGAAGAGAAGGTTCTACCTGGGTTTGGCGGGCTCGGGAGGGGCCGGCTTGGTCGGACATGGCTCAAGGTGGTGGAGGAGGGGGAGGGGCTCCTTGGTTTGGCTTTTTCCGGCCACCAGAGCTCCGGTAGAGGGGGGGGGGGAGAAGGGGGAGGGGATGCTCTGAGAGCTGTGAGGGAAAGAGAGGGGGTTGGGTGGCTTTTATAGGGTGGGGGAGGGGGAACTCCCTCCCTTTGGGTGGTGTGGGACTAATCCCTCCAACTGTCCCTCCAACTGTCCAAGGACAGTTGAAGGTCTCTCATTTTCCCCCATGTGGGGAAAATGGATGAGGCACTTTATGGGCTTGGGCCTTATGGAAAGAGAGGGGAAAATGAGGAGAAGAGGGGTGGGGTGGGCCTCCACCCATCCTAAGCTTGGTTGCTGGTTGGGGGGCCCAAGGAGAGTGAGGGGGGCATGAGCCATCCTCCTTTGGAGAGGAGGTGGGCTTCTCATTTGGAGAAAAATCCAAAGAGTGGATTTTTAGGAGGGTTTGACCAAGTCAACCCTAGGGTGGGTCCCCCTTGCTGGTCAAAGTCAATGTGGGTCCAAGTCATCGGGGTCGGGTCAAAGTTCGGGTGTCGTGTCACAATTGGTGTGCGCACGCTTTTCAGTGCACGATTATGCTTGATTTGACCACGAGTTGACTAATTGTCGTCGAAATTGACCGGAACGACTTCTGTTGACTTCGTATTGACCATACAAGTCCAACGCCACTGACTGGGGTTAAATCGGAGTCCGTTTGGCAAAAGTCCGAAATTTGCACGTCGTAGCGTGCTAAAACGGTCAAAATGCTCATAATCATCGTTAGGCTTCGAATCGCGACGCAACGAGTTCCGATGCGTTCGTATCAACTATACAAAATCATAGGAATTGTCAGAACCCAAATCGGAATTCTCTATGTCAATATCCAAAAATCTCATCTTCGCGACGTTCTGCGAGAAATGACCACATCCACTATATGATCTCGGGGTCCAACTGAACGAGTTCCGACGCGCTCGTATTGACTATACGAGGCCACATGAATTGATAGAACTCAATTCAGAGTTCTCTAGCTCGATATCCTGCCTAGGGTTGCCTCCTACCGGGTCACGGGTAAAAGCTCGGGTCACTTTTATTGGGCCCACTAGGGCTCTGGTGGCTCAATAAATGTCGGGATATTACAATCCAATAAAAATAAAAAGATTTTCGTCCCTGAAAATTTGCTTGAAGTAGGGGGAAAAGTAACATACCTGGGGAAAGAGCTCTGGGTGCTTTTCTCGGAGGAGTACTTCAAGTTCCCACGTGAACTCTTCTCATCCGCAGTTCTACCATATCACCTTAACCATCAGAATGGTTTTGTTACGTAGTGTCTTGACCTTATAATCCACTACTCTGACGGGTTCGAGCCGGACGGATCTATCTGACTGTAGCTGCACCGGTGGAGTAGGAAGGTACTGCTCTGGTTGCCAGAGGACTCGTCTCAAGGAGAGACATGAAACACATTGTGAAGATTCCCCAACTCTGGGGGCAAGGCCAAACGATAGGCGACGGGGCCAACATGCTCTATCACCAGATAGGGGCCCAAGAAGCGGGGATCTAACTTTTTCTGCTTCCTCAACCGGGAGACACCATGCATGAGCTTTATTTTCAGAAACACCATTTCCCCCACACTGAACTCCACCGGTCGGTGTCGCGCATCATAGTACTTAGCCTACCGGCTTTGCGCTTCCCGCATTCGCTCCTGAATCAGCCGTATCGCTGCCATAGTGTCATCGATGTAAGCCACTCCCAAGGCTTCTGGGTCCTCTTCCTGAGCCTAAGTCAACGGGGTTCGGCAACGCCTTCCATACAATGCCTCGTACGGAGCCATCTTAATACTAGCCTGGTAGCTGTTATTGTATGAAAATTCGACCAACGACAACAGCTGCTCCCATGGCTCATTATGCTCTACTATGCATAGTCGAAGAAGATCCTCCATCGCACGGTTCGTCCTCTCCGTCTGTCCGTCCGTCTGCGGCTGGAAGGCAGTGCTGAAGGCCAACTTGGTTCCCAAATACGCCTGCACTCGCCTCCACTCCTTAGATGTGAAACGCCCGTCACGATCTGACACAATGGATTTTGGTACTCTGTGGAATCGTGCCACTTGCTCTAGGAACATCCTGGCCAAGATATCTACTCCGTCACCTTGTCGGTTTGGAATGAACCGCGCTACCTTGGTGAGTCGATCTACGACCACCCAAATTGAGTCATTCCCAGAGCGGGATTGAGATAGGCCGTGGACGAAGTCCATGTAGATGTCTTCGAACTTCCACTCTTGTATCGACAGGGGCTGTAATAGGCCTCCTGGACTGCGACATTCGGCCTTAACCTTCTGACAGGTCTGACACCGGGCCACGAAGTTGGTGACATCTATTTTCATTCTAGGCCAGTAGACGGTCCTGCGCAAGTCTACGTACATCTTAACTACGCCATGGTGAATTGAGTACCTTGACTGATAGGCCTCTTGCAGAATTTCCTCACGAATCCCTCCGGTAGAGGGAACAAATATGCAATGCTTGAATTGCAGAATCCCGTCATGCTGTTTATAATCCTCCTGTGCCCCTCCTTGCAGAGATCGGATGATCGGCATCACCTCTGGGTCGATCTTCTGGGCTTCTCGTATCCGGTCCCGGATGTCGCATTGGATTTCCATCCAATACAGCTGCGAGTAGTACTCTTTCGGATCCCTTCGGGCAACCAGGGTAATCTCCATGTATATCAAAGACTGGAAGAGTTCTTTAGGGATCTGCTCCATCCAACTCCCGGCTATTGCAGGCTGGCGGCTCAAGGCGTCAGCGACTCTGTTAGCCTTCTCAGGGTGATATTGGAGAGCGAAGTCGTAATCGCATAAGAATTCCAGCCATCGGCGCTGCCGGAGGTTCAACTCTTTCTGCGTGAAGATATACTTGAGGCTCTTGTGATCGGAGAAGATCTCACATCTTACTCCGTACAGATAATGCCTCCAGATTTTAATGGCGAAGACGACGGCGCCCAACTCTAAATCGTGTGCGACGTAGTTTAATTCATGCGGCTTTAATTTCCGCGAAGCGTAGGCCACTACCTTGGCGTGCTGCATTAGGACTGCTCCCAATCCCTTTAGGGAAGCATCGGTGTAGATTTGGAATCCCTCGGTCCCTGTGGGGATCGTAAGGATTGACGCAGAAGTCAGCCGCTTCTTCAGCTCGACAAACGCGGCCTCGCACTCCGACGTCCATCGGAATGTGACGTCCTTCTTGGTGAGAGCAGTTAGGGGTAGGGCAATCATGGAAAAACCCTCGACAAACTTCCTGTAGTACCCGGCAAGACCGAGGAAACTCCGGATATCCGCAGCCATCCTGAGTGGCGGCCAATTTTGTACCGCCTGGACCTTGGCTTGGTCTACTGCCACTCCTTCCTTGTTTATGGTGTGGCCCAAGAATCCAATTTCTTCTAGCCAGAATTCGCATATACTGAATTTGGCGAAGAGAGAGTGCTCCCGGACCTTTAATAGCGCCATCTGAAGGTGCCAGGTATGGTCCGTCTTGGTCTTCGAGTAGATTAGGATGTCGTCTATGAAGATAATGACAAAGTGATCAAAGAAAGGTTCGAAGACTCTATTCATCAGGGCCATGAAGGCGGAAGGCGCGTTGGTGAGCCCAAAGGGCATCACTAGGAATTCATATAGACCGTATCGGGAGATAAATGCAGTCTTGGGGATATCTTCCTCTCGGATTCGAAGCTGGTAATAGCCGGATCTCAGGTCCATCTTGGAAAACACGGACGCACCTTGCAACTGATCGAATAGTTCGTCGATTCTAAGGAGGGGGTAGGTATTGCGTACAGTCAGCTTATTCAGCTCCCCGTAGTCGATGCACAGTAGCAGAGTCCTATCTTTCTTCTTGACAAAAAGTATCGGGGATCCCCAGGGCGAGGAATTAGGGCGGACGAATCCAACATCTATTAGTTCCTGTAGTTGGATCTTTAGTTCAGTCAGCTCCCTTGGGGCCATCCGGTAGGGGGCTCGAGATACTGGTCGTGCTCCGGTCACGAGCTCGATCTGAAAGTCGACCTCTCGATGTGATTGCAATCCCGGGAGGGACTCAGGGAAAACATCCGGAAAGTCGCGGACTACCGGGACCTTGGCGAGCACCTGGGATTTGTCTTCCATCTCGAAGTAGATAAGATATACTTCGTCCTTCTATCGGATGGATTTCTGTAACACCCCTATCCGTCGCATAACATATAGCAGTAGGTCCGGCCGGGGCCCGACGCCATATACTACGGACAGACCGGTTGGTTACGCGTTGAGACCATTCAACCAATCATGTCGTCCTACACAACACCTAGCGGAAGCAATTTATTAGGTTGCAAACGAAATAAGAACCCAGCCACAACAACATGAATGTCCACTACAAACTCAGGAATGTATACATACACCAAAAGAGAAATGGCCTTAAGGCCTTACACTGTTCACTTAACAAAAGTAGTGTTTTCATACTTCGGCTCGCAGGCCGGCCATACATGAAAAACGGGAAAGAAACATAAGCAATTAGGCCTTCGAGGGCCGGCACAGCAACAAGGGCTTTAGCCCGCTATTTCCCGCTCTGCTCCGCAGCACCTGCAAGCCATAAACCACCGCCCGGTGGCGAACAATAGCAACGGTCAGCAATGCTGACCAAATTATAACGATTCCGCCCCCAAACCGGGGCGGCAAAGCTTCTTCCCTGCACTTGTTAGCAAAATAAGCAACACAGTAAAACAAGCATCTTATCATAGGTGCACGCTCTCACGGCCGTACACCCCGTGCTCTCAGGGCACTTACTCGGCAAAGCCAGTCCGAACCCCGTCCGGTCCTCGACTCCACCACCACCCCCAGGGTGGCAATCTTTGTGAGCATTTAGTCTTCTCAGCCGTAGCCTAGACTCGATCTCCAAACCTCGGTAAGTCCCACGTAAAACTTTAGGTCGCTTTAACCGAGCAGGTAGAGCGGGTAGGGGGCTACCAGTCCGTTGCTCACTCCGCCACTGCCATTCGGCCCTTTGGCGCGGACTAAGCTTTCCCCAGTCCTAATTAACGATCAAACACGGTACATAGCCCCGCTAAGTACCCGGTTGGCTCCCAGGCCACCGCTATGACAGAACTGCATTTCCGTCCAAAATTTCCGGGTGCACCTCGGGTTTCATCCCCAAGGCTCCCTGCTACAATCAAAACATGATACATAGCCCCGTTATGTTCCCGGCTGGCACCCAGGCCACCGAGATGGCAGAACTTCGTTTCCGCCCAGATTTCCGGGTGCACCCCGAGGTTAATCCCCAAGATTCCCTGATGCATTCTACCGCATAGCAACCCGAAAACAACCACAACGCTCAGAGTCTTCTCCGGCTAAAATATGCATAGCAAAACATCACCGATCCGGAAAACACGTCCGGGTAGGCTTCACACACCATGCCTATGTCCGTACTACGATTCCGGACTCTAACAAGGGGGACTTTACATATCTACCCCAAGGAATACCACGATCTCGCCGCACACTCGCGGGAGAGGGGTTTTCCCATGCAAAGGAAGAAGAGCTTCACATGCTCAAGAAGAGAATCGTTACCCTTTCGCTTTTCCGCGGCACCAACAAAAACTATGCGGTTGGAAAGCACCGCAACGGCGTCACCTCCGCGGATCTGGACTCGGATCGCGATTCGGAGCTCCGAAGCTCCTCCGGCGGCCGGATCTTGGACTCCCCCTTCCTCCTTGCTCTCCCTTCTCTCTAGGATTTAGAAAGAGAAAACCCAAGTGAAAATGGGGTTTGCAAACCCTATTTTTGGGTTTAAGCTGCCAGCAATCACTCCCAGCCATCGGATCCCAAGCCAAGGAAACGAACGGCCATGATTAGGCCTCAAAATACAAAATCTGCGCCGAACACAGGTTGCAACACGACCGTGTGCCTGGCCGTGTCACCCATTCGCCGTCTCGATCAATTCGAAAACCAGCACACGGCCTTTGACACGGCCTCCGACACGCCCATGTCACCTGCGACACGCCCGTGTCGGGACCCGTGTCACGCCCCCCATGTGCAATCGACCAACGCTTCGCAGTCAGAGAGGTACACGGCCTTGTGACACGGCATCCGACACGCCCGTGTCAAATTTGACACGGCCGTGTTTGTGCCCGTGTCACGGCCCGTGTGCCACACTTGTAGAATCCCTGGAGTGACACGGCCTGGGACACGCCCGTGTCCTAGGCCGTGTTCTACAACTCGACCACCGTCGACCGCCAAAGCGTCGACCGCACGACCGCGGCCAAACACGCCTGTGTCACGCCCGTGATACGCCCGTGTCACGGCCGTGTCACGGCCGTGACACCTGCTCCAAAACTTCGTCTTGGCCAAAAGTGATCCCCGTCGGTCCTACAACATTTTGGGGTGTTACAATTCTACCCTCCTTAAAGAATTTCGCCCACGAAATTAATGAAGGAAAAATAGGACTTAACGTAAAACAGTACCTGAGCGGAACAATTCCGGGTACTCCTCCCGCATAGTCTGCTCCCGTTCCCAAGAGAGCTCCTCTCGCCCGCAATTATCCCACTGGACCTTAACCATCCGGATCTCCTTGTTACGGAGTCTCTTGACCTCAACATCCTCGATACGAATGGGCTTGACCCTAGTCGTCAACCCCTCGTCCACCGGCACTTGGTCAACCGCGATCACCTGCGAAGGCTCTTGCACCACCTTCCACAACACTGAAATGTGGAACACATCATGTAATCCACTTAATTTCTCCGATAGCCACAAACGGTAAGCCGCTTCGCCGACTCGCTCCAGAACCTCAAAAGGTCCAAGGTATCTTGGGCTCAGCTTCTTCAAGCGTCTTACCCGCGAAACCCCTTTGAACGGCTTCACTTTAAGATATACCCAATCGCCTACCGTGAATTCCACGTTCCGGTGCTTGACGTTGTAATACTCCGCCTGCCGGTCCTGAGCGATCAACAAGCCTTCCCGAATGATCCGCACTAACGAGGTAGCACTCTCCACCTCCTGCTTCTTGTACAACCTTGCCTCACCCGTTTCTAACCAGGACAACGGCGTGCGACATTTTCTACCATATAGGGCCTCAAAGGGCGCCATTTGGATACTCGCCTGGTAGCTATTGTTGTACGAGAACTCCACTAAAACAGGTGGTCCTCCCAAAGCTTCCCGAAGTCTAGAACACACATGCGGAGCATGTCCTCCATTGTTCTATTGACTCTCTCGGTCTGCTCATCCGCCCGCGGTTGTAAGACTGGACTAAACTTCATCTTAACCTCCAGCACTTTCTGCAACCACTTCCAATCATTTGACGTGAACCGCTCATCGCGATCACTCACAATGCTACGGGGCACACCATGCAGCCTAACGATATTGTTAACATACAACTTTGCCAACTTCTCCACCGAGTCATCCTTCCTATGCGGAATGAAGTGCGACACTAGTGTCAACACAACTACGATCACCCAAACGGCGTCGTTAATTCACTGTGACTTTGGCAAACCATGCCCACAGTCCAGTCGAACTTCTATTCCGAACTAGGCAAGGATTCAATAATCCCCCGGCACTAGACACTCTGCCTTTACTAAGGCGCAAGGCTGATTTGCCACATATAGCGCCACGACTTTCTAGAGTTCTGGCCACCAGAGCACTTCTACAGATATTGGCTCAACTTGTGCCTCCTAAGCGAGTAGAGTACTTGATATAACGTATCACAACTCCACCAATAGATTACCCAAGCTTGGGCCGCACAAACGATTGTCTTTCCTTGGTAGCCCACCTACCACCGTCAATTTGGGATTTTGACCCATCGAGCCACACCCATGATTTCCTTCATGCAGCTACACAAACCATGGCCTGCCAAATACGATCATCCAGGTCATACTGAACCTCCGTCCAGTTCAACAATGCTTCGGCGCTAGCCTGCTTGTCAACACAACGGATCTCTAACGCTTCCAATTCCTGAACTAGCCTCTCAACATGTACCAACAACCATTTGGCTTGGGCGGGAGCCCTGCGACTCAACGCATCCACACTGCGTTGCCCTCGCCGGGTGCATGATAAATCTTGAACGTATAGTCCCCCAGGAACTCCTTTCATCTCCGCTGCCTCAAGTTCAGGTTCTATTGATTCAATAGATATTTCAGGCTCTTAAGGTCGGTATGAATATCGACCTAACGTCGTACGAGTAGTGCCTCCATAGCTTAAGCGCAAATATCACGGCCGCCAACTCCCAGTCGCGGACCGGATAATTCCTTTCATGCACTTTTAGTTGACGCGAACCATAGGTTATCTAGTTCCCATGCTGCAACAACACGCAGCCCAAACCACTACCCGAAGCGTCATTAAAAACCTCGAAGCCCTCGGTCCCACTCTGCGAACTAAGCACTGGCGCCGTGGTCAACCGACTCTGCAGCTCTTCAAAAGCTTGCGCACACTCATGCGCCCACACAAAACTCTGATCTTTCCTTGTCAAAGTCGTGAGAGGTAGCGCTATCCGCGAGAAGTTCTCCACGAAGTGCCCGTAAAAGCCGGCAAGCCCCAGCAAACTCCGGACTTCCGCTACCGAAGACAACACAGGCCACTTTCGTATCGTAACAGTCTACGCCGGATCCACCGCAACTCTTCCATACTGACTAAGTGACCAAGGAACGTCACTGAAGATAACCAAGACTCGCCTTTGGAGAACTTTGCGTATAGCTCGTTCCTCCTTAGCGTCCCCGAAACCAAACGCAGATGCTTGAAGCGATCTTTTTCGCACTGCGAGCACACCGATAGGTTGTCAATAAAGACGATCACAACATGGTCTAAGTACTCCCTGAACGTCCTGTTCATCAGGTCCATGAACACCGATGGCGCATTAGTCAGCCCGAACGACATGACCGTAAACTCGAAATGCCCATATCTTGTGTTGAACGCTATCTTTGGGATATCACTTTCCCCGATTCTCAGCTGATAGTAACCAGACTTAAGATCCGACTTTAAGTACACCGACGACCCAACCAATTGATCAAACAGATCGCCAATCCTTGGGATCAGGTACTTGCTCTCTTTTATCGACTTGCTCAGTTTTTCATAGATGATTCAGAGCCGCAAACTCCCGTCCTTCTTCTACACGAAGAGGGCCGGTGTGCTCCAAGACGACAAACTTGGACACACAAGACCATGATCCATACGCTCTTCAAATTGAACTTTAAGTTCTGCCAACTCATTAGGCGTTAGCCTATAAGGAGAGCATGACCCAGATTTAGCACCTGGCGCCAGCTCACTCGCGAAGTCGATCGCTCACTACGGAGGGATTCCAGGGAAACACATCAGGATATTCGGATACACCCGAGATACTACCCAATGTAGGCTTAGGCTTCGAAGCCTCCCATGGTGGCAGTAACGACGCTTACACGTCGAATCCCTGACCCCTAAACCGTAACCTTGCAACACAGAATCTCTTTTCGCGCGCATTGAACATCCGTAACGCCACAACGCATCCAATTTGTCCTTTGCCATCAAAGAAGGTACTTCAATACATGATATAAACCCCTTGGACAAAAGGTGCGCGAAGCTCCCGTATCGAACAATGCTCTCGCCGGATTGCCAATAATCCAAACAAAGCCTAGAACCTCCAGTCCTAAGCTAACACGCAAAAGGTAGCAGGTATAAGAAGCTAAATTGCTATCAATTAAACCATACCTGTCTTCCCGACAGTCGGTCACAAGGCCTCCTGCTGGCCAAGGATGTCCATTCCCAGTTGTGCCGGAGTAAATAGCGGTGCGGTAGATGTCACCGCCTTTCCTTTCTCCTCAAAAATTGCCCCCGACTTCTTTTTGGACATTGGGCGTCCAAACCAACAATCCCGGGCATAGTGCCCCGGCTTTCCACAAACAAAGCATTCATCCAGGGTTTGGACTGTAGTTGCTCCGGATGTGCTAGAGGAAGGGACTAGACCCGACCTCCTAGCCTTCTTGTACCACCTACGGTACCCAGATTTTGAGGTTGTCCGCTTGACCACCGAATCTTTTGCTACAGAATCTCCGACTGTTCCTGCCAAAACTTTCCTTGTCTTCTGAGCACTCTCCCAACACTCTCTGGCGAGGTGCCCTTTCTTGCCATAAGAATAACATTTGACGGTAGTTTGGGTAGTAGATGACCCAGCCTCTTCTCTCGGCATCTTTCGATAAGCAGTCCTTATAGGATCTGTAAGGTTTGGTACCCTATTCACCGGTACTCAGTGAGTTTCCCCCAACTCCACTTCCAACGCTCTGGCCGATTCCACCAAAGCTCGGAATCCCAACAACTTTGGTCCTAGCAGTAGGATACGCAACTCGCTGCGCAGACCGTATAAAATCTATCCACTATAGATTGCTCGCTTTCCCATTCAAAGCCTGGGTAGCGCCTTACCATAAGGAACGTCTGCAAATATGCGTCCACCGAATGCGCTCCCTGCGCCACAGTCATGCTCCCCTGCTGCTCTACTGGACCCCCAAATGCCCTTTGCTCCAACATACCACCCGATGTTGGGGCCAACTCAGGGACAAATGGTTGCACATTACTCCCATGATGTGCGTTGTTCACAGCGAACACCACTTCAACCACCCTTCTTATGGTTTCCAAAGACGTAGGGGTCTCCAGCACGTCGCTGGGTGCATTACTTTTCTCAGAAAGTGCGCATTCAGACTGCCACGCGCCACTCTCGGACACCTACAATCGAACAGAACACCGATCAGGGACCGAACAAAATTGCAAAAAGCAATTATAGGAACACGCAGGTTCCCCAAACATGTGTATTTTCATTCCTAAGTGGACATTCATGAGTTCTTTTCATGTTATAACGATGACGCACATACATGTGCTCACCACCCCTTAAAGTGAATTCGCCCACGAATTCATTTAAGCGTGACCGAAACCAGTAGTCTGATACCAATTTGTAACACCCCTATCCGTCGCATAACATATAGCAGTAGGTCCGGCCGGGGCCCGACGCCATATACTACGGACAGACCGGTTGATTACGCGTTGAGACCATTCAACCAATCATGTCGTCCTACACAACACCTAGCGGAAGCAATTTATTAGGTTGCAAAAGAAATAAGAACCCAGCCACAACAACATGAATGTCCACTACAAACTCAGGAATGTATACATATACCAAAAGAGAAATGTCCTTAAGGCCTTACACTGTTCACTTAACAAAAGTAGTGTTTTCATACTTTGGCTCGCAGGCCGGCCATACATGAAAAACGGGAAAGAAACATAAGCAATTAGGCCTTCGAGGGCCGACACAGTAACAAGGGCTTTAGCCCGCTATTTCCCGCTCTGCTCCGCAGCACCTGCAAGCCACAAACCACCGCCCGGTGGCGAACAATAGCAACGGTCAGCAATGCTGACCAAATTATAACGATTCCGCCCCCAAACCGGGGCGGCAAAGCTTCTTCTCTGCACTTGTTAGCAAAATAAGCAACACAGTAAAACAAGCATCTCATCATAGGTGAACGCTCTCACGGCCGTACACCCCGTGCTCTCAGGGCACTTACTCGGCAAAGCCAGTCCGAACCCCGTCCGGTCCTCGACTCCACCACCACCCCTAGGGTGGCAATCTTTGTGAGCATTTAGTCTTCTCAGCCGTAGCCTAGACTCGATCTCCAAACCTCGGTAAGTCCCACGTAAAACTTTAGGTCGCTTTAACCGAGCAGGTGGAGCGGGTAGGGGGCTACCAGTCCGTTGCTCACTCCGCCACTGCCATTCGGCCCTTTGGCGCGGACTAAGCTTTCCCCAGTCCCAATTAACGATCAAACACGGTACATAGCCCCGCTAAGTACCCGGTTGGCTCCCAGGCCACCGCTATGACAGAACTGCATTTCCGTCCAAAATTTCCGGGTGCACCTCGGGTTTCATCCCCAAGGCTCCCTGCTACAATCAAAACATGATACATAGCCCCGTTATGTTCCCGGCTGGCACCCAGGCCACCGAGATGGCAGAACTTCGTTTCCGCCCAGATTTCCGGGTGCACCCCGAGGTTAATCCCCAAGATTCCCTGATGCATTCTACCGCATAACAACCCAAAAACAACCACAACGCTCGGAGTCTTCTCCGGCTAAAATATGCATAGCAAAACATCACCGATCCGAAAAACACGTCCGGGTAGGCTTCACACACCATGCCTATGTCCGTACTACGATTCCGGACTCTAATAAGGGGGACTTTACATATCTACCCCAAGGAATACCACGATCTCGTCGCACACTCGCGGGAGAGGGATTTTCCCATGCAAAGGAAGAAGAGCTTCACATGCTCAAGAAGAGAATCGTTACCCTTTCGCTTTTCCGCGGCGCCAACGAAAACTATGTGGTTGGAAAGCACCGCAACGGCGTCACCTCCGCGGATCTGGACTCGGATCACGATTCGGAGCTCCGAAGCTCCTCTGGCGGCCGGATCTTGGACTCCTCCTTCCTCCTTGCTCTCCCTTCTCTCTAGGATTTAGAAAGAGAAAACCCAAGTGAAAATGGGGTTTGCAAACCCTATTTTTGGGTTTAAGCTGCCAGCAATCACTCCCAGCTGTCGGATCCCAAGCCAAGGAAACGAACGGCCACGATTAGGCCTCAAAATACAAAATCTGCGCCGAACACGGGTTGTAATACGGCCGTGTGCCTGGCCGTGTCACCCATTCGCCGTCTCGATCGATTCGAAAACCAGCACACGGCCTTTGACACGGCCTCCGACACGCCCGTGTCACCTGCGACACGCCCGTGTCGGGACCCGTGTCACGCCCCCCGTGTGCAATCGACCAACGCTTCGCAGTCAGAGAGGTACACGGCCTTGTGACACGGCATCCGACACGCCCGTATCAAATTTGACACGGCCGTGTTTGTGCCCGTGTCACGGCCCGTGTGCCACACTTGCAGAATCCCTGGAGTGACACGGCCTGGGACACGCCCGTGTCCTAGGCCGTGTTCTACAACTCGACCACCGTCGACCGCCAAAGCGTCGACCGCACGACCGCGGCCAAACACGCCTGTGTCACGCCTGTGTCACGCCCGTGACACGGCTGTGTCACGCCTGTGACACCTGCTCCAAAACTTCGTCTTGGCCAAAAGTGATCCCCGTTGCTCCTACAACATTTTGGGGTGTTACAATTTCACCATCTGCGTAGAAGTTAAGATGATACGCGAGACAGAGGGCACACCTGTCAATGTGACGGTCTGGCCATTTGGGTTATGTAGCCAAACTTCTCGCGTGGAACAGTTTATCTAGGCTTGGTGATCAACCAGCCAGTCCATCCCCAGAATTATGTCAAATCCTGTTATTGCTAGGACGGTTGCGTAGATCTCAAATTCTACTACAGCCTGGAACGAGCACTTTTCGGTAGAAGTCATATCTAACCCGTCCGGTAAACGGATTCGTATAGACAGTCCGGTCGAACGAACAACATTTCCTTTTGTTGCAATGAATTCGTGGGAGACGAAATAATGAGTTGCTCCCGTGTCAAAAAGGGTTTTGGCAGGAAGTCCCTTTACTAACAAGATTCCTGATGACATGAGAAATATATATATAGATATATATCATCCAACTAATATACATATACATATATATAAATATATGTAATATACAATTTCATTGGAAGATCCGATATCTCCTATCACCTAAGATATATACCTATGACTACATTAGGGGCCGGTCCGTGCTGCAGGTCTAGTGTGTAGGCCTCCTGGGGCGCTGCTCGGCCCTGCTGGCCTCTTCTGTCGGCTCTGCCTCTGTGGCCTCTCTGACCCTGCCCTCGTACCAGCTGTCCACCCTGAACTGCTCCCAATCCGAGTCTCCCCATCGCCTGAGGGAAAAAGGCCCTCATATGTCCTTGCTGATGACATAAGAAGCAGTTCCCTGCGAAGGGAACATCTCGTCGGGCCACTAGTGGGGGTTGCGGTGCTGGAGCTGGTCTGATGTCTGGTTGTGCAACTAGGGGTGCTGGGGGTACCTGTGGGCGCCTATAAGGCTGCCTGCGGTGTCGCTGTCTGCGCTCTCTATCCTGTATGTGGGGAGCGACTCCTCCGTATCGCCTCTAGTCTCAAGGGAGCTCTTCCTGACCTCTGCGCCGCTGAGCCACTGTCTGCTGGTCTAACTCTAAGGCTGCCGCATGGGTGGCTATGGTGTGGAAGGTGGCCTGAGAGAGCATAATCAGGGCCTGCCTCAGGTCATCTCATAGTCCTCGGTAGAACCGAGAAGCTCTATCCCTGTCGGAGGTAGCCAGGTTCCCGGCGAAGCATGCCAGGTGTATGAACTCTCTCTCATACTCTACCACAGTGCGGTTGCCCTGTCGGATGAGCAGGAACCTCTTTTGCAGCGCGGCTCGGTCTGCATCTGTGATAAAAAACTCTAGTAGAGCTATGGAGAACTCTCCTCAAAGGATCGTGCTCATCGGCTGACCTCGAAAGGTAGAGCGACTAGCCGCTCTCCACCAATCCCTCGCATATCCCTCCAAGAGGGTCACCACCAAAGAGACTGCTGCCACAGCTGGTCACATCATCCCTACTAACAGCTCCTCCACTCGCTCCACCCACTCCTCTACCTGAATGGCCGTCTCTATACCCCTGAAAGGGGGAGGCCTCAGTCCTTGGAAAGTCGTCAGCAGATCGGTGGGTGCGGTCATCTCTCGCGGTGGCTGTGCAAGGGCATCACGGAAAGTCGCTAGTATAGCCGTCAGTGTCTGCCCCATATCTGTCTCGACAAACGGTACGACCGCGGGAGTGACCGGGTCTGGTGGTGGGGTAGCTGGAACATATCCTCTTGACGAGGATCCCCCATTACTGTACTCCGGTATCTGGAGAAGTAACAGGAAAGAGTGTCAGTATTTTGCAAAAGTAGTGACAATTTGCAAAAACGACATACAAAGCGGAAACAACAGTGTATGGGCATACAATCGTACAGTCTAGAATCCCTAAGTCTCTACACTAGGGTCCACCACGCTTCTACTCAAGGTTCGTCCTAAGCCGAAAATGAAGAGAGAACGAAGGGATCCTGAGACTGCTCCACAAGGAAGATCGTGATCGCTCTGATCCATTTGTAGTACCCCCCCCCCCACAAACCTATTGCCCGGGTCGGGCCGAAGGGGGTACTACTGGCCCAAGACGTCCACCTAGTTCTTCTTAGGGGAAACGTCCCACCTTATCCAAGCACTAGTTGGTCGCCTTGCTCGGCTCGAATCATATCATTCACAACCCATTAGAATATAGCGGAAGCATTAACATGAAACTATTGCAGATTTATATATCACATATCAAAATTACAGCGGTTCTAGGGCCGAAGCCGAAGTACTTATATAAGCCCGTGGGCTATACATGTGCTACATATAATCCTCATATACTCTCTCTCTATGCTGCTCGGCGGAACTCACGTCTCTAAACTCTGGGGATGGCGGGGGTGCATCTGCTCGAGTAAACCTAGCTGCTGGCGTAATCTCCTGCGGCAGCGGGTCAGTACGGTGCTCCACCTCTTGTGAATGGTTAATCAAATAACCGTTAGTCACAGAGCTAAGTGGAAACAAATCTCCTCCCCGGATCCACATCCTAGGGACGAGCACGCACCCACCCAACAGAAGTAAATAGCCGAAGCAAGAGAGGGTTATCACAACATTTCATATATGAACAGCTAGGAGCAATATAAAAGAGTGCAGTATAACCGGAAAAAGCAGCAATAGTATAAAACGGTTATAACAATGCTCTAATAGCTCATCAGTACAACAGGTTTTCATATCCTGAATTCTATCGCAGGCATTCACAGCCGCGCACACCACAGGCATTCACAGCCGCGCATACAAACCCTATGTCGATATAGTTTGGACCGCTTCTGTTCCAGCAGGGTAGCGAGCCCCGCGGGCCTCACTGATGTGGCTTTCGGTGGCAGTGGCCAGTCTTGCCACTTCTGGGGGTGATCGTACCGCACAACCCCAGGCCCTAACGTATAACCTGGTGTACTCTTGGATGCGAGCGACATCCAGCGAATCATCTTGGCTGACAAGCGGAGGAAAACCCGACGGGGAATAAAACGGCCGGTCACCCATGGTACTCATCTCCCTGTCGCCTTGAGTCGTCGATCTTCCCGCACCGATACGAACGGTCTGCAGGAGGGACTGACCCGCCACTATTTCACCGCAAGCAATTTACAAACAATCAAACAAAGACAATCATAATACACACCGGGTCTACGTCGGCCTGCCCTACTAGACTTCAAACTTCGGGCGGCGGCACTAGCTCTACTTTTGACAAGGAGCGTGGGAGCGCTTTATTTGGGCCTAGACCTGGAGGAATACCTCAACTCCGGTTATTCCCAACTAAGGCTTAACCTTAATAACGACTATTCGTCAGAGCAGAACCCGAGATTATAATAGTAAATTGCAATGAGAGAAAATACGGTGTTTATGTTGCTTATTTAAAGTGCTATAAAGAACGTGACTAATACAAAACTGGAGTAGTACTGAATAAAAAGTACTTGACCAGTACGAGACTGAATTAAAGATGAATTAAAAGTACTTGACCAGTACGAGACTGGAGTAGAACTGAATTGAAAGTACTTGACCAGTACGAGACTGGAGTAGAACTGAATTGAAAGTACTTGACCAGTACGAGACTGGAGTAGAGCTGAATTAAAAGTACTTGACCAGTACGAGACTGGAGTAGAACTGAATTGAAAGTACTTGACCAGTGCAAGACTGGATTAGAGCTGAATTAAAAGTACTTGACAAGTACGAGACTATAGTAAAACTGAATTGAAAGTTCTGAACTGAAAAAAATAAAAGAACAGGACCAGTGCAAGACTGGAATAAACATAAAGAAAATGGTTAGTAGTCCAATCACTCCATCAAGGAGGCTTCAGTCACATCTCCGTTCTATGGAGACACATTCAGTTCTATTTCAGTTTTTAATAAGGCTTCATTGGGTTACACCCATTATCAAGATCCGAATAGGATTTGGTTGCGCATTATTAATTACAACTTAATCGGATCAGGGGTTTATCAGGAGTTACACCGTCATTATTTGTCGAGAATAATTTGCAACTCACTACTCGTACTCTCACTTTCCGAGAGTGTCCAGATCATCTGAGAGTCGAGGCGCTCGATGGTTTCACCAAGTCTCGGAACACAGAGCTTGGTCACTTGCCTCAGCCACTCTCGTCGATATGATAATTTGAATTTATTATTAAAATTAAACAGGATGGTCGCGCACTCAAATTTTCATTTTCGAGCGTAATAAATTCTGGGCGCGATCCTATGCTTCCAGCTTTTAGGAAAACATCAAAACTTATCTCCATAACTCCAAATTTTGATAACACTCTTAAAAGAGCCTAAAATGAGCCTAGTAATTTTTTTGTAATTTTTCAAAGTGTTTTGGGCCTCTAATTTGGTCAAATAAATTTATTTGGGCTTTTAAAAATACCAAATCAACTCCAAAAATTCTCAAAATTTTTGTGGAGGAAGCCCTCATCAAGAGGAATAATTTTCATGTTCAAAACTTTTTTCCTAGGGGTCTATTTTAGCCTCTGAAAATCAAATCTCTTATTATTATATTATAATATAATAATAATATAATTTATAAAATAAAAATACTGTTTATCTTCTCCTTTCTCCGCTGAAACGTAACCCGCCTCCCTTACGGGGCTTCTCCGCCGCTGGCCGGCCACCGCCCGGCCATGGCTCTGCCACCCGCCAACCCGTCGGTGGTGGGCGCTCCCTCCGACGGTGGTCCGGCGGCCTGTCCGCCGCCGGAGCCATTTTTTTTCTAAAACGGGAGGGGAGGGGGTGACGGCGGCGGTGCTCCGGCCGCCGGAGCTCGTATGCGTTACGTCAGAAATTGGGAGGGAGAGGAAGAGAAGGTTCTACCTGGGTTTAGCGGGCTCGGGAGGGGCCGGCTTGGTCGGACATGGCTCAAGGTGGTGGAGGAGCTTCTTGGCTTGGCTTTTTCCGGCCACCAGAGCTCCGGTAGAGGGGGGAGAAGGGGTAGGGGATGCTCTGAGAGCTGTGAGGGAAAGAGAGGGGGTTGGGTGGCTTTTATAGGGAGGGGGAGGGGGAACTCGCTCCCTTTGGGTGGTGTGGGACTAATCCCTCCTTAGGGAGGGATTAATCCCACCCTCTAGCTGTCCCTCCAGCTGTCCAAGGACAGCTGAAGGTCTCTCATTTTCTCCCATGTGGGGAAAATAGATGAGGCCCTTTATGGGCTTGGGCCTTATGGAAAGAGAGGTGAAAATGAGGAGAAGAGGGGTGAGGTGGGCCTCCACCCATCCTAAGCTTGGTTGCTGGTTGGGGGGCCCAAGGAGAGTGAGGGGGGCATGAGCCATCCTCCTTTGGAGAGGAGGTGGGCTCCTCATTTGGAGAAAAATCCAAAAAATGGATTTTTAGGAGGGTTTGACCAAGTCAACCCTAGGGTGGGTCCCCCTTGCTAGTCAAAGTCAATGTGGGTCCAAGTCATCAGTGTCGGGTCAAAGTTCGGGTGTCGTGTCACAATTAGTGTGCGCACGCTTTTCGGTGCACGATTATGCTTGATTTGACCATGAGTTGACCAATTGTCGTCGAAATTGACCGGAACGACTTCTGTGGACTTCGTATTGACCATACAAGTCCAACGCCACTGACTGGAGTTGAATCGGAGTCCGTTTGGCGAAAGTCTAAAATTTGCGCGTCGCAGCGTGCTAAAACGGCCAAAACGCCCATAATAATCGTTAGGCTTCGAATCGCGATGCAACGAGTTCTGATGCGTTTGTATCAACTATACAAAGTCATAGGAATTGTCAGAACCCAAATCAGAGTTCTCTATGTCAATATCCAAAAATCTCATCTTCGCGACGTTCTGCGAGGAATGACCACATCCACTATATGATCTCGGGGTCCCACTGAACGAGTTCCGATGCGCTCGTATTGACTATACGAGGCCACAGGAACTGATAGAACTAAATTCGGAGTTCTCTAGCTCGATATCCTGCCTAGGGTTGCCTCCTACCGGGTCACGGGTAAAGGCTCGGGTAACTTTTATTGGGCCCACTAGGGCTCTGGTGGCCCAATAAAATTCGGGATGTTACACCCTGGCTGGTAGGCTCGTCCCCGCACCAATGGGCTCTGCTCGCCGTCTTGGAACTCCATGCCTCCCTCGCTCGCGCGCCTTCTCCATTTTTTGCCTTTTTTTACGGCTTACCTCCGCCACCAGTGCACTACTCACCTCCAGTGTGGCCCCAACAAGTTGACCATTCATGCATTTTAAGGGAAAAAAGTTCCCATCATCCGTTCACTTCGGATCTAGGCCCCAGAAACTTGGGGGGCAATTGATACGGTCCCCCTCAAAATGTTCTGGGTTACGGGTAGCTAAACCACCCACCTCCTTTGATGGAGGTAGTGAGGTTGACCCAATCAACCCAATGGCACTGAAACCTCTATCATCACCGCCATCACAACTGCCATCGTAGTCGCCATCGCAACCGTCATCGCCGTCGAGATCGCCGCCGCCATCCGGTCGGCCGTCGCTGTGCCAAGCGGCCACCCGTTGGCAGCCGCGTTTCCCACGTACGGCCCCCAGCCAGTCGTCGTCACACCAAGTGGCCGCCCGCAAGCGGCCACGAGGCTTGCAGACGGCCTCCAGGATGTCCGCCGTCGCACCACGCGACTGCCCGCAAGCGGACGGTCCCCTGGTCGGCCGCCTCCGTGCCTAGCGGCCACCAACAAGGCTTGCGGCCAGCCTCTCGTTGGTCGTCGCCTGCTAATCAGCCGCCCGGCGACGGCCGCGTTTCTGGCGGCCGACCTCCAAGCCGGTCTCCATTGCGCCAAGCGGCCGCTCACACGCAATGACAAAGCTTGCGGTCGACTTCCCGACCGACTACCGCTCCTTCCTCCCCTATGACCTTACTGGCCGCCCCTCCCCTCGCAGGAGGGGCGTTTATTTTTTCGGGCAACCCAAAACTGCCCGCTACCTCCATTAATCGTTTGGGGCGGTCTCGTCATTTCTTTAAAATGGGTGATCTGCATGTTCTAAACCGAGCTTTCCTATTCGCCCCGTCCGATAGTTATTGGGGAAATTACCAGGTCACCTATGTTGGATCGTGATGCGCCCTTAGAGGGGGGGGGGTGAATAAGAGTTAACAATATTTTTTTTCTTAAACAGAGTTTACTTGGTGAAATAATTAAAGAAATCAAAACAAATTTTGCATAGACAAAACTAAACACTTAGAAACATATAAGAACATAAATGATAATATTTATTTCAAAAGTGATAAAACAGAATACAGTATATCTCTATGAAGCTAGAGATTAAAGCTATAAAAATATATTCTACTTTTGATTTCACCGGTTCTTCTACAAGAACCGGCAGGCTAAAACGTATCTCTCCCTAGATCTTGCTACTAGCCTCCCCCAAGATCTAAATACGATCTAGTCGCTGCACACAAGGCGACGAAAACTCCCTAAGCCGCACAAGGACCTGGACGCCACACACAAGGCGGCGATTCTCTTCCTAAGCCACAGAAGGACTTAGACGTCACGCACAAGGCGGCGATTTCCTCTATCAGTTACAATCTATCGTCCCTCATTCACGCTTGAAACTTCTTGTGTGAATGGAGTTTTCTGGTTGCTAGAGCTCTCTAGAACAGTTGCACGGGAAGGAACACTCTGACTTCTGTAATTTGTTATCTCCACAGAAAAATGAGTTGCTTTTATATTTTAGCAATATCGTCTGGCGACACTGGATATCGCCAACCGGCGATATCCTCTCCGGCTGCCACGTGTCCCATGTATTCCTGATTTTCGCATAACAGATCAGTCATGGCCAATCGTGGGCTGTCGCCTAGCGATATCGATGTCGTCGGGCGACATCGAGTATAACTGCACGCCGCGTGGAGATAATGTTGTAACTATTCAGTCCATTGTCGCCCGGTGGCGATACTGGATATCGCCTAACGATATCACCTTAACTCCTCTGTTCAAACCCGAATCCAAACCCAAATGACATTAGTGTTAGACATGTGATATATGCATATCATAAACACCCAATGATCAAATACAAACGAGATTTATTATTAGCAAACCAAGAAGCATGGAACACGTGCTACAACAATCTCCCCCTTTTGATAATAACAAATCCACTTATAAAGAAATCATGAATGACCAATAAAGTGTTAGAAAATATGATTAGCATGACTAAGCAATTGTATATGCACACACTCCTCTTGAATGTAACTCCCCCTACATGTGTACTCCCCCTACATAGAAGCAAATAGTACGATGCAAATGGTACGATTGAATTTGGTTTACGTTTTAAAATTAAAGTAATCCTAATGAAGTAATCCGAAAGAATGATTTCTCAGAAAATTCACCCATTTTTGATACTATCAAAAGAAATAGCAGAGCGATTGCGGAAGTCAAACATGAAAAACCACAAAGAGAAAATCAAGTATGGAACATGTGAAACAATATATGGTGATGAGTAATGTGAGTGAACACAAACATTGGTGAATCCATGCAGTTATATCATAATTATATACACTAGTGAACTTAAGTTGAATCATTGACGGTCCAATTCTCATGAGAAGAAATGTTAGAGAGAATAATGCAGTGTACAAGTGAAGGTTAGAGGAAAATTTCATATGTAGAAACTTAAAACTTACATGAACACGAAAATGTAAAAAACCCAACCAAGAAATTTACACAATTAAATATACTTGTACCCAAGAGTTCTGAGCACAAAGATTAAATGAAAAGCCATATAAAGTTTACACAAGACACTTTATAATTCTGTCCAAGATGCTCAATCTCACAATGCTTATTAAGACTTATCAGGAGAGTGAGTAGTGCTTGAGGGAAGTTCTTAGTCAGCCCATTATTTTGTTTTTTTTTTATCTTTATTGTTTTGTATTTTTACATGAGAAGAGTAAACTGCTTCTTGTAGGCTTGACATAGGACTCCGAATTCACTTGTGCGGCAATATATGATAAGCAAATATGAATTGTGCAAAGAAAACAAGGAGAAAGCAATAGTTTAATCATGTCTTTTCAGTGGTTATTGTAAAACACTTACAATTCACATAGGCAGTAATGATAAATACATATGAAAATTTTCACAAGTATGTGTGAGAGAGCATTATCATAACTAAAATATTTCTCATACTTATAGGCATGCAAAAACAATTTCTCAAGTAAAATACACTAGTTGATTTGTATATCAAGAATGATAATACAAGTTTGAATATGACACAATGTTTGAACTACTCCATATAAATGAATATACATTGTACAATGCCTAAACACAAGAAAGGAAGACTGATGCAGTCATAAGAATATGAGGACCAAAATTATGACACATTAGCAATTCCGGGATATCGCCAGGTGATATCGGATATCGCCGATTGGCGATAGCGCGGAATTATAAATATCGCCAGATTCGGAGTCAATGCATCGTTTGGAAGATATTTTCCTGAAGCACTCGAGCGAAACCTCGTCCTGACGCCGGCGAACTCTCCAACCTAAAGTATGATTGGGAAATTTTCTTTCTTTTCTTTAGGATTTGATGGATCAAATGGTTAGAGAAATGATTTCATGAAATTTTAGGGAGAAAAAATTCAGTTTTTTTGTTGTTTTGCTAGGATTTGGGATAAACCTAAAATATTGAGTTTTTGAGAGAATAGTTCTTAGATCCTTGGGATTGATGAAGTTCAAACAAAGATCTAGGATTTTTGAGTAACCTAAACTCAGATCTAGAGTTTGTCAAGTAGATTTTCTAAAAAAAAAATCATGGTTTTAGTGAAGAAGATGATGAATAGTGGTTTTGAAATTTTTCTTGAATTTATTTAGGTAAATCGGGAAGAACCTATTTTTTTTTCTTCAGATATTGTATGTAGGGATGTTGAATATTGAAATTGCATTTCGAAATCCAACTTATCTCGATTTTCGATTACGCCCGACAACAGTGAGTATCGTCGGCGATATCGACAACTTCTAAAAAAATTGTGTTTTACTGTGTACAGATATGGCTTCCAGTTCTAAGGCTAGGAGAAGCACAGGAAGTGACACTCACTCAGCATATCAAACATATCCAGGAATCGAGAATGCAAACATTGGTGTTGGAAAAGTGATTGAATTCGACCAAGTTCGGCACACACATATCCACGACCTACTAGCTATGGCAGGTATAATGTCTGTCATAATACCAGACATGTTTTCTTCAGTGTTGATTAGGGAGTTTTATAATCACTTAAGGGACCCTAATTTCACTGAATTGAACGGTGGATTGCATTCTAAAATTCAAGGACAAACAATCGAGATAACTCACCATGATTTGAGAGATGAATTTGGCTTGATTGAGCGGGATTATGTATTGTATTTGGTTGAGAATTACAAAAAAAGATAGAGATTGGACTCTCTTGAATATAGTTTTACATGGAAATTCCATGAAAAACCTCATCCAATCTACTGCCACACTCACCCCGGATGCACGATTAGTGTCAGACATTTTGAGGCATACGATCATGCTCAAGTCCGGGGATACGAGAAAGATAACGGCTCAATTGAGCTACGTGACTTATATGATCTTGGAGAGGGAGCCTTTTGACATGAAGGACTTTATTTTATCTATAATCCGGTACACTTTTAGACTTAAGAATCCGATGTGGAAGAAGCTTAACACTCTGCCGATGGGGGCGGTAATACAACGTATCATATATAAAAAATATAGTTGGATTGACCCGGAATTCTATCTTAATGATTGCGAGCCTTCTATATTATCTACGTGTGGTACACACACTAGTGGCCGTTCATCACAAGGTGGTTCCACACGTAGTAGTGAACCTGTATCAACGATCAGAAACCCACCATTATCAAGAGGTGGATCACTGCGTGAAGGATTGGATGACTTGCGAGAGTCGTTCGAGAAACACAAAAGAGAATTGAAGAAACATCATAATGGAATGCAAAAGTTTATCAAATTTTTGACCAAGAGCCTGAAGTTAAAGCCAACTCCAGCTGAGGCGGCAGAATGGGAGAATCTGGTAGTAGAGCCGCCACGACAGTCAATGCGCCGACCTCGCCTAACTAAGAGTAGTGGTCAGAGTTCGGCTGAAGATCAGGAGGAAAACAGTGTGGTGGATAATAGAAATTTCTGAGTTCTTCGGACAGACATGGATTTCTGGAAGATATCGTTGGGCAACACCCAGTGTCGCCAGGCGACAGTGCTTTTTCAATATTTTTCTGTTTTTGATTTCGACTTTGTGTTGTAATAATATTTGAACTATTCTGAGACATGTTGGAGTGATGTTGTAGTACAGTATGATTACTTTTAATGTTTTGGTTATATTCATTTTAATTTTAAATTTTTGTTGTTTAAAGTTACTTTTTTTTGTTTAATTATTATGTCAATTCATTAGCTTGATATGTCCAGTATTCCTAATTCTAGTCTCAGTAAAGAAAAACGGGAATCTGGAAGTAGTTTTGTGAAAATATTTGCAAGTTGTGAATCTGTGCCTATAAAATTAACTTTTATTGTTCCGTCTTCCTACAAGTGTGAGTGGTGTGACCAAACTTATTACATTTATCACATATGATAAAGAAAGTTGAAGGATTTTTCAAAATATCTTGTGAATTCTTGCTGGAAGTAGTAGTGACAACAGATTTATTGTTTTTATTTGAAAAAGACAAAATTTTGAACTTTTTGCTATCGTCGGGCGATAGTGTCCAGAAGTGTATCCGAGTCCAAATTTTTCCAAACCATAACATTGGTTCGCCAAAATCATATTCAGTGATTTTCAGCTCACTCCAAACTTTTTAGTGGTCACTTCTAAATCACGAACTCGGGCTTTCGAGGCGGTATTTCCAGTAATTATTGTACCACATCGGTTTGTAAAAGCCTTCTTACTACTTTCTACTTGGGATTGAGAGAATTTTAGAGATCTTTTTAAGGTCCCTTTTTCCCTTGTAAGAGAATCAACATGAGACCGAGACTTAGAAAGATCCTTTTCAAGTTCTAATATCCTTGTCAAAGAGGGGCAATCCTCTTGACAAGTTACTTTCTCCTTACCAAGTACTTTTAACTCGGTGGTTAATTTTTTGTTTTCTTTTGACAATATTTTAATTTCAGATTTGAGTAATTTAATTTCAGTTAAGCTTTTGTCAAAATATTTACAAGTTCTTAAGAATTCAGAATATAAATCGTCATAAGTCGAAGGAGTTACATCAGTGTCGCTCTGGACACTACACTCGTCATCAAATGATGAGATGCTCTTTCCTATTATACACATGTTGGCCTCCTCTTCAGTTTTTGAACTTGAACTACTCGACTCCTCAAAAGTGACGTCATCCCAGGTTTCAACCTTCAGAACTTTCTTCTTATCCTTCTTCTTGTGTCTTTTCTCTTTCAGTTCTTTCAGATATTTTGGGCACTTGCTCCTGATATGTCTGACTCTTCTGCAATGGTAACACTCAGGTGGTGGACGCTCTTCATCATCCTCTCCATCATCTTTTCCTTTTCTTTTCCTATACTCAGACCCTTTCTTGTTGAAAAACTTTCTGAAAGAATTTCTTCTTTCAGGGTTTCTCATGTATCTTTTGAACTTCTTTACAAACAGGCTTTCTTCATCTTCTTCCTCATCCTCATCAGACTCACTCTCAACATCCTTCTTTGACTTCAAATCCAATGCTTTCTTTCTCGGCTCCACATTGTACTTTTATTGTTGAATCCTCAATTCCACTTCATGAGTTTTTCAGGTTTCCTATAAGATTCTCAATGTGAAGAGTGTTTAGATCGTGTGACTCTGAGATGCCAGTCATTTTTGGATTGAACTTCGGGGGAAGCGATCTAAGAATCTTCCTCACTAAATCTCCGTTTGAGAAACTTTTTTCAAGAACCTTCGAGTCATTCACGATTTTGCTGAATCTCGTGTACACAGAGTCTACATCTTCATCGACCTCCATCTTGAACTTTTCAAATTCTAACTCTAATTGGAAAAGCTTTGAGTCATTCATGCGATGTACCTTCATGAGTAACTTCTAGTAAGTTCCAAATATCATATGCAGTTTCACAAGCACATACACGATTGAATTCAGCTCTATTTAATGCGCAGAATAAAACATTCATTGCCTTAGCATTATTTTTACATCGAAGCTTATCAGTTTCATCCCATTTGTCTTTGGGTTTTTCCATTCTAACACTTTCAACTACCGTTGTAAGTGGAGTGTAGCATGTTTCTATCATGCCCCATACTTCGATATCTAAAGCAATTAGAAAGTATCGCATTCGAGCTTTCTAATAGTTATAATCTATGTCAGTGAATAAGGGAGGTCTACTTATCTCTTGCCCCTCAGAAACACGTGATTGTTTTACGCCATTACTTCCGGTGGGGAAACAAATTTGGAGTAACCTTCCTCTGATACAAAATGTTGGATCGTGAGGCGCTCTTAGAGGAGGGGGGGGGGGTGAATAAGGGTTAACAATATATATTTTTCTTAAATAGAGTTTACTTAGTGAAATAATTAAAGAAATCAAATCTAATTTTTCATAGACAAAATTAAACACTTAGAAACATATAAGAACAGAAATGATAATATTTTATTTCAAAAAATGATAAAACAAAATACAGTATATTTCTATGAAGCTAGAGATTAAGGCTATGAAAAATATAGTCTACTTTTGATTTCGCCGGTCCTTCTACAAGAACCAGCAGACTAAAGCGTATCTCTCCCTAGATATTGCTACTAGCCTCCCCTAGATCTAGCAATGATCTAGTTGCTGCACACAAAGCTACGATAACTCGCTAAGCCGCACAAGGACCTGGATGTCATGCACAAGACGACGATTCTCTCCTAAGCCACGCAAGGACTTAGACGCCACGCATAAGGCGATGATTTCCTTTATCAGTTACAATGAAAATAATGATAAATTACAACGTATAAACTTCAGAATTAAAAACTCCCTCTTAATGAAGCGCTGAAGATGCCGAAGAATCCTTGTCAAAGTTGCTTCAGATGCCGTGTACGAATCGTCCTTCTTTCGCGCTTGAACCTTCTTGGGAGAATGGAGTTTTCTAGTTGCTGGAGCTCTTTGGAACAGTTGCACGTGAAGGAACACTCCAACTTCTGTAATTCGTTATCTCCACAGAAAAATATGTTGTTTTTATATTTTAGCGATATCGCATGGCGACACTGGATATCGCCAGCCGGCGATATCCTCTCCGTCTGTCACGTGTCCCACGTATTCCTGATTTTCGCATAATAGATCGGTCATGGCCTATCGTGGGCTGTCGCCTAGCGATATCGATGTCGCCGGGCGATATCGATGCGTCGGGCGACATCGAGTGTAACTGCACGCCGCATGGAGATAATGTTGTAACTTTTTCAGTCCACTATCGCTTGATGGCGATACTGGATATCACATGGCGATACTGGATATCGCATGGCGATATCACCTTAGCTCCTCTGTTCAAACCTGAATCCAAGCCCAAATGATCTTAGTGTTAGACCTGCGATATCTGCACATCATAAGCATCCAATGGTCAAATACAAATGAGAATTGTTATTAGCAAATCAAGAAACATGGAATGCATGCTCCGACAACCCCCTCTTGGAATCTATAAATACACCCATTCCCTCCTTCATTGGGATCCTCTTCTCCACCCAGAAAATTCTCCTACGGATATTCTCTCTCCTTCCTCCTTCACCTCCTTCATCTCTTTCACCCCCTTCAGAGATCTTCAAGCGCTCTTTGAAGATCTCCTTCGTCTTCGAAGCTTCCTTTGAATATCTTCATCTTCCCTCCTCCCGAGGAATCCTCCTACATATTTTCTCTCTCCTCCTCCTACGAATTTTTTCTCTCATCCACTTCTCCTCCTTGCGCACTCCTGCACGTGCATCTTCCTTGCGCGCTCCGACGCACTTCTCCTCCCTGCGTGCTTTAGCGCGCGCCTTCTTCTTGCGCGCTCCCAGACGCACCTCCTCCTCACGTGCTCCCGCGCGCGCCTCTTTCTTGCACGCTTTCTTGCGCCACCTCCTCGCATGATCCCGCGCACGCCACCTTCTTATGTGCATTCCCATAATCTACTTCCCAACGCGTTTCGGCAAGCGCCCCGCGCGCTCTCTTATAAGTAAGCGTCCCACGCGCTCTCATTTAGCAAGCGCCCCGCGTGCTCTCATCTAGAAAATGCCCACACGCTCTCCTAAAGCATGTGTCTTGCGCGCTCTCCTTAATCTAGTGCATTGCGCGCTCTCCTGCAACATGCACCCCACACGCACTCCTCTAGAGAGCGCTCTGCATGCTTTCCTTAAGCAAGCGCCCCGCGCGCTCTCCTAAAGCAAGCGCCCTGTACGCTCTCCTGCAACAAGCACCCCACGCGCTCTCCTCTAGTGAGCACTCTGCACGCTCTCCTCGAGCAAGCGCCCCGCACGCTCTCCGCCGGCAAGCACCCCATGCGCTCAAGTACAAGCGTTCCAACCATCAAATGGGCAATCGCACCAGGCTTCTCCTAAAGAAAATCATTGAAAAGTCGCAAAGGATAAGGCGCATAGAGTGCGCCACCTAAGCTTCCAAGCCCCAAACATTAGAACAAGTGCAACAAGCCGCTCCCGCCTCCAAGCATTCTCTCTTTCTCAAACTGTAATGAGAGGCGGTCTGTCGCCCTAGAGTTCTCTAAGAAAGCTCTGTAGCCACATAAAAAACTAGTAGAAGTTTGGTCGACACAGATCCGGTCACGTGATTTTTCACCTCTTTTCGGGGTTTTCCACTTCAAAAAAATTTACCTTGTCAACTTTTATTTTTTGTGACTGTTTGCGCGCTCGACTGCTCCTGGGTTAAGATGGTGAAATTTAGTCCGGTCTATTAGGAGGGTTGAGTTTGGTCGCAACAACATTTAACATTGGTTGCAAATCTGATATCAAATATTTGACGGTCATTGCATTATTTGAAGCGTTATCGAAAAAATACTCTTAATTTTTTCTTTTATTTTAAATTCCCTAATACATTTAATAATAATCTGATAAATAGTTTTACTAGTGTACGGATATTCAAATCATTCAAAATAAATTATATGTTTATTTAGTTTCCAACTATCAAGATCGATCCAGCGACAAATATTGCAAATATAAGAAAGTCCATCAATTATAACGCTACTCCAAACGTTGTTCGTTAAGCTAATGCGATCGTCGAATGTTTCAAAATAATTTTTTTAAATATTGTTTAGATTGCATTAAGTATCTAAAGCACCGCGTCTAATTGCAGTATAGGATTTGAACCTATGACATTGGGTTTTGGATACCCGCATTCTACCGAACTGAACTAAGAGCGTATATCCTATAACAATCCTATAACAGTAGATACGGTTGTATATAAAAAGATTTCAAAGGGTATTGCGTAAATAGAGTCTGTATAAATTAAAAGATTATGTCCAATTTTATTCCCAATGAATCCCTCGTAAATGTTCATAGGAGAAAAATTACGTAGGGATGACAGGATTTGAACCCGTGACATTTTGTACCCAAAACAAACGCACTACCAAGCTGCGCTACATCCCTTTTCAAAAATGTTGTACAGTGTCATTGTACAAAATTTGTGTCCTGTTTTCACATCATTCTTTTTTCCTCTCTCTCTCTCTCTCTCTCTCTCTCTCTCTCTCTCTCTCTCTCTCTCTCTCTCTCTCTCTCTCTCTCTCTCTCTCTCTCTCTCTCTCTCTCTCTCATTATATAAAATGTTCTTGTCATTTTTTACGGCAATTTCATCCGCTAGATCTTTGTAAATATGCATTTTAGTTAGTAATTCCTAATTCTAATTCAATTTATTGCAAAAACAAATGACCTTGAACTACAAGATTGAGTTATCTATGATCTATGTATTAGAATTAATAATATTGAACTAGACTATATAACGACTTATCTGTCGATATTTAGGCTGGAGTACCTCGTGTATGTAAGCCATCATTTCTTCACCGTCGTAGTGGTTGAATGGAAGTCCCTTTTTGATGATGTTCTCCATTAGTCGCTCTCGTTGCCGAGTTTGATCATACGTCCAAATGTGTCCGGTCGCCGAAATTTGAGCTTGGGTAGACTCCGGGGATTCTATAGAGATAAAAGATTTCACATGTTAGACGAGCGTTGTGTTGCTTCCAACGACCATTAGTTTCCCGCAAAGTTTGCACTTCGCCTTAATTTTGTCGTCGATCTGCACTTTATCAAAGTTCTCCCATACTATTGCTTTGTGGTGGTGCTCTACTATCTCATGATCAACAAATGCAGAGGAAGACACCCACATGAATGAAGAGAAAGCTAGTTGGAGAAGAGCAAATTTGAGAGAGAGGGAAGGGAATGAGGGAGAAGAGGGGCGGAGGTATTTATATATTTTAATTTGTCTAGTTAAAAAACAATTTTTTTTTAATTTTTTTAAAAAATATATATTATATATAACATAATAAGTGGCAGGCTTAGGTTCCCTCATATTATGTAAGAGCCGTGTAATAGCTCTTAGGCTGGGACTGGTCTTTGATCGGTCCCGGTCCAGATCCTGGGCCAGGACCGGTGAAAGACTGGGTATATTTTTTGCGTGCCTTTAAATAGGATCGGACCCCACTATTTTCACTCCTTTGCAAAAAATTTCACGCTTTCCTAGCTTGAGCGTGTACCTCGGCAAGGAAGGTTCCTTATTTTGGCAGTCTGCTGAAAGGAGTAAAAACGTGTACGCTTGAATTATGTGAGACGTGTGTTCTCGGGAAACAGTGCAAAGTAAAATTTGTGATATCGAGCAAGCGCGACAAGCAGATTCTGGAGTATATACACTCAGATGTTTAGGGGTAAGCCCCCAGAGCTATCACTTGGAGGTGTCAGGTATTTTGTGACCTTCATCGACGATTTCTCAAGGAATGTCTGAATCTACTTTCTCAAGCACAAATCTGAAGTATTCAAGAAGTTCAAGATCAGGAAGACGACAGTAGAAAAATAAACTTAACAGAAGGTGAAATATCTCATATTTGATAACAGTGGCGAATATACCTCCACAAAGTTTCAGGATTACTACAGTTAAGAAGGTATCACTCGACATCTCACCATCCCAAGTACACCGTAGCAGAACGGTGTTGTAGGGAGGATGAACAGAACATTGCTAGAAAGAGCTCGGTGCATGCGGCTGTTTGTCGATTCACCTAAGTCTTTCTAGGCTGATGTCATCAATACTGTTAGTTATCTAGTGAATCGGTCTCCATCAATGTCACTAGATCTAAAGTCTCCACAAGAAGTATGGTCAGATAAACTATTAATTATTCTGATATTCATATTTTTGGATACTTTGTCTACACATTACTGCATGATTCATAAAGGACAAAGTTGGATGTTAAGTCTAAGAAGTGCATCTATCTGAGACATAAGGCTGACACCAAAAGGTTCAAGCTGTGAAACCCTAGAACTAAGAAGACCGAGTTAAAGCGTCACGCCGTATTTGATGAGACTTTTATGTTGAAGAAGTCTTAGTTTCAAGCTAAGGAGGTGGAGACGACTCCAGACTCACCAATGGAGGTGGAGCTGGATGGAAACAATAGGGCAGATGATCGCGATGAGTCATCTGACTCTGATGAGACAGACACTGTGCAACTCGCGGAAGCGAAGCTATACTCAATTACTAGAGGAAAGTCTAGAAGAGAGGTCAGACTGCCTCAGGCTACAGGACACTATAACATATGTATTTTAGGTGATCTCCTCAGATCCTGGTTCTTATCGAGAAGCTATAGAGAGCATAAATAGTTCTCAGTGAAAAACTGTTATGGTAGAAGAGATGGAATCCCTTCAGAAGAACAAGACTTAAGACTTAATTAGTCTGCCTAAAGGGGCTAAAACAATCAGTTCCAAATGGGTGTTCAGGAAAAGGAGTCCACATCAAGAAAAGATTAGTGGAGATACAAGACAGATTCGTAGCTAAGAGGTTCACACAAAAGAAGAGAGTCGACTTTTATGATATCTCTTCACTTATGGTAGAGCATTGTTCTATTAAGGTGCTACTCGTCATGGTAGCTATGTGGAACATAGAGCTGGAGCAGATGGATGTGAAGACTGATTTATTCACGCCAACCTTGAGGAGGAGATCTGTATACTATAACCTGAGGGGTTCATTCGACCCAGTGATGAGAAAAATATGTGCAAGATGAAAAGGTCTCTCTATGGTCTGAAGCAGGTTCCGAGGATCTTGTACATGAGGTTTGACACCTTCATGACATCACACGGCTACAGCAGAAGCCAGTACGATAGTTGTGCCTACTACAAATTTCTTGCAGACGGAAATATTCTAATTTGGATACTCTACGTCGATGACATGTTGATTTCTTACAAGTTAGCCCAAGAAATTCAGGTATTAAAGCAAAAATTACACTCTGATTTTTGAGATATAAAATCTCGATCATGTACATAAAGTCCTTGGGATGAAGATCAAACAAGACAGAAAATGAGTCATACTATGACTTTCTCAGACTGCCTACATTCAGAAGGTACTTAAAAAGTTCAATATAGTGGAATCTAAAACTATTATAACTCATTTGAGACAACTGTTTAGATTGTCATCACGGTAGTGTCCAACCACAGAGGAGGAACACTAAAAGATGCTCAGAGTGTCGTATGCCACTGCAACATGATGTTTGTTGTATGTGATGATATGCACAAGACCAGATATCGCTCAGACAATGAGCGTTGTTAGCAGATACACGACAAATCAAGAGCGACAACACTAGAAAACAATCAAGTGAGTTCTGCGGAATTTGAAAGGAATGCCAGACGCCAGCTTACTTTTCAAGAGGAGCGATGATGTTGGAGCTTTAGAGGGATTCGTTGATTTTGACTACGCAGGTGACCTCGATAAGAGTAGATCTACTTCAGAGTACATATTCCTTCTAGGTAAAGGTCATATTAGTTGGAAAGCCACTCTTCAGGACATAGTCGTTCTGTCCACGACAAAAGTAGAGTACATTGCTGCGGTGTAGGCTGCTAAAGAAGCTATTTGGCTCAGAGGTCTCATCAAGGAACTCAGGGTTTCTCAAGAATCAATGAAGTTGCACTATGACAGTCAGAGTGTTATTTTTCTTGCAAAGGACCCGGTCTATCATGCAAGGACAAAACACATCGATGTGCACTAGCACAAGCTGAGGGAGTTCGTTGGAGGAGGCGAGATTATACTGAAGGTGCACACGGAGTACAACGTTGCAGATATGTTGATAAAGACACTAACATGAGTCAAATTCAAGCACTGTCTTGACTTGACTCATATTTGTACCCGCTAATCATAATGACCCCAGGGAGAGGGGGTAGTTTTAGAGGGAGAAGATCCATGCTATAGGTGGAGCATGCTATATAAGGGGCGTTAATGTGGAGATTGCTATATAATGCCGCCCCATTTTCATACCTTTTAAAACGGGCGATTTATTTTAACCCCTCCTATTAATATATAAAGTGGGGTTTTTGGTTCATTAGGGTAGATTACAGAACAAAGGGAGATGGGAAGTGACTGTATGAGCAAAGTCACAAAGAGGAGCTTGCACTCGCCGGTCTCATCGCAAGGAGGTGCCACCGCAACCGTCCAATCTATCCATCGGATTCCGTCATCGCCATAGAGCCACTCACCATCGCGGTTGCTCCTATAAAACCGCAGGAAGGAAGAGGGCTCGACCTAGGGCTTCGGCTAAATATGTGGAGGCCGTCTCGGGATAGATAGCGACCGTTTTGGACCCTCCAGGTTCTCTATTTCTCTATTGTAAACATTACTCTGATTATATTAGTGGATCTTCTCAGCACTCTTCCCGTGGATGTAGGAGCTTCTCTCCGAACCACACAATTTTTTTGTGTCGTCTGTGCGCTTGAGTTTCTTTATGCATTACTTTTCTTAATTTTGCATCTATTGCTATTGCGTTGCTCATTCCGCATGTTGAATTTTCACAAGATGCTTAGCAAGATAACCCAAACGCCAAATCAATATCTTTGGAACTACCCAGATCACAACTTGTACACGCGAAAAACAGGAAGAATACTCAGGAAACCAAGTGCATTGACAGAAACAAGCAGATCAGAATCTTATTAATCTTCTTTACAAGGCGAGGTATACGTGGCGAGAAATGATTTCGCCAGTACATAAAAAAACCAGAAATTACAACGATTCGGGCGGACAGAAACTCTGAGACCGCTGAGGCCGCCTGCCCGCAAAGGCCGCCTGAACTGAACAGAAGCTGAACTGAACACGGAGTCTGTCGAGACCGCGAGGTCGCGCAGACACACCGTTATTCGTAGAGCTGCCTGCTGCTGCTGAACTGAGGAACATACCGCCTACCCGCCGAGACCGCGAGGTCGTGCGGACAGGTTATTGAACTGGAAAAGTTGATGCAGAAACTGATAACCGCTGAAAGCAGTCCGCTAACTTTACTGAGCTTGACCGAGGTCAAAACCAAACTCCTGGTTTCACAGAGCTAGCCGCGTCACCTGCACACAGCAACCGGTTAAGCAATCAACCTGCGTGGATAACAAAAATGAGTCCGCAGCCTTAACCCAAGTCCAACTTACTGTTCACTCTGTTATCAAATGACGAGCCGGGGGGTCCTATTTATAGGCGAGGTGAGGAGTGTGATCACCGCCCTAAGAGATAGGCTAACCGCCCCTTGATCGCAGCTAGCTCGCTAGTCCGCCGAGTCCGCACCGACAAGACGGACTTGCGAACAGATCGCCAACCCGCAAGAGCGCCACTAGCTGAGCACCAAGTCAGTCCGCAAGGAGAGAGGACACAGCAACTGTCCGCAAGCTCAAGTCTACGACCACAGGCATAACCGCCCGGTCATAACGGACTATGCGGACACCAACTCAGCTCGCAAAGCCCGCGACCAACAGGCCAACAGCCCGGTCTCAGCGGACAGAGCGGAAACCCTGGACTTCACAAAAGAACAAGTCCATACACAAGTTCGCGCGAGCACGGCGAACACCAATACAGTCCGCCAGCTCCAAGACCAGATTGCAACCAGATAGTGGCTCACCGCAACTCCATACCAAAAGCTAAACATGCGGATACAAGTCACAGTCCGCACAGACCGCGAACAACATCCCGCACAACTCAGCCAGCCACTGCCGGACTCAACCAGTCTGTGCAGTCCGCGCAGTCCGAGCAGCCGACCGGAAAGACAGCCAACACTAGTCCGCCGAACACCAGTCCGCGCGGATAGTCCGCCCAGGCCTCCCAGTCCGCCCGGACTGCCCGATCACTAGAGATGCCCGCTGATCCACTCCCCCTTGAAGTGAGAAGTAGAGATCAAGCCCAGTAAACCCCAAAGTCGCTGGAAAGGCCCCTTCGACAACGGCTTGGTGAAGATGTTTGCAAGGTTGTCCTCACTCCGAACATGCCCGACCACTAGAGATCCCTCCAACACCTTCTCCCGAATGAAATGGTGCTCGATCTCAATATGCTTGGTCCTCGCATGACAAGCAGGATTGTTTACCAGCTTGAGAGCACTCTCATTGTCACCTCGGAGCAGAGTGGGACCTTGCACTTCCTTATGGACGTCCTCTACTAGTATCCTTAGCCAAATGGCTTCCCGAGTTGCCAAGGCCGAAGCCTTGTACTCTGCTTCCGTAGTAGAGACGGACTCCAAATCCTGCTTCTTATTACACCACGAGATACCCGCTGATCCACAAGTAAACACATAACCAGAAGTTGACCTTCGGTAATCCGAATCACCACCATAATCAGCATCTGTGTAGCCCAGCAAAGAGAAGCTCGAGTCCCTCCTATAAAGGAGTCCCATATCAGAAGTCGTCATCACATACTTCAGAATACTCTTCGCCGTCATCAGATGAGACTTCCTTGGCTCTGCCATAAACCGACTTACTCGGCCAACAACATAAGCAATGTCTGGTCTTGTAATCGTCAGGTAGATCAAGCTCCCCACCAGAGCTCGGAACACCAGGAGATCAGGAAGACTTCTTCCCTCATCTCGCCGAAGCTTCAAGCCAGAATCCAACGGAGTAGAGCAACTCTTTCCCTTTTCCATGCCGAATCGTCTCACAATCTGATCCGCATAACCTTTCTGGGAAACAAGAATCCCTCTCTCCTTCCTCTCTAATTCGAGACCGAGAAAGTGATAAAGCTCTCCCAAGTCTTTCATCTTGAAGCGAATAGCAAGCTCAGACCTGAGTCTAGCAACCTCCTCTTCCGAATTCCCTGTGATGATCATGTCATCAACATACAACAGAACCAGGACCTGAAGCTCTCCCTTCTTCTTGATGAACAAGCTTGAGTCTGAGTTGGAGGCAAGATATCCGCAGAATTGAAGGTATTCTGCAATCTTCCCATACCATGCCCTCGGAGCCTACTTCAACCCATAAAGGGCCTTCCTGAGCTTGTAGACGTAGTCAAGATGTTCTTCAGAAACATAACCGAGTGGCTGATCCATGCAGATGTCTTTGTCTATCTCCCCGTAAAGAAAAACGTTCTTTACGTCCAGCTGCCACATCTTCCAGCCCTAGCAGACTGTCAAAGCTATCACCACTCGAACTGAAGTCATCTTTGCTACCAGACTAAACGTCTCTTCATAGTCCTCGCCATACTGTTGAGAGAATCCTCGAGCAACAAGGCGAGCCTTGTACTGCTCGATGCTTCCATCCGCCTTCTTCTTCAGCTTATAGACCCACTTGCAAGTAACATGAGTAACGCCATCCACCTTGGGCACCAAGTCCCAAGTCTCATTCTTCCTGAGCGCAGCCATATCCTCATCCATGACATTGTCCTACTCCTTCACTCCAGTGGCCTCTTCAAACTTTGAAGGCTCTCGCTCATCCAGAGGGCCTGCAAAGAAATAGGAGACAAAACTCACTGTATTCCCATCATAATACCGAGTCGGAGGCTTGATGGTTCTCTTTGATCTCCTAAGAGACTACTCCTTGTTCACCACCTCCATTACTTCTTCAGGTTCAAATCCTTCTTCAAGCAAACATGGAGCAGTGCTCCCCCTGCTTCCTGAACCAGAAGCCTCTCCCCCTGAACTTGAAGTAATAGGAGCTGTTGGTGAAACAGCTAACTCCTCTTGAAGAACTTCAACAGCCACCTCCTGCCCTTCATCAACCTTGCCCTCTGGTAGCTCAACCGAGTTTCCTCCATACGATGTTAGTTCGTCAAAAGATAACGTCTCTTGGCACAACGAACTTCTTCGTCGCAAGATCCGTGCACCTTCATCCCTTCTTCCGCTCATCATAGCCAACAAAGACAAGCTTCCTTGCCTTTGCATCAAGCTTAGTCCTTAGAGCATTCGGGACATGCACGTAACAAGTTGAACCAAACACCCGAAGGTGTTCAACACTTGGCTTCTCCTTCAGCAACATCTCGAAGGGAGACTTCATGTTGATCGGACTGAGGGGCATCCGATTGATGACGTAAGCTGCACAAGACATTCCCTCAGCCCAAAAGGACCTTGGGATATTCTTGGCATGAAGCCAACATTTGCAAGTCTCCGTCAGATGACGGATCTTCCTTTCTGCAACTCCATTTTGTTGTGGAGTATTAGCACAAGTAAGCTCTCTCTGGATCCCGTGCTTCCTACAAAAAACAGAAAACTCGGAGGAGACAAACTCTCCGCCGTTATCAGTTCTAAATTTTTTGATCCGCAGGTTAAGCCGGCCCTCCACCAGCTCCTTGAACTCCACAAATAAATGGAAGGCTTCAGACTTCTCCTTCAAGAAATACACCCAAGTGTATCTTGAGTAGTCATCAATCAAGACTAGCATGTACCTGCTCCCGCCAAGGCTAGCGGTAACGGTAGGTCCCATCAGATCACCATGGATAACATCCAGTGGTGCTTTGCTTCTCGTTTGTGACTTATCAAATGGAAAACGGTGAGACTTGCCATACTGACATCCAGCACAAACGTGACCATCACCGAAGGATGATAGCTTAGGCAAGCCTCTCACCAGGCTCCTATTTGCCATAGCTTTTAGCTTATCCATCCCTATGTGCCCCAGCCTCTCATGCCACATAGCATCGCTATCGTTGACCCTCATGCGATCAACATAGGAGCTTGTTGATAAAACAAACAAGTTCTTCACTCTCCTTCCAACATGAGCAACATCAGCCTTAACCGTTGATACGTTGCGGAGAAACTTCACCTCTGTTCTATCAAACAGAATCTGGTAACCTGCATCTACTGCGTTGGTAACCGAGAAGAGATTTTTCTTCATGCCCGGTACGTGATAGACACTCCTTAATACGAGTGGACCCTGATCACTACCTACGGACACTACACCTTCCTTCTCTACAGTATGAACAGTATTATCAGCAGTGATGATGGCTTCGTTACCTGAGTAAGACTACATGGAGGAAAACTTCGACTTGTCTCTGGTGAGATGATGACCACACCCGTAGTCCACGATCCAGTCGTCCTCAAAGTCAACGAAGGACAAAGCACGAACACAAGTGCCCGTCATGAAAGCTCCACCCCAACCAGCTTCCTCATGGCTAGAGGAAGCTTCCTCCTTGCCTGCAGCATGCCTAGGCTGCAGCTTGACTTTGCAGTTACGCTTGAAGTGACCTGGCTGATGACACCTGTAGCACTTCAAGTTCTTCTTCCAATCCTTTTTTGGAACAGAGCTCCCCTCTTGCTGGTTAGAAGTTGAAGGTTCATCTCCAGCCGCAGTCTTCTTCTTCTTCCCTTCCCATCTCTTCTTCTTCTTCTTCTCAGTGAACAGAGCTTCACTTCCTCCTTCAGAGACAGTTACCCTGGCCATCTGTCTAGCCAAGCTCTCCTGTGACGCAAGCAGGTTCTCCAGCTCCAGAAGAGAAGGCTGAGTCGCCCAGCCTTGAACAGAAGTGACGAAGGCCACATACTCCTTCCGCAGACCGCGGATTATGTGCCTAATCAGCTTAGTCTCGGAGATCGGCTCATCAGGATCAAGTGCTGAAAGCTCAACACATAGGCTCTTCATCTTCAAGAAGTATCTAGAGACAGAAAGATCTTCCTGAGTTGCCTTAGCCAACTTATTTTCCAAGAACTGTAGCCTAGCTACATTCTTCCTGTTGAACAACCCATCAAGGGAAGTCCAAATCTCAGCAGCAGATTCATATCCTAAGATGTGATCGAAGAGCTCAGGTGACACCGCCCGCTTGAGAGCAAACTCAGCCTTGGCATTTGTCTTCCTCCACACTCTCACCTGGTCGGCAGTTCCAAAAGCAGCTGTAATTTCAACCTGGTCATCACCACCGATGACCTCCCACAACTCCTCGCCCAGAAGATAGCTCTTCATGCACGACTTCCACTTCTTAAAGTTAGTCGGTGTTAAAAGCTCTATTCCAAGACCTCTTGCAAAACCTCCGTCCATTGCACTATCCTGGTTAACCTTTTCAGAAGACAGAGTAACAACAGAACTTGTTGATCACCGCTCAAGCAACTGAACCTCGCTCTGATACCATGTTGAATTTTCACAAGATGCTCAACAAGATAGCCCAAACGCCAAATCAATATCTTTAGAACTACCCAGATCACAACTTATACACGCGGAAAACAGGAAGAATACTCAGACAACCAAGTGCATTGAAAGAAACAAGCAGATCAGAATCTTATTAATCTTCTTTACAAGGCGAGGTATACGTTGCGAGACATGATTTCGCCAGTACATGAAAAAAACCCCAGAAATTACAACAATTCGGGCGGACAGAAACTCTGAGACCGCCGAGGCCACCTGCCCGCAAAGACCGCCCGAACTGAACAGAAGCCGAACTGAACACGGAGTCCGCCGAGACCGCGAGGTCGCGCGGACATGCCGTTATTCGCAGAGCTGCCTGCTGCTGTTGAACTGAGGAACAGACCGCCTACCCTCCGAGACCGCGAGGTCGCGCAGACAGGTTATTGAACTGGGAGGTTGATACAGAAACTGATAACCGCTGAAAGCAGTCCGCTAACTTTACTGAGCCTGACCGAGGTCAAAACCAAACTCATGGTTTCACAGAGCTAGCCGCGTCACCTGCACACAACAACCAGTTAAGCAATCAACCAGCGCGGATAACAAAAATGAGTCTGCAGTCTTAACCCAAGTCCAACTTACTGTTCACTCTGTTATCAAATGACGAGCCGGGGGGTCCTATTTATAGGCGAGGTGAGGAGTGTGATCACCTCCCTAAGAGATAGGCTAACCGCCCCTTGATCGCAGGTAGCTCGCCAGTCCGCCGAGTCCGCACCGACAAGCCGGACTCGCGAACAGATTGCCAACCCGCAAGAACGCCACTAGCTGAGCACCAAGCCAGTCCGCAAGGAGAGAGGACACAGCAACTGTCCGCACGCTCAAGTCCACGACCACAGGCATAACCGCCCGGTCACAGCGGACTATGCGGACACCAACTCAGCTCGCAAAGCCCGCAACCAACAGGCCAACAACCCGGTCTCAACGGACAGAGCGGAAACCCTGGACTTCACAAAAGAACAAGTCCAGACACAAGCTCGTGCGAGCACGGCGAACACCAATACAGTCCGCCAGCTTCAAGGCCAGATTGCAACCAGACAGTGGCTCACCGCAACTCCAAACCAAAAGCTAAACACGCGGATACAAGTCACAGTCCGCACAGACCGCGAACAACATCCCGCACAACTCAGCCAGCCACTGCCGGACTCAACCAGTCCGCGCAGCCGACCGGAAAGACAGCCAACACTATTCCGCCGAACACCAGTCCGCGCGGATAGTCCGCCCAGGCCGCCCAGTCCGCCCGGACTGCCCGATCACTACTTTCACTTCACAAATTTCAACACCTCAGTGACGAGAGATCGCGGGTAATTTTATAACACCTTAGGTGGGCGTTAACAAATGACAATTTAACCCCATGTTCATGACTGCCACCACCATGCCAAACAGTGCCTTAAAGTCTTACAAAACTTATAGAGACTGTGAAACAAAGGGAAAACAAATTTCGAATCATATACGCACAACATGATTGAACATACTTTAAACCCTGAAATGACATAGATTCAGAAACTCCCAATCACAGCCTTATATAAACTTATAGAGACACGCATCATAGTGGCCGGTAAGAGAACTAGGGGTGTGCATGAAAAACCGAAAACCGACCAAACCGCCCCGAACCGCCCAAACCGAACCGATTTTACACCGAATCGAACGACTCGGTTTGGTTTTGGTTTTCCTCTCTGAAAAACCGAACCGCACCGACTAATAATACATGCAAAAATATTACCAATAACAACATTTTAACTATTTTTATTAACTAAATAATGTACACAAATTATATCAACTTAATAATTTTTATATTATTTGAACCAAAATAAATTTTTGTAATGCAATAAAAATATCAAATCATAATTTTTTTAATATAATATGAGCTATTAGCTGTAATATATCATATGTAAATAAAGTTTGATGATATTTTTTTTTATTTATCATGTCATTTTTAAATTTTCTTGAGATATTTAAGTATACAATTATTTTAAATAGTATAACTGAAAAACCGAAAACCGAACCGAGTAAACCGACCACAAAACCGAACCGAACCGATAAACATTGGTTTGGTTTCGGTTTAGGTCCAAACCGACCCAAACCGAACCGCTTGCACCCCTAAAGAGAACTCCCAACACTCATAACATTGCTGTTCTATATAAACTTCATCTAATTTATCTGTTGAAAAAAACAACAGCAAAATGAATATCATTTGTTTGATGAAAAAAATTGAATTTTTTCCCCAAAATTTACTTCAGTAAAGCAACATGGTGCCTACAAGCCTTTACGCTAGGCGCATAGTTTTTAACAAAGGTAACAAAGTTACTGTTTCATTATCAATGGTGGGCTCGGAGTGATGCATGGATGGGCTGATTGCTTCCAGCTTTTGGGAGGACATATTATAACCATTCTTTTTACCTTTCATCACGAGCCCCTTTTCACTTTAGCCAAGAACTGTTCATACAAATGTCTATTTTTTCGCCTTTTTCAAATTATCTCTGATGTCCCCTTTGATGCCCAGTGAGTGTATTCCGGCGAGCCGCTGTTTGGCCGGGCACAGCATCATATCAGAAATTTTCTAAACAAGTCTAGCTGTATTCTGTTAGTTTTCATTTTGCTGAGAGTTCATTCCAACTTAATAACAATGTACTCCAGATATTTCATATTCCAACAAATGAGCCTAAGAAGAATTTGGTACTTCCAATGAGTAAAAGAGAGAACATTTACTACTGAAAAAGACAGGGAAGCTTACAAAGTTGCCTAATTTCCCATAAAAGAATCGGGAAACAGACACAAATAAAATCTAATAAGTAGGAAGAGATCTTCACCATCAACGCTCATGCAGTAGTAGACACAGATCATTGCCAGAAAGAGAGAAAATACCGAGGAAGAATGGATCTCTACTACAACTTCAGCTGGATTCTTCCAATTTTATACCTTTTCTCCACCTTATTCAGAAGCCTACCAGCAGCAGCAGCAGCCCAATTCACATCTGTCAAAAGATAAAATAAAAAACAATTCAAGCATTATTATTAGTATTTCTAAGCTTTTGAGTGAAAAGTTCATAAATTTGATTGAATTGAACTTATTCATATGCATATTTTTCTTTCTAAATCTTATGATTCCATTTAAAGTGCATAAGAATAACAAAAATGGTACATTTTTCCCCCTGAGAAACACTTAGCTCACCAACTTCACTTGGCAATGGCCAAGCTTCTTCTCACCGCCCGCCTTCTTTTCCGACGAAGACACCTGCGCTCCATAAACACGACCAACCCCAGGCCTTCAACTAATTCGAACCGACGGCCTTCACAGCAGAGCCTCATCAGCCTTCTCCGGCACGACATGGGCTTCTTTGGCGGCGGGGGGCACTGAACCATCGCCGGAATTCTGCTATCCGGCGAGGCCGGAGTGCAGTATCCTCCATTTTGATCAGCATCGATAGCTTCCATCCTCATCTCCTCTACTTTTCCAGCAAGTAAGTTTGAGGAAGAGGATGAAGAGCAGGTGGAGGAAGAAGCTGGATTCTCACCAACAAAATCTTGCTTGTAACCTAAGCTGGATTCTGTGACATGCTGGCAGAAGGAGAATTGGCGAGGGGACATGGCTTGACAGAAAATATAGCAAGAGACGAAGAGGTTGGGCAATGAGAAACATAAAACTGAATAATTTATATGACAGTGGCAGATTCCTCTGTACTTTTTCTGAAGTTGAGGCATTTCTTATGGGATTAACTACCAGCAGTTCATCATCACCATTGATTCGGATGGAGATCTGTGCACACAAATCTCCACCACTGATGGTGATTTATAAAATCTTAATTCCCCTTTGCAGAAAGATGGAATTCTTTTATGAGATATTCTTTACTCTTTAGGAATAGTATTATCATTCAAATCAAGAAAGGTAGGTGAAATAATAAGAAATTCAAATAACTTTGAAATAAATGTCTTCCTTGTCGTTTGTTGTACAGCACATCAATTTGGATTGGGAACTAATTTGGTAAGAAAATTATAGCATGCCTCTGCTATGAGCATTAGCTGCAGTAAGCAAAATACTTTTGTAAAGAGAAATCCAATGTGAATATCGAGTGCTAGCCCATGCAGTTCACTAATCCCATGTGCAGTGGACTCTGCATTTGTTGCTAGCTTTGGTGCCAAGAAGAATGTTATGATCTAGTGCTGTAAGCAGTGGCGGAACTAGGAATTCTACGAAGCTAGGGCACAATAAATTTAAACCATTTTGAAACTATGCATTTGGGACAAAGACCAACTAAATTAACATCATATAATTCCATTTTCAATCCATAGGTTGTTGGGATGGCTGGGCATTAATTGATAGGTAGAAAGTTTAAGCATGTTTCCTAATCAATTTAACATTCATTTTTAATTTAACTTTTTAAACAGAAATGAGTGTTGAGTAGATGTTATCCCTTTTTCAGATATTGTGGTAACTAGATCATCAATGATGTATATCAATTATTTCAGGCCAAATATATTTTTCTAATTTAAACATTAAGTAAATGATAGCAAACTGGAAACTCATAAATTTCTCAGGTTGTCCTTACAATAACAGTTGTTGGAAACATTTAAAATCCTAAACTTAAATTCTTTTTATAAGCTATGAATTTTGAGGAAAAATAAGTAAAAACAAACAGAAAACATCTATAAAATCAGTAATTTGAAAAAAAAAACTCAAACCCATCTCCCATTCTCATTGAACTGAATATCTTTTTTCCCTACATTTCTCAAAAAATAGAAATCCCTCTCCTTTAACCCCCTTAAGCTGAAGAATCAGGACTCTAGAAGACAAGAAGTCAAGTACCTGCACTAATGTTGACTGTGTGAGAAGAAACTTCAGTTATCTGGAATAGTGGAATGAAATTCATTATCCAATGACAACTAATGTTGAAAAACTGAAGGGAGGAGTCTGAAATACCTTGTTGCGGTGCTGCCAAAGCCCAAAGGAACTCCGCATCTCCAATTTCCATCTCGCCGGCCGAACTGCCGAAGGAACTGAGGACTTAGGAAAGAAGCATGCTCGTCATCCTCGTCACCTCAAAGGCTTGAAGCCATGAACGAGGAATTAGGTTCCCTGATTCTGAATGAATTTTTTGGGTGGGCAGCTAGGCTTTCATCTGTGTGAGAGAGAGATGAACTGAGGGAGGGGTAGAACCATGCCGAAGGAGGTCTTAGGAGATTGTGCCTTGCAGGTTTGCAAGTGAGAGAGAGAGAGAGATATGGAGTGAGGGGGGGGGGGGGGGGGCGAGCCATGCCGAAGGAGGTCTCAGGAGATTGTGCCTTGCAGATTTGCCATGCTGAAGGAGGTCAACAACGACGACTACCCTCAGAGCAGAAAGAAGGACGACGCGGCAGGCGTAATTTTTCCAAAATCACGCCCGGGCACGTGCCCGGGCGTGTCTCTACATAGGTCCGCCTATGGCTGTAAGTGTAGAAAATTGTGAAGTGAAAGTGGAAGATTACGCGATTTGGGAATTCTATCCGCGCGGCCTGTGCGGTCTGGATAGGCGGATAGGCATGTCGGCAATAAGACAGCGGTTAGCTGATGGTCAGGCAACCAGGGCGATCTTTCCGCGCGGATTGCGCGGACAGGACTGACAGTTAATCAAGTCTGCGGATGTGCTGGAAGTGGCGGCCTTGGCGGTCTGTTCGCGCGGTCTGTGCGAACAGAGGAGGCGGCCAGCCAGACCGGTTTTTGCTCAGACATCAGGATGTTCCCAAATGGTAACCGAACGAATAGGTTTTCTATCCGCGGTGTCCGGCAAGGTGCGGACTGGACTGGAGCTCGGCAGTGGTGTGGACTTGGTTGGTTCTGAACCAAGTCCATGGTTGACTCAGTCCGGGGATATCGCGCAGTAGTGCGCGGACTGCTTCTCAGTCCGCCAAGCTCGGCAGGTATTGCCCTGTGGGTTGGCTGCTTGCTTGGCGAATGTTTACTGGAGAAGTGTCCGCGCGCACGGGAGCCTTGTCCGCTAAGTCAGACAGCTATCAGCTTGATGCCTAGCTGTGGACTCGGAGTTATGCGGACTGATGCTGTGTCCGCAAGGCGGGCGGACTGCGTTCATTGTCCGCCGAGTTCGGCAGTTGGCTCGGTGCCTTGGCTGCGAACTTTGGGGGAGCGGACTGTGCAGTCTCCGTGGGATGGTGGACAGGCAATGTTGATGCAGAGTCTTGCGGGTTGTCGACCAAGTCTGGCGGCCTTTGGCGACAAGGCGGACTGGGAAGTCAGTCCGGCCTTGGTGATGCTGAGGCGAGCTGGCTATCGCACAAGGTCGCGGCGGACTAAGCGGACTGCTTGGTGTTCGTCGCGGGATGATGACGGTGATCCTATCAGCTAGGGCGGTGACCACACTCCTCATCGTGCCTATAAATAGGACCCCTCCGTCGCGTCAAGAAGGAGATGAATGAACAGTAAGTGAGCCCGCGAACCATTGTTGCGGACTGGATTTTGGTATCCGCCCGAGTTAATGGAGTTGACCGGTTTGTGCTTTGCAGGTTGTGCGGATAGCGCTGGAAAGCCAGGACATGGCTCTGATTGCGGTCGGGGACAGTGCAGACTCTGTGGTTATGCAACCGGCGGTAAACAGCGGGTCGCGGACAGCGATCAGACGGTCTTCTCTTTGGCAACTTGTTTCGGGGTTCAATAAGTCGTCTGCTTCAGGCGGCCTGCTCAGTTCGGCAGCAGCAGATCGCGCGGTCAGGCAGCTAGGCGGCTTGCTGATTGGCGAGTAGAGCTTGCGTTGGAATAACGGACTGTCCTCTCGGTTAGTTCGCGGTTTGGCGGACTAGGCGGTCTGGGCGGACTTCATAGTGAAGTAGTGGAATCTACGGTTACCCCTTGAGTCTGCACGGTTAGGTTTGCCTTGTATTTTGTTCTGTTTGGTACATTGATGAAATCATATCTCGCCATGTATGTCTCGCCTTGTAAGAAGATTATTGTGATCAATAAAGATTCTTGTTACTACATGTGTCTCTGGTTGTGTTTTAGCATTCTAAGTTGAGATAACCCCTGCTCATTCCAAGATCCGGAAAATTCAACATGGTATCAGAGGGAGGTTGGAATGGATAAGCAGTGATCAACTAGAAGTTGCTATTGCTCTTGTGAAGAGGAAACCAGTGTTGGACCATGGAAGCAGGATTAACATGAGATCTTGGTATTGATCTCCTAACTCAGACGAACTTCAAGAAGTGAATGTCTTGTGTGGAGAGCTTTCTTTTAGGTGAGGACCTCTGGGAGGTGGTTTGTGGAGCAGAAAGGCAAAGAATTACTACTGTCACTGGCAATGCTGAAGCGATGAGAGCTTGGGAGGAAAGAAACGCGAAAACGGAAGGGATCCTCAAGCAGTTGATCTCATCGGAGCTCTTGGACCACATCGACGGATGTCGGTCAGCTGCAGAGATGTGGATTTCTCTTATTGGGTTGTTCAACAAGGAAGGGAAGGTGGCTGCAGAGGTTGATTCTTCTACTTTAAATCAGCAAAAGAGGAGTGTTTCTCCTAGGTTTGATTCAAAGAGGAAGGAAGGATCAATGTGCTATAAGTGCAAGCAGCTATGCCACATCAGGAAGGAGTGTAAGGTTATCCTTCACTCCGCAAATGTTGCTCATTTTGGGAGTAAGGGGAAGAACTTAGTTGAGACGTCAACAAGTTCTGATCGGATGAAGACCATTGATAGTGCAACTATCTTGCATGAAAGACTTGGGCATGTGGGGATGAACAAACTGAAAGCAATGGCGGTGAAAAGTCTTGTAGGAGGCTTGCCTAAATTACTATCCTTCAGAGACGGTCGTGGTTGCACGGAATATCAACCCGGAGAAGCTATTCGATTCAAGGTTGATAAGGCACAGACAAGGTGCAAAAGGCCATTTGAGATTATCCATGGGAGGTTACTGGGGCCGACCGTCACGACAAGTCTTGGAGGCAGCAGATATATGTTGTTATTAGTTGATGACTAATCAAGGTATGCTTGGGTATACTTCATGAAGGAGAAGTTGAACATGTTTCGCTTGTTTGTGGAGTTCAAGAACCTTGTGGAGGGTCAGCTTGGTTTGCAGATCAAGAAGTTGAGAGAAGGAATCAGAGGTGGTTTCGGTTCTGCCGAGTTCTTTAACTTCTGCAGAAAACATGACATCCGGAGAGAGCTCTCTTGTGGAGATACTTCACAGCAAAGTTGTGTTGCAGATCAGATGATCCGTTTGTTGACGGAGACCTGCAAGTGTTGGCTTCGATGCAAAGGCGTTCCTAAAGCTTTTTGGGCAGAAGGGATGGCTTGTGCGGTGCATGTCATCAATCAGATGCCTCTAGATCTGATCAATGTGAAGACTCCGTATGAGCCGATGTTCGGGGTAAAGCCCAGTGTGAAGCACTTTCGTGTGTTTTGTTCTACCTGCTATGTACAATCTCCTGGTGCTCTCAAGACGAAGTTAGTCTTCGTTGGGTATGTTGAGTGGAAGAGGAGATGGAGGTGCATGGATCCAGTAACGAAGAGGTTCATCGTATCAAGAGACGTTGTCTTCGATGAGCTGACGTCATACTGGGATAGCTCACATGTTGAGCTAGAGGTGAGCAGGTTAGATAATGGGCATGAAAAGGATGCTGCAAAGGTACAATTGAAGCTGCCTGAGTCACTAGGAGCTCCAGGCTGTTCTAGCTCTAGGGCAGAGTCGTCAGGTTCAAGAAGCAGGGGGAGCGATGCTCCAGGTGCTTCTGGTTCGAAGACGGTGTCTTCTGGTTTAGGAAGCAAGGAGAGTTATACTCCAGGTGCCTGTGGTTTAGGAAGAAGGGGGAGCGATGCTCTAGGTGCTTCTAGTTCCAAGGCGGTGGCTTCTTGTACAGATAGCAAGGGGAGCGATGCTCTAGGTTTGCCCGGGATTGGAGCTTCACTACTAGAAAACTGACTTTTAGCCACGGCAGATTGCCGTGGCTAAAAGTCCAAAACCGTAGCTAAAGACTTTTAGCCACGGTCTACCCACGGAAAATGGGCGTGGGCAATGCGAGCGTGGCTAAAAGTCCAAACCGTGGCTAAAAGTCCAAAATCGTGGCTAATACTGGACTTTTAGCCACAGTTTGATTGCTGTGGCTAATACTGGACTTTTAGCCACGGTTTAATTGCCGTGGTTAAAGGGCCACTCACAACATAAAAAATCCAGGCCAGCCGCCGCCGCCGGGCCGCCACCGCCCGGCCGCCGCCGCCGCCGGGTCACCGCCGCTAGGCCGCCGCCGCCGCCGAGCCGCCGCCGCCATATTTATTTCAAAAACTAATTGAAATAAATTCCTTATAAACCCAAAATTTCATTTTGTTTTGGCGGTGTGGGACTAAATGTAGCCACGACCTTTTGCCACGGTTCAGGCAAACCGTGGCTAATACTAGACTTTTAGCCACGGTTCAGGCAAACCGTGGCTAAAAGTCCAATATTAGCCACGGATTAGTCAACCGTGGCTAATACTAGACTTTTAGCCACGGGAAAAAACCGTTGCTAATACTCACTATTAGCCACGATTTTTCCCCCGTGGCAAAAGAATTCGTGGCTAAAAGCCATTTTTCTAGTAGTGCTTGTTCAGGAGTTGCAGCGGAGGTGGTTAGCCATGATCAAGGTCTTCGGAGATCGAAGAGGATCACCAACCCACCAGCTCGATACAGTGAAGGAAACTCGGTGAGCTTCATCTCATGTTTCCTTGCAGGCCCTCAGATCGAGCAAGGATCTTCTAGCTGTGAGGACATCGCTGGAGTCAAGGAGGTGGTTGACACCAAGGTTGAGGATGTGATTATTCTCAAGGGAGACGAGGCTTGGGACCTTGTGCCCAAGGTCGTTGGTGATACTCCTGCGACACATAAGTGGAGGTCAAAGCTAAAGAAGGCAGATGGAAGCATGGCTCCTTTTGGGAGATGCTGGAGGGATCACTTATAGTCCAGGATAGGCAAGGCGAGGACTATGTCTTGGACATCTTCTCGAAGGCACTATAAGAGGGACCAGGTGCATGGTTACGGGAACTGCTGGGGTTTCTTGCCACTTCTCACTTCAAGGGGGAGTGTTGAAAATTGTGAAGTGAAAGTGACAGATTGCGCGACTTGGGAATTCTATCCGCGCGGCCTGTGCGGTCTGGATAGGAGGATAGGCAGGTCGGCAATAAGGCAGCGGTTAGCTGATGGTCAGGTAACCATGGCGATCTGTCCGCGCGGACAGGACTGGCAGTTAATCAATTCTGCGGATGTGCTGGAAGTGGCGGCCTTAGCGGTCTGTTCGCGCGGTCTGTGTGAATAGAGGAGGCGGCCAGCCAGACCAGTTTTTGCTCAGACAGCAGGATGTTCCCAGATGGTAACCGAGCGAATAGGTTTTCTATCCGCGGTGTCCAGCAAGGTGCGGACAGGACTGGAGCTCGGCAGACCGGCATGACAGATGCCTTGGTCTAGCTCTTGTGGTGCGGCTGGTGGTAGCCGCAGGGTTCGCCGGTTAGGGAGGATTAATGCTGGAGTTCGCCGAGCTTGGCGGACTGGTACCAGTGTTCGCCATTAAGTGCGGACTGGCCCTGATGGCCAGTGGTGTGGATTTGGTTGGTTCTGAACCAAGTCCATGGTTGGCTCAGTCCGGGGATATTGCGCAGTAGTGCGCAGACTGCTTCGCAGTCCGCCAAGCTTGGCAGAAGTTGCCCTGTGGGTTTGCTGCTTGCTTGGCGAATGTTCACTGGAGAAGTGTCCACCTCGGCGCGCGAACTGGAGCCTTGTCCGCTGAGTCCGGCAGCTGTCAGCTTGATGCCTAGCCGCGGACTCGGAGTTATGTGGACTGATGCTTTGTCCACAAGGCGGGCGGACTGCGTTCATTGTCCGCCGAGTTCGGCAGTTGGCTTGGTGTCTTGGCTGCGACCTTGGGGGGAGTGGACTGTGCGGTCTCCGTGGAATGGCGGACATGCAATGTTGATGCAGAGTCTTGCGGGTTGTCGACCAAGTCTGGAAGCCTTGGCGACAAGGCGGAGTGGGAAGTCAGTCCGGCCTTGGTGATGCTAAGGCGAGCTGGCTATCGCACAAGGTCGCGGCGGTCTAAGCGGACTGCTTGGTGTTCGTCACGGGATGGTGGCGGTGATCTTATCGTCTAGGGCGGTGACCACACTCCTCATCATGCCTATAAATAGGACCCCTCCGTCACGTCAAGAAGGAGATGAATGAATAGTAAGTGAGCCCGCGAACCATTGTTGCGGACTGGATTTTGGTATCCGCCCGGGTTAATGAAGTTGACCGGTTTGTGCTGTGCAGGTTGTGCGAATAGCGCTGGAAAGCCAGGACATGACTCTGATTGCGGTCAGGGACAGTGCGGACTCTACGGTTAAGCAACCGGCGGTAAACAGCAGGTCGCGGACAGCGATCAGGCGGTCTTCTCTTTGGCAACTTGTTTCGGGGTTCAATAAGTCATCTGCTTCAGGCGGCCTGTTCAGTTCGGCAGCAACAGATCGCACGGTCAGGCAACTAGGCGGCTTGCTGATCAGCGAGTAGAGCTTACATTGGAATAACGGTCTGTCCGCTCGGTTAGTTCGCGGTTTGGCGGACTAGGTGGTCTGTACGGACTCCGTAGTGAAGTAGTGGAATCGACGGTTACCCCTTGAGTCCGCGCGGTTATGTTTGCCTTGTATTTTGTTCTGCTTGGTACATTGACGAAATCATGTCTCGTCATGTATGTCTCTCCTTGTAAGAAGATTGCTGTGATCAATAAAGATTCTTTTACTGCATGTGTCTCTGGTTGCGTTTTAGCATTCTAAGTTGAGATAACCACTGCTCATTCCAAGATCCGGAAAATTCAACAGTAAGTTTCCCTAGTGGTGGAATAAGAGACCAAAAGGTTAATTCAAGCTGAAAAACTGTTGGGTTCTTTATCACTGGAGGCTGAGGTGGTCTACTTCAAAACAAAAATGACATTTTTGAATGTAGAATTTAAGTATTGGAGTTTGATTTGTTCGTGGTAGTTTCAAATTTAGGCTCCGTTTGGTACGGCAGGGGCTGTTGTGAACATGATAGTTATGAATTGTCGTTCGTGAACACCCGATCTCATCTTAGGAACTTCAATCACTTCTATGTTCAAAAATAGTTTTTAATTCTTGATGGTGGTCATAACCATTATCTTGCTAAACATGCATTCTATGACGGTGGGTTTGTCTAAACTCACGAGAGCAAAGAATTTTGCGCCAAAAGGAACCTTAATTATACTCGCAAATGTGACAAATATGTAGAGATGAGAAATTAGTGTTTCCTTTTAATATGTAAGCAAATGTGTTTTGATCGGGTTCCCCTTTAATTTTCGGAATCCGAACAGAGAGATTCTGATCGAGGACACGAGGGCAAGCCAACCCAAACGGACGAGCCGGCTCGTCCCAAAGATCCAAAAATGTTTGGGAAGAGGGCAGCGCACCCACGCGCGGGCGACCAACCCTCGCACACGAATGTGCGGCCAGCCAGCGCGCTCGCACGTGCAGCCAGCACACACACTTTTGCGGCCTGCGAGCGCACACATGCCCTGTTGGCGCGTGCGCGCGCGTCGGCGGCCGCAACCATCTTCGACCGCCGCCGCCGCCACCTCTGGGCATCGCCGACCACCGCTTCCACCTCCGGGCATCGCCGACCACCACCGCCATTGGGCACCCTGCCCGGACCGCCCAGGGGGCATTTTTGTCATTTCGCTAAATTTGGTGATCCATGTGACCGAAACGGAGGGACACCATTTGTAACACCTCTACCCGTCAAGAAGAATATAATAGAGGGTCCGGCCGGGGCCCACACCATATTCCACAAACAGACGGAGACGCTACGAAATAATATCAAAACACCAACGCATCCTAACACAGAGCATTCTAGCGGAAGCTTCACGGTTGAAAACTTGAACTCAAGTACAACAAGAACTGTCCACTAAAAACATAGGAATGTATACAACCAAAGTGTCTGGACTTAAGGCCTTACAAATTTCGCTTAAAAAGGTGTGGTTTACAGACATCGGCACGCAGGCCGGCCACACAAGAACGAGAAGAAACAAAACAAAGCCTTTGAGGGCAGCAACGCAGCTTGGGCTTCAGCCCGCTAAGTCCCGCTCGGACCAGCACCTTCAGCACCTGTAAGAAGCAATCCACCAAGCGGTGGCAAACAGGGCAACGGTCAGCATTCAGCTGACCAATTATAACGACCCTGCCCCTGGCACGGGGCAGCGGAATTCCAGCCCTGCATAGCATTTTCCAATATGATATATATATAGCAAACCACGCAAGACGTGCACGACCACACAGTCAATACATATCACAAACGTCGGCACGACGGCCCGACGCTCCGTGCACTCAGGGCACATTCGGGTGTACCGGAAACACCGGATCCCACCAATGAGCATTCTAGTCATGATCGACACGCAAGCCGTCGAATCTCGCTATGTGATCCTAACAGGGCCTCAAGCACCCAAGGTTAGACAACCATAACGCGGGTACAGATCCGCCTATCCCGTTGCTCATATCGTCAGACGCAAGGCTGGCCTGACGCGGGTAGAGCTTCACCTTTCCCGTCCACCATAAGAGTTGAACCCAACTCGCATAATTTCCTGGACTTCCTCCAGTACGTCCTGCTGCACCAAACAACAGGTATACACCACAGATTGCACACAAAAAATCAAATTCTCGGAGATTCCTCTGAATGCAAACAAGCATCACCAATCCAGACCAACACGTCCAGATGGGTTTCACACGGCATGCCTAGATCCGTACTCCAATTCCGGACTCTAACAAGGGGACTTCACATATCTACCCCAAGGGACATCACAACCCACCGCACACTCGCGGGGACGGATTTTCCCTATGCAAATGCAGGAAAGTAGGACTGCACATGTCCAAGACGGAAATCGTTACCCTTGGAATTCGCCTCGGAGCCATGGAGAAAATTGAGACGGATGAAAGCCTTCGTAGCAGCCTTGCCTTCGTAAATCCGAACTCGGCTCGCGATTTGGACCACCGCAGTACCACCGGCGGCCGGATTCCTCTTCTTCTTCCTTGCCTTGCTCTCCTCTCTCTCTTAACTTTAGAAAGAGAATGATAAAACTCAAATGAGCTTTCTCTTCTTCAATCCCGGCCTTATCAACCCAGGGAAGAGCCCAGACCATTGGATCTTGGTCAAAGCAAATGAACGGCTCTGATTAGCCCTGAATTTGATTTCCTGGGCTGAACACGGGTAGTGACACGCCCGTGTCACAGGCCGTGTTCCTGAAGTGGTGCACAACCGACTTAAGCCAAACCAGAACACGGGTGTCGACACGCCCGGGACACGCCCGTGTCGACACCTGACATGCCTGTGTCGAGGGGCGTGTTCCCCCATCGAGACGGAAATCAGCATTTTCCCCGAGACCACACGGGCACTGGACACGCCCGTGTGACAATTTGACACGCCCGTGTCACGATCGATACGGCTGGGCCTACACGCCGTGTCCTTCTCGGGACAAACTGGCTAATTTTTGGGCATGACACGCCCTGGGACACGCCCGTGTCCTAGGCCGTGTCGATGTGTCGATACTCAACGATCGTCGACTCAGCGATCGTCGACAATGAAGAACACGCCCTGGGACATGCCCGTGTCCCAGGCCGTGTACCCCAGACACGCCCTGGGACACGCCCGTGTCCCAGGCCGTGTTAGCCAGCCTGAACCTCAATTTGACCTATTGAGATTTCTGGGGTGTTACAATCCTCCCCTCCTTAATTAAATTTTGTCCCGAAATTTGAAGACAGCATGGAGAAAACAACATAACACAATCAGAGACATATATGTTTCGATTACATATACAAACGAGCGAACAGGTTACGCAAATAACTCGGGAAACTCGGCTCGCATTATCTGCTCCCGCTCCCATGTTAGCTCTTCTCGGCCACAATTGTCCCACCGGACTTTGACCATCCCGATCGTTTTGTTCCGCAACTGTTTCTCGGCTCGATCCTCGATCCGAATGGGCCTCACCTTTGTCGTTAGCCCATACTCAACCGGCACCCGATTATTCTCAATTACTTGAGCTGGATCCTTGACTACTTTTCGTAGTACTGAGATGTGGAACACATCATGCAGTCATCCCAATTTCGATGAAAGAGCTAGCCCATAGGAAGCTTCCCCAACTCGCTCCACCACTTCAAACGGACCAAGGTATCGCGGACTTAGCTTTTTCAACCGCCGAATCCGAGATACGCCTTTGAAGGGTTTAATCATTAAATAGACCCAGTCACCCACCGCGAACTCCACGTTCCGGTGCTTAGCATTGTAATACTTGGCTTGACGATCCTGGGCTATTAATAGTCTCTCTCGAATAGAGCGTATTGCTGAGTTAGCATCCTCGAATTCCTTTTGTCCCAAAAGTTTGGATTCGCCAGTTTCTGCCCAAGCTAACGGTGTACGACACTTGCGACCATACAGAGCTTCAAATGGTGTCATGTCGATGCTCGCTTGGTAACTATTATTGTAGGCAAATTCCACCATAACAAGATGATCTTCCCACTTCTTACCGAAGTCCAGGGCGCACATACGGAGCATATCCTCCATTGTTCTGTTGGTTCGTTCAGTTTGGCCATCCGTTTGCGGGTGAAAGGCCGTAATGAATGCTAACTTTGTGGCCAACAGCTGATGAATTAGCCGCCAATCTTTCGAACTAAATCGCCCATCTCAGTCACTGACGATGCTCCAGGGAACACTATGCAATCGAACAATCTGCTCCACATAGAGCTTTGCCAACATTTCCACTGAATCGTCCCGCTTGTTCGGTAGAAAGTGAGCCACCTTTGTCAACCAGTCTACAATCACCCAGACACGTTGCGATCTCGGCAACCCGTGCACGAAATCCATGGAAATATCCTCAAACTTCCACTGCGGAACTGGCAATGATTTCAGGAAATCACTCGGTCGTTGACATTCTCCTTTTACCAAAGCACAAGTACGACACTTAGCCACATACTCGGCTATGTCCTTCTTTAAACCAGGCCACCAGAACAATTTCTTCATGTCCTTGTACATCTTTGTGCTCCCAGGGTGAATTGAGTACTTTGTAAAGTGTGCTTCATATAACAATTCTTCTCGCAATTTACCCGCACAAGGGACGCACAGCCGGCCATCCTTCCGTAATAACCCGTCATCCCAGGAGAATTGGTCACCAGACCCTTCCTTGGCATAGCATTGGAGACTTTCATCAAGCTTCGTTGCCCGCCGAACCCTGTCCGCAAGGTCATATTGAACCTCCATCTAGTTCAAGCATGCATCGGCCGAAGAATCCTCTCAACATAAGATATCTCCAACGCTTCCAATTCCTGGATTAGACGCTCGTCATGTATCCGCAACCAACTTGCCCGCACCGGAGTCCGACGACTCAAGGCATCAGCGACCACATTTCCCTTTCCGGGAACATAGTGAATGTCGAAGGTATAATCCCCTAGGAATTTCATCCACCTTCTTTATCGCATATTTAAATCCTTTTGATCGAACAGATACTTCAGGCTTTTATGATCTGTATAAATATCTACCTTCACGCCATAAAGATAGTGCCGCCACAACTTTAGCGAAAAGATCACCGCCGCCAACTCCAAGTCATGGACGGGGTAATTACGCTCATGCACCTTTAATTGACGTGAGCCATAAGCGATCACCTTGCCAAACTGCAGGAGAACGCAGCCTAAGCCGCTTCCTGACGCATCGCTGTATATCTCAAAACCGTCTGTACCACAAGGTGACGTCAAAACAGGCGCCGTGGTCAAACGGCCTTTTAGCTCCTCAAAAGCTCGCGCGCACTCCGGCGTCCAAACGAACTTATGATATTTTCTCGTCAATGTAGTCAAAGGCAAAGCAATCCGGAAGTTCGCCACAAATCGTCTATAGTAGCCTGCCAGTCCAAGAAAGCTCCTAACTTCGGCCACCGAAGACATCACTGGCCAATCAAGAATGACACTTATCTTTGTCGGATCCATCGCTATGCCCTCTCCACTTACCACATGGCCTAGAAAAGCCACCGACGAGAGCCAGAACTCACACTTAGAGAACTTGGCATACAGCTTATTTCTCCGCAAGGTATGCAATACCAACCGCAAATGGTTTTCATGATCTTCCTCCGACTGAGAGTACATGAGGATATCATCAATGAACACAATCACAAACAGATCCAAGTATTCGCGGAACGTTCGATGCATGAGATCCATGAATACCGAAGGCGCATTACATAAGTCGAACGGCATCACTGTGAACTCATAATGACCGTAGCATGTGCTAAACGCTGTCTTGGGAATGTCACCTTCCCTAATCCGCAATTGGTAATACCCGGATTTCAAATCCAACTTGGAATAGACGGTTGAGCCTGCTAGCTGATCAAACAAGTCATCGATCCGTGGAATCGGATACCTGTTTTTCTCCGTCAGCTTATTCAGTTCGCGATAATCAATACATAGCCGCAAACTACCATCTTTCTTTTTCACAAAAAGAACAGGCGCGCTCCAAGGTGACATACTTGGGCGTATGTATCCCTGCTCCAACAGTTCTTGCAACTGAACTTTTAGTTCGGCCATCTCTTTTGGCGCTACCCGATACAGCGAACGGGCCACAGGTTTCGCACCCGGCACCAGCGCGATAGCGAAGTCGATTTCCCTTTGGGGAGGTAACCCAGGAAGGTCCTTTGGAAACACATCAACATTCATCGACATAATCAGCACTTCACTCACACAGGCCTTCGGCGCCACCGCCTCTACGAGTGTGAAGAACAACTCCGCACCCTTCCGAACTACCTTAACTACTTGGAGAGCAGATAACAACATCCCACTCAACCCTTGTATACCAATGAACTTGGTCTCTTTTTCGGTATTTTGCCCGAGTGTGACCTCTTTTGAAGTGCAATCTATACAGGCACGCTGCTCTGACAGCCAGTCCATACCAAAGATTATATCAAATTCCTTGATCGGCAATACTAATGTTTCCACCTTGAACTCCCGGCTCCCTATCTTGACCTCAAGACCGCAAGACTTATCCGCGCACATCTAACATCCGTTAGGTAACAACACCTTTACACTGTCTGTCGTGGTCCGGATAGGTACCCCGGCATGAAAGACGAACTCTTCAGATAGAAACGAATGTGAAGCACCTGTGTCAAACAGTGCTCACGCCGGATACTCTCGTATAAGGACAAACCCTAAAACATCACAATCAATACAAGCACACCGTTTTGCTTATGCATCAACAAAACATAAATATACAGATACACAACAAGTTTGAAAGCAAGCATAACATACGCGGATATGTACAGTACATAGTGACATTTATTTATGGACAGTCCATCCTTTCTCTTCTTCTTTCCACTCGTATAAGGGCCAACTCTACAGTCTCGAGCTTTATGTCCCTTTTTACCACACGAGTAGCAAATGGGTGGAACTTGTCCTGCCACCGCTCCAGCCTTAGCTTTCTTTATCCTTGGTGCAATACCATGGCAGTCCCGGGCAAAATGCCCTACTTTTCCGCACACAAAACAAACACGCCTTTCTTTTGCCCCCTGGTGGTAGCAGAGGTCGACTCCCACAGAGGTCTATTCTTCTTCCGCCGATGAGAACTTACTGTTGGAATCTTTGTCATGGTGGGCACACTGGCACCGTACCTTGCCCTGAACTGATTTAAGTCCATTTCCAAAGACCGAGCTGTCATGACCAAGGCACAAAAGCCAAGTAACTTTGGATCCACCAATAGACTTCGCAGTTCTTCGCGCAGACCATTATAAAATCTGTTAATCTTCATCTCCTCACTTTCAACCACACACGCTGCATGTTGTCTCAGCGCCACAAATGCATAAAAGTACTCCTCGACCGTATATGGTCCTTGGCTTAAATGCATATTCACCGGCGGGGCCGATGCTCGTTTCCTTGCTAGCTGCTCAGGTACATCAACCGGCATGAGAGGCACCATTGGCACTGAGGGTTGTACATGACCCTCGTGGCGGGCGTTGATCACTGCAAAAACAACATCAGTGATCAACCGGACCGTCGCTACTGAAAGAGGGAGTGTTAGCTCATTAATCCCTATTGCATGCTGGGGTTCTTGCTGTCCCTCAATACTACTAGTCGCCTGCAAGCGTAAAATACACAAGTAAGCAACTAAAAATGTTGCACAAAGTAGAAGCAGGAACACCCAAAGACCCCAAACAGAGCACACATTCGCGCCCTCGCGCAAGCAAGAACAAAATTTAGGAACGCGCAGGTTCCTCAAACAAGTGTATTTGCATTCCTGCAAAAACAACATCAGTGATCAACCGGTCCGTCGCTACTGAAAGAGCGAGTGTTAGCTCATTAATCCCCATTGCATGCTGGGGTTCTTGTTGTCCCTCAATACTACTAGTCGCCTACAAGCGTAAAACACACAAGTAAGCAACTAAAAATGTTGCACAAAGTAGAAGCAGGAACACCCAAGGACCCCAAACAGAGCACACATTCGCGCCCTCGCGCAAGCAAGAACAAAATTTAGGAACGCGCAGGTTCCTCAAACAAATGTATTTGCATTCCTTAGTGGACATTCTTGAGTTCAAGTTAAGTGTTATAACGATAACACGGACACGTGCTCGCCACCCCTCAAAAGAATTCGTCCGCGAATTCGGAAGAGATCGACCAACAAGCTGATACAAAATTGTAATACCTCTACCCGTCAAGAAGAATATAATAGAGGGTCCGGCCGGGGCCCCACACCATATTCCACAAACAGGCGGAGACGCTACGAAATAATATCAAAACACCAACGCATCCTAACACAGAGCATTCTAGCGGAAGCTTCACAGTTGAAAACTTGAACTCAAGTACAACAAGAACTGTCCACTAAAAACATAGGAATGTATACAACCAAAGTGTCTGGCCTTAAGGCCTTACAAATTTCGCTTAACAAGGTGTGGTTTACATACATCGGCACGCAGGCCGGCCACACATGAATGAGAAGAAACAAAACAAAGCCTTCGAGGGCAGCAACGCAGCTTGGGCTTCAGCCCGCTAAGTCCCGCTCGGACCAGCACCTCCAGCACCTGTAAGAAGCAATCCACCAAGCGGTGGCAAACATGGCAACAGTCAGCATTCAGCTGACCAATTATAACGACCCTGCCCCTGGCACGGGGCAGCGGAATTCCAACCCTGTATAGCATTTTCCAATATGATATATATATAGCAAACCACGCAAGACGTGCACGACCGTACAGTCAATACATATAACAAACGTCGGCACGACGACCCGACGCTCCGTGCACTCAGGGCACATTCGGGTGTACCGGAAACACCGGATCCCACCAATGAGCATTCTAGTCATGATCGGCACGCAAGCCATCGACTCTCGCTATGTGATCCTAATAGGGACTTAAGCACCCAAGGTTAGACAAACATAACGCGGGTACAGATCCGCCTATCCCGTTGCTCACATCGTCAGACGCAAGGCTGGACTGACGCGGGTAGAGCTTCACCTTTCCCGTCCACCACAAGAGTTGAACCCAACTCGCACAATTTCCTAGACTTCCTCTAGTACTTCCTGCTGCACCAAGCAACAGATATACACCACAGATTGCACACAAACAATCAAATTCTCGGAGATTCCTCCGAATGCAAACAGGCATCACCAATCCAGACCAACACGTCCAGATGGGTTTCACACAGCATGCCTAGATCCGTACTCTAATTCCGGACTCTAACAAGGGGGACTTCACATATCTACCCCAAGGGACATCACAACCCACCGCACACTCGCGGGGATGGATTTTCCCTATGCAAATGCAGGAAAGTAGGATTGCACATGTCCAAGACGGAAATCGTTACCCTTGGAATTCGCCTCGGAGCCATGGAGAAAATTGAGACGGATGAAAGCCTTCGTAGCAGCCTTGCCTTCGTAAATCCGAACTCGGCTCGCGATTTGGACCACCGCAGTACCACCGGCGGCCGGATTCCTCTTCTTCTTCCTTGCCTTTCTCTCCTCTCTCTCTTAACTTTAGAAAGAGAATGATAAAACTCAAATGAGCTTTCTCTTCTTCAATCCCGGCCTTATCAACCCAGGGAAGAGCTTAGACCATTGGATCTTGGTCAAAGCAAATGAACGGCTCTGATCAGCCCTGAATTTGATTTCCTGGTCCGAACACGGGTAGTGACACGCCCGTGTAACAGGCCGTGTTCCTGAAGCGGTGCACAACCGACTTAAGCCAAACCAGAACACGGGTGTCGACACGCCCGGGACACGCTCGTGTCGACACCTGACACGCCCGTGTCGAGGGGCGTGTTCCCCCATCGAGACGGAAATCAGCATTTTCCCCGAGACCACACGGGCACTGGACACGCCCGTGTGACAATTTGACACGCCCGTGTCACGATCGACACGGCTGGGCCTACACGCCGTGTCCTTCTCGGGACAAACTGGCTAATTTTTGGGCATGACATGCCCTGGAACACGCCCGTGTCCCAGGCCGTGTCGATGTGTCGATACTCAACGATCGTCGACTCAGCGATCGTCGACAATGAAGAACACGCCCTGGGACACGCCCGTGTCCCAGGCCGTGTACCCCAGACACGCCCTGGGACACGCCCGTGTCCCAGGCCGTGTCAGCCAGCCTGAACCTCAATTTGACCTGTTGAGATTTCTGGGGTGTTACACCATTCGCCAGCACAAATTCCACCCCGACGCAATTACCAGCATATCCCTCTAAAAAACTATAAATTGGCCCATGGGGCTTCATTTGAAGACAAACAATTTTAGAGGCTAGAAAGAGCTCTGAGGTTTTCCGATAAGGTCGTGGACTTGGACCGATCCTCTGCTCAGGAATTTGCTCCGCTCTCTTTCTAGCGCAAAGACTCCATCAAGCTTCTAAGGCACGACGTTCGTCTCCGCGAAAGCGCTTCCACCAAGACTCCGCATCAGCGGGAACGCTACCATCGAGGTTTCGTGGACTTAGAGATTCCTCCCAGCCGGAACACATCCATTGAGGTTTCGTGGACTTTGACAATTTTCCTGGTCAGAGTGCTTCAATCAATGCTGCGGGGACTTAGTCTCTTTTTTGTCATTTTTTTTATTTTGTACTTGTAACGAAGATGCAATCTGTCATCCTCCAAGGAATCATCAACAAACTCTTGTAAACTCCAAATAAATAGTGGATTTTAGCTCGGCACAAATCTAGCTGCGTGGTTTTCACCATTTCCTGGTTTCCACGTCAAAAAAAGACTTCTCATTTGATGTTGTTTTTCTTTGACTGTATGCACGCCCGGTCCAACTCCGAGCTAAGGCGGTCTGATTCTCCTGACTTGGGAAAAATCAGGTGACCCGCAACAGTTTGGCGTCGTCTGTGGGAAAGGTGTTCCCAAACTCTGCAACTATTTAGAAGCAGCGCTCTCCACGCGCAAGCAACCAAACCAACAACAACGACAGAGAAGGCTCATCGCTTGACCTGCACCACAGTTCCCACAAGGCACCTTAAGGTAAGGGGGCACACTCTCAAACCTTGAAGTAGAGACAATGGCCGGACCCTCACAATGGCTAGGCAAGTTTTTGCCATAGCATGACACGAGGGAGACCACCCCGACGAAAGGGCACGCAAGGACATCACCATCCGCTTCGGGGACGAAGACATGTTAGGGGTTACGCAATCCACATCAAGACCCCCTCATCATCAGTGCGGGGATAGGAGAGCCCTACCTCAAAGTCAGAAGGATTCTCATTGACAACGGAAGCTCAATCGACGTCCTATTCATGGCCATATTTCGGAGCATAGGGATCAACGAAGAATCTCTTTGTCCGGCAAACGGACCCATCTATGGATTCAACAATCGACCAGTCCCGATAAGGGGAACGATCTTTCTCCCAGTGACCAGAAGAGAGTACCCAAGGAAGGCGACCCGCAGTATCCAGTTCATAGTCTTGAAGTGTAACTCTGCTTTTAATGTCATTTTCAACAAGCCTCTAGAAACCACGTTAGGAGCAATTCCCTCCGTGCCGCATCTGGCAATAAAATTCTTCACACCCAGCGGCGTAAATGTTGTTTGGGGGAATCATGCGATGACACAGATCTACTGCCTCAACTAAGCTAAGCCGCCGCGCGGGGCAACCCGTCACATCGAAAGCTTCTATCCGCGGGATGAAGCCACAATGCAAATGACAACACAGGTGGAAGGCTTAATTGAGGTTCCTCTTCGCGCGAGGGACCCTGCCCACATGGTGTTGATCGGGTCACTCTTGTCCCTAGAGGAGTAGGGTAAATACATGAACTTCTTACCCTAGGACATATTTTCATGGAGTCCTGATGACATTCCAGGAGTAGATCTTAAAATCAACACGCATTCATTAAATATCAGCCCGGTGTGCAGACCTGTAGTACAGAAAAAGCCCAACTTCGCACCTGAGAGGCTCCACGCCATTGAGGAAGAAGTAGAAAAGCTTTTGGCTGCTCAATTCATCCGGGAGGCAATGTACCCCACTTGTCCCCCCAACGTGGCCATGGTAAAAAAATCTTCAGGAAATTGGAGGATGTGTCGACTACAACAATCTCAATCAAGCCTGTCCAAAGGACAACTTCCCTCTCCCCCACATTGATCTGCTCGTAGATGCAACAGCCTAACACGAACTCCCTAGTTTCATGGACGCCTACTCAGGATACAATCAGATCCAAATGAACCAGGCAGATGAAGAGCACACTGCCTTTCGTACAGACAGAGGGGTGTACTATTATAAAGTGATGCCCTTCTGACTAAAAAATGATGGAGCTACCTACCAAAGGCTTATGAATCAAGTGCCCCTCAATGTCAACATCAACACCACCTTTCGAGGCATCACCAATTCAGTGAACAGGACGCCCATGCATCCTTTGCACTGCGCAAAATCCCTCGCAAAGTGCAAAGTGCAACGACACGCTCATGACGACCCAACCCTTGTAGCCATCATCTTGGAGCTTCCTCATTGCTCCGCTCCAAGGCCTTACAACTCTCCGTCCTTTGCAATCAGAGAACTTGTAACATTCTGACACCTTAAAGCATAGATGTCATCAACAGCCTCCGTCTTGGAAGGCTCTATTCCAACTTTTGGTAAGAACATCGAGTCCTTCTATACCTTCGCACAAGATCGAATGCGGAGTCCTTCCAAATCCCATGGTGGGAATGAACCCGTTGGTTTCTCCGCCACACCAAGACAGGGAGGGGGGGGGCAGAACGTCCCTCCATGTAACGTTTGATGCAGTGGTCCAGAGCCGCCCCGCTCTGATTCTACACTAGAAGAACACGTCTGGTCCCACCATCAGGCTGCAACCCAAGCACCCCATCCATGACCACACCTATTCTCAGTGCGGCGGGATATTGAGGCAGAGTCTTGAACCCATTCCCCTTGATAAATCCCTTTCCTAACAGGGACTATCACCAACTGAGCGCGATTGGATGTTGGTGATAGTCCTATTAGGAAAGAGATTTATCAAGGGGACTGGGTTCGAGACTTTGCCTCAACATCCCGCCACACTGAGAATATGCGCGGTCATGCGTGGGGTGCTTGGGTTACAACTCGGTGGTGGGACCAGACCTGTTCCTTTGGTGCAGAACCAAAGCGGGTGGCTCTGGACCACTGCATCAACATCCCAAAATTCATCACCAACGCTAACTTTCTGTGATATTCATGTGAGCTATCACACATCGTCATGCTCGCACCCTCATGCAAGGGGAACGCAAAAAACAACACACTTCTGCATCAGCGCAATGCGCTAAGCACAAAGAAGGAGGCCATCTCCTGCGGCGTGCCTCCAGCATTGTATATCGAACAAGGGAGATGTGCAAGCAGTCAACCCCAAGGCAAGGTGCCCAAGCTTAAAAATTTTCGAGCTCGTCGCTTTGCGGTTCACGACCCACGCAAATTCGGGGGCATTTGATGGAGTTCCAATTTAATTTTTAGAATCCGACCAGAGGGAGTCTGACCGAGGACACGGAGGCAAGCTAACCCAAACGACGAGCCGCGCACAACCCCAAAGGCCCAAAAATGTCTGAGAAGAGGGGAAACCCAAACACACAACCGCAAAAGTGGTACACGCGCGTGGACGACGCAACCATGCGCGAGCGACCAGCTCCCACACATGGACGCGTGGCCTGCGGCCTGCAGGGGCGCAGCCTACGGGCGCGCGCGCGCTCACTCTCCCTGTCGGCGCACGCGCGCACACACATTGCACACCCTGTATGCACGCGCGCGGTGCGCGCGTCGGTGGCCGGCGCCGCCTCATGCCACCGCGACCATCTTCGACCATCGCCGGTCGTCGTCGTCGTTGGGCACCCTGCCCGGACCGCCCGGGGGGCCCTTTTGTCTTTTCGCTAAATTTAGTGATCCAAGTGACCGAAACGAAGCGGCGTCATTCGCCAACACAAATTCCGCTCTGGCTCAATTACCAACATATCTCTCCAAAAAACTATAAATATGTCTCAAAACTTCATTTGAAGACAAGCAACTCTAGAGCCTAGAAAGAGCTTTGAGGTTTTTCGGCGAGGTCATGAACTTAGACCGATCCTCCGCTCAGGAATTTGCTCCACTCCCTTTATAGCGCAAAGACTCCATCAAGCTTTTGGGGCACGACGTTTGTCTCCGCGAAAGTGCTCCCACCAAGGCTCCGCTTCAACTGGAGCACTACCATCGATCCTTCGCGTACTTAGAGATTCCTCCTAGCCAGAATGCTTTCATTAAGATTCTGTGGACTTAGTCAATTTCCTGACCAGAGCATTTCCATCAAGGCTCCGAGTACTTAGTCTCTTTTTCGTCATTTTGTACTTGTAACAGAGAGGTGATCTGTCATCCTCCGAGAAATCATCCCCAAACTATTGTTAACTCCAATGAAATAGTGAATTTTGATTCAACACAGATTCAGCCATGTGGTTTCCACCATTTTCGGGTTTTTCACATCAAAAAAAGTCTTTTATCATTTATTGTTATTTTTCTTTGGCTGTTTGCACGCCCGGTCCGACTCCAAGCTAAGGCGGTCCGATTCTCCGGACTGGGGAAAACCCGGGTGACCCGCAACATGTTTAAAGGCTTCTCTAGGTTTCGCATGAATAGATATCAGAGAAAATACTTGAAAGAGATAACTTAATATCAGGCCTATTTTCATTGTCAACATTTACTCTATTATTTCTACGACAACTGTAAAAATTTATGAAGGAAGCCGCAATAGGTCGCAGGAACACTCAACCACAACCAAAATCAAGTAGAAATCAGTAGTAACAACAACACAAGAGTCTCTAATTGAAATTAAAAAACTTCTTTACAGAGCGAGATATATATTGTGAGACATGATTCACAATGTAACCAAATGAAACAGAAAACTGCAACAAGAAGTAAACCGCGCGGACATCAAGCTGTAACCGCACAAGTCATCAACCCGCAAGCTGAGTCCGCCGAGACTGCCGAAGTTGCCTAACCGCAAATAGCCGCGCGGATTGCTTATTATTGAAAGCTGAAGGACTAGAACAGAACCCGCTGATAGACCGGGTGAACTACTCTGCTCAACAGCAACTCGGAGGAAGAGACTTCAAGTCGCAAAGACCGCGACTTGCTATTATCCGCTGACTGTTATCCACAAACTGTTCCACACCAAGCTTCCATTAGTTGCCTAGCTGCCTGATGCTAGCTGCACAGCCTATACAGAGTCCACTTCACTTAGTCGCAGCGGTTAGAAAAACGTAACTGCGAGATTTAAGCGCGAGCTGAGTTCTCACTGTTCTAGTTATGTATGACGAACCCGTGACTCCTATTTATAGGCATGAGGAGGAGTGCCGTCACCACCCATAGCGACAGGATAACCGCCCGTCAATTCTGCAACTAGCATCATATATCCGCACAGTGCAGATACCAGCATCAGTCCGCTACTGATAACATCAAACCGCAAGGGCAGAAAGAATGATCAGTCCGCAAAACCTGAAAAGGCCAGTCTGCTAGGCTGAGAAGACCAACACCAATCCAACAAGGACGGCGAACACAACACTGGCGGCCTGCTAGACACCTCCACCAAATCGCACTGCCTTGCAGACACAGCTCCAAAATCCGCGCATACTCCAGCCCGCGACTAGAACCGTATCGTCAACTTGTCGAGCTTGGGGAGCTCTAGAAGAAGTCCACACAAACACGCGAACTCAGCGAGCTCTAGAAGAAGTCCGCACAAACAGGCGAACTCGGCGAGCTCTAGAAGCAGTCCGTACAACAGGCGATCTCGGCGAGCTAGAGAAGCAGTCTGCACAACAAGCGATCTCGACGAGCTAGAGAAGCAGTACACACAACATGCGATCTCGGCGAGCTAGTCAACAATTCTGGACTTGTCACACGAAACCAAGTGCACAACACCAGCGGACTCTGGCTATCAACCTGCCCGAGAAGGCTTCAGTGAATTGTGTGGTTAACCACCATAGTCCGCACTAACCCTCAACCTTCTTGCAAGCCAGAAAACCTGAAGCTACAAGCGGGCTGTGCGGTCTCACCAACTAGACCGCCACAGTCGCGGCTAGAGAAGACTAACCGTTTCAACCTAGGGTGCTTGCTGAACCAGATCGCAAAAGAGACCAACATGTACTCCCGTGCGCCAGGAATATTTCCCCCCTATATGAGAGCTAGTCATCATTATGCACAAACCAAAAACAGTTCAGCATTACGTGAAAGTGAATGTGCTCTTAGAATTATTAGTGTCTTAGACTAAAAAAGCAATTAAACTAAAAGTAAAATGCAGTTTTTTTCATCATTGAGGAGAGATAATCATATTAAATAGTACAACTGTAGGAGGAAATGTAGGGGATCCATTTCAATATCTAATGGACAAGACAAGTTGGAAAGAAATCTTGTGGTGGAGATTTTTTTGATTAAAAAAATCTAAAAAAACATGGAAAATGATGAACCCGTCGGATCGAAAGCATTTCAATCTCGATCGTGAAATGGATCCCCTCCATTTCACTTGAAATGGAGAGGATCCTGATACAGAGAGAAGAGGGGCAGGGACGCAGTCCATGCAGACCCAAGAGAAGCCGTTATCTAAATTTCTTGATTAGTTAGTTTCACACGAATCTTATGGTTGTTTCGTTTGTACATATGAGATCCGAATATGCCAGTTATCGTGTTGTGTTGTGGGTAATGCCATGCTTTCATTTAATTCAAAAATAAAACTTCTACCGCAGAAACTATGTATTTTGTGGTATTTTGAAGTGTATATAGTTTATGTATAAGTATTTTATAGTGATTCAAAAATTTGTATTATATTTGTACATATAGGCTCCGTCTCGGGGGACTTATTTTCGCCGGTCAAGCGGTTACGACCAAGGTCCGGTTCATGTGGTCGTAACCGCTTGACCGGCGAAAATAAGTCCCCCCCAAACGAAGTCATAGTCAGTATTAAAGATTTAAACTATATGTAAAATTTGGTGATAATGTGATGTTGAAATTGTTGAAGTGAGAGTATAAGTGGAGTTGTGCGGTTAGATTGGTCTAACCACACAGACCGCAGAGATCGCATGGACTAGGCAGATAGCTTTGACGGATAGTCTAGACGGACAGCCGGTTTCGGCTGTGGTTCCTCTATGCTGGTCTGGACCAGCAAGCACACTGGTGGAGTAACCGGGCGAATATAGATGTCTATCCGCGGGTAGTGGCACTCTTTTGGAGTTCGCCGAGTTCGGCAGTGACAATTTGGATGTGAGATCGCACTGAACACGGACTCTTCAGGTTCTCTGGCTCGCAAGGAGGCAGACGGATATCGCGGATTGGAGTGATTTTCCGCACAGGTCGCTGGTGCCTTCTCGAGCGAGATAATTCAGAGATCACAGATGTGGACTTGGTCATTTTGACAAGTCCAGGCTGCAGGTGTGGCGGGCTCAGTTTGGAGTTCGCCGAGTCTGGTAGGATTGATGTTGCAGACTCTTCTGGAGCTCACCAGTGTTCGACATGTATCTGTGTTTGCGATCTGGATGTTGGATCGTGGAGTTGACACAGTTGTGCTGACTGGTATTGCCTGGAGGTCGCGCGGTTTGATGAAGTAGTCCGCAATGTGTCGGACTGGTTTAGGTTGACGCGATCTCGGTATCAGGTGACGCGGGTTCTCAGAGATCGCGCGGTTTACTGAACTTGGTCTTAAATGACTAAGTCCAGCTTTGTTGCCTAGTCCGCCTAGATCGCATGTGGCGGACTGTTCTTGAGTTCGGCGAGCTCGGCAAGGTGGCAGCATGCTTGTCGCAGGCCGGAGCTTTACGCGGATTGGAACGGAGTCCGCGGGTTTGGCGGTCTGGTCATTCTTGAGGACAAGATCGGTGTCCGCGCTTATTGCGTTTTTCTTTAAGTGGCAGAATAATTCCTCTGTTCGCGGATTGTGGTGTTAGCCGACAGGTTGACAGACGGTTATTCTATCGGTATGGGTTGTGACGACACTCATCCCCACACCTATAAATATGATTCCTCGACTCGTCATATATAACAGTGAACAGTAAGAGCTAGCTCGCGCTTAGTTTTTGCGGTTACGGTTTTCTAACCGCTGCGACTAAGCTAGGAAGTTGTTCTGTGCAGATTGTGCGACTAACATTAGGAGGTTAGACAACTAGTGGAAGCTTGGTGTAGAATAGTTCGCGGATACAGTCAGCGGTTAGCAGCTAGTCGCGATCTAAGCGGCTAGATCTCTTCTTCGGAGTTACAGATTAGCAGAGCAGTTCACCCGGTCTATCAGCAGGTTCTGTTCGTGTTCCTTCAGCATTCTGAAAGTGAATGGATAGATACGATTGCGGAATTAAAAGATTATAGAAAAGGATTTAACCCTAAAGCTTAACACAAGTGTTGTGCACAAACTCAAGCTAACTGTAATTACAGTTAAGCTTGGGTCCTAATCCAGCAACTAGCAATCCTAGTTAATTCTAATCACAGCCACAATACAATTAACAAGTTAAGCAACCCGACGACACAAGATATTATAGTGGTTCCCCAAACACCGGGTACATCCACTCTTCTACCCACACGGTAGGAATCCACTACAGGTTTTTGATCAGGTGCCCTGCCACCAACAAGATCTGCTTCAGGTAGATCTAGAGACCCTTTAGACTTTTGATCAGGTGTCTAAAAACCAAGCTTTACTTTTGAAGGGAGTAAACAACCCTTTACAGAAGGGGGGAAGAGGGTTAGAATGTCTTCTCTATTTTACAATAGATTAGAGAAGCACAAGAATCTCTTCAGAACTCAAGACAGAATACTGTCTTGAAGTTCTGAAGGAAAAGCTTGAAGAAGACTAGAGATCTGGAATGGATGTTCTTCTTCAGCTCCCTTCTTCTTCTTCAATATCTCTGAGTGTATCTTCCTGGAACAGGAGCACTCAGGTTGAAGAAGAGCAGAAGAGATAACTTCTCAGTTGGATGAATATTGCTGAGAGCAGCTGTGCTGAGATATGGTTCTTTCTCTGTGTGTTGTACAGGATTCTTCTCACTTGTTCTACAGCTCCTCTTTTGTTCTTTCAAAAGAACTCCTTTAAATAGGAGTAGCAGCAACGGCTCTAATATGAGCTTTTGTCTTCTTCTCAGATCTTGAATCTGGGCTGCAATTAACATACAGCAAAACAAACTCTGCAGCAGGACATTTCTATAAAAGGAATAACCCTTTTTCTAAGAAGCTGTAGTATAAAATCTGATAAAGAAAGATATCAGAAATAACTCTTTACAGCCAACGGCTATAAAGGACAGCTGCATTAATAAAGCAGTCAGAGAGTCAACTAATGAGACAAAAACACTTTATCTGATAGGAAAGACTTAAGCTATGAAGTAAATCTATCAGATAATATCTATTAAATAAATCAGATAAAAATAAGAAATAAAACTCAGAATAAAACGCATATAAAATTATATATGCAGACAGCCGATCGTCGAACGACCTTCGACTATAGTCGAACGATCTGCTGAGATCGTCGACCTATCAATAGATAGTCGACCGACTCAGATAGTCGAACTATCCAGGTAGATAGTCGACCGACTCAAGACTAGATAGAAAGCGTCGAACTATCAAGAGATAGTCGACCAGAGCTCGACGATCTAGCAGAACGTCGAGCTGACCTGAGGCAGACGATCGTCGACCGGCTGATCGACGATAGTCGATCGGCGTTCGACGATAGTCGAACCCGAAAATCCCTTAGCCAGAATTTTACTGGAAAAGAGAAAGCTCTACAACAAGACTTTGACCATAGATAAATCTTGGGTCAAGGACTAAAAGGAAAGACTTAACTCAAATCCAAACTAGGGTACCAACAATCTCCCCCTATTTGGGTTAAGTCTTTCAAAGACTAAAATAACAAGAATTAAATAAACTAAACTAAAACAACCTAATAGAGATCCTAGCCCAAATCAGAACCAGGGTTCCAACAATCTCCCCCTATTTGGGTGAGGATCCTATTAGCAAAAAAAATAAATAAAGCAAAGCATAAAATATATAAAGAGAAACTTTGCTTAGCTGGCTGCTGCTGGCATTTGCAATCTCCCCCTATGTTGATGCAGTACTTGTGATTGAAGAAAGCTGAGATGACTTTAAGTTTTGATTGAGTCATCCAGCTAACTCTTGTAAATAGTACCTGCAGAAAGCTATGGTAGAGATTGCTCTCTCCTTGAAAAAGGGATATGTTAGCAGCAAAAAAAATGATATTTTGTTCAGCAAATTTAATTAAGATTCTGGATCTGAAAAACAAAATCAGATATCTTCCTTCCTATAGAATTTCTTTTCATTAGACGAGATTCAAACTCAGCTGACCAATGCAACTAGAGTAGAGGACTCAATCTAAATGAAATTAGAAAAGGATCTATAAGAAATAGAGTTATCTGACAGAGAATTTCTTTATACAGAAATCTGAATACAATATTTGAACATAATATCAATCAGATATAATCAGCTATAAGAAAAGAAAATGCTTCCTAATAAATCTGTTCCAAATAATAAAAGGATTTAAAAATATTTTAAGTAATTTATCCTTTTGTTTATAAAGCAGATTTATGAAAAAGCAAACTGAGTTCTCAAAACTGAACTCATTAAAATATAAAGAAAACATTTCTCTGAGAAGTGTTGGTTCCTTCTCAGGTATTGTTAAATCTTGGCAGCAATTTTGAATATCTAAATTGACTGAACTGAAAACAGATTTTGATATTACCTGAACCTTTTCAGGTTTTGATTTTCCTTCTGTTAGTTCAGCTTCTGAATTGCTGCAGGAGGCATTTATGGCCATGATGCAAAATGCTTTGGCCCTTGCTTCCTCCTCTTCATCTTCAAATGATGAGTCATCATCTGAGACATCCCAGATAACATCTAGGGATGGTGATTCTCCTTCAGATGAGATGATGTGGCTTCCTTCTGATATTTCGTCCAAGGGTTCAGAAGCCATTTGATGAAGGTACAGCCAAATCTCCTTAGCTGATGAACATTCAGCAATATTTTGAAAAATGTCATCAGGCATTGATTCTGCAAGAATGTTCATTGCTCTGGCATCAGCTAGCCTGGCATTTTTTGTTATTGTTGCCGAAGTAGGGAGACCTGTCAAAATAGACAAAAAAATTTCTTCATCAAAAGAGTTCATATATAATTTGACTCTTGTCTTCCAGATGCTAAACTCAGCTAAGTTGCAAGCTGGAGGTCTGGTGCCAACATGATCATTGTACTGGGCCATGAAAGTGAATGTCTATAAGCCTTGGTATCTATCAGGATCTTGTGACTTAGGTGTTAGCCTATTCAGTCAGTCAATCTCCCTCTGATACAAATTGAAAGTGAATGAATAGATACGATTGCGGAATTAAAAGATTATAGAAAAGGATTTAACCCTAAAGCTTAACACAAGTGTTGTGCACAAACTCAAGCTAACTGTAATTACAGTTAAGCTTGGGTCCTAATCCAGCAACTAGCAATCCTAGTTAATTCTAATCACAGCCACAATACAATTAACAAGTTAAGCAACCAGACAACACAAGATATTATAGTGGTTCCCCAAACACCGGGTACATCCACTCTTCTACCCACACGGTAGGAATCCACTACAGGTTTTTGATCAGGTGCCCTGCCACCAACAAGATCTGCTTCAGGTAGATCTAGAGACCCTTTAGACTTTTGATCAGGTGTCTAAAAACCAAGCTTTACTTTTGAAGGGAGTAAACAACCCTTTACAGGAGGGGGGAAGAGGGTTAGAATGTCTTCTCTATTTTACAATAGATTAGAGAAGCACAAGAATCTCTTCAGAACTCAAGACAGAATACTGTCTTGAAGTTCTGAAGGAAAAGCTTGAAGAAGACTAGAGATCTGGAATGGATGTTCTTCTTCAGCTCCCTTCTTCTTCTTCTTCTTCTTCAATATCTCTGAGTGTATCTTCCTGGAACAGGAGCACTCAGGTTGAAGAAGAGCAGAAGAGATAACTTCTCAGTTGGATGAATATTGCTGAGAGCAGCTGTGCTGAGATATGGTTCTTTCTCTGTGTGTTGTACAGGATTCTTCTCACTTGTTCTACAGCTCCTCTTTTGTTCTTTCAAAAGAACTCCTTTAAATAGGAGTAGCAGCATCGGCTCTAATATGAGCTTTTGTCTTCTTCTCAGATCTTGAATCTGGGCTGCAATTAACATACAGCAAAACAAACTCTGCAGCAGGACATTTCTATAAAAGGAATAACCCTTTTTCTAAGAAGCTGCAGTATAAAATCTGATAAAGAAAGATATCAGAAATAACTCTTTACAGCCAACGGCTATAAAGGACAGCTGCATTAATAAAGCAGTCAGAGAGTCAACTAATAAGACAAAAACACTTTATCTGATAGGAAAGACTTAAGCTATGAAGTAAATCTATCAGATAATATCTATTAAATAAATCAGATAAAAATAAGAAATAAAACTCAGAATAAAACACATATAAAATTATATATGCAGACAGCCGATCGTCGAACGACCTTCGACTATAGTCGAACGACCTGCTGAGATCGTCGACCTATCAATAGATAGTCGACCGACTCAGATAGTCGAACTATCCAGGTAGATAGTCGACCGACTCAAGACTAGACAGAAAGCGTCGAACTATCAAGAGATAGTCGACCAGAGCTCGATGATCTAGCAGAACGTCGAGCTGACCTGAGGCAGACGATCGTCGACCGGCTGATCGACGATAGTCGATCGGCGTTCGACGATAGTCGAACCCGAAAATCCCTTAGCCAGAATTTTACTGGAAAAGAGAAAGCTCTACAACAAGACTTTGACCATAGATAAATCTTGGGTCAAGGACTAAAAGGAAAGACTTAACTCAAATCCAAACTAGGGTACCAACACATTCAATAATAGAAGTCCGCCCGGTTAACCATGGATAGGCGGCTTTGACGGTCTCGGCGGACTCGGCTGACGATTAAGTGGCTTGTGCGGTTATAGTGTTCTGTTCGTGCAGTTAACTTCTTGTTGCAGTTTTTTGTTCCCTTGGTTACATTATAAATCATGTCTTGCAATATATACCTCGCCTTGTAAAAGAAGTTAATTTCAATTAGAAACTCTTGCGCTATTGTTGTTGCTGATTTTTTACTTGTCCTCGGTTGTGATTGAGTGTTCATGCGATCTCGTTTTCAGCTTCCCACATAAATTTTCATATGATATCAGATGGGTATTGAAGAATAGCAGTTCACCAATCTAAGAGGGTTATACCTTTGTCAAGATCAAGTGATTCAGTTGACTGCAATGAAAGCCGGTTTTGCAAGAGGGATTGGAATTGATCTCTTAACACAGACCAACTTCAAGCGATGGAGGTCGTGTATGGAGAATTATCTTCTTGGCAAGGATCTATGAGAAGTTGTCAATGGTGACAACCGACAAGAAGTGGTTGCTGCTGGAGGAAATGCTGAAGCGGTGAAGGCGTGGAAGCGAACCGATGGAAAGGTTGCATTCGCTCTGAAGCACGCGGTTTTATCGAAGATATTTGGCCACATCATTGAATGTTGATAAGGAGCTGAAGTCTTGATAGCCTTGGATGGACTGCTGAATAAGAAGAACGTAGCTCAATTATAGTTTTTGGATAATGAGTTGCTGAAAGCCACTCAGGGTGATCTGTCTGTTTCTTCCTTCTTCTTGAAGATGAACATCTGCTCTGAGATTCCAGTATTAAACCCGGAAGAGCCGATCTCAGAGTCAAAAATGAAGAGGCACATCATCTGTGGCTTGCGAAAGGAGTATATGACCTTTGTGACGTCTGTGCAAGGTTGGGTCAATCAGTCATCGCTGCTTGAGCTGGAGAATCTGTTAGCTTCATAGGAAAGCTTGACAAAGCAGATGGCTAGAGTCTCAATCTCAGTGAGAGATGGTGAGGCTCTCTTCTCTAGTAAGAAGAAGTGGGACAGGATGAAGCAGGCACATGTTAGCGAAGGTTCGTCTTCTTCATCACAACAAGATAGGATCAAGCCTCCTAAGATTGATGATGGGAAGAAGGGGGGCGGACCTCGGCTCTACAGATGTAATAAGCTTGGTCACATCTGCAGGGATTGTAGGGTGAATCTTCAATCGGGGCATGCTGTAGGGAAGGAGGAGGCTGAGTCCAAGACCGAGGAAGGAGAATGAGGGTGTGCCTTCATGACGGGCACATGTGTTCGGGCGCTCTCCTCCATCAACTATCAGGAGGACTGGATCGTGGACTCCGAGCATGGTCATCACCTCACCGAGGATGAGTTCAAATTCTTTTCTATGCAGGAATACAAAGATAATGATGTTATTATTACTGCTTGTTGAAACCGAAAATCGGACTCTTGTGGAGTTCACCCTTAGGGAAGGGGTGATCGCACACCTACTTCTCTCCCGCGAGCTGGAAGACTGGGAGAGAGAACTGGGAAAGGACCCAAGGGCTCAGCGTGGAGGACCCACCACACACCCGAAAGATCAATGAGCGCTTCCCCTCCTTAACCAAGTGTTGGGCTAAGGTACCTCAGGAAATGCTAAAAGGACTTTGGAGACAAGTAAGCGTGCCTTCTGTGGTACTCCTTGGGTCCTATTTATAGATTTCTGAAAACGGCCTGCAAATAGACAACCTCCGTTGTTCTGAACAGCTATGTGCAGCCCACCCAAGTCTGCCAACAGCGAGACTCCGCTGTTTTAAGTGGCTATGGGCAGGCCAGCGGGGGAGATTGACACAAACTCGGAAAGAAACATCCAACCCCACAAGATTCAGTGAGTGGCAGATTTCGCGGGAATCTCTCGGTGGGGCCCACCGACGGCTATATATGCATGCGCCTGCATACCTGGCTGACCTTTTCCCTTCCCTTTACCGTAACCTTGCTAAGATGCCGCTCCCCAAAGAGGTCCTGGAGCGAGTGATGCGATCCCGGGCGGAGACTGCAGCTCGTGTCGTGGGCCTGACTGACCTCAACGCCCCGCCTCGCAACTTGGCCGAGTTCAGCTTAGCAAAAATGGAGAAGCCCCTTCCGAAAGATGTTGAGCCCATCTATAACGAGTTCAAGACAGTCCTGAAAAATGGGTTCGGTTCCTCCATCCAGCCGACGCCGCTCCCCCAAGACAAGGATGCCATCGTTCCTCCCGCTGACCAGACCAGCCGGGGGCATAGTGGGGAGAAGTCCGCATTGTGGTCTAAGATCCCCCTTAACAGTCCACCAAATCAGGCATCAGACGCGCATTTGCGGGCCTCATTCCCCAGCTTCGGCACCACAGGGCTGGAATACCAAAGGTCGAAGTTGCCGACCCGCCTTACTTCTCAACAACATCTCGCCTCCGCATCCGGGGGGGAGGAACCGAGATCATCCCCACCCCCGGATTTGCTCACCTTTCTCCAGAGGCTCCCCGCCATGTCCGCGTCAAGGTTCTGGGTAGTCCCCCTCCTTGCACTGGCCTGGAGGAGCGGGGTGTGCACGATAGGCTCTTAACTTTCCCAAATTTTGTTCAATCCTGGAGGTGCTCGCCCCTGTATTTCAACCCCATATTTGTTTGTGCATACCTCACCGTGGACTCGAAGGCCGATGAGTCCGCATGCCAGATTCTGTACTCGCCTCTCCCTTCACCGCGCACCTTGGATGCCTTCCTGGATTATGAGTTGGAGGGTCCTGAACGGTCAAGGCGAGAACACCTAGTTCTCAAGAAGTTGGTGCGCGTGTTCCACGAGGTGCGGAGGGACAACCTCAGGTTACAGCGGGAGTGCGCTCGGTTGACGGACATGGCAGGAGTCAGCTCGGTGTTGGAGGAGGCGACTTCTTCCCTGCTTCTTGACGAGATTAACGAGAGCTTACAATCAGTCCACCGGAACCTGGGACGGCTCCGCGAGCTCCGCGCGCGGCGTCCTGCGGCGACAGGGTCGCGAGACCGGGGTAGCTAGAAATGGCCCCCTGATGGGCCTACCGATACTCGCCCCTGCTCTCCCTGGTCCCCGCGCGCCGGGGGACTTTTCATTTTCTTCCTTGGACATTATTTTAATCTCATCTGTAATAACCTGTTACAAATTTTCCATTATTGTTTATATGTTTGAATGATAACCATTGACGTCTTGTTAGTCTCGCCTCGCCGCAATAAGGGGCCGATCCTCAGCAGTCGGTGAGATAGAACCGACGAGTAGGCAAGCTGGGGTAGGCGAGCTGGGGTAGTCGAGCTGGGGTAGGCTGTTGGAACCAACAAAGCTTGTCCCTCCTAAAGCTTGGATCTAAAATTGCAGCTCACACTTACTCTCCTTGGACCTCTCTCCTGACAATATTCTCGAAAGAAAAGACCGTGGGCTTCAGCTCGGAGGTCCCACCTCTTACCCGGAAGAATCGGAGATTCTTCCCCTCCTTAGCCAATGCTGAGCTAGGTGCCTTAGTGGAAGAGAAGAAGGGTCAGCCTGCTTCTACAAGGCACCTTACCGGTCTATTTATAGGCCTTTGAACCTGAACTGCCAATAACCAAATTGAACTGATCTGAAATTACCAGAATACCCTTAGTCTGGTCTGCCAACAGCCTAACTCCACTGTTCTGAAGGGTTATATGCTGACCCTGCAGGGTAAAAGCGTAAAATCCCATGGGGCTAAAAAGATAAACCCAACCCTACCCGAACCGACCCTTGACAGAACACTGAATCGGTACTAGGCCTCTCGCTGAACCGGGGTTTGGCGAGAGCGTCGTCTCGCGGGCGAGAGCTCCCCCTGAATTCCTCTCTCCTAGCGAGTCGGCAGTCGCCTTGCGAGTGCCCCTTCTCGGGCATCTGCTCGCCTGGACCATGGCTTGGATCTCGCCTGGGCCCCTCTCGCCCTGTGAGTGGCCCTTTCCCTGGGATCCACTCGCCTAGCGAGTCGATTATTTCTTGAGCCTTCTTGCCTAGTAAAACAACCTTCTCCTAAAAACTCTGCTTGCCTGTATTCCTTGGGCCTCTCGCTTCCGCCAGCCTGAGGTTGTACACAATCCCCGCTTTTTTTGAGGTTGTTCCAAACTCGGAAAGAAAGTTCAACCGAGGCTCGCGTCATTAAAGTGAATTTATGACAGAATATTTTGGTGGGACCCTTACCTGAATCTATAAATATGGGATTTCCACCTCCTTGTAGGGGGCCCTTTCCTTCCCCATTCTATTCTCTTCTAGCCTCGGCCCACATGTCTCTCAACCAGAGTTTCTGTGACTGCATCGCGACGGTGCGTCAGAGGAACAAGGCAACCGCAGCGGCCCTGAACAGGATTCCGGCCCGTGCTCCACCCTCCTTACCATCAACTTCTCATCCGAAGAAGGCAAAAACAACAGATCCTGCTCCCTCAACAAAGGAACCCTCTCGCACCTTCCCAGGGAGGCGCATCCCTCCTCCCCCTGCACCTTTTAGAGAAAAGGAGGTAGAACCCCCGCCACTGATCTCCCTTTATTCCTACCTCGTTCGCCTTCTCACTCACTGCCTGTTTTTAGAAGGATCTAGCGCCCTCTTATCGCCCCAAGAGTATGCAAATCAACACCGTCGAGCACTGCCAGCGGTCTGTCTTGCCTCAACCATCTTCCCCTCCATCTACTCCTGCTGCGAAGAGGGATGACCCTTCCAATACCGTGGGGACCTCTCGCCGTCCTGGTAAGGAGTCTTCCCTTTTGTTGGAGTTAGAGACCGGGGAGGGAGAACCGTCTGCAATGAGGACCGGGGGCAACCGATCATGCTGTTCGAGGAGAGAGAAGCACTGAGGATTGCCCGTCATATGATTAGTAGCACCGGAGTCGATAAGCCATTTACCTTGAGTGACTACATGGGCACTACCTGATGATGTGACCACGGAAGCAGACGGCTTGGAAGAAGAGGCGGAAGAGTCACCCGAGGGGCGAAGATGGGGATGCTTTGTCCAGCAGCGGTCAAGAGTGTGTCCGGTGCGGCCGCAGTGAGAGCAGAGATAGCGGGAAGAAGGACGGTTGCCAGACTGATGACTGCGGCTACCAGAGCCACTCCGCTGAGTTTGATGAGCATAGTTATCCGGAGGAGAAGGAGCGGGCAGAAGCGGGCGCTGAAGGAGAAAGGTGACAGCGGCGATGCGAGCAGTGGTGGCATCTAAAGTAGGAGATTCCGCCTCACCCAGAATTTGTTGGCGGATCATGTCATAAGTGTCAGGAAGACGGAGCAGATAACACACAACCAGAAGCTCCTGGAAGTGCTTGAGTTGTTGAGCCAGATCCGCAGAAAAGGGGCGATTCTGAAGAATCTCAGCCCCAAGAGCTTGAACTTGTTGGTAGGCAGCAGCAGGAGACAAGGTAGGCCGGGCAAAGAGGTCCGCATACAACGTATAGATGCGGGACGTCTGAGCCCCTTTGGAATACAAAGCAGCAAGATGAAGCCAAGCGGCCTTCACCGTCTCATCATGACGGATGACGGGAAGACACTCATCGGATAGACTGTTAGCGAGCCAAGTACGCACAAGAGCGTCACTCGCATCCCAGTCATCAAAGAGAGGTGAAGTGGTAGGAGGAGGGTCATCAATGAGATGGTGGCGTTTGTGTTGCGAGCAAAGGAGAAAGGTGAAAGAGACGCTCCAATCCGGGTAGTTGGAGCCGACAAGCTTGGAAACGGTGTCAAGGTTCCCGGAAGGAGTAGGAGGTAGAGGCGGAGCCGGATTGGCTACAGGGGTGGCGGCAGGAGTGGTGGCAGTTGAAGCATCAGAAAGAGCCATAAGAGCAAACAATAGAAAGCCGCGCGGTTAGAAAACAGGCCGCGCGGATAGGCAGAAGAGGAACTGCAGCGGTCAGGATGTCAAACACCAGCGGCCAGAAAGACCACGACCAAGCCGCAGTATCAAGCAAAGGGGAAGAAGTCGAGCGGCAAGAAGATAGTCCGCTCAAACAAAAGCACAAGAGAGGGCAAGGCACACAGCGATAGGTCGCGGCGAACAAGGCGACAGATCGCAGTGAACAAGGCAACAGGTCGCGCACACAGAGGGCAACGACAAGGAGACCGCGCGGACAGGGCGCAAGTCGGAGAAGCAAGCCGCGCGGACAGAGAGAAGCACAGAATCAGGAGGAAAGGATCGATTCCTCTGATACCATGTGAGAAGCGAACTAAAACAAGCCGGAAATGGTATAACTGAAATTTTGTTATCAGAAAAAGGTATCTATTACAAAGGTATGGCCTCCCTTATATAGAATAGAGGAGAGAAGAGAGAATACAAATAAGAGATGTGGGACTAAAACTATACAAAAAATCTGGGCGGCTAGAACAACAGACCGGAACAAGCCGCGCGGTTAGACAGATGGGCTAACCGCTCGGCCACTGCCAGAGAGAGAGACAAGCCGCCATGTGAGAACGTTAGACCGCCCAGTCTCCTGGTCGCCAGTAACAGACCGCTAGACCGCTTGGACCTCAGACCTCAACACAGCAACCAAACCGCTGAAGGCAAACCGCCAGACCGCCCGGTCAATAACCCGCCAAGCTAGACCGACAGACCGCCCGGTCTCTAACTCCAACACCTTTCCAGGTCTTTACCCCCGCTTACCACTTTTCTATGCTACTGCCAGGATAATCTCTATTCCACCCCCCTCTACATTCTACGCAGGTATACACGACTCACACGCTGAGGACTCGCTATCCGAGGACTCGCCCGCTGAAGATTACTCCAAACAAATAGTCGTCTCGCCCCTCCTCCCCTAGATGAGATCGAGGATTATTTGGGAGATCCCATGGATCCGTTGGAGATGAAACGCAGGGTAGCCGAGATGTTTCGAAAGCACGCGCGCATCATCCATGAGTTGGAAAAGGACAAGCAAGCAGCTGACCATCAGATTGACTGGATGGAAGTGGAGTGCGCCCGCCTGACTTCAGAGATTGACGCTGATATTGAAATAGACGAGACCGACCCCCATGCGATTATGAATTAGGTAGATCAGCAACTCCATCTCGCGCGCCGTGGTGTTAATGCGGCTCGCGCCTTTCACCTCCCCAGCCGGCCTCCCTATGCGAGGTCTCACGGCGGAGGATGCTGGAGGTGGCACAAGAATTGAAGAACTCTCGTCCCGTCTCGCCTCTCTCTCCTTTATTCATGGCTCTGTAATAAATATGTTCTATGCTTCCGTCTCACCCAAACTATGCGTCCTGCAAACTAGCTGCCCGCTTCGTGCGGGATGAAGGCTTTATTAATTTAATAATTATTTACTTTTTTGTGACTATTTGATTCATCATAACACAACACTTAGATCATACATTTATGCTAATTTTTCTCAGTTTTTTTAATTCTAATTCCTCTTTTTCCACCGCTTCGTCGTGTTGAGGGCCCACGTGGCGCTGCACAAATCGAGGCCCAAAGAGAGAAAAAGTCGGCCGCCTCTTCACCTTCCTCTGAATGAATTTTTTCGCCTGTACATTCTCTCCAAATCATATGCTTGCTATAAATACCTCCTTACTCGGGTCAATCTTGTGCTCTCATCCCCCGCTTCGCCCCAGCACTCATCCTCGTTTCCCATCCATCTCGCATACCGATTTTTCCTCTGCGGTCTCTCCCCTCAACTTTAGACGGTCTCTCCGGTTCTCTCCGTCTCCTGCCCTAGTCGTCTTGCATAATCATGGGAAAGAAGAGAGTTGAAGAGGGCGAGGGGCACAGCCGATGCGGGAGGCGATTCGCTGATCACGACTTCCCCCCTGGCCGTATTTCCGCAGACGAATACGACGCCTTCACCTGAGAATTCCTGACGGAGGGATTCGAGTCACGTCAACCTAAATTCAACGAGTCCATCAATACGTTTTACCCCGAGGAACTCGCCTTCCCCGTCTCGCACTTCGAGGCGGGGTTAAGACTGCCTCTCTGTCCGGAGGTAAAATAGGTCCTGAAATACTTTGGCACAGTTCCCACACAGCTAAACCCCAATGCCATCTCGGTACTGGTCGCCTTTGCCAGTTACATGCGGCGAGAGCGAATCGAGTTTAGCCTGACCGTTTTCCATAAGTTGTTCATCTACCACGCTAACCATGATGGGGTGTTGTACTTCACGGGGCAAGGTCTCAAGGTCTGCAAGACGCCCAACAAAAACCACCACTAGCTCACGCGCTTTGTATTTGTCCGCGACAACTTGGGGGGGCGTCCTGCTCGCGCCCGTCTCGCCTGCTGAAGTGTTCTACGTAACTCCCCAAGTCCGCAGCACGGACAAGCTACTCTACGACTACCTCGCCGGAAAGAACTTTGAGGTCCAGTTCCTGAGATGCGGGCTTGACTCCCTCCTCCCCGTACTCCCTGGCGAAGGTATGCTCGCCCCCCCCCCTTTGATCTCACCATTACTATTTTCATCTCGCTGTTTCCTGCCTTTAACCCTTCGTCTCGCCTTTATTAGGAGAGAGGAACGTGCCCGCTCATCCTCCCTACCAAAGCAACATCAAACCGTCTAAAGATATCACTCTCGCCAACATGGCGGCCGAGGCAGCTAAGCAATCCTTGACCCCCTCCCTCAAGAGAAGGTCTGCTGAAGGCTCTGCCCCATCTCACCTCAGCCCCTCAAAAAAGATGAAGATGAAGATGAAGAAAGTGGTGTCCCTCCCGACTGAGAAGACGAGGAAGGCCCCCAGGGAGACGGTGGTGGTGCCGGGGTCTCTGAGCCCTATCTCCCCGGTCACCTCGAACATCTCCCAAACGGGCTGTTCCGCAAACTGGCAAGGCGGCACTTGTCTCCCAGCAAGCCACCACCTCGCGTCAACTATCCAAGTCTCCATCTCGCGAGGTGGGCTCTTCCAATCGCCCAACCCCCTCTGCCCATCAGAATTTCAATATGGGCCCTGTGGTTCTAGATGCAGTTAATGACCCAACTCTGATATGGGACAAGGGGGAGAATCGAGTATCCATCTCCACCCTCCTTCCCTCCTAGAAAGAGCAGGACCAGCCCACGGGTCATGCCTTCTCTTTGGCCTTTACCCCCCCCCCCCCCCCCGAGCCAGACCCTGTCGACAAGGACTCCTTGCGAGACTTAGTTCTAAAGGCTGCCCACTCCTAACTACGCACCCTGGAGCTTTCGCATCGGCTCTCGCGCCGCCTGATCTTCAACAACCAAAACTGGAAAGAATCCGAAGTGAATCTGTTAGTGGAACGCGAGAAGTCTGGAGACCTCGCAAAGAGGCTGGCTATGGCCGAAAACCTTCTTGCCAAGGCTCGGGGCGGCGTCGTGAGTTTCCTCCCCCACTTAGTTTATTTCCCGCATACTTGATACCGACTTAACAAATTGTTTCTGCAGGATGCCGAGATGGCGGATAGATTGCACTCGCGCATAGCGGAGCTGGAGGTAAAAGACCTGAAGGCCCAGATCACCCAGCTTCGGGACACTGCTCCCTCACTCTCTCGCTCGGCGATTCCCCTACCTCCAAATCCGTGTTTCTACTTTACCCGTTGGATTATCAATGGGATTTAATCCAACGGGATTAAAATAAATGCACTGTTTCAATTTTTTATAGCGAGGCGACCGGCGGTTGCGGCCTCCCTGGCCGTCGGCCGCCCTGGGCTCACCGGCGTGGATGTCAGCGGGCCTAGGGCGGTTGGCGAGCCCACAGCCGCCGGCTGCAACATTGTAAATTTTTTTTTGCAGCATTACAGCGGGGAGGCCGACCACTGCGGGCTCGCCGGCCACCAGTTGCCCTGGGCTCATCGGCGCTAACGCTGACGAGCCCAAGGCGGGCGGCGAGCCCGCAGCCCCCCCCCCCCCCCCCCCCCCCCCCCCGTAAATTTTTTTTTAAACAACAGCGGCTACGCCATCGCTACTGTTTGAATTTTTTTACAAAGGGGTGCTAGCGACCCAAACCCAAAACCCTATATAGGGGAGTGATCACATGTGTAGAAAAATCCCGTGCGAAGGTGCGAACAGTTAATCCCGACGGTCCATTCCAAATCCAGCAGTGCGGGCTCTTCCAGGTGGCGATATCCACCAGCGGCGGTCGTGGGCAACACCAGCACCAACAGGGCCGACGGAGGTCGCCCTCTCGAAGGAGACCACAACCGTGGTCGCCGCCGACCCTTCTGTGCGGCGGCCAGCATCCAACCTCCTGGTGTGAACGACTTCTCACAAGTAGCGGCGGCGGGCTCGCCGGAACCCGACTGCACTGCGTTCTTCCGTGCGCCCTCCCGCGCCCGTCCCTTTGGCCATATGGTTTGGGCAGCTTCCTCACCACCCGGCAGTTTTGCCGCCCAGCCTTGCCCGGGGGGGCGTCTCCCTGGCCGCCGGCCTCGCCGACCGCCCTCTCCCTCACAGGAGGAGCAGTTACTTTTCTGACGAACTCAAAATCGCCCGGGGGCGGTCTTGTCATTTTAATAAATTTTGCGATCCGTGTGCCCCTTTTCAGGCATTTCTATGCGCCCGACCGGTAGTTATCGAGTAAATTTACCGGTTCACCCCTCCTAAAATCTATAAATAAGGCTCATTCCTCTTCATTTTCATCTTTTCCTCTGCCGAAAAATCCTCCTATGGGTTTTTCCCTCTCCTCCTCCTACGATTTTCTCACTCCACCGCTCCCCTTCCTTGAGTGCTCCTGCGCACCTCTTCCGTGTGCGCTCTAGCGCGCACCATTTTCTTGCGCACTCCCACACACACCTCTTCCTCGCACGCTCACGCGCACGCCACTTCCTTGCGCGCCTCTTCCATGCTCCCTCTCGCGCACGCCTCTTTCGTGTGCACGCCTCTTGCTAGTGTGCTCATGTGCACGCCACTTCCTTGAGGGCTTCCGTACACACCTCTTTCTTGCGCGTTCTCGTTCCCACTTCTTCCTAGCGCGCTTTCGCGCAGATCATCCGTGCGTGCTCTTGCGTGCGCCTCTTCATAGTGCGCTCCTGAGCGTGCCTCTTCCTTGCGCGCTCCGCTTCCTCGCGCACATTCGCGTGCTCTCCTCTAGCAAGCGCCCTGTGCGCTCTCCACCAACAAGCACTCTACGCGCTTTCCTCCAGCAAGTGCCCCACACGCTCTGCGCAGGCAAGCGCTTCACGCAGTTTACTCCAGTAAGCCTCCCGCACGGTCTCATTCAGCAATCGCCTCGCGCGCTCTATTTCAGCAAGCTCTCCACGCGCTGTCCTCCAGCAAGTGCTCCATGCTCTCTCCTCCAGCAAGCGCTCCGCACGCTCTCCTCCAGCAAACTCTCGGCGTACTCTATGCCAGCAAGTGCTCCGCGCGCTTTCCTCCACCAAACGCGTTGTTGTGCGCTCCGCTATCAAGACCGTCCGCACGCGCCTCCGTGCGGTCCACCGTCAATACCATCCAAGCGCACCTCTACGCTCCCGCCATAAAGTCCATCCAAGAGCGCCTCCACATGGTCCTTCGTCAAGACCTTCCAAGCACGCCTTCGTGTGCTCTGCCATCAAGACCGTCCAAGTATGCCTATGTGCGCTCTACCGTCAAGTCTGCTCTAAGTACACCTTCGTGTGTTCCGCCTTGAAGCTAACATCAAAGACTCCAAAGTCCCCACAGCGTAAATCTCCCAATTGTAGCGGAAGCAGAAATAGCCCAGTAAGTCGTGGCATGTCACTCTCCGAGTCCTTCCCATTCTCTCTCCATGATTGTAACGAGATGTGTCATGTCGCCCTTGAGTTCTTTAAGAAAGATCTATACATCAACAAGCAAAAGTGGGGGTTTGGCCTACACAGACACGACCACGTGATTTTTCACCCAGTTGAAGAGTTTTCCATGTTAAAAAAATTCATTTTCCAGCTTTTTACTTGCTGCGACTATTGGCGCACTTGACCGCTCCTGGGCTAAGGCGGTCTAATTTAGTCCGGTCTACTAGAGCCTTGAGCAATCTCAAACAATTTGGCGTCGTCTGTGGGAACACGGTTCCCACCATTACTAGAAGATCTAGAAGAGCTAGAAGATAGTATCCCCAGTACAGCGGTACTCGTGATTGGAAAGCATGGCAGGAAAAGCCGCCCATCCTGCCGAAAGAACGGCCCCTGGGGGCACGTTGATCCAGTTTTATTTCGCTTGCTCGATAACATGCTAGAAGCAGAGCTCCCCAACACGGATATCCAAAAACACGGAGCCCATCCTGACGGTGGACCTGAAGCTCGGTATGAATGCAACCGCCCTGAAGCAGCGGTCCTTGAGCCTGTAGATGGAAGTCTAATACGTGAAGAAGTTCACGAAATAATTTCTGAAGAGCATGAGCGAGCCAAGCAGTGTGAAACTTTGGACTCTCTCCCCCTCCATCGTCGCTCGCCATTCACACATGATATCTCGTCACATCCATTCCCACCAGGCTTCATGCTCCCAAAGATCGAGATGTACGACGGAACGAGCTATTTATTAGAGCACGTCAAACACTTCGCAATCATGATGCAACTCTGCGATGCTCCGATCCTGATCCTCTGCTGTGTAAAGCATTCCCGACAATCCTGAAAGGCCAAGCTCGTACCTGGTTCCTATCCTTGAAGGAGAGAGAAATCTAGGATTTCGTAGAGCAAACACAACAGTTCACAGACCAGTTTATTGCTAACCGTTGCATAGTCAAAGATCCATCCCACTTGTTTGGGATCCGTCAAAGCGAAGGGGAAACCCTTAAAGAATTCTTCTGTCGTTTTACTACTGAGGCGCAAAAAATCACTGGGATAAACCCGGAGCTCCTACGAGGGTTTCTTCTCGGAGGGCTCCGCCCTAGTGTTTTCCACTCTGCGCTAGTTCGAGAGACTGTGCTCAGCTATCCCAATCTCGTTCGTCGGATCGATGCCCAAATCACAGCTGAGGATGCAGTTTAAGCACACTGCCAACAATTTAAAAGCAAATCAAAAAGACAGTGAGAGTGGGAGATAACACCACTACTAAAGAACGACTCGCATCGTGTCAATTCCCGACGAGCCGGGGGGGCGGTAAATCGCCAATAAGCCTTCACTCCCCTCAATGCTTTATGAACGGAGGTGTTGCTCGCCATGCGTGACCACCCCTCTCTCCATAGGCCAAGGTCTCTCGCTCCAAACTTCAGGAACCAATCTAAATATTATAACTACCACCGTGGTCACGAGCACGAGACAAAAGATTGTCCATGACTAAAAATAGAGATTGAAAGACTCATTCGCTAGGGGTTTCTTGAAGATCTTTTGCAGCATAGGGGCCCATAAACTGGCTAGGCCTGAATGAACCAGCATGGAGGCAATCCCCAACATGACTATTCCGGAGAAAGATTTTTTCCCCGCCAGCAGAAAGCCTAAGAAGCCCAATAAGTTTAGTTGCATCTTATGGTTTCAATGCATATGTACACAAACAACAAGTAACGCTTTCAATATAATTGAATGTTGCACTACTTTTTTTTACAGAGCGTTCAGATCTCCGCAAAGGAGACCCCGACCTTTACTTTACAGAGTGTTTGGATCTCCGCAAAGGAGACTCCAGTCTTTACTTTACAGAGTGTTTGGATCTCCACAAAGAAGACTCCAACCTTTACTTTACAGAGTGTTTGGATCTCCGCAAAGGAGACTCCGACCTTTACTTTATAGTGTTCTGAACTCCGCAAAGGAGACTCCAGCTTTTACTTTACAGAGTGTTCGGATCTCCGCAAAGGAGACTCCGACCATTACTTTACAGAGTGTTTGGATCTACGCAAAGGAGACTTCGGTCTTTACTTTACAGGGTGTTTGGATCTCCGCAAAGGAGACTTTAGTCTTTACTTTATAGAGTGTTCGGATCTTCGTAAATGAGATTACAGCCTTTACTTTATAGAGTGTTCGGATCTCCGCAAAGGAGACTCCGACCTCTTCTTACAGAGTGTTCGGATCTCCGCAAAGGATACTGATCTTTACTTTACAGAGTGTTCGGATATTCACAAAGGAGACTCTGATCTTTACTTTACAGAGTGTTCAGATCTCCGCAAAGGAAACTCCGACCTCTTTTTTACAGAGTGTTTGGATCTCCATAATGAAGACTACGACCTTTACTTTACAATGTGTTTGGATCCCCCAAAAGAAGACTTCGACCTCTTCGGTTTGAAGGTGTTCCCTTCACTGTCTCTCCTGGACCACGTCCTTGCGGCCTCCCACTGCAGACGATTGAAGGTCTGCCCTTCTCTCCATAGTAGGCTAGGGCACTGCCAGGGCCTCCCCCCTCTCGGTTGCCTAGGTTCGAAGGTTCGCCCTTCACCACCACACATTCAACGACATCCCCCAGACTGGCATACCCGACATCTAACTATCCGGCTAAAAGTGTCTGTCCTTTGCCCTGGTAGTAGGACACGAGATTGTATGGGTCTCATCCTCCAACAGTCAACCACAAAGTTGCCGACACAAAAATAGCAGTGACAACAGTACAAATCTCATCAGAAAAATTCAAAACAAGGACAATCAGTCAAAAGGGTGACAAAACACACGTAGCTGCAACAACAAAATATGTGAACAAGGTCCAATCACAAAAACACATCAAATATAATGAAAGCACAATAAAAGAAAGACACAAGAAATTTGAAGTCTACTCATATCAAGCTCGACGCACACGTCCTCAGAAAGGTCATCAATGCCAAGATCAACAACGTCACACTCACGATTGCAGAATATCATCCGACCATCACCCAGGTAGTAGTTTGGGTATCGTTCGGATCTCACCATCAACCGACGACGTCAAAGAAGCAGAACAAATTTGCTTATGCAGGGCGATGGTTCCAACACCGTCAAAGCTTGATCATCACCACGAGCAAGTACACAAATCTAGAATAGTGAACGAATAATCAAGCAATGCTCGAAGATCTACCAGATCTCAACAAATAAAGACAGAGCCACTACATAAGGAAAATACACAAAGAAATAATAAAGGTGGAACCACGCCTCATCTACCTCAACACCAGAGCCCCTCACTCATCCTTGGAAAGATCTCCAACATCAGATTCGGCTACGCCGCAACAGCGCATCTGCACCACCATGCTTACACAAGGGGGTGGTAAGTAGAGTTCACCTTGTCCATCCCCCTAGTCCGACGTGCATATATAGATCATTGGGGGGACCCAACGAAAGATTCTCACAAGAGTTAGTGGCCACTCTCCAAATACCAGAGGTTGTACTTTTCTTTACGAGCTTGGGACAACCTCACAAAGAGCGGGGATTGTGCACAACCCCATATTAGGCGAGTGGGGCCCTTATAAGTGAGTCAAGGCAAGGAGGGGCCATTCAAGTTAATGCAAGCCGAGCGCGCAAGTGGCTGGGTCTCGCCCAGCTTGCGAGTGGCTAGGTCTCGCCTAGCTCGCGTTCGGTATATACCGAGAGCAAGCAAGGGAGAGTGGGGTGTTTTGACTCGCACTCGCCTGGAGTCAAGGCAGGTGGCGAGTGCAAGCCTCATCAAACACACGTCGCCCAAGCGAGTGGTAAACTCTCTCTCGACAGTTTTATCCTAGATGAATACCAATTTAGCCTGCTATAGTCTGTCCAAATAGTGGAGTTACGCTATTGACAGACCATTTTGGTCCGCGTATAATAAAACCAGAAGGCGGGATTTCACTATCCACGGACCAGACTTGGAAAACTTAAAATAGATTTGTAGGGGCACCATTGGAGGAGATCCAATCCCTTTTTGGCTTCTTCTTGCTCTGGTTTTCTGGTTGGCTTTCAAGTGCCCTCCAAGATGCCCCAGCTCAGCATTGGCTAGGGAGGGGAAGCGCTTTAAGATCTTCCAGGTGTATGGTGAGACCTCCGTGTTGTAGCCCAGGATTTGTTCCTAGTCCTAAGTCTTTGGTCTTGTGCACTTTTTCAGGAGAAGTAGGTGCGAGGTTACCCCTTTCGGGTCTGAACTCCACAAGAAGCTGAGTTTCGATTTCTACAGTAGGGATAAGAGGGCTATAAAGATTCCCTCTCACTCTTCCCCTTTCTTTCTCTCTCTTCATTGGATGTTTAAGATGAAAAGCTTGAGACGTATTAGATGGCTAAGATTAATTCTACAACTCCAAAGTACTTCTTTAATGTATATATATAGATAAATAATTATGGGAGTTGATATCCGCACTGCAGTTTACGCTATTCGTGCTCAAAATTAGTACATTCTACATGCTTTATTTATCCAATTAGCACACACGTGAATCCCTCCTTACGCTTATACGCACGCAGACCCCCTCCTAACACATGTGAATCCCCCTCTTGCTTGTCTAGGGTTTCATGATTTCTCCATCCGGCGGCCGCAAATCTCCCTCTCGCAGAGTTTCTTCCTCCGGCGGAAGCCCTTCTTCCACGGCAGCGGTACTTCTCCATCCGACAACCGTTAATCTCCCTCTCGGAGAGGTTCTTCTTCCTCCGACGGCGGCCCTTCTTCTACGACAGAGCTTCTTCTCCATCCGGCGGCCCTTCTTCCACCTTAGCCGAGGTTCTTCTCCATCCGGCGGGAATGGTTCCAACTCTTCTGTGATCAAGTCCGACAATCATTTCTTGGAGTCGAAAATGTTGGCATCTTTGGAGATTTTTTTGTTCCGCTGTCCCTGCAATGAAGATTAATCATCCAATGATCAAAGGAGTAACCAAATCATAATAAAAACCTTAGATTATCCGCGCAAGCTGTAAGTGACACATAAGGGATTTTAAAATAACCATGCTTCGTAATTAAAAACCTAAGCACCATACCTATCTAAACTAAATTAAGCATGCAAAGCTCCAAAAAAGAAAAAAAAAAGCATGCCTAAATTGAACTTAAGACGTTCAAGTTCCTGAATATAAGTTCCAAACAAGCCCATCACCTTTTAAATTGAGAAAAAGAATGGTATATCAAATGGTAGGTTTTTTTTCTAGTTAAAAACTGATGTGCAAATAACGTTTTGCTTGTGGATAGTCATTGTCTCAAAACAATACTTGCGAATAACAGGTAGTGCGGATAGCTAAAATTATGGTGCGGATATCATCGCCCTTATTTTAAGACATAATAAACACTCTATATACACAATTAGTACTTATTTTAATTAGATGTACAAATATATTTTGCTTTAATCAAGCTAGGTATAATTATGTATTTTTTTTATACCATGTATCAGTATTGCATGCTAGCATGTTAAGTTGAAACATTGATTAAAATAACATTACATGCAGATTATATGCCAAATGCAAAACAAATGCATATAGGTATACACCTCCATGATAAAAATACATATATATTTTTGCAGGCCAAAAATATAATTTCACATCACTCTTGTAATTTACTTTTACAAGAAAACTTCTTAAAATACAATATATATATAATTATAGACACACTTACCAAATGACAGCTGTCAATAAATTATCACAGCCGGTAACTTTTCAAATATGTCCGAACAACAGAAGGGGAAATGAGTAAATTTGCATAAACACCTTCTAAATCATTTTGGCAACAAGGAATTTATGGGACCCCTTGCGGCAGGCATGTTTGTAGTGAGTTCAGCTTCTTACTAATAATAAAATAAAATAATAATGGGCGTCCTTCTGTGGGCACCCTAATAGCCCTCTTTTTGAAACATTCACAAGGAAAAAAGAGGGGCGCCCTACACTGTCTCTCCTCTATCTTTAGGTCAGAACAACAAAGTCCATTACATTCAAATTTTTGAAACCAACGTTATCTTATCTGAAATTCTTTCAAAACAAATATTGGTAGTTTGGTACCTTCCCATGCACCGTTTATCACCATTTGTAACTCCATTCTCCTTAGTTGTATCATTAATTATTTAATATATCTTAGTAGATACACACCCAAATACACGCAATTCTGCGTAGGGTGTGTGTGTATGTGTCTGTGTACATGTGTGTGTGTGCCTATATATAGATCAAGAACTCCTACATATGCCGGTTGTTTGGACGTCGAACAACGTGTTGAAGCAGGATAGGCAATTGAGTCCACTCTTATGCATGTCACCCAAGTACACAAAATAGTGAGTGTCCAAACAACATGTACACCAAGGCTCAAGGGGCATGTTATAGTCTCTTGCACTTATAAAAGATTTTAGGGTCCCTCCACAAACATTAGCCAATTAATTTTGAATTGAGCGTGTTTTGGTTCTAAATTCTAATTCAAAATCTTGAGTTGCATAAATCATAAAATGATCATAATACCCTCCACAAAACTCTCAATTTTACCTAAAGTATGATACACGGTTATACCGATGAGTTAATCTTTCGGGCACGCTTATTAGGCTAATCTGAGCATAGCAGGGTGAACCCGTCAACCTGAATTAGCTAGCACACATAATTAAGACCATACACAAAGGGGCGTATCTTGGAATTTTAACAAGATGGGGCCAGACATCGTCATCTTCCAACAACAAAAAAAGCCTCCACTTTATCAAAGTCGTTTCTCACTCATCCGACCACCGTTTCGACGTAAAAGCAGTCTAAATTCATTGCCTCGACTAGAAGAATCCCAATCCACCATCCATTTTACAAAATTCTTGTGCGGAGAGAGGAGCAGTCCACCCACTCTTAGATCCGCCCCTGCATCATATTTATATAAACGTAACAGACACTTATTGAATTTGGTTTGGATCTGGTAGAAATCCAATAACCCGTCGAGAATTTAGGGTCACGCCTATAAATACCCCTGTTGAGAGCAACATGAAGATCGTTCCAAACATGACGGCCACACGGGATACTTCAAGCGCACTAATAGCATACACATAAGAGAAGTAATTAGTGTAAGTAAATATATAATTGAACATGATGACAAGGAGTCATCATCATTAAAACCAGGCATGCATGACACCAGCTGCCACCCTCCCTCCCTCCATAAATCCATGATTATGTTCTAATCTTAAACCCACCATCATCATGACCGACTCTTGCCCTTAGCAGCCCACTAACCTCCTTTTAACCTATTTCTGTTTTGGCCCCTGAAATTCTTCAAATTTACATAATCCGGCCATCCATTTGTATCATTTTGCATGCCTCATCATTCATCTCATCAACTTTTGAAAACGCAGGCGCCCAGACCGCTAACAGATGGCCGTGAAGTTAAGGTTTTGTTTGGGACATCGATGCTGTTTTAAAAGGGAACAGTTTAAAAGGGAGATTTTAAACTGTATTTTTAAAACTGAGATTTTAAAACTTAGATTATGTTTGAGCAACCTTCGATTTGTAGGAGTAAAAATTATATAACTTTAAATAAAATTATATAACTTTATAATTTTGATTATAATTACAAGTGTATCCGTATAAGTGTGTAATTATGATTAATTATTTCACTAATTAAAAAAATTAATAAAATTTAACATTATTTGACTTGCAAGCTTGCAGCAATTCAAGGAGTTGATGTGGGTCCCGAAGCATAACATTATTTAACATTATTCTATCTTCCCGAAGCATCAATTCTTCTTCCCCCATTACTGCTTCGTCCCCGCAGCCTTGCAGAAGCTCACCGTGGAAGCCCTGCGAGAGGACGAACAGTGGGAGGAGAAACGCCATGGGAGCCCTGCTGAGGGAGGAACGTTGTGGAAGCCCTGCTAGGGGCCGGGGAAGCCTGAGGGAAATTAATTTAAAAAAAATCAAAACGGTCGGTTGAAACGGCCGCTGGTGCTCGGATGGCCAGCGCCAAAACGGCCAGAAATCACCCTCACGCCGGCCATTCTAAAACGGAGCTCACGGCGGTTTCCCAAACGCCTCCACTCCGATTCGTCCACGCCGAAACGGCACCCCGCCGGGTTGTCAAACAGACCCTAAGTTTCCCTCATTTTAAAAAAAAGCCCTCTTGCAGGCTCCCACAATTTTCAGGCTATAAGGCTTCTTCACAAAATATGATAAATTATGACAATTGTTATCCGCACTGTAGATTTGACTATCCGTAAATTTTTGATACCCGCAAAATAGTTTTTGTTAAAATCATATCCGCAAATCAAATTTTTGATATCCTCAAATTGATAAACTTTGAATCTTTGTGTGCACCAATACTTCACAACAACTTCATCAAATAAGAAAGAAAGAGCATAGTCATTGGATACAACATTCTCATCTATACAAACATCTATAGCATATGTTGTACTAGTTAAGGTAAAACGTTATCATAGAAAGATCATTTGTCAGCCAACAAAAAAGTATGCATCAGAAACCCGAAGTGTCTATCTCAACACACATATGTTGTACTAGTTGGTGTGGCGGCGACGATGGCGGTTGGGGAGGCAGCGGAGACGGCGGTTGGCGCGGCGGCGGCGAAGACAGTTTTGGTGCAGCGTCGGCGATGACGGTTTGCGGCAACGGCGATGGTGGTTGGCGCGGCGGCGACAGTGGCGGTTGGTGCGGCGGCGGCGACGGCGGTTGGCAAGGCGGCGGCAATGGCGGTTAGCGCGGCGCCGGCGATGGCGGTTTCGGTGTGGCGAAGGCGATGGCGGTTGGGGAGGCGGCGGCGATGGCGGTTGGTGCGCGGTGGTGATAGTTGTTTCGGTGCGGCGATGGTGATGGGGGTTGGTTCACATCCATGTTTTCCACACTATAATCAAACTCTTTTTTGATCACAAGAAAAATTGAACAAGGCCCTCAAAAATGATGTAAGATACGATGAGAAAAAAATATAGTGCGGATAGCCAAAATTGTTTTGCGATTATCTAACTTCGAAGAGAAAAAAAACACCTAAAATTGAGTGCGAATAGCCAAAACTGCTTTGTGGATAACAATCGCCTAAATTATATATGCTGCTAACCCCAATCATCGTTTTTTTTAACTTTTGCTCGGTTTGGCATGACATTTTTGCTCCGGCGAGTTAAAACAAAAAAGCAACTGTCATATATAGAACATTTATTTGGCAAGCCGAGGGTTAAGCCCACCCCAAAGAAAATAAAATTAGTTTTGAACATAAAAATGGATGAAGTTCTTTAGGTAAGATCAGACGCTCACGAATGATAGTTCATAATCACAACGTTCATCGCCGCCACTGCGGTGCCAAACTGAGCCCTTATGGGACAATATATGAAGCCCTTATAACCGCAGAGACTGCACTTATCCTTGATCAAAGTCAGAGCCAAGTCACTAGCTTCTCAACACTGTCGGCACAATCTGCACAGCAAAAACCCGGTCAACTACTCAAACCGCGCGAACACAAAAACCTGTCCGCAGCAATCACCCGAGCTCACTTACTGTTCATTCGGTTGTACTGTTAATGTGACAAGGGGTCCTATTTATAGATGTGAAGATGAGTGTGATCACCTCCCTAGCCGATAGGATCACCACCCTATCTCGCGGAGAGTACTGAGTGTATCCGCATAGTCGCAGACACAAAGCCAGTCCGCCTTGTCGTCGCAACTAGGCCGGACAGCTAGTCCGCCAAGGTCGCACTACCAAGGCCGGATAGAAATCCTATCCGCCTTGTCGCAGCAAGGCCAAGTCAGGACTTGTCGCCACACCAACGGACCCTGCAGATACTCCACCAGTCTGCACACATGCGGACACAACTCCAGTCTGCACACTCCGAGCCTGCAACCAGAGCACACGAGGCTGACAACTGTCAAACTCGGCGGACAAAGAAAACAGTCCATGCTAACTGCGCGATCTCCCAGACTAAGCACACCTGGACTTGGTACAGATCAAGACCAAATCCACACCACCAGCCATTCCTGATGCGAACACAGCACCAACAGATACAAGGGCCGGTCCGCACAAATCGGCGGACTCCAGCACCAGTCCGCAACCCGGACTCAGCGAACTCCGCAGATAAACATCCTATCCTCCCGGTACCTCCAGGGAACAAGCTGCATGCAACTCTCTTACTGACCTGGCTAGTCACCACCCTTGTCCGCACAGTCTGTGCCGACAGTCCTCCTAGACCGTCATTTTCACTTCAAAAAATTCAACAAAACATTTTTGAGTGCTATGATTGTCATGACATTTGTTCCATTTGCACCATTTCTGTCTAGGGGAAGCAAACCCGGATCAGGATTGACGATTTCCAGAGTTGGATGACAACCCCGGAGGGCGAGTGGTCGCGGCCACAGGAACGCCTACAGGATCAGTCACGGGAGTTGTCAAAACCATTGGTTCCAACGGGGAGCCAGCCTCAAGACCAATGCAATGATTTTCATCTGCAGTGTGCTTATTGACGACGACATCCAAAGGAGTCGGGGAACGTTGGAGAAGTATGCTGGAAAAAGTCTTGAATTCAGGCTTGAGATGCAAGAGAAATTGCAGCAGTCGACATCGATCATGAAGAGCAAGATACTATTGAATATTGATAGAAAGGTCTGGTGTCTCCAGGATGAGTTGTTGGCTCCATGATGCTAAGATGGTTCCAAAGATCAAGCATTGTAGCATGATATTGACGGATGAAAAGATTTTCTTGTCGGGTGAACTGGATGGTTTGGAGGAGTTGAAACTCATGTGTATTGTCAGAAGGGGTAAAGTCGGTGTGCAGGTGATTCCACATGGTGGCTGCAGTGTTAGGTGGCTCAAGTTGCAGCAAGATTTAAGGGGAAACTGACTGAAGGATTATATCGATTGTCTGATGCTCATCATAGGTTCAAGTATCAAATAGTGTGAGGTAAGCCTTGTTAGTTACTTTTTCAGCCGTCATTGTAGGCATGGGGTTGCTTCCGTTCCCCGATAGCAGTCGACTTCAAAGATGACTTTTGACAGCTAAAGACCAAATTCTATAATTTGTAGCATTAAGGGTGATGTGAAGACGCGACTCGGATGTTAGAGTAGACTTAACCATCAGGGTAGATGAGTAGATCTTCACAGGGAAGCAGGAAGACAAGCTCACAACGGTTAAATGTCACAAGTGGTTATGAGGGTAGATCACCCAAGTTGTAGAGACAAACTCTAGTGATCTTGGCAAGAAGATCGCAGCGGTTACAACAAGGAGCAAGAAATTCGCAGCGGTAGATGAGCATATCTTCACATGGAAGCAGGCGGACTGGCGATAAGCTCCCAATAGTTAGGTGAGTAAATCGCACAAGTCATGACGACAAGCTCCAGCGGTCTTGGCGAGAAGGTCGCAGCGGTCATAATAGTCATGGCGACAAGCTTCCAACGGTCTTGGCGATAAGCTCCCAACGGTCTTGGCGAGCACAAAGCCAAGGCGAACTCAGGGTCTCTGCTTTCAGCTGTCTTGGCAACAAGCTCCCAACGGTCTTGGCGAGCACGAGGTCAAGGAGAATTTGGGTATCTGCTTTTGGCAGAACCAAGGAGCAAATCAAGAGCTCGGATCGGCAATCACCAAAGGCAAAGATTTTGGGTGAGAATCACACAAGTTGTGTGAGAAGCAGCGGGCCCAAAATGTTGCAGTGGGCCCAAAATGTTGCAGTGGGCACGACAAGTCGAGAACTGGTGAAATGAATAACTTGAGAATCACACAAGTATTTTGAATTATTTACCTTGCAAAGATACTTTATTGATATGCATATCGTTACGCATTCCTCATCTCTTCTGGCATAGCGATCGATCTACTAGAAAATGATTTTTAGCCACGGGTGTTTTGTCACGGGGAAAAATCGTGGTTAATAATGAAGTATTAGCCATGACCTATAATTCTAGGCTAATAAACAAGTATTAGCCATGGTTTAATTAATTCATGACTAATAAACAAGTATTAGCCATGAATATCTATTTTGTGGCAAAAAAGAAAGTATTAGCCACGATTTGGATAATTCGTGGCAAAAAGAAAGTATTAGCCACAATTTAACTATTTTGTGACTAAAAAGTTTTCAGTAGCCACGATAGCTAATTCGTGGCCAATAATTTGACCTCACATTTTAAATAATATAAACAATTATTAACCGTAACTCATAAATGAATATATATACACCAAAATTATTACAAAACTCATTAAATTTTCTCTCTCGGTTTTCTTTACTTGAAAACAACAGGTTCTTCTACTACAAGATATAGACTCAATAACAATATTTTTATTGTGACGTTTTTGAAAGCATCGTCGTTAGTTTTTTATTTAGTGACATTGTTTTTTTTAAACGTCATCCATACAAAAAATTTGCTTTCACCACGCTTTCAATAAAAATTGTTAACATACTTGTTTAGTTTTGTGACAATTATTTTTAAAATGTCATCAAAACATAATATTTTCTGTCAAAGTTCTGATAGTGATGTTTTTGATGGTAATGAAGATATATACTATTTGCACAACAAAAAGAACTATTAGCACACCACAAATTAATACTTCGTTTTAAATTTATAAATCCCTACCCCTTTCTAACCTCAGCCACCCACCATCTTTCCCGATTCCCCCTCGCCTGAAATCGCGAAAGTAGCGCAGAAGGAAAACCCCCCCTTGTCGGAGCTGATCAATCTTGTCAGAGAGCCTCTCTGCACCCTCGATGACCTTCTTCCACGTCGGACTACCAGATTTTCATTTCCCGGTTTGATGAAGAGGAGAGTATAGGTGTTCAATCAAAATCTTTTCTTCACCGCTCATCGGCGTCGGCTTCCTCATCGCTAGTTGGAAGGTTAAATCCTTAATCCTTCTTTCTCCTTCTTCTTGGTTTCGTTACTCTCCCGGATTCTGAGTAACCTAGGCCAGCAAGCAGGGAGCTAGGTATCTAGTTTCTAGGCTTCGATGTATTATTTCTTAATGAACTCCAGATAAATTCTCAAACTTGTGTATTTCAATATCAATAAAAAATTTAAGGATATTCTTCTTGAATATTTATATTTTCACTTAATTCCCTTATGAAAACAATTCCTCCATATTAGATCATCATTTTTGCTGATGTTTCTGTTATAACTTTCTAAAAACTATGATTTTATTATAGATGAAAGAGCTGAAAGAGAATATGGAGATTTTGGAATGCCTTGGCTAGGGGATGAAGGTGAACATTGATGGCAACAAGCATGGATGGCTATCAAGAAGGTGAGATTCACATAAAACTCTTTTCCCCCAGTAGTGAGTTTTAGTAAAAACATTAATTGGCTGTTTAAATAATTGTGACTATATTAGATGGAAATTTTGTTTATTAGTTAATTCGAGAACTATAGTCCTACAGATTCAAAATGTTATGGTTGACATGCACATATTAATAATTTCTTCCTGTTTTTATTGATTTCAATGAAAATTATTCAAAATAATTTTACATATTTAAGTTTAGTAAATTGATTGATGCTATGAAGGAATGAAGAATGAGGTTTCATAAAGCTAGATACAGCTATTATTGTTGTAGGTGAAAAACTTTTATCATATGTTTCTTAGGTTTGGGCCTCAAAATGGAACGAGAGAGCATATTTCAGTACTAGAAAAGTAAAACTTGATCATGACTCTCTTAGCATGGCCGTCCTTGTCCGAGAAATCATAAGCGCCGACTATGCATTTTTTTTATCCAGACTATTAACCAATCATCTGGAGATCCATCAGATATTGATGCTGAGGTATTTTTATCAATGTATAGATCAAATTAACCCTTTAGCTACATTTATGTTTCTTTTGTTGTGATTGTTGTTTTATTGCGGGTGATTATAGTTTAAGAAATAATACTCTATTTAGGCTAGTAGTCTACCCAATGAGTCTATCCTTCAATCTTGCTTAATCATTGTGGTATCAACCTTAGACTTATGGGTGCCACAATTTGCACTAACATATTTATACATGTCTGAGTTATCGGCTATGTTATCACTTATAATAAAGTGGTAACCAAGAGGGAACCAAAGTTGGATGAGAATATTGGTGGACAAACCCCATATTCGACGCAAAAATTTATGCCCACGAGTGAGAGCCAAACGCACGGTATTTTCACACAAAAATATATATATATATCATGTATTCGATGTGAGAGTGAATTATGCTCGTGTACCCGTCAATGATTTCACTTAAATATGTCCAAAGTAGTAATCATACTCATTTTCTTTTCAATTCTGAAAAAATAATGATTAATTCAGATTTTTTTTGTTAAGTGAGAGGGTGAGAGGGTGAGAGGGAGCGAGTAGCAGTAAGAATAAGATTTAATTTTAATTAAAGAAATTGAAAAAAAGTTCAAGAATGTCAGCCGCTGGCTCTACTTCCTTCTCCTAGAGATCTGTGAGTTATATGTAAAAAGATTTGCTTCAATTATTATTTGCTTATGCACAATATTAATTTATGAACAGTTTGCAAAATGATTCACATGTGTTTTCTATTCTTTCATAAAATAAGAATTTTGTTTAGATTGGTGGTCTTGAGTTTGTTAGAATTTTAGTGTTTCTTGTTTTTTGACTAAAGATCTAGCTCAATGGTGACAAAGGATCCATATAGCTGCCCCCACTATGGTGAAAATCTTGTCCTTTCATAGCAGTTCTGAAGTCTATAAATTGAGATAGATTATTCCAATTACAAGGTTCAAAGTTTAAGAGAACTTCAGCCTTCGGTAACCTTGGGCCAACGCCCAAGTCTAGGTATATATGATGCCTAGTAACCTCCTCTTCCCCTTCCCATGGATGCCCCTCCCCTTCCCTCCGCATCCTCCCCATTTTGGTCGGCCACCACCTTTCCCACACCCTTTAGCTGTCGACCACCACCTTTAGTCGTCGGCCACCACCTTGGCCTACAACCCTCTCCCCTCCACCCTACCACCTTTCCTCCATAACTCCCTTAACCACCTTGTAGCTTCTCACTCCATTAATTGCAGGAACCTACAAACACTTCCCCACCTCCCATTTCCTAAAAAAAGGGCAGCTTGGTGGACAAAGGTATCCCTGCATAGCGAGGGTCTAGGGATGGTCACACCATAAGGGTGAAATGTAGGAAAATCTTACCATGCATTTTTACAAGAGGCTGCTTCCAGAACTCGAACCTGTGACCTTAAGGTCACACAACAACACCTCAATCGGTGCGCCAAGGTTCCCCTTCACCTCCCAATTTCCTAAACCAAGCAAATTTCTCTGCTCCAAAACCTTCTTCCTCACTGTAGGCATCCCTAATTTCCCTATATTCCAGTCCAGAAACACTGACCCTAAACCCAATTTCAGGCTCTAGAATTAGCCACCGTCTCTTCTAGAAATCATCCAGAGTCCATCTCCACCTCCTCATAACCACCATCGACCCCCCCCCCCCCCCCCACCTTTTTCTAGAACCTTTAGGTCCCAATACCATAACATCCAACCTCTGTTTTCTTGGTTTATATCCTTCAAGCCCTCTATTCCACGATCATTGTAAGCTCATTTATGGTTGAAATTTTTTTAGTGTTGAATCTTGTGTTTTTTCTCTATTTATATGGATAAAGTCTAGTAATCTTTATATAGATAATATCTTGTAATATTTGCAACAAAGCCCTTTGTGATTTTCCGGGTTGTATTTATCTATGTATTTGTTGTTTCACATTCTTGCATGTGCATACCTGTATTTATTTTATTGTTTGTAACTACACTTAGATGTGATTTATCTTGTAGTATTATTTATCATTATTGCAAGTTTAGTTGTAGGAAAGTTATAAGTTCATGTAGTCATTTCAATTAGTTTTTTGTTACTTTACTTGAAACTATTCTACATCAATATGTAATAGAGTCCTTGTGAATTTACTTTAATATGCATGCTATTTTTAATTTTCTCCATTATTGTCATTTTTTAAGGTTTTAAAGTTTATGTTCTATTTTGTTGAAGACATGCGTTAAATCTTGTAATTTTCCAGATTTTACCATTATCCCAGATAACAATAGATTTTTGGTAGATTATTTTTGAAGTTTTTATCATTGATATTTTAATTTAATTGTATTTCACTTGACATACTTTTTAGGTATGTTGATTCAAGCTACTACTATCATTCTTGCGATAGTGATTCCAGTTGTGTTTTCAGTTTTAAGATTGCTCCTGTCAAGCCATGCAATTCTTCATCCATTTTGAAATGTCATTCATTTTATTCTTTCTTTTAAATGGAGAGTTTGTGACTTGAGTCTCATCAAATTTTTTATTGTAAGCCATAAATTTATTTTGTCTCTCATATTAGTTTTTTTTTTCACTTCACTTTTATGTTTTATGGATGGTTATTTTTCTATATTTGATGGTTATTTTCTATAATTTTTTTGTTTTTGTTCTGAAATTTGGTAAATTATTCCTTTTTTGATGCAGACAAATCATCTCTTTGATGCTTCAAGTTTGAATGTTGTATTTGATTCTTGTGATCTCTATTTTTTGGGTATTTGTTATATGATGCTTTTAATTTTTTAAAAAATAAATCAAACAGGTGTTTGCCATGGATTTAAACTGTGGCAATTACTTTTTTTACAAAATCTTCCACGTATTTGTCAAGGTTTCAAACTGTGGCAAATACTATTTTTAATAAAATGACCGATTATTTGCTGCGTTAGAATACCATGGCAAATAGTATAACTTTAGCCACAAGTGGGAATCAGTGGCCAATAGCAGCTAAAATTAAGGCCTTTAACCACGATATCAACTGTGGATAAAATTCGTGATAAAACGCTTTTACCACATAATGAACGTGATAGATACTTTTTGCCACGTTCATATTTTGCCCACATCTATTTGCCATGGGAAGATCATGGCTAAAAGTCTTTCATCACGGATTTAGACTTTTAGCCAAGACAATTTGTCGTGTCTAAAAGTACAGTTTCTAGCGATGTGAAGAAGTAAAAGATTCATTTAGTTTTATAAACTAACGAGCTGCCGATTTTTATTTTTTAGATATGGTCGTCAGCATGCCTAACCCTAGTATGAGGTTGACTATTGAGAAGATCGGAAAGCAGAGAGAAGCAGCGAACAAACTCTGGGTTAGAGCTTTGATATAGATTGTATATTATATAAAAGCTAATATGTTTTATTAGTTTTTGTTTCCGTAAAGTACTCTAATACGACGTGATATACTTAAGCTAAAATGAATGTACAGTTTTTTTTTTCTCTTGGTACTTCTGAGAATTATAATAGATATTTTATGTTTTACTATTGTGAAAACCGAAAATCACTTAAAAAATAAATTTAAATTGTGACGGTTTACACCCACTCCTAGGGGTGACGAGATCTTGGTAGTACATGTGGAGACAAGAGTAGTTTTGATAAAAAATCGAGTGATGCACGAGCTTGGTCGACATCGAAGGAAGTAGTTATGAGTTTCTACTACTGATAGATTTGTCACATTCTGAGACATTGTACACAACATGCATGGAGTTTCGGTACTTCAGGTATAGTCCATGATGCAGTCATGGTGACATTGGACTTGACAAAATATGACAACTTTTTTTGCAACACTATGAGTATGGGCGACTCTGATAGCTGGATGTTAGATTCTATTGCATCATCACAACATGTTTTCTCAGATGCATCAATGTCCAGTTCCTTAGAGGACACGGTCGGTTTGGTTATTATGGGGGACGACTCAAGATACAAGATCATGAGGATAGGTGGACATGCAGACGCATGAACGAGCGATACATAGGCATGATGGGGTGCATATGGTACCCAAGTTGCTGAAGAAGTTTGGTTTTATTGGGCAGATTGGACTCGAATGACTGCAGTTGGGCGGTTAGGTGTGTGCTAACGATGATGTGAGGGAGCATCATACTTATGCGAGTTGTACAAAATGATAGCCTATATCGACTTATTGAGACCACTGTGTCAGGTGGTGATCTCATGATTTCAGTTGACAATATGATTGATAGTTGTGTTAGTGCAGTGGACTGCCTTCTACGGACTCCAGTTTGACGAGCCAATTTTCACGATCTGATTGCGTCATTCCCGGATTGTGTCGGTGCATGATGGAGTTGACTAGAGCAGGTCGATTGACACCTCCGTCAGTGAGGTGGTGCTTCACACAATTGCTTAGAGCAGTTTGGTGTTTCATGCAGATGCTTAGTGCAGTTTGTTGTTTTGCGCAGTTACTTGGTACAAGTTACACTATATGTAGGTGTCAAGCGCAAACTCTGTGTTAACCCGAATCAAGGTAGTGTTTGTTAATTTTATTCGGTCTGAGACAACCACTCATGTGATTCTCATGAGGAGAATTTTTAACCGACTGTGTTAGGTGGGAGGTTAGGTGGCTGTGTTTGGTGATCAAAATGTTATAAATAAATGTTGGATTTCCTGGAGTTGACTTGTTGACCGGGCCCCACATGCATGGGAGTTATGAGGTTTTGTTTTTAATTGCATTAAGGGGGAGTGAATGTAATTAATTTGGGGAGATGGATAGTTGGTAGATGAGGGGGTAAGAGTTAATAGTTTTTATTAGCTTTTATTACTTTGTCATTTGGCGTTTTCCTATTAGTTGTAATTGCCTATATAAAGGCTTGGTTTGTTCATTTGTAATTTTGATGAAATAGTGAAGAAAATTCCCCAAGTCTTATTTGAGTTTTAGAGAGAGGAGAGAGCGCCGCAGTGCCAAGGTGTCTAGTGAGAGAAAGTTGCCGGCAGTGATTTTGGCCGGGCGGTTTGAGTTCGTCGCCGTGCGAGTGGAAGGAGGCATCCGGGCGAGTAGAAGGAGTGTACTCGCGAGTTCGGGCGGCTTGGTGATCTCGCTGCGCGAGTTGGTGCTCTCGCTAGTTGTGTCTCGCGAGTTGATCTCGCTGCGTGAGCTGGAACCCGCCGTAGCTGCGGTCTCGCAGAAGTGGTGAACTCGCAGAAGTGGTGAACTCGCAGAAGTGGTGAACTCGCAGAGGTGGTGTACTCGCGCGAGTAGAATAGTTCGACCGCGCGAGAAGGAGATTGCCGGAAGGAGCGAGTGCGAGCTGCGAGTTAGAGTTTGCGAGTGGCGGTCTCGCGTTGGCCGTCTCGCAGGTGGGAGCTCGCGCAGTTAGGCGGCTAGAGTTGGCGAACTCGGCAGTTTGTGGATTTTTGTGCTAAGTACTTTTAGAGGTGTAGTCCGAGGCGGGGACTCATTCACGTTTCCAACAAGTGGTATCAGAGGGAGGTTCAGAGACTCCGGGAGGTGTTTGCGAAGAGGAGAGATGGAGATGGGAAGTGGAATGCCGGGGCAGGTCCCCAAGTTGAGCAAGACGAACTACGGGAATTGGAGCATTCAGATGAGAGTACTACTAGCCTCCAAGGAGTTGTGGGAGGTAGTAGAGGATGGCGTTGAGGAGCTTACTGCGGAAGCAGAAGCCGCGTTGACTAACGCTCAAAGGATGGCGGTGAGAGAAACCAAGAAGAAGGACAAGAAGGCATTGTTCATCTTGTACCAAGGGGTGGATGAAGCTACATTTGAGAAGATCTCGGATGCCGAGACTTCAAAGGAAGCTTGGGAGATACTGCAGCACTCCATGCAAGGAGTGGACAAGGCAAAGAAGGTGAAGTTGCAAACCCTCCGAGTCCAGTATGAGGTGATGAGAATGCAAGGCTCGGAGAAGGTGGGTGACTATGTGACCCGTCTGCGGACACTCACAAATGAAATGAAGAGAAACGGGGAGACGATAGACGAGGTCAGCTTCATGGAGAAGCTCCTGCGCTCTATGTCTAAGAAGTTCCGACACGTGGTGGTGGCCATCGAAGAATCGAAGGACCTCACGGTGATGACGGCGGATGAACTGATAGGCTCGCTACAAGCACATGAGTATCGGATGGTACAGGATGAGGAGGAGTCAAGTGGCTTGGGGAAAGCACTTCAGACTCAACTCAATTTTGGAGAGAGCTCTGGAAGAGGAGGAGGCCAGCGTGGCCGTGGCTACCAAGGAAGAGGTAGAGGAGGAAGAGGTAGAGACCAAGGAAGGTACCAACCGCACCAGAAGGAGGTGGAGCATAACCAAGGCTGGAACGCCGGAGGTAGAGGTAGAGGCCAAAGTAGAGGCCTAGGTAGAGGTCAAGGAAGAGACCAAGGCAGAGGTCAAGGCAGAGGAGGAAGAGGAGACATGTCCCAGACTCAATGCTACAACTGTGGCAAGTTCGGGCACATGAGCTACGATTGTTGGTCTCCTAGGAAGGGAGGAGATGCCAACCATTATGCGGAGACTAGCAACACGGGAGGCTACCCGATGATGTTCCTTACCGTCCAAGGGGCTGGAGGCGGAAGGAATGGAACATGGTACTTGGACACCGGAGCCAGTAATCACATGTGCGGAGAGAAGGAGCTGTTTACGAGCCTTGAACCAAATGGTGGTGAGGTGAGTTTCGGCGACGCTTCTAAGATTTCAGTTGAAGGAAGAGGAGTAGTGGCGGTTGTGTTGAATGGGAAGGAGGTGCTCATCAACGACGTTTTCTACATGCCAGGCTTGAGGAGTTGAGAGTGAAGGGATAGATACGATTGCGGAATTGAGGATTATAGATATTAAGAGATAAGAACCCTAAAGCCTAATACAAGTGTTGTGCACAAACTCAAGCTAACTGTATTTACAGTTAAAGCTTGGATCCTAATCAGCAACTAGCAATCCTAGTTAAAACTAATCACAGCCACAATGCAAATATTAAATCAAGCAACCAGACGACACAAGATATTATAGTGGTTCCCCAAACACTGGGTACGTCCACTCTTCTACCCACACGGTAGGAATCCACTACAGGTTTTTGATCAGGTGCCCTGCCACCAACAAGATCTGCTTCAGGTAGATCTAGAGACCCTTTAGACTTTTGATCAGGTGTCTAAAAACCAAGCTTTACTTTTGAAGGGAGTAAACAACCCTTTATAGGAGGGGGGAAGAGGGTTAGAATGTCTTCTCTATTTTATAATAGATTAGAGAAGCACAGGAATCTCTTCAGAACTCAAGACAGAATACTGTCTTGAAGTTCTGAAGGAAAAGCTTGAAGAAGACTAGAGATCTGGAATGGATGTTCTTCTTCAGCTTCCTTCTTCTTCTTCTTCTTCAATATCTCTGAGTGTATCTTCCTGGAACAGGAGCACTCAAGTTGAAGAAGAGCAGAAGAGATATCTTCTCAGATAGATGGATAATTGCTGAGAGCAGCTGTATCTTCTCAGTTGAATCCTGAGAGCAGCTGTTTGTTTTCTTCCTTCTACTGCTGTATATTACTGGCAGCAGCTCTCTTTCTTTTTGCAAAAGAACTCTTTAAATAGGAGCAGCAGCAACGGCTCTAATATGAGCTTTTGTCTTCATCTCAGATCTTGAATCTGGGCTGTAATTAACATGAAGATAAAACATATCTTGCAGATATATATTTCTATATAAAGAAATAAAGCTTCATAAGAAGCTGCAGTATAAAATCTGATAAAGAAAGATATCAGAAATAACTCTTTACAGTCAACGGCTATAAAGGACAGCTGCATTAATAAAGCAGTCAGAGAGTCAACTAATAAGACAAAAACACTTTATCTGATAGGAAAGACTTAAGCATAAGAATAGCAAGAATTGCTTTGAAGTATATGAAGTAAATCTATCAGATAATATCTATTAAATGAATCAGATAAAATAAGAAATAAAACACAGAATAAAACGCATATAAAATTATATATGCAGACAGCCGATCGTCGAACGACCTTCGACTATAGTCGAACGACCGGCTGAGATCGTCGACCTATCAATAGATAGTCGACCGACTCAGATAGTCGAACTATCCAGGCAGATAGTCGACCGACTCAAGACAGGACAGAAAGCGTCGAACTATCAAGAGATAGTCGACCAGAGCTCGACGATCTAGCAGAACGTCGAGCTGACCAGAGACAGACGATCGTCGACCGGCTGATCGACGATAGTCGATCGGCGTTCGACGATAGTCGAACCCGAAAATCCCTTAGCCAGAATTTTACTGGAAAAGAGAAAGCTCTACAACAAGACTTTGACCATAGATAAATCTTGGGTCAAGGACTAAAAGGAAAGACTTAACTCAAATCCAAACTAGGGTACCAACAATCTCCCCCTATTTGGGTTAAGTCTTTCAAAGACTAAAAAAACAAGAATTAAATAAACTAAACTAAAACAACCTAATAGAGATCCTAGCCCAAATCAGAACCAGGGTTCCAACAGGAGTAATATCCTAAGTCTCGGGCAACTGGTGGAGAAGGGCTACCGGGTTCTACTGCGGGATGGCACCCTAGCCATGAAGGATGGTCAAGGGAAAGAAGTGGTGAGGGTGAAGATGATGACGAATCGTCTCTTTACTTTGAGCATGGATGTGAAGGAGACGGCATGTCTCGCGAAGACTGAAGAGGAGGAAGAAGCTTGGCTGTGGCACCACCGGATGGGGCATCTGGGGTTCACAGGCCTGAAGCTGTTGTCTGGATCCAAGATGGTGGAAGGGCTGCATATGATCACACCTCCTCAAAGGGTCTGTGAGGCATGCACGAAGGGGAAGCAAAGAAGGGAGACATTTGAGGGTGGCAAGTCCCGGAGAGCAACAAGGCCGTTGGAGTTGGTTCACTCGGACATCGCTGGTCCGTTTGAGACTACTTCAATAGGTGGAAGCAGATACTACATCACATTCACCGACGACTTCAGCAGGAAGTATTGGGTGTACTTTCTAAGGGAGAAGGCTGAGGCACTGGAAAAGTTCAAGGAGTTCCGGGCGATGGCTGAGAAGGAGAGCGGTCAACCGCTGAAGGTGCTCAGAACGGATAGGGGTGGGGAGTACACCTCTAGGCTGTTTGACGAGTACTGTAAGCAATGGGGGATCTCTCATCAGCTGACGGCGGCATACTCGCCTCAGCAGAATGGCGTGGCGGAGAGAAAGAACCTTACCATCATGAACATGGCGAGGAGTATGGTGAAGGGCAAGGGGTTGCCAAAGAAGTATTGGGCGGAAGCAGTACAGGTGGCTGTGTACGTGCTGAATCGCTGTCCAACAAAGAGTGTGAAGTTCAAGACACCCTTTGAAGCTTGGAGTGGGTGGAAGCCCAATGTGAAGCATTTGAGGGTCTTCGGGTGTGTTGCTTATGCTTACATCCCGGACCAGAGGAGGAGGAAGTTAGATGACCGGAGCGAGAGATGCATCTTTGTAGGCTACGCTCCTGCGAGCAAGGCTTACAAGTTATATAACCCGGAGACAGGGAAAGCTATCATCTCTAGAGATGTGGTGTTTGAAGAAGGAAGCAGTTAGAGCTGGGATGAAGCAACGAGAGGCATCAAGGGGATGTTCTACGAGGAAGATGAAGAAGAAGGTGGAGAAGAGGCTGAAGCCGAGATGGGTGGAGCGGAGCCACCATCACCACCTAGCGGAGGTTCAGGGGGAGCTCTCACCCCTTACTCTAGTGGTGCAAGTGCTAGTGGAGGTAGCTCTGGAGGAGCAAGCACCAGTGGGAGCAAGGATCATCGCCCTCAGCCTAGGATGAGGAGGCTGGATGAAATTTATGAGGAGACGGCTCCGGCCCTTAACAATTTTTCTCTATATTGTCTTTTGGCAGATGTTGAGCCGTGCTCCTATGATGAGGCCGCAAAGGAGAAAAGCTGGAGGAAGGCGATGGATGTGGAGATCGCCTCCATCAAGAAAAATGAGACCTGGAAGCTGGTCGACCCTCCTGCTGGCCATAAACCCCTCTGGGTGAAGTGGGTGTACAAGGTGAAGAAAAATAAAGATGGAGGCGTGTCGAAGCACAAGGCGAGGCTAGTCGTGAAGGGCTACCGCCAAGTTCAAGGGGTCAACTATGATGAGGTGTTCGCCCCTGTAGCACGGATTGACACCATCCGCTTGATCATCGCCCTAGCTGCACACCATGGGTGGAAGATCATGCAGATGGATGTTGTCTCTGCCTACCTGAACGGGTACCTGGAGGAGGAAGTATACATCGAGCAGCCTCCAGGGTATGTGGTGAAGGGACAGGAGAGGAAGGTCTGCAAGTTGGTGAAGGCACTCTACGGGTTGAAGCAGGGAGCAAGAGCATGGAACGGGAGGATAGATGCTTTCCTGCAAAAGCATGGCTATCAAAAGAGCCCGCATGAGTACGCCCTTTATACCAAGGTGGACAAGGATGGAGGCATGATGATAATATGTCTCTACGTGGATGACATGATCTTCACGGGGAACAATGCTACCATGTATGATGAGTTCCGGGAGATGATGAAGAAGGAGTTTGAGATGACTGACTTATGAGAGCTAAGTTATTTCCTGGGGGTGGAAGTGAAACAGGGAGAAGACGGGATTTTCATATCCCAGAAGAAGTATGCGAAGGAGATTCTGAAGAAATTCATGATGGAGGATAGCAAGCCTATCTCCACTCCTGCCGACCCGGGAATGAAGCTGAGCAAGGAGTCGAAGGAAGGAGCGGTGGACTCCACCTTATTCAAGAGCTTGGTGGGTAGTCTGCGCTACCTGACCTTCACCCGACCAGATATCATGTATGCGGTCGGGGTGGTGAGTAGGCACATGGAGGAGCCAAAGGAAGACCACTTCACTGCAGCGAAGAGGATCCTGAGGTACATCAATGGGACGAGAGGTCATGGACTGAAGTATGGTACTGGAGAGGAGCTGACGCTGGTAGGTTACTCGGATAGTGACTACGGCGGGGATGTGAATGACCGGAAGAGCACTTCCGGATATGTTTTCAACATGGGAACAGGAGTGTTCTCTTGGAGTTCGAAGAAGCAGGCCACGATAGCTCTATCGTCCTGCGAGGCGGAGTACATAGCGGCAGCAGCTGGCACCTGCCAAGCCATCTGGCTAAGGAATTTGTTGGAGAGCTTGCAACATGGAGTGGATGGGCCAACGACCATGTTGGTGGACAACATGTCGGCCATCCAGCTCGCGAAGAACCCGGTACTACACGGGAGGAGCAAACACATCGATACAAGGTATCACTTCCTGAGGGAGCAGGTGGAGCTGAAAACCGTGGAGGTCAAGTATTGCCCGACCGGAGAGCAAGTGGCGGACATCTTTACCAAGGCATTGAAGGTGGACACGTTCCTGAAGCTCAAAGGCAAACTCGGCATGCTATGCCAAGTTTGAGGGGGAGTTTGTTGGATTTCCTGGAGTTGACTTGTTGACCGGGCCCCACATGCATGGGAGTTATGAGGTTTTGTTTTTAATTGCATTAAGGGGGAGTGAATGTAATTAATTTGGGGAGATGGATAGTTGGTAGATGAGGGGGTAAGAGTTAATAGTTTTTATTAGCTTTTATTACTTTGCCATTTGGCGTTTTCCTATTAGTTGTAATTGCCTATATAAAGGCTTGGTTTGTTCATTTGTAATTTTGATGAAATAGTGAAGAAAATTCCCCAAGTCTTATTTGAGTTTTAGAGAGAGGAGAGAGCGCCGCAGCGCCAAGGTGTCTAGTGAGAGAAAGTTGCCGGCAGTGATTTTGGCCGGGCGGTTTGAGTTCGTCGCCGTGCGAGTGGAAGGAGGCATCCGGGCGAGTAGAAGGAGTGTACTCGCGAGTTCGGGCGGCTTGGTGATCTCGCTGCGCGAGTTGGTGCTCTCGCTAGTTGTGTCTCGCGAGTTGATCTCGCTGCGTGAGCTGGAACCCGCCGTAGCTGCGGTCTCGCAGAAGTGGTGAACTCGCAGAAGTGGTGAACTCGCAGAAGTGGTGAACTCGCAGAGGTGGTGTACTCGCGCGAGTAGAATAGTTCGACCGCGCGAGAAGGAGATTGCCGGAAGGAGCGAGTGCGAGCTGCGAGTTAGAGTTTGCGAGTGGCGGTCTCGCGTTGGCCGTCTCGCAGGTGGGAGCTCGCGCGGTTAGGCGGCTAGAGTTGGCGAACTCGGCAGTTTGTGGATTTTTGTGCTAAGTACTTTTAGAGGTGTAGTCCGAGGCGGGGACTCATTCACGTTTCCAACAATAAAAACCTCTCTCAAGCTTTAAGCAAGCCACACAAGCTAATCTTCCTCTACGTGTAAAACAACGCCTTTTTCTTCTCCCCTTTCACTTTATTTAAAGGCCAACTCCAAGGAAGGCATTATAACAGCCTCCTCAGTTCGTATCTTGAAAGGACGACCATCGACACTATCAACATCCAACTAGAAAGGATTCAGCTAACAATTGCCAAACCTTTTTTTGTAACTGATGTTAATATTTGCACAATGATTTTCCAATCACTTATTACTAATCCTTTCTGTTTGGAGCTATAATCTTTTACACTATTTTGAACCTTCCATTCTTAGGCTGCGTTTGGCGCGATTGCCCGATGGTGGGTAAACAAACTCCCTCCGACGGCGTTTGCTCCGTCCCCCCCCCCCCTCCCACCCCACCCCACCCCGCCCCGCCGCGTCCTGAAAAACAGCGAAAAAGGAGTTTTTCGAACGGCGGCCTCCTCCCAACTTTTCAATCTGCAGTGTCATCTCCTCCCGCCGAACCAAACAAAGAAATGTTCATAACCACTTATTAAAGTACGGAGTAACTTTATTGGCCGATGTAGCTCTCATTATTCTCCATTATTCTTGAAACTATTGTTTTTTTCTCAAGGAGAATCAATTTTCAACTGTCTCTCTCACGAAGACCTTAAATAAATCCCAACTTGAAGGCTTGGAAATTGACTTTGAGCTTGCTTTCGTTGACAAATCCTGCCGCTATATTTTCCTCTTCTTTTTTATTTTTGAGGGGTGTTGTTATTAGCAAATTTATTTTTGCAAATCAGAAAAAAAAAAAACAGATTCAGTTGTATTTTTTTCTCTTCCCCAAAATTACTACTAGCAAACCAATCCTGTTTTTTTATAATTTTTGGATTTTTGAATTTTGATCCCCAAATGTTTTTTATTTGAAAAAGTGATTAACATGAAAGTTGTAGATCTCATCGATATCTATAACTTTCATGCTGACTATTTTTTGATTTGAAGTTGTTTAGGCCTCCAAATTCGACCCGAAAAAAGACATGCACAGAACGAGTCGTCCGTACAGATTTTCGGCGTGATTTTTTTCGGGGCACAAATCAGGGATCTGAAATGGCTCAAATCAAAAAGTGTTCAACATAAAAGTTGTAGATCTACAACTTTTATGTTGAACGCTTTTTAATTTGAAGCCGTTTAAGCCCCCGATTTGACCCCCGAAAAAAGTCACGCCGATCTCGGGCGTCCGTACATATGTTCGGCGTGACTTTTTTCAGGGGCCAAATCGGGGGTCTAAATTATTTCAAATCAAAACATGTTCAACATGAAAGTTCCAGATCTCGTCGAGATCTATAACTTTTACGCTGAACACTTCTCATGAAAATGCACGTATAAGACGCGGTTCAAAAAGACGCATATATTCTTATATACACTTAACTTGTATATACAACACACCCTTATAGGCATTAGAAATCAAATATATTTCTCAATCGGGCGATATTTTGTTTAAAGATTTTGGTGCAAATGATGATATTTTGAAAATGAGTTTTGGACATACAAACAAAATTTTGCGGTATTAGGACTCATTTATAATGCTAATATAAGTGGCTGAATGAATGTGTTAAACAAAATTTAATTTTTTTAAAAAAAATTTATGTTAGTTTGGTAGTAATAAAATGGTTTTCAAATAGCTATTTTGAAAAATAAGAGTTTGCTAATAGTAATAATTTATTAGAAATCAAATTGAATTTGCTCTGAGTCGTAGACAGAGCGGTATCTAAGGTTCTAGAGATGCTGACATGTGTAAAATTATTTAGGTTTGTGAGAAATTGTGGGAACAAGCAAAAAAATCTCAGATTATCTAAAGACAAATAGATTATTTCAGAGGCAGGACCATTATTTTATAGCCAAATATATTATGGTGATTGTTATGGGCAAACCTTTTTTGGATATGGGCAAACCAATTTTATGGGCAAACCAAAAAATTATATGGGCAAACCAAATTGTTATGGGCAAACCAAAATAAAAACTTCCTTAATTAGTTTAGCAAAATAGAAAATAACAGATTAACATCAACGCTTAACATATTACAAAAATTTCTAATTCATTTCAGAAATCTTCTTTTAGTGATTGAACTTCCTTAATTGTTTGCTCCAACTGTTGCACCTGTCAAAATAATAATAATCAATGATTGAACAAATGTATGTATACAAAAGAATAATATCAATGTGTATGTTATATAACACCTTTAAGTTTATCACGTTGTTTGAAAAATGACGTACATCAACTATTTTGGCACCTGCAGTAGTACAAATTAATTAGGATTCACATAACATATGAATTAATTAAAAAATACATATGTAGTATGCAATTAAATTTGTACCATTTTTCAGCAAGTTCTTCATGATACCTTCCCCAAATCGAGATAGTTGGTGGTAGTGGGCAGTCATCCCGCATACACAGTCGTACAAAATGATTTCCTTGTATAAATCCCATGAATATTGTTCTTTGAAGTACAGGTGGTGGTGAATGCAATGGCAAGAAAGTGAAAGACTGAAACATGCTGAAATGTACTAATTTGATATTGTAGCAAGAAGCAATTATTAGTCCCATATCAGGCATTGTCATCCACTTATCCAAAGGAGCGGGAACAACCACACAATCTAGTGAGTCCAACAACTCTAATCTTCTTACTTTTCCAAAAATTTGCTCATATAACTCCTCTTTTTTTTGTAGCTCTTGTGATAGTTCTTTACGTACCTGTAACCAATTATCTCCCTTTTCTAGTCCATTGCTTATTACTCGGTATCCACAATGCCCATCTCCCAATACATCCACAACATCGATAATATAGTTTGATATGTGTGGCGGCATTTCTCTACGAACGACTCTAAGTAGTCTTTTTTCAGTTTTTACTTTCTTTTTTGTAACATGTTTTGAAGGATTTGTCATGGATAATTGTTCACTCATCAAAACATGTTCAAATAGGGAGAGATCTCGTTTCGTTGATGAATCTTTACTTGCAAAGTTCTTGTAGCTTTCTCGCGGCCTACCCTTTAATCTAGTAGGTACAGATGGCTCCACTGTTTGACTTAAAGTAGGATCCATAAGTTCACGTAGCTTTCTTTTGATCTCTTGCTTTTGTAGTTCAGACGTATTATTATATCTTCTAAGGATGGCTTCAAACTCCACATCAATATCATTAGGGTCCCTGGCCTCTACTTTAATGTCCGGATCCACGTTGTCTTCATGCATAGAAAGTTTTTTCCAATGATCATGTACCATCCATAATGGAAACGAATTATTTTGTTTAATATACGGTAATAATTCGTGCGCACAAGGTAACCCCAACGTATATTTTATTTTATGTGTGCATTCTCCAGCTAATGATTTTCCAGACCTTGCTACAAATTCTTCCTTTTTAATGCAATCCAAAGCTGCAAATGATATACGTCCCATTAACTCTGAATATAAAGGAGTGCTGAATACCTGACTCATTTGAATGGTGCTTTGTCCAAAAGCCCTCTTAATCTCTGTATGCTGTAAAGTAATCATCTGATCAAAAGTTTTCCAAACAGTGCTTAGGTTGCCAATTGAAACTTCCAAAAACCTCTTCAGTTGACTATGACTGCCCTCAACACGATTCGTAGTACAGTTACCTAAGTGCAAATGCATGTCCACCCATGCGGAAACAAAATATTCTTTGTATGGTGTTATCCAAGTTGAGACCACATAAGAGTACACTTCCGGGTTAGTACACTCGTACTTGTTTTTAAGATCAAGAAAAAGACTATAAAAATCAGATTCTCTTTCAGAGTTCACTAATTGATGTCATGTTGCTATGAACTCCTCTCATTCTTCTCCCTTTTTAAACAATCTCTTACAATGTGCTAATATATTCCGGCTTATGTGAAACCTGCACAGAATATTTTTTGCTTGCGGAAAGATTACTGCAATTGCATTCATTAATGCAACTTCCCTGTCCGTTACCAATACGGTTGGCAAATTTTGTTGATCCAAAACAGATCTGAAGCAATCAAGAGCACATACATAACTTCCTTGTACTTCATTAGACATGAACACAAAAGCAGCATAGAAGGAATTGTTGGTTGAAGTAACACCAATAATGCATAGTAGTGGTAATCTGTACCTGTTTGTCTTGTACGTACAATCTAACAAGAACACACTTGAAAACATTTTACATAATTTAACCGCATCAGGATGAGCAAAGAAAAGGCTTTCCAACTGATTAGTAACAGCATTAACTTTATTAAAACTAATGTATCCACAATTACTAATACATTTGTATAGATATTGAATTTGTGTGCCCCCATCCAATTCATTTTTCTGCATCTTTGCCCTTTTATTATAAATTGTTCGCATTGTTGTGGTGTTGGAAGGATCTCTTTTTTTCTAAGCCGATAGTATTTTCCTTGGTTTTACTCCGGCCGAGTACATGTTCTCCACAATCTTTTCCTCGGCTTCATCTAATTTACATGCATGTGCATGTGCTTCAAGATGAACCATTTCATGGTTGTGTGATCCGCACATAACTTCAAGTGTCCACTCATTTACATGTGCATTTTTTTGACCTTTAAGTGAAAACAAACATCCACACCTTTTTGTGGTAGTTCTTCGCAAATTTTTTTTGACCCATCCAGGACCTCGCTGTTTCTCACGATAATAACCAGCTCTGTCACATCCCAGAAAAACTCGAGGCTTAAGTCTGCTAGTAAGCTTGTCAGAACCTTGAATTGTCGCAGCAAATCCTAATTCCCTCGCCTTTTGTTGAACCCAAGCTATTAACTCCTCCTTACATTCAAAACATTGTGATGTGACAAAATGAATTCCAACGTCAGTCTCTACTTGTTGAGATGATTCTCCAAAAGTCAACAATTTTATATTTTCCATACTCAGACAACGAACAAGATCTGAAAATGAGCAAAGAAAAAAGACACTCGTTTTCAAGTAATTCCTATCTATGTTAAACAAAACACTTGTTCAAGTAGATTAACTTAAATAATTTTCAGAATAATTTGATCAATACATTCCATTTATTTAGTAATTCCTATCAACTAGTGGTGTGTGCGTGCACTGTAAGATACCACCAAGTCCTATCAGTTAGATTGACTAATTTTTATCCAAGTTGCTGAAGGTCTCAATACCACCAAATCTTATAAAATTTTTTCATTCTATCCATATGAGCATTGCACTGTAAGATACCTGAACAGCGGGAGAAAGCGGGAGAAAGCGGGAGAAAGGGCTTCTTCGGCAATTGCTGGAGGTGAAGAAAGCGGGAGAAAGGGCTTCGCCGGCGTTTGCTGGAGGTGAAGAAAGCGGGAGCTTTACGCCGGCGTGTGCTGGAGAAGCCCGACCTTAGGGTTTCCGGAGGAGTCGTCTCGCCGTCGTGTTCGGGGAGAAAAGGGGTCGTCGGACGCCGTCGTGTGCGGGGAGAAAGGGCGACGCGAGGAGAGCAGCGGCCGCGAGGAGAGCAGCGGCCGTCGGGCGAAGCGGGGAGAGCAGCGGCCGTCGGGCGAAGCGGGGAGAGAAGCGAACGGCTGCGGACCTGGACGGAATCGGGATTTTTTGGGGAGTGGTTTGCCCGGATCCAAACAAACCCTAGTAATAAAAAGCTTATTTAATGTAGGTGATTTTAAATTTTGGTTTGCCCCTAACCAAAAAAGGTTTGCCCATAACAATCACCTATATTATCTCAGACACAACTTGGTTATACAAATTCATTATCTTAGAGACAAATGTATTATCTTAGATACAACTCAATTATATCAGAGACAAATGGATTATCTAATATACAACTCATTTATCTCAAAGGAAAATGAATTATCTCAGTAAGTTAATCCTTCCTTATTTCTGTTGCGGGTAAATCAGCGCTCTCTCGGTCCGAAGAATCGAACCGCCTCAGAGTTTAGGGTAGGATGCACGCTAAACAAGTCTCGGAGACAACTTGATTATCGTGTAGGATGCGCACTACGCGCATGCGTGCGGGACACACTGCATACGCGTGCGCATGCGTGCGGGACACACTGCATACACGTGCGCATGCTCACACGTGCAGGACGCACCGCGCACGAGCGGGTGTACGCGCCCATTCAATTCGCATGTGCGCGCCCCGTGCTTGCATGCCCGCCATGTACATGTGCGCGAGCCAAGATTGTGCTTGTCAAAAGCCAAGATTTTCACTGGTCGGGAATTGCCAAAGACAAGCTTGAAATTTCTTGTTTTGAACGCATGAATTTAGAGTCATAGATTTCAAATAAAATTGGGCACGCGAGACAAATTATTACATATTTGCGACGTAAAATGACAATATTCTTTCCTAATACCCGAATATTTACTGCATTGGGTCGAATATTCCTTGCCACCTTGGTACGATTTTTGTTTTAATTAGGCGATTATTAACGGCAACCCTAAAATGGTTATCCGCACCACAAAAATCTTTAAAAACATGACTTATTTTCACCTATAACAGCAACCCAGTTTTCCACGGCTAGCTGCACTCTCTCTAAAGAATTGAGCCCCCCTTGCTGCTATGAAGGGGGTTAACCGCCGCGTTCGGCTAGCTTGTCTCTGGTGATAGCCTTATTGTAACACTGCAAACCTTCATCACCGGATCAATAGAACCCGGAGTAAAAGGCGTAGATGAATGATTATGTTATTAAAAACAGGTACGAGAGCAGATGATTTTTCCGCTCCAATAAATTATCTAACGACAGAACGAACGGTTACGAAGAATAATAAATACGAAAAATAAAAAAATACCACAAACGAAGAACATCAATTTTAAAGTGGTTCCCCAAAATTGAAAATGGGTACGTCTACTGTGCAGGCAGAGAATTTTTTTCTCAAACATACAATACGGCTAAAATGGAGGAAAAATAAACTGAGTGAATGATGGCGATTTTGAATCCTCCAAGACACGTAGCGACGAGAAAGAAAATCTGGCGGCAAGAGAAGAGCCAGTGACCGTGAGCCAAGCACGCTGCAGCAAGGAAGATCTCGACGACAAGGATGGCGGCGTCAACCACAAAGAAACACACACCCGGAAGCAACGTTGAAGAGATCCGTCAAGTTTGGCCAGGGTCGACCAACCTCTCTATGAATCCTGCTTGGCCTAAATTTCTCTACTCTACTCTAGAGAGAAAACGACACCTTGATATATAGGGGGAGAAATCCTCAATTGGTATTGATGAGGGGGCGGGTTGAATCCATCAAAACAAGAAAGAAAAAAATTCATGCAATCAATTGAATATGCTGGAATATATGAATTCCAAAGGAGACAAACCAAAAATTTAGTGGTCTCCAAAAACAAGGCCGTCCAGGAGTGAAACTAACAAAAATTAGGGAGGGGCAACATCATAACAATCTACACCTTGACGTCTCTCCTAGAGCATGCTCCACCTGGCTGAGATAACTCCAAAATGCTCCAACGGTCATCAAGATCCAGAAGCCAAAGGAGCTGACTGAATGAATTTTGGCCAAGAACGGATCATAAGAAAACTCCTTTAATCCTGAGTAGCACACAAATTGGACTGACGTGTCTGTCTCAGAAACACCACCTTGAAGCTAAATTTTAATTGCTCCACCTCCAGCGGTGGTCTCCCATAGCAAAATGAACCTGTCAAGATTTCTGACTTTTGATGTGCACGTGGGAGGGAAATTGACAGATGCAGACACTCAACAATGAATGCGAACAAACTGACCTGCATGGAAAAAAAGAACCCATATGAGAACTAATCAAAGAATTGATTAGACACACTCTAAGCTCATATAGAATGAGGAGTAATAAGGAAGAACTTAGGTAATAGAGGGTGACCAAACTGGATTTAAAAATGAAGTTTTTGACAAGGAAAAATAACTCGAAATAAGATTTATAGGAACACAAGTATTGTACAACCCTGTGTTCGCCGAGTGGGCCCGGCTAGGAGAGCGAGCCAAGGCAAACGACCCGCGCAAGTGTAGCAGGAGGGCGAGTCCAGAGGGCCGGCTCGCTCTCGTTAAGGCCAGGTAGGCGAGCTGGGCGAGCCAGACCCAGCCCGCGCCTGCCTAAGCGGCCTGGTCGCCAGTTCGCCTCTATAGAGTGGCGATCTGACCTGCCCAGGCAACCTGGGCGCTAGCTCGCTCCAACCTAGTAGGGTGGCGAGTTGACCCAAAGATCAAGAAACTCATCCACGTGGGGTCCAGAGGCAAATTACCTGGATACCCTTGTAAGGGGTGTGAGTATCCTTCTAGAATAGCGGAGTTGCATTGTTGGCAGACCTAATTGGGCTGCGCATAACCATTTGGAACAGCGAAGATTGGCTATATGCAGGCCGTTTTCAGAAAGCTATAAATAGACCCAAGGGGGTACCTCAGAAGGCATGCTGGCTAGTGCCCCAATCTTCTTGCTCTTTTTGAGGTATCCTTAGCTCGACATTTGTCTAAGGAGGAGAAGCGCTCTAAGATCTTCCGGGCTTTCGGTGAGACCTCCACGCCAAGTCCTTGGGTCTGTTCCCCATTCTTCTCCCTTAGTTGTTTGGTCCGTGAGAGAGATGTAAGTGTGCGATCACCCCTTCCCCAAGGGTGAACTCCACGGAGATTGAGTTTTCGGTTTCAACATTTTTAGTGCGGTGAGCGTGGAGCGTTGTCAGCACAAAAAATCTTCAGCAGGCTCGATGACTGGAGGAGAAGGAAGAGATTCAGGCAGGACCGACTCGCCACACCCTCCCCCTCTCGTCACAGTGGGGATTTTCGAGGAGTTCAGGCAGGAGGTGCTCGACCTCGTCAGGTTTGCACTCGTCGCGCGTGCCGAGAGCTCGACGCCAGTTGTCCCAGTAGCCGTCGACCCAACCCTAGGCGAGGATTCCCCAGTGTGGCTAGCTGGGAAGGAGGTGGCACTGGAGGGGAGCGAGCGCGAGCTCACTGGGCGAGTGCTTTTACCGAGCTCGGCGAGCAGAGGCTGGTTCGGCAAGATGGGGGTGTGAGACCCTCCAGCTCGCCCAGCAGGGGGAGGCATCCCCTTCAACGAATTAATTTCTTCTGCCCCAGTTCTAGAGGGGTTCCGGGAGCCGGAGATATCGTATTACACCGGGAAGGACGACCCAGTCCAGCACATCCAGTGGTTCGAGGATGTGATATCGATAAGGCAGATGTCAGATGTCTTCAAGTGCAGGCTCTTCGTCATCACCTTCAAGGAGAAGGCGAGAGAGTGGTTCCACCAGCTACTGGCCAACTCAATCTACTGCTTCGAGGACCTGCGTCGGGGGTTCATGTTGAGGTTCACCACTTCCAAGAAAAGGAAGAAGGAGTCGGAGTCCCTATTTGACATCAAGCAGGGGGTGAACGAGACCTTGGGGAGTTACGTGGACCAGTTCTAGGAGGAGATGACCTAGGTCCAGGAGATTTCAGGGCATACCCTAATGATGGCCTTTACATTGGGGCTACAACAGGGTTTCTTAAGAATGGAACTTAAGAGAGTGCCACCTCTCTCCTACGAGGAGATGATGGAGAGGGCGGCGAGGGAAGTCGACAGGGAGGCATCGAACCCTGAGTTCGCGAAGAAGTTGGCCAGGTTGGCCACGAAGGAGGAGAAGGGGCCAAGAGGTGGTCGAGGCCAGGAGGTGAGGAGAGCTGAACCCTGACAGCGGGAATAACAGCAATAGGTGCAGCAGCAACAGCCGAGGTGGGGGCGTCAGGAGCCGAATAATCGGCTCGGCTGGAGGCAGCAAGAGTGGCAGGACCAAGGCCAACGGAGAGGTTTCCATGGAGGAGACCATCGCTAGGGGGGCCAGGGCCATTTCCACCCCTCAGGCTAGAGGCAAGGGTAGAGGCCCCCCTTCCCGATCAGCATCATGCTATAATAATAGCCATACAGAGGAGAAGGGGTCAGCAGAGGAGGAGGATAGAAGTTGGGGTTGAGCTACCGTATTGCGACTTCCACCAGGAGGAGGGGCACGCCATAGCCACGTGCCTAGAGTTACTCGAGATGAGAGGAAACAGGGAGCAGCAGCAGCTGCAAGACCGCCGGGAAGTGCGGATTGAAGAAGTCCTGCCTCGGGCAGAGGAGGACAGAAGTGAGGACCGGGCCAATGTTGGGGCCCGAGTGATTTATGGGGGGGTAGGGGTCGAGGCTTCCCGGAAGGCAAGTCTCCACACCATGTACCGCCAAAGCGTTGGCTCCACATCCCAGACCCCACCCTCGGAGCAGAAGATCACCTTCTCACGGAAGGACATGCAAGACCATAAGGACCCCTTCTACGACGCGCTGGTCATCCAGACAGTGGTCGAGAACTTCACCGTCTCCCGGATCCTCATGGACAACGGGAGTTCAGTCAACATCATCTTCAAGAAGGCGTTCGAGGCAATGAAGGTGGAGGCCAAGAGGGTGTTGGCCTCAGATGGACCTTTGTTTGGGTTCTCAGAGGAGAGGAAGGAGGTTGAAGGAGGAGTGGGGCTCCATGTCACCCTGGGAGGGGGGGGCAGTCCCAAAACTGCAGATTCGTCATCGTGGATTCCCCCAACAGTTATAACGCAATTTTTGGGCGGCCTCTCATCAGCGCCTTCCGCTGCGTCCCGTTATCCTTCCATCAGTGCCTGAAGTTCAGCGCCGAGGGGATCCAGGTCCGGGTCCGGGGAGACCCCAAGGTGGCAAGAGAGTGCTACAACACGGCTGTAAACTCCATCTCTTGGCAAGAGAGGGCCGAGGATATGGAGCAGAGGATGGAGGAGGTGGAGCAGGAGGCATGAGTGGAGATGGAGGTGGAGGAGAACCGCACCCGGGTGGAGATGGCGGAGGAAGTCTAGGAGCCGGCTAAGGCAATGGTCGTTGAGGAAGCTGGGGAGGAAGTTCTTTCCCCAGGAGGGGAGGATGTTGGAGAATGGGGTTAGCAGTCTCGTCTCGAGGCTGCAGAATAGGTGGTGGAGATGGAGGTTCTCACCCTTGGAGGCAGGATGGAGAAGGTTCGCATCAGCGGGGGGCTGACCCCGGAGGACGAGAACCAGGGCAGGATGCTGGAGTGCATCCAGAAGAACGTGGATATCTTCGCCTGGAGCAACGTGGAGATGCCGGAGATAGATGCGGACATCGCCTTCCACCGACTCTACCTGTACCCAGAAGCTCGCCCCATCTAGTAGAAGAAGAGGTCAATCGCGGACAAGCTGGTCGAGCCCATCAGGGAGGAGGTGGCCAAGCTCCTCAAGGCTAGCTTTGTATCTGAAATACAATACCCCGGGCGTGTCTTCAATGTAGTAATGGTTAAAAAGGAGACATTCGGTGGCATATGTGTGTTGATTTTTCTTTGCTTAATAAATTATGCCCTAAGGATTGTCATCCTTTGCCTCGGATCTACACGCTGGTTGACTCGGCCATCGGTTTTCCTGTAATTATTTTTTTGGATGCGTTTTCAGGTTACCACCAGATCAAGATGCACCCTTCCGACATAAAAGATTTCTCCTTCATCACAGGGGATGGGTGCTACTGCTATAAAATGATGCCCTTTGGGTTGAAGAATGTAGGAGCAACGTACCAAAAAATGGTGAACAGGGTCTTCTGAGAACAAAAGGGAAGGAACCTGGAGGTGTATGTAAATGATCTTATGATCAAGAGTCGAGACGTTGACTCTCGCCTCCAGAACCTGGAAGACACCTTTGGCACCTTGCGCAAGTACAAGATGAGGCTAAACCCCTTAAAGTGCGTTTTCGGGGCTAGCAGGGGGAAGTTCTTGGGCCATATCCTTACCCCCGCAGGGGTCGAACCAAATCCAGATAAGGTTAAGGCGATAATGGAGTTGGGGTCGCCTCGGAACGCTAAGGAGGTGCAGCGGTTGACAGTAAAGTTGGTCGGGCTGAGCAAGTTCCTCTCTCAGGCAAGAGAGAAGTGCTCTCCCTTCTTCAAAGCACTGGGGGGGGGGGTCAGAAGTTCGAGTGGTCCAAGGAGTGCGAGGAGGCATTCCAGGCCCTGAAGAGATAGTTAACTCAGCCTCCCCTGCTCCAAGGTCCAAAGGAGGGGGATGATCTATCTTTGTATCTCGGGGTCGGAGTAGAGGCCTTGAGCTCCATCTGGTTCGGGAAGATGGGAAGAAGCAGCTACACATATACTACGTGAGCTGGGTCCTGAGGAAGGCAGAGCTCCGCTATCCCATCTTAGAGAAGCTGGCCTTTGCTCTGGTCATCTCGGCTCGAAGGCTCCGACCCTATTTCCAGGCACACTCCATCTGAGTGGTGACAGACCATCCCCTCCGCAACATCTTCGAGGGGGTGGAGCATTCGGGCAGGTTGGATAAATGGTCAGTGGAGCTGAGCGAGTTTGACATCTCCTTCGTCCCATGCCTCTCAAACAAGGCCCAAGTGATGGCCGACTTTCTGGCCGACTACGTGGTCGAGGTAGCAGAGACAGAACTCACCCGCCCAGTTCCTTGGAAGGTGATGGTGGATGGTGCCTCAGGTAAGCATTCCTTGGGGGTGGGGGTAATCTTGGAGAGCCCCCAAGGAACAAAGATAGAGCAAACAATAGTTATACATTTTTCTATTACTAATAATCAAGCCGAGTATGAGACGATGATTGCAGGACTGCGTCTGGCTAGGGAACTTGGAGTGCTTGATGTGGAGGTCCTCGCTGACTATATGGTGGTGTATTACCAGATCAATGGGGATTTCGAGGCAAGGGAGCCCACCCTTCAGTTATACTTGACGAAGGTGAAGGGGGTAATCGGCATGTTCCAGACCTTCTCCATCCGACATGTGCCCAGGGAAGAAAATGAACAGGTTAATCAGCTGGCAAAGAATGGTCCCCGGGCGGGGGGTACCATTACTGACCTATTCAGCCCGTCCATCAAAGAGGGAGAGCTGATGGTGGTGGACCAACACCCCTCGTGGATGTACCCTTTCATGAAGTTCCTTTCCACAGGAGAGTACCTGAAGGTGATGGACAAAAAAAAGTTCAAGTACAAGTCAGTATATTGCCTCATCCGTGACGGACAGTTGTATCAGAAGACTCTCTCGGGGTTATTGGCTCATTGTGCTGAGAGGGAGATCCAGAGAATCTTGGAAGAGGTCCACTCCGGGGAGTGTGGGAGTCACTCTGAGAGTCGGACCCTGGAAGGAAGAATTGTTAGGCAGGGATACTTTTGGCTGATCCTGGGCCACGACGCTGCAGAATTCACAAAGAAGTGTCACAAGTGCCAGATGTTTGCCCCCTCCAACTACAACCAGCCCATCGCCTCAGAAGCATCACAGCGCCCTGGCCCTTTGCCATCTAATGGATGGATTTGGTTGGACCCTTCCCCCAGGCCAGCGGGCAGAGGAGGTTCCTGTTGGTAATGATAGATTATTTTTCTAAGTTGTTGGAGGTGAAGGCGCTGGCCAAGGTGACCTCCCAGGTAATCAGGAACTTTGTTTGGGGAGAGATCATCTGCCGACAAGGGTTACCCTAGGCCATTGTCATGGACAATGGACCTCAGTTTGTTAGTGACGAATTCATTAATTTTTGCGGGCAGCTTGGTATTGATCTCAGGTTCTCGTTGGTCCATCACCCCAGGAGCAACAGACAGGTGGAGGTGGCGAACAAGATCATCGTCAATCTCCTAAAGAAGAAGGTGGAAAATTTGAAGGGTATCTGGGTGGATCAGCTCCTTCAGTTCTTTGGGCCCTTAGAACCACTCCCAACACGGCCACCGGTGAGACCCCCTTCAAGCTCTCCCATGGATGTGAAGCAGTTCTTCCAATAGAGTTTGAGGTTCGAACGCCTCGGGTGGTCGACGCAGAGGCAGGCAAGGAAGAATGACAATTTGAAAGTGAGGAGGAGATGCGGCTCTCTCTCGACATGGTGGAGGAGCTGCGTGATCTCTCCGCCATCCGACAGAAAGAGGTGAAAATAAGAATGGCTAAGTACTTCGATAAGCACGTCAGGGTCAGGAAGTTCACGGAAGGGGACTTGGTCCTGAAGAAGGTGGATGCGGCAGGAAGATCAGCGGTAGTGGGGAATCTCAACCCCAACTGGGAAGGCCCATACATTGTCGGAGAGGTCCTAAGGCCGGGAGGGTACCGCCTCCAAAATGTGGAGGGCGAGGTCCTAAGTCACACATGGAGTGGTGATGACTTAAAACGTTTCTATCCGTAAAAGCATGTACGTACTTTTCTTTGGTGAATAAAATTCTTTAATGCCCCACCCCTTCTTGCAGGTCAAGTTTGTGGCGAATATTCATTAGGCTAGGTCATGAAGGGCCTCCATATCAACTCTCATCTAGCTGGCAAGGGGGAGATTGGTTGGTTGAAAAGCAAATTATCTCGCCCTAGGGTTAGGTCCCGGGATGCTCCTGCTGTCAGGCTCCCATTTAGCTGGCAGGTCCGGGATCCCCGATGGACGTCGTTATGACCCTGGGGCTGAGCCCGGTTGATGCTCAACACCCGTCGTCAGGCTCTCACCTAGCTGATTGGGTCGGTGGTAGCTCCCAGAGGTTGGACAGAGGCAGATTATCTCGCCTTGGGGTTAGGTCCCGGGATAATCCAGCTGTCAGGCTTCCATCTAGTTGGTAGGGTCGGGATCCCCGTTGAATGTCATTATGACCCTAAGGCTAAGCCCGGTTGACGCTCAATACCCGTCGTCAGGCTCTCACCTAGCTGATTGGGCTGGTGGTAGCGCCCGGAGGTTGGACAGAGGCAGATTATCTCGCCCTGGGGTTAGGTGTCGGGATGCTTCCGCTATCAGGCTCCCATCTAGCTGGTGATAACTTCTAAAAAGAAGTTATCTAGGCCATTAGTTCTGACGAAATACTCGGCTAATCTGGCATAAATAAATCTAAATGTTATAAAAAAAATGGGAGTAAATGTTTTATTATTAAATTCAAGGCTAATTTGGTCTCTTTCTATTGTATTTTTGACAGGTGTGCAAAAGGAATCGGATTGGGAAATGAAATCTGCTAAAAATCTCATATCCTGGAAAAAGATTGCAATGCACAAAAAAATAAATAGTTGCAACGTCTCACTTGTTGTTTGGCAATGCAGGAGCAGGCACAGCGCGGGCATTGCAACACTCAGAAAATAAAGGTTGCAACCTTTTGGCGAATTTAAAATTTCAAAATTTAAAAAGTAACCGTCATTCCCAGATTTGGAAGGGGGCGTCCCTTGGGAAACGTGTGGGCCGTATTTAGCAAGGTTTTTTAAGGAGGAAATAAAGGGGAGATCACCAGAATTAATTTTAGAAAGAATCCTAAGGAAAGAGGGGCTTGTCTTGGAGAAGAAGAAGACCGAGGGCACGCCGGATCTTGGAGGAGACTGGTTTTGCACACTTTGGAGAGCGAATTTCTGCTTTATTTTGCATTTCTCCTACCATGTGCTGTAAGATCTTTCTTATTTGGTGGTGTGTTCTCTCTATCATGATGAACTAACTTGTTTTAACCTTGTATTGTGAGAGTACTATGTCTTTTATGATGACAATTTCTTAATTATCCTTAGTTGTGAATGTTTGGTGATTGTTTGTAATGAATCTATGATCTTTAATTTGAAATCTTTGGCCAAGACTTCGTCTTTTTACTGCGCTTCATAAATCGAGAGAGGAGTTGCATAAGTATATCGTAGAGTCGGCATAACATTTGAAGGGAGAAAGAGATTTCTCCTTGGTGCTAGCAACTTTGGTTTTCGGTATTTATGCGGGTCTTGTTTCACCTACGGGGTAACAGAGAACTAGGGACTTCCGATATCGAGAGGTACGGATTTTTTCTCTAAAATCATTGCCAAACGTTTCACCACTCATCATCACAAAACTATTTTCATGGGTTATCACATTAGACTTAGGAAATCATGATGCAAGGTTATCTTTTGAAAACTTGTAACCAAGTATTTCTCTCCCGGATCTTTAGTTTCTTTCTAGTGATTAGAAGTTTATTTTAAGATTCTAGTATTCTGAAACCATCATAGTATTCTTCTTGAATTTAAAGAAAAGGCACATCTAATAATTGCAAGCACTGAATTCACCATCTCCTCGAGGGAACGATCTTTACTTACTATTTATTACTTGACACGGCACGTACACTTGCGGTTAATTGCGTATACCATTTTTGGCGTATCAAGTTTTTGGCGTCGTTGCCGGGGAGGTGCGACGTATTTAGTGTTTTATTTCTTGCAATATTAGTTAAACCCAAGTATTTAGAGCTCAAGTACTTGTTTTGTTATTTTATCTTGTATTGTTTGTGTTGTTACTGTTATCTGTAATTCTGTTTTTGCATGTCAAGACATCGAACTTCTTAACTTTTGTCTTTCAATTCAGAAATAGAGCGTACGTGTAGGCAAAATAGAAAATTTTGTAGAACGCTGAATATTATTCATCAAGAGATGGATAATAACGATCACGAGAACATGAATAATCATGAAGGACAAGTGGACCATAATGTAACGCCCCCTGTTTTTCTGTATTTATTTAATTCTCCTTGGGCGTTACGTGGATGCATTTTTCCGGCTCGTGTCGTTGTTAGAGTATCTCGTTAGACGTTCTTAGAGGTTATAGCCTGTTGTCTGATTTCCCCAGCTAGCCGGCGTCTGTTTTGGAGGCCCGGCTGAGCCTCTTAGGGAAATCCTTGTGCTTTGACTTCGGGTGAGGTTAGCCCGAGTGTGTGGTCGTCAGAGGTTATATCTGACTTCGTCATTGTGTTCGTAGCCCGAGTGTTTAGCTACGGTGCGGATGTGGTCGAAATTCGTGAACGTCACGTTTCGCGTCGTTTCGACGGGCGCTAGTTAGCGGGTCGTTTTTTTTATATAAAAACATATGTTTGCGCTTCACGTTTGGTCGGATCGGTGATTTGAGCGTGTCGATACGTATTTGCGCACATGCTCATGCGTGGACGCCGTTTAATAAGGTTCGTGTGCGTGTCGAGTTTATGCATTAATTCATGTGTTTAGTAATGGACGGATTAATTAGTGTATTAGTTTAGGATATAAATTTGATTTAAATTTTTGGAATAAGATTTATTAGGGGGGGCTGCCTTTGTGCAAGTTATTTAAGTGTTAGGTGTTAGTTAATTAATTGGTTGAATAGTATGAGTTATAATATGAGTATATATATAGTTTATTAGTTAGAAATTTCATTAGGCGTTAGTAAATGAGTTATTAGTTATTAAGTATCTTATATAATATATATATATATATATAGGATTAGTGTTAGGGTAAAACATAGGTCTTCTTTTTCCCCCATCAAGCCGAACCCGCAGGTTTTCCCCCTCTCCTGTGCGAAACAGGCCGAGCCAAGCGGCGTGTGAAACCGGCGGGCTGGAGGCGCTCCGACCGCCCATCTCCGGCCCTAAACTCCCTCGAAATCTTCCTCTGAGGCCGGATCCGAACTCCTCTCGCCGCGATCTTCGTTCCGAGGTAACTTATTTGGGATTTCACCGTAGTTTTTTTCGTGCTTGGATGTGTGTTTTCTTGTTGGTTTTGTCCCCCATTGTGATGAGATGTTTCCTCTAGGAATTTGGAAGCTTTGCGTGCTTTTGGGCGTCCGCTATAGCGCCGTTGTGCTGGCGAAATTTTTCGGTGTAGTAGCGAGGCAAGTGCTCCTTTCGCCCTTGCCATTTTGATCCCTTAATTTCTCTCATTTTCGTACTTTAAATTTCAGATTTTTGGTGATGCTATCCTCCTAACCGAACCCTACCCGAAAACCCTAACCAAACCTACCCGAAAATCTCTTGGGAAATCGTTTATTTTTTTCCTTGTTCTCTTGTTGTAATCGCTCTCGTTAGGAATTCGTTGTGATAGGTTTAGTGGGTAGGATTTATGCAAATAAATTGTGGAAATTATGTTATAAATTAAGGATTTAGGATTAGTTGGGGATTTGGATCGTTGTCCAAATCTCTCGCTAATTTTTTTGTTTGGTGTCGTTGTATTTTGGGTGTAGGTGAGCACGCATGACCTATGGTCGTGCGTCTGAGATCGTGCGCCCTGGTGTTGGTGCTCGTACGATAGCTTTCGTGTCGAGTGGGAGTACTCACTCGTTGTGGCGTTGCGAAATTGCAACAATGTTTTCCCCAGCTTTGCTTTCGTTTCCGAGTGAATGTCTCGTGATCAAAGGTCCTTGTCGGCTGTTGTTTTCCGAAGGCCGAATCGTGGGTTGTGGTTAGTAGTGGTGGTGGAAGGCTTTTAATAGGGGTTGTGTTGTGTGACTTAGCCGTGACCGCACTTTTTACCTTGACCCGAGTAGTTTCTGGGCAAGTGAGTGAGGGGTCCGCAGTGCTTTCACATGTCAACCCTTGAGCATTTTTGTCTTGGAAATAGTGGTCGGGGGTTGAGTACGCCTCCAATCCGGTTCCAAGTTTCTTTTTTGCTACTGCCATAACTCACAAATTAGGATGTTAGGTGTTTCTTCCTTAGTTGTTGCAGCACTTTTTTTTTTTGGCATGTTCGCCTTGTTGACTCTGCAGGTTTTTAGCAGGGTAGTTGCTGTTTTCTCGCACCTGGTGCAGGTTTGCTTTTACCTTGCCTTGAGCAGGGTTTGCTTCAGTTTTAGTTGTCTTTTCTTACATTCCCTTGTTTTCTTGTTTTACTGCACTTTCTTGTTAGCACTTGTATTCTTTTCCTTGCTGAGGTATTCTGCCTTCTGAATGCCTCAGGTTCTGGATAGTAGCCAGTAGGTGGCTAGTGCTGTGGTGCTGTTGGAGATCTCTCAGCCTTTGGAGACCCTCCTGTTCTTCTAGTGAGGTAGTTTTACTGCATTTTCTACAGACATACATACTTGCCAGTGGGTTCGTGTCAGCTGTTGGCGCCCCTGGTAGTTTTACCTTTTTGTACTGGATATGCTTTTCTTCTTACTGCTACCCTTTTTGGGAGATAGTCTATTTGCTCTGGGAATGTTTTATGCTAGGTTGATAGTTACTTTAAAACCTATAATAATTACTATATGTATTACATGATCAGCATGTTTTTATAAAAAGCTCAAACATTACTTTCCAAAAGCGTAAAAAGATCGTTTTCTTATAAGTACTATAAATTGAGATCTAGGGTCTTGCATAGCGTAAGTTGTCCTCTTAGGACACTTATGCGCTCATTTAAGGATGTCAACATAAATGAAGTATTTTTCCGCTACGTATAAAAATAGTTTTTGAACCGTGGACTATCTGATCCACTGAGCCGAGGGATACGGCTAATTAATTGAACCAGTTTTATAATCATTCTAACTTATGATTTGAAGGTTTAGAGTGTTGCCTGAGCGTCGGCAGTTATCCCCTGCTCGACGTGGCATCACAGCTCGTAGTTTTCTCTTGCTCTGATTTATTTATATGGTGAGAAAAATGCGGGTTGTGACAGTTGGTATCAGAGGGAGGTTGCTCGACAAGTTGGTCGGGCAACCTTTCCTTGTTTGTATTAGATGTTTAGAGTCATATCATACACACACCGACATGTCATCAGCACGTCTTGGCTGAAGCACGAACACTGCACTACACTTATAGCATAACATGAAGTATACGGGGCATATTATGTAATATGAAATGCATAATATGTGTTTGTATATGGATCCACCATAGGGGTAACATGCGAGGGTTATGTATTATGGGGTGCATAACCTCACCGCATGGATGCGACTAGCACGTTTTCCTTTTCGTTGCATGAGAATGTTATGTATTATGGGATGCGTAACATTTTCATGTGTACGCCGTCATGGCATGCATTAGGGCCTTTTTAGAATGCATAGCATAATCATGCATAGCATAACATTGCATAAACACAACGCGCCAAGCTAAAGGCTTGCAGGATGACATGTGTACACGCATAATTTTTGAGTCAAAAAGAATATAAATTCATGCATTCCCGATCTAGGCACAAGAGTTAGAGTGATGGTGGTGAACCGTCTTAGGCTAAGCATAACATTACTTTTGTATTTAATAAAATAAAATCCCAGAGCAAGTATAGCAGTAGAAGATCATATTTATGTATGTATTGTCTGTACCTTTTGTCTAATCCGAGGAGTTTAGCTAAGTTCTAATCGTTTGTTCTGTTTTAATTTTCCTTATAGTATGCCGCCGAAGCGTAGAGTGACGAGGTCGACTCCCCAGTCTGAGGGTGAGTCCTCCGGTGCTCAAAGTGATGCGATGGTGGAAAGTCTGAGGCAGAGCAACGAGGCCTTATCAAGGCAGGTGGTGGAGTTGCGGGCCCAGATGCAGTCCTTTTTATCCGGAGCGGCGGGTCAGACTCCGGGAGTTCAGGACCCCGCCGTGGGTACAGCTGTTCTAGCCCCTCCTGCCCCTCCTGCTCCTCTCGTGCCTCCAGTGGTGGTGCCCCCCGGGATGGCTTTCATCTCCCAGTTCCAGAGGCTGAGCCCTCCCACTTACGATGGGAAGGCGGATTTCATGGTGTTGGACGACTGGCTGATCACTATGGAGGAGATGCTTCACTATTCAGGTATCTCAGATGATCAGAAGGTGATGTTGGGCGTTTATCAGCTGAAGGGTTTGGCGAAGACCTGGTGGTTAAGAGAGAAGGAAGGCATGGTCGGAGGATGTTCCTGGAATTCTTTCAAGGAGATGCTGATGAGGAAGTTTCTACCGGTAGTGGAGCGAGACAGGTTGATGAACAACTTTCTCCATCTGAAACAGCGTCAGCTCACCGTCAACGAGTACGAGATTGAGTTTAGCAAGCTCAGTCGATTTGCTCCGAGTTTGGTGGCTACCGAGGAGGACAGAGCAAAGCGTTTTCTGGGTGGCCTCAGGAGCGATGTCCAGCAGCTTGCGGTTGCTCACGGCGCAGTTACTTATGCGGGAGTAGTGGAAGCTGCTCTGAAGGTGGAGGCGATAGAGACTGCGAAGAACAGAGGCCAGTCAGTGCGGAATGAAAAGAGGAAGGCTGCTGAAGAGAAGAACTCCCTGGTACTTGGTGCTGCTGCTGGGAAGAAGAGCAATATGGTCTGTAGTTTCTGTGGCCAGTCGGGCCATACTGTGGAGAGGTGTTACAAGAGGGCAAAGGCTCAAAAGAAGGAACATGTGCATGCTATTCAGGGTGCTCCTAGGAGGGATGTTCCTTGCCCTATTTGCAAGCGACCCGGACATGATGCTGCTCAGTGCTGGTCCAAGGATCGAGCCTGCTTTCAGTGTGGTCAGAAGGGCCATATTAAGGCGAGATGTCCTCAGGTTCAGTCCGCTCTTCATGCAGTCCCACTTCGGGCGTTACCTCCGCCTCAGCCGGTGGACAAGGGTAAAGGGAAGCTTAATGTGGTATCTTCAGCGGAGGCTGAGACTTCGACGCAGGTCATTTCAGGTAAACCTTCTCGTTTGTCTCTTCAATTCGGTAGAAGTTTTGGGTGTTGCTATTGTGTGGTTTTCTTAGATTGCTTGTGCAAAATATATATATATTTTTTTTTTTTGTATAGGGAGTTTTAAGGTAAGGAACCGCTGGGCGCGCGTTCTTTTTGACTCAGGTGCTACCCACTCCTTTGTGGCTAGGGCTTTTGTCGAGCGGTGCCAGTGGGATCTTGATCGTGTTGGTAATGCCTTTTGCGTCAAATTCCCCTCGGGCGATTCCGTGATATCGGATCAGGGCGTTCTGGACTGTCCTATTTTGTTGGGGGATTTTCTGGCCAAGGCAGATCTGAAGGTTATAGACTTGGAGGATTTCGACGTCATCCTGGGTATGGACTGGTTGTCCCGATATGATGCAGTAATCCAGTGCAGGGGAAAGCGCTTGGATTTTAGGAAGGACAGCGGTCAGCCTGGGAGTATTTACGGCGATTCACGTCAGGGCTCTCCGGCGATTTCTGCGGTATGTGCTCAGAGGTTATTTTGTGCTGACTGTTTTACTTGCTTAGTCTCGGTGCTGGGGACTGTTAGCAGTGTGCAGCTTTTGGATGAGATTCCTGTTGCGCGGGAGTTTTCCGACGTGTTTCCTAGCAATCTTCCCGGTCTTCCTCCAGACAGAGATGTTGAGTTCGTGATCGATTTGGAGCCCGGTACGCGTCCTATTGCCAAGGCGCCGTATCGGATGGCCCCGCGAGAGCTGGAGGAGCTTCGTACCCAGCTAGATGAGTTATTGGCGAAGGGCTTCATAAGGCCGAGCTCGTCGCCCTGGGGTGCTCCGGTTCTCTTTGTAAAGAAGAAGGATGGTTCGATGCGCCTTTGTATCGACTATAGAGAGTTGAACAAAGTCACCATCAAGAACAGGTATCCACTGCCCAGAATCGACGACTTATTCGATCAGTTGCGTGGGAGTGCAGTATTCTCCAAGATAGACCTTCGATCGGGCTATCATTAGCTCAGGATTCGGGAGTCGGACATTCCACGGACGGCTTTCCGATCGAGGCATGGGCATTTCGAATTCCTGGTCATGTCGTTTGGGCTGACCAATGCGCCTTCAGCATTCATGGACATGATGAACCGGGTGTTCAAGGACTTTCTGGACAAGTTTGTCGTCGTATTCATTGACGACGTGCTGATTTACTCTCGGAATGCTGCGGAGCATGATCAGCACTTGCGGTTGGTGTTATCCGCATTGAGGGATCATCAGTTGTACGCCAAGCTGAGCAAATGTGAGTTCTGGTTGCCTCAGGTTTCCTTCCTGGGTCATGTAGTGAACAAGGATGGTATTTCAGTGGATCCGGAGAAGATTTCTGCAGTGATGGATTGGCATAGACCGAGCACACCCAAGGAGATCAGGAGCTTCTTGGGGTTGGCCGGCTATTATAGAAGGTTCGTAGAGGGCTTTTCTACCTTGGCAGCGCCCTTGACTAAGCTGATGCAGAAGCATGCAGCATTCATTTGGAGTGATAAGTGTGAGGAGGCTTTTCTAGAGCTGAAGAGCAGGTTATGTTCTGCCCCTGTGTTGACATTGCCTGCGGAGGGCAAGGATTACGATGTTTATGTGGATGCCTCGCATGTCGGGCTCGGTGGCGTGTTGATGCAGGAGGGGAAGGTGATCGCGTATGGGTCACGGCAGTTGAAGACTCACGAGCGAAATTACCCTACGCACGACCTCGAGTTCGCAGCGGTGATTTTTGCCTTGAAGTTGTGGAGACACCTACTCTATGGAGCTCAGTGCAAGATTTTCACAGATCACAAGAGCCTGAAGTACGTGTTTACACAAAAGGAGCTGAATCTGCGTCAGCGGCGGTGGCTAGAGTATGTGGCTGATTACGACGTTGAGATCCAATATCATCCGGGCAAGGCCAATGTGGTGGCCGACGCCTTGAGCCGGAAGACGGGGAAGATCTTCAACCTCACCGCAGACTGTTTGGTGGAGGAGTTCTTATTGATGGATATCTCCGCAGGATGCTGTGATTTGCAGAGCCGTTTGTCAGTGACAGAACCGTCTTGGATTTCACTCACCAGGCTGCACCAGAAGGAGGATCCGGACTTGCTACACCTGTACCTCAGAGCTAAGAGAGGGGAGTTGCCAGATTTCTCTATCGATGACTCGGGTACTTTGAAGTACCGCGGCAGGTTTTGCATTCCTGCGGTTGGAGACATCAGGGTAATGGTATGCAAGGAGGCTCATGGATCTAGTGTTGCCTACCACCCAGGATCTACCAAGATGTATCATGATCTGAAGCAGATCGCCTGGTGGTATGGTATGAAGGGGGATATAGCCCGGTACGTTTCCGAGTGTTATACTTGCAAGCGGGTGAAGGCCGACCATGGGAGGCCGGGTGGCAAGTTGGCACCTTTGGAGATCCCGACTTGGAAGTGGGAAAGTATCTCGATGGATTTCATTACGGGCTTGCCGAGATCTCCAAGAGGGTTTGATTCAGTTTGGGTGATCGTGGACCGACTGACGAAGTGTGCGCACTTCGTGCCTTATAAGATCGATTACCCGATGAAGAAAATAGCGGAGTTATATTTGGATGAGGTCGTCAGATTGCACGGCGTGCCAGTTAGCATCATTTCGGATCGAGACTCGCGTTTTACATCTCGCTTCTGGAGGAGTTTGCAAGAGGGTCTGGGGACAGATTTGAGGTATTCTACTGCTTACCACCCGCAGACCAACGGGCAGACTGAGCGTGTGAACCAGATTGTGGAGGATATGATCCGGTGCTACATCCTAGACCACGGTGGAGCGTGGGATGAGCGCTTGCGGCTCATGGAGTTTGCCTACAACAACAGTTACCAAGAGAGCCTGCAGATGGCCCCCTTCGAGGCGTTGTATGGGAGGCGCTGCAGAACTCCACTGTTTTGGACCGAGGCTGGTGAGAGACCTTTGTTGGGTCCTGATGCACTTGAAGAAATGGAGGTTTCCGTGAAGCTCATTCGAGAGAAACTTCGGGTGGCTCAAGAGAGGTATGAAAAGAACGCCAATCGGCGTAGGTCCGATTTGGAGTTTTCGGTGGAGGATTTGGTCTTCTTGAAGGTGTCTCCGATGGTAGGAGTGAAGAGGTTCGGCAAGAACCATAAGCTGGATCCGAGGTATGTGGGCCCATTCAGGATTTTGGAGCGTATTGGTGTGGCAGCGTACATGCTGGATTTGCCAGCAACCTTCCCAGGCGTGCACAATGTGTTCCATGTTAGTCAGCTGCGGAAGTGTGTGCGGAGTAGTAGGCAAGTGTTGGATGCGGTGCCTCAGTTAAAGCCGAATCTGACCTTCGTGGAAGAGCCGGTCCGCATTCTGGATGCGCAGGATAGAGTGTTGCGGCGGAAGACCATACCCATGGTTAAAGTCTTGTGGAGGAACCAGGAGGTGGAAAGTTCCACTTGGGAGTTGGAGTCGGCAATGAGGGAGGCTCACCCTCATCTCTTCCCATGATTTGTGTCAGGTATGTTTTGCCTTCTCCTCTTTAGCTCTTGTTAGTTTATTCCTGTTTCTTCCCTGTTAGGAGCGTGTGCGTAAAGTTTCGGGGCGAAACTTTCTTTTAGGAGGGGTGACTGTAACGCCCCCTGTTTTTCTGTATTTATTTAATTCTCCTTGGGCGTTACGTGGATGCATTTTTCCGGCTCGTGTCGTTGTTAGAGTATCTCGTTAGACGTTCTTAGAGGTTATAGCCTGTTGTCTGATTTCCCCAGCTAGCCGGCGTCTGTTTTGGAGGCCCGGCTGAGCCTCTTAGGGAAATCCTTGTGCTTTGACTTCGGGTGAGGTTAGCCCGAGTGTGTGGTCGTCAGAGGTTATATCTGACTTCGTCATTGTGTTCGTAGCCCGAGTGTTTAGCTACGGTGCGGATGTGGTCGAAATTCGTGAACGTCACGTTTCGCGTCGTTTCGACGTGCGCTAGTTAGCGGGTCGTTTTTTTTATATAAAAACATATGTTTGCGCTTCACGTTTGGTCGGATCGGTGATTTGAGCGTGTCGATACGTATTTGCGCACATGCTCATGCGTGGACGCCGTTTAATAAGGTTCGTGTGCGTGTCGAGTTTATGCATTAATTCATGTGTTTAGTAATGGACGGATTAATTAGTGTATTAGTTTAGGATATAAATTTGATTTAAATTTTTGGAATAAGATTTATTAGGGGGGGCTGCCTTTGTGCAAGTTATTTAAGTGTTAGGTGTTAGTTAATTAATTGGTTGAATAGTATGAGTTATAATATGAGTATATATATAGTTTATTAGTTAGAAATTTCATTAGGCGTTAGTAAATGAGTTATTAGTTATTAAGTATCTTATATAATATATATATATATATATATATATATATATATATAGGATTAGTGTTAGGGTAAAACATAGGTCTTCTTTTTCCCCCATCAAGCCGAACCCGCAGGTTTTCCCCCTCTCCTGTGCGAAACAGGCCGAGCCAAGCGGCGTGTGAAACCGGCGGGCTGGAGGCGCTCCGACCGCCCATCTCCGGCCCTAAACTCCCTCGAAATCTTCCTCTGAGGCCGGATCCGAACTCCTCTCGCCGCGATCTTCGTTCCGAGGTAACTTATTTGGGATTTCACCGTAGTTTTTTTCGTGCTTGGATGTGTGTTTTCTTGTTGGTTTTGTCCCCCATTGTGATGAGATGTTTCCTCTAGGAATTTGGAAGCTTTGCGTGCTTTTGGGCGTCCGCTATAGCGCCGTTGTGCTGGCGAAATTTTTCGGTGTAGTAGCGAGGCAAGTGCTCCTTTCGCCCTTGCCATTTTGATCCCTTAATTTCTCTCATTTTCGTACTTTAAATTTCAGATTTTTGGTGATGCTATCCTCCTAACCGAACCCTACCCGAAAACCCTAACCAAACCTACCCGAAAATCGCTTGGGAAATCGTTTATTTTTTTCCTTGTTCTCTTGTTGTAATCGCTCTCGTTAGGAATTCGTTGTGATAGGTTTAGTGGGTAGGATTTATGCAAATAAATTGTGGAAATTATGTTATAAATTAAGGATTTAGGATTAGTTGGGGATTTGGATCGTTGTCCAAATCTCTCGCTAATTTTTTTGTTTGGTGTCGTTGTATTTTGGGTGTAGGTGAGCACGCACGACCTATGGTCGTGCGTCTGAGATCGTGCGCCCTGGTGTTGGTGCTCGTACGATAGCTTTCGTGTCGAGTGGGAGTACTCACTCGTTGTGGCGTTGCGAAATTGCAACAATGTTTTCCCCAGCTTTGCTTTCGTTTCCGAGTGAATGTCTCGTGATCAAAGGTCCTTGTCGGCTGTTGTTTTCCGAAGGCCGAATCGTGGGTTGTGGTTAGTAGTGGTGGTGGAAGGCTTTTAATAGGGGTTGTGTTGTGTGACTTAGCCGTGACCGCACTTTTTACCTTGACCCGAGTAGTTTCTGGGCAAGTGAGTGAGGGGTCCGCAGTGCTTTCACATGTCAACCCTTGAGCATTTTTGTCTTGGAAATAGTGGTCGGGGGTTGAGTACGCCTCCAATCCGGTTCCAAGTTTCTTTTTTGCTACTGCCATAACTCACAAATTAGGATGTTAGGTGTTTCTTCCTTAGTTGTTGCAGCACTTTTTTTTTTTGCATGTTCGCCTTGTTGACTCTGCAGGTTTTTAGCAGGGTAGTTGCTGTTTTCTCGCACCTGGTGCAGGTTTGCTTTTACCTTGCCTTGAGCAGGGTTTGCTTCAGTTTTAGTTGTCTTTTCTTACATTCCCTTGTTTTCTTGTTTTACTGCACTTTCTTGTTAGCACTTGTATTCTTTTCCTTGCTGAGGTATTCTGCCTTCTGAATGCCTCAGGTTCTGGATAGTAGCCAGTAGGTGGCTAGTGCTGTGGTGCTGTTGGAGATCTCTCAGCCTTTGGAGACCCTCCTGTTCTTCTAGTGAGGTAGTTTTACTGCATTTTCTACAGACATACATACTTGCCAGTGGGTTCGTGTCAGCTGTTGGCGCCCCTGGTAGTTTTACCTTTTTGTACTGGATATGCTTTTCTTCTTACTGCTACCCTTTTTGGGAGATAGTCTATTTGCTCTGGGAATGTTTTATGCTAGGTTGATAGTTACTTTAAAACCTATAATAATTACTATATGTATTACATGATCAGCATGTTTTTATAAAAAGCTCAAACATTACTTTCCAAAAGCGTAAAAAGATCGTTTTCTTATAAGTACTATAAATTGAGATCTAGGGTCTTGCATAGCGTAAGTTGTCCTCTTAGGACACTTATGCGCTCATTTAAGGATGTCAACATAAATGAAGTATTTTTCCGCTACGTATAAAAATAGTTTTTGAACCGTGGACTATCTGATCCACTGAGCCGAGGGATACGGCTAATTAATTGAACCAGTTTTATAATCATTCTAACTTATGATTTGAAGGTTTAGAGTGTTGCCTGAGCGTCGGCAGTTATCCCCTGCTCGACGTGGCATCACAGCTCGTAGTTTTCTCTTGCTCTGATTTATTTATATGGTGAGAAAAATGCGGGTTGTGACACATAATGGTCAAGAGGCTGCGCCACGAATGACGTGTTGCGATTATAATACACCCTTAAGCGGAGGTTTACACTTTAGTATCGTGCGACCCGCAATTGCGGCAAACAACTTTAAAATGGACAGAGGGGACAAGTCGCCATTTGCGGGTCGGTCACTTAAGATCGCTATGCCTCCTAAGCTACATTCATGGAACACGCGATCTCGCCAAAGGAACACGGGCCCGGAGTCAGCGAGCGGGAGAGCCAAATCAGGTCGCGAGTACGCAAAAAATAGTTTGAACACTTCGAAGAGAACAATCACAAAAAAGAAGCATTTTAGGAAAACATGTTTCATTAATCACAAAGTTTATAGGTCGGGGATTCATCCCGCGTTTACATTGAAACAAACAAAAATACAAATAAAGGAAGCTCGACATGGGGGTCCAGCTAGGCGAGCTCTCAGGCGGCAAGCCCCCCTAAAGTGGCTGGTAGGACTTATCGCCTGGCTTCGATAATGGAAGGAATAACTCCGGTACCACCTCGCTCGTCGAGAGCCCCGCGCCTTCGCTCGTAATGAAGCCCGCCCGCTGCAGTATCTGGAGAGTGTACTTCACTGCCTTGGCAGCATTCTTCTGCATCATGTCCTCCAGCTCGTACTCGGTGTAGTGTGCGAGCTGGTAGCTACTGCTGGAGGGAAGCAGAGCAGCTGCTGCGGCTTCCACTTCCCGCACACGAGCCTGTGACGCCTCCTTTTCCTTCTCAAGGGTGGCGATCTGGAAGCCTAGATGCTTGGTTGTCATCGCATCCTACAAGAAGAGATAGATTGAACTTGAGGAAAGAAAAAAGCAATCTCAAAGCGATAAGCGTGAGTCACGGGACTTACCACCCCTCACAGGTACAAGGCGAGGACGGCATCGGCTGCGTCCGCCCGCTCCTTCTGGTGGTCCGCCTCCTCCTGGGCGAGACGGCGAGCTTCCTCCTTTTTGTCGATAAGCTTTTTAAGTGACGGGGTGTTCTTCTCCAGCTGGATGAGCCGCCTGCCCACCATGTAGGCCAGCTCAATGACGCGGAGCTGGGCCCACGCGCTCTCATGTACAAGGACTCGCGTGGCCTCCTCATCATAGACCGCATTGTCCTCCCGCGCGTGCAGGCCGAACGAGAAGTTGTAGGACTCCCCGCTGATGGACTCCTACTCCAGCCAGCTCGGCCATAGGGTGGAAATGTAAGCCCAGTTCGCCTCCTTGTCCCACTGGAGGAGGGGACTGCCGAGCTCATCTAAGGGCTGCTTGCTGAGGCCGAAGTTGCGGTGCTCTCTCGGCACCGGCTTGACGGCGGGCTCCTCTCCTTGCGGCCCGGAAGTGTCGGCCGCCTCGCCAGGGGAGCCGTCGGTCGAAGCCCTCGGAGGGAGAGGACCCCAGCTAGTTGGTCTGCCAGGGATTTTCCCTTCTCCCGACTCGCTTGAGGCGCGCGGCCTGCGGTCTTCGGCTTCTTGTGCGGCGGCGGCGGTAGAGGCTGTTCGCGACTAGGCCGCTTCTGGACGGCAGAGGCTGGGGTATCGCGATGCGTGGCGGCCGTGACCTCGGCGCGGGCGAGCTCGCCGGAAGCGACTCGCGCACTCTCATAGGGAGGGTGCAAGTGAATGTCTCACTCGCCTGCAGAGAGAGGGTTAATGACGGGAAAATAAAGGAGTAAAGGGAAAGAAGTACGAGTAGCTTACCTCCCCCGGGCTGGACGGGGAAGAGGTTGTCCAAGTTCCTGCTGAGGAACGCGTCTTCAAAGTTCTTCCCTTGGAAGAAACCGCACAACTCAGTTTCATGGCCCCCCAGGCTAGGGGCGGTAGCTCGCCTCGCCAAGATGGACTGGCGAGAAGGGGACATTGCCGAAATCCCCCTTGACGAAAACGAACTTCTTCAGCCAGTTGTGACTTTTGTTGACTGTCTCCCGCACTTTGACGTGATTGCTGGAGAAGTAAGCGGTCCCGTCTTTGTTCGCCAGGAAGGAGAACAGCTTGCGGAAGACCGCGAGGATGAACTCGATCCGCTCTTCCCGCAGGAAGCAGGCGAACCCGACCACTACTGCAATAGAGTTAGGTGTCATCTGGTCGAGGACGACCCCGAAGTATTTCAGTATTTTGCAGACCTCAGGCCATAGGGGAAGCCGGAGGCCCGCATCGAAGTGCGTCGTAGGGATGGCGAGTTCCTCCCCTGAGAGGTCGTTGTTGAAACCGGAAACCGGCCTCTGTGGAGTTCGACCCTTGGGGAAGGGGGTGGTCTCGCACCTACTTCGCTCCTGCAAGAGAAACAACAAAAGAGAGAGAGAGACAGAGTACAGGACCAAGGGCCCGGCTCGGAGGTCCCACCACACACCCGGAAGATCTTAGAGCGCTTCCCCTCCTTAACCAGTTGCCGGGCTAAGGTACCTCAGAAAGCGCTATAAGACTTGTGAACTAGTAAGCGTGCCTTCTGAGGTACCCCTTGGGTCTTATTTATAGATTACCTTGGATGGTCTGCAAATAACTTGCCCCTGGTGGCCTGAATTTACTAAAAAGCCCCTTGGGTTGGCCTGCCAACAGCCAAACCCCGCTGTTCTGGCTGGTTATGCGCACCTCTTGTCGAGTCACCCCCTGTCATCTGGAGGGAGGTGGACTACAGCCGATCTGCCTGAGGGAGGCGGCTGGGGCCCGGCCCGCCTAGGGGATGCGGGCGGGGGCTGGCCCGCCTGAGGGAGGCGGCTGGGGCCCGGCCCGCCTAGGGGATGCGGGCGGGGGCTGGCCCGCCTGAGGGAGGCGGCTGGGGCCCGGCCCGCCTAGGAGATGCGGGCGGGGGCTGGCCCGCCTGAGGGAGGCGGCTGGGGCCCGGCCCGCCTAGGGGATGCGGGCGGGGGCTGGCCCGCCTGAGGGAGGCGGCTGGGGCCCGGCCCGCCTAGGAGATGCGGGCGGGGGCTGGCCCGCCTGAGGGAGGCGGCTGGGGCCCGGCCCGCCTAGGAGATGCGGGCGGGGGCTGGCCCGCCTGAGGGAGGCGGCTGGGGCCCGGCCCGCCTAGGAGATGCGGGCGGGGCTGGCCTGCCTGCTTGTTTGGCCCCTTCGGCGGACACGGGGTTGTACACAATCCCCGATCTTTGCGTGCTTCGCAGAAGCTCGGAAAGAAACGTCCAACCCTCGTGTCCGGCGACGTCCTTGCTGAGCTGGAGGGAATCTTTTGGTGGGACCCGCCTTTCAGCTATAAATAAGCCACCGGGCCTTCGATAACTGGCCCTCTCCTCTTGCTTCCTGCGTGGTTTGAGGTCAGGAGATGCCTGCGTCTGAGGAGATACGTGCCCGGTTGGCTGCCGCGAGGGAGGAGGGTCGGGAGGAGGCCCTCGCGGCCGCCCCGTGGTTGGCGCCCATATCCGCCGGCCCGCAGTTTAAGCCGGCAAAGGGAAAGGTTGTCCGCCGTTCCACGCCGAGTGATGATCTGGGTTCCGGCGGCTCCGAGGTTGAATCTGGGTGCGTGGTTTCGCCCTGTGACCTATGCTTTCTACTGACTTTTTCCTTCGCAGGAGGCGCCCCATGAAGATGCATTGGAAGGGGGCTCCGGGAACCTTGCGGATCTCTCCATGGAGATAATCGGCCTGGGCGTCAGCCCATTCTCCCCAGCGCGCAGCCTTCCTGCGACTCCTCCCCCGCTGAGAGTCCAGGGTCTGGGGAAGCCGCTCGTCGCCCCGGGAGGGAAATCATTCCAAGGTCGGCCGGGTTCCTCTCGGTCTGCTCCCGACGCGGGAGACGTACCGACGCCAGGTAACCCCCCTGAAATTAACCCATTCGCCGCTTGTCTGCTTCTGACCTCGCTTCCGCAGGGCATCGCGCCGCTTCTTCCGATGTCGAGATGAGCGAGGGGTACTCGCCTCCCGTGGAGCCGGAAGACATCGCAGACTTCTTGGGCGACCCGCACGATAGCGAGAAGATGAAGGCGCAGGTGGCACGAATGTTTCAGAAACACACGATGCTGCTCAAAGAGGCCTTCGTGGGGATGGAGAGAGACAGAGTCAGGGCGGAGGAGCGACTCGCTGCTTTGGAAGGGGCAAGGGGCTCGGCTGAGGAGGATGAGCCGACATCTCCGGGCGCGCATATTACGCGAGCAGAGGAGCGGCTGACGAACATTTCGAGACAGGCCGATCAGACCAAGCGGGAGCTGGCGGCGGTTCGAGAGTATCATGACTCTCGCGTGCCGCCTCGAACCGGCTCGCAGAGGCGGGGTAGGTGGAAATGGGTCGAGTACTAAGCCACCTGCCTCGCCTGCCCGTGCCCGCAGTTGCTCGCGGGGTCTGAATCGTCTCGAGGCGAGCCATCCTAGATTATCGGGGGCGAATATCATCTAAAAACAATGGCTTGTAATAATTCAGGGACCTTCTCGCCCGTTTATGGCGCATGCTGCTATGATTATTATTTATTATTTGTTATATATTTTGCTGAACTCTTAGCTTCTACCTTGGAGCGCCCACCTAGCAGGAGCGGGCGGGGCTGGCCCGCCTAAAGAGAGCCGAGGGCTGGCCCGCCTAAAGAGAGGCGAGCGAGGGCTGGCCCGCCTAGGAGAGGCGAGCGAGGGCCGGCCCGCCTAGGAGAGGCGAGCGAGGGTTGGCCCGCCTCGAAGAGGCGAGCGAGGGCCGGCCCGCCTAGGAGAGGCGAGCGAGGGTTGGCCCGCCTAGAAGAGGCGGGCGAGAGCCGACCCGCCTGGGAGAGGCGAGCGAGGGCCGGCCCGCCTAGGAGAGGCGAGCGAGGGACGGCCCGCCTAGGAGAGGCGAGGTGTTCGTTCGTTCCCCCTCGACTGGGCATCCCTCTCAGCCTCCGCTCCGCGCGAGAGAGGAATGGCTCGCGGCTGGTGGGGAGACTCTTGCGGCCGGCCGGCGACTCGATGCGGGCCCGCGCGGGGCTCGGGAATCGAAGCGTCGGGGTTGGCCCCGCTGTAAGTTCGCTTCCCGCCTTTTCCGATTTTTCCCGCCCTTTTTCCGGCCCTATAAATAGGCCCTTCATTTATGGTTTCACCTACCGTATTCGAGAGCCCTTCCCCCTTCTTCTCGCGAGAACCCTCTCTTCTCTCTTTCCTCTCGCTCAGCTAGCTTATCAATCCCGCGAGATGACGGGCGGCAGTGGCGAAGCGGACGGGAGGGGCAGGTGTGCCTGGGTCTTTGCAGACCACAGCTTCCCTCCCGCCTCGGTCTCGGAGAAGGAGTTTCTGGACACCGTTAGCGACTTCATCCCGCCTGGCTTTGTGGCGAGGCGGCCCGGGAAGGATGAACGGATCAATGAGCTTTCGGGCGATGAGCTGGCTCTCCCGACGGCCCACTTCGAGGCGGGGCTCCGGCTACCCTTCTGGCCGGAAGTCCGCCAGGTCTTCAAGTATTACGGGGTCGTCCCGGGGCAGCTGACCCCGAACTCCATCGCTGTCATAGTCGGGTTCGCCTGCTACCTGCGCGAGGAGAGGATCGAGTTCAGCCTTGCGGTCTTCCGCAAGCTGTTCTCTTTCCGCGCGAATAAGGACGGGACCGCGTGCTTCGCGAGCATGCACGCCAAGGTGCGGGAGACGGTCAACAAGAGCCACAACTGGCTCAAGAAGTTCGTCTTCGTCAAGGGCGACTTCGGCAACATTCCGTTCTCGCCAGTGCAACTCGGCGAGGCGAGCTATCGGCCCCCTAGCCTGGGGGGCCATGAGGCGAGGCTATATGAGTTCTTCGCCGGGAAGAACTTCGAGGTCGCCTTCCTCCGCCGGAATCTGGACGACCTCGTCCCCGTCCCGCCTGGGGAAGGTAAGCGGCTCGCTCGCCTTTGCTTTGATCGTACCTTGGCTTTTCTAACTCCTGTTCCTGCAGGCGAGCGCGACGTTCCCCTCCACCCGCCTTACGAGAGCGCGCGGTCCGCTTTGGGCGAGCTTGGCCGTGCGGAAGCGGCAGCCCTAGCTCACCGCGAGCTCTCGGCTCCCGTCGGCCAGAAGCGGTCCGGGGGCGAGCTGTCTCAAGGCCCTCCAAAGAAGCCGAGTAAAACGGGCGGTCAGGCTCCTTCGGTCGGCGACAAGGGCAAGGCCCCCGCGGATCAACCATCTTCTGCCCCTGCCCCTGCGGTTCCCTCGACCGCTGATCCCGCCGGCGGGGCGGCTGGGTCGTCGCGGCCGCTCGCGGCGACTCGGCCCGCCGAGAAGCCGGTTCCTCGAGGGCATCCCAACTTCGGCTACGGCGAAGGGCCCACGGACCGAACCGGTGCCCCGTTACTTCAGTGGGACAAGGAGGGCAACCGCATCTCGGTATCCTCGCTGCTGCCTAGCTGGTCGGAGCAGGACACCGCCTCCAGGGACGCCTTCAATCTCTCCTTCGGCCTGTACGGGCGGGAGGACGCCTCTACCTACGGCGAGGAGGCCACGCGGGTGCTTATCTACGAGAGCGCGCGGGCGCAATTTCAAAGCCTCGCCCTGGCCCACATGGTCGGCCGGCGGTGCCTCCGGTTGGACAGAGATGCCCCCTCGCTCAACAAGTTGATCGATGAGAAGGAGGCGGCCCGCAAGCTCGCCCAGGAGGAGGCGGATGACCTGCGGAGGCGGCTCGAAGCGGCTGACGCCGCCCTCGCGCAGTACCAAGGTGGCGCGGTAAGCCGTCTCACTCGCACCCGCCTTTATCTTGCGACTTGTCCTAATAAATTTCTTTTGCAGGATGCGGTGACCGCCAGCCGACTTGGTACCGAGATCGCCACCCTCCAGCTGGAGAACCAGACCCTGCGGGCGCGGGTGGGTGCGCTCGAGGCTGCCGCTGCCGTCCCGCCGGCCTCCTCGAGCGGCTGTCAACTCGTTCACCACAGCGAGTATGACCTGGCGGTTCTGATGCAAGAGAACGGGGCCGACGCGGTGACGTACCTCTTCAAGACGTTGCAGCGGGCCAAGCTCCTCAAGGACGAGTGCTCCGGCTTGCGGGTGACCGAGGTGGTGCCGGAGCTGTTCCTTCCAGTACCCAAGCCCGGCGGGTTCCACCGCATCTGAAGGGCCCGCCGCCTTATGGCTTTTATCTCTCCCCCCCTTCTTGGGACATGTATTTTGTTTTATTTTTTGTGTGGTCGCGCCGCGGGCCACAGTTGTAATTTTGTAAAAGTTAATATATTTACTGCATTCACTTCTCAATTGCCAATTACTTCCCGCCTCGCGGTCGTTACTGTGCACCGCTTGTTGATTAACTCTGATTTTCGTTGCTGCGAGCGAGCGAGTGAGGCCACCCGCCCGTTTGTGGTTCGGGACATAGATCTAAGTTCGCGGGACACTAACGCTGGCGCGACGCGAGTGGCGAGTCGCGCCTTCCGCCCGGGCTTGTTATTTTGACCGTATCTAGGTGCGGACTGGGCCCGGCTTCCGCGCGTAACGACTTCGCGCGGGCCGGCTTCCCGGGGAGGGTCTTGGCGCGTCTGACCTTTTGCTTCCCATCCACCCCGGGGACCCGCCGAACCGAAGGTTGGGGCCGGCGTTGTGGCCTCAATAGGGTCATCCAGACCGGCCCGCTCACCTGATCTCCGGCGACGTGAGTCCAAAACTCTCCACTCGCGCGCCGTGCTTAGGGCTCGCTCCTCTATGCGCCGGGCCCGGCCTTCTTGGCTCGCCGACTCCCCTTCTTGGCTCGCCGACTCCCCTTCTTGGCGGGGGATTACCGACTCCGAATGACATCCCGCCCTGCCAGCTCGGAGAGAGCCTGGCAGCTGGATCCGCTCGGGGCCTCCTCCGAGTGACATCCAGCCCTGCCAGCTTGGTGAAAGCCTGGCAGCGGGATCTGCTCGGGGTCTGAGGCAGACTCCTCCGAGTGACATCCAGCCCTGCCAGCGTGGAGAGAGCCTGGCAGCGGGATCTGCTCGGGGTCTGAGGCAGACTCCTCCGAGTGACATCCAGCCCTGCCAGCTTGGAGAGAGCCTGGCAGCGGGATCTGCTCGGGGTCTGGGGTAGACTCCTCCGAGTGACATCCAGCCCTGCCAGCGTGGTGAGAGCCTGGCAGCGGGATCTGCTCGGGGTCTGAGGCAGACTCCTCCGAGTGACCTCCAGCCCTGCCGGCTTGGAGAGAGCCTGGCAGCGGGATCTGCTCGGGGTCTGAGGCAGACTCCTCCGAGTGACATCCAGCCCTGCCAGCTTGGTGAGAGCCTGGCAGCGGGATCTGCTCGGGGTCTGAGGCAGACTCCTCCGAGTGACATCCAGCCCTGCCAGCTTGGTGAGAGCCTGGCAGCGGGATCTGCTCGGGGTCTGAGGCAGACTCCTCCGAGTGACATCCAGCCCTGCCAGCTTGGAGAGAGCCTGGCAGCGGGATCTGCTCGGGGTCTGAGGCAGACTCCTCCGAGTGACATCCAGCCCTGCCAGCGTGGAGAGAGCCTGGCAGCGGGATCTGCTCGGGGTCTGAGGCAGACTCCTCCGAGTGACATCCAGCCCTGCCAGCATGGAGAGAGCCTGGCAGCGGGATCTGCTCGGGGTCTGAGGCAGACTCCTCCGAGTGACATCCAGCCCTGCCAGCTTGGTGAGAGCCTGGCAGCGGGATCTGCTCGGGGTCTGAGGCAGACTCCTCCGAGTGACATCCAGCCCTGCCAGCTTGGAGAGAGCCTGGCAGCGGGATCTGCTCGGGGTCTGAGGCAATGAAATTCATCTCTCATCGGGGGGAAAGACAAGTCTACCGCAAGAAATTCCATTAGAGATTGAGCATAGTTTACATAATTTCAAGGAAAAAAGCGCTTCAAGTCGTCCCCGCTCCAAGTGAGACTTAGGGTCTCGCCCTCCACATTTCGGAGGCGGTACCCTCCCGACTTCAATGCCTCCTGCACAATGAATGGTCCCTCCCAATTGGGATGGAGCTTTCCCACTGCGGCAGACCTTCCCGCCGCGTCCACCTTCCTTAAGACCAAGTCTCCCTCAGCAAACTGCTTGACTCTGACGTGCTTGTCAAAATACTTGGCCATTCTTCTCTTTATCTCCTCCTGCCTCACGGCTGCAAGGTCCCGCAGTTCCTCGACCATGTCGAGAGAGAGTCGTAGCTCCTTTTCATTATTGGCTCTCCATTCCTCTTCGTGCTCTCCGGCCCCGACCACCCGGGGTGTCCGGACTTCAAACTCCACCGGAAGTACTGCCTCACACCCGTGGGAGAGTTTGAAAGGCGTCTCCCCTGTCGCTGTGTTGGGTGTGGTTCGGAGGGCCCAGAGGACCGAGGGGAGTTGCTCCACCCAACTTCCTCTCAAGTTCTCCACCTTTTTCTTGAGGAGGTTTACGATAATCTTGTTTGCCGCTTCTACCTACCCATTGCTTCGGGGGTGATGAACTGAGGCAAACCTGAGGTCGATCCCGAGCTGCTCGCAGAAGCTGGTGAACTCGGCACTGGCGAATTGAGGGCCATTGTCTGTGACGATGGCCTGGGGCAACCCATGACGACAGATGATCTCCCCCCATACAAAGTTTCTGACGACCTGGGAGGTCACCTTGGCCAGCGCCTTAACTTCCAGCCACTTGGAGAAGTAATCAATCATCACGAGCAGGAACCTCCTCTGGCCGCTGGCTTGGGGGAAGGGCCCGACCAAGTCCATTCCCCAGATGGCGAATGGCCAGGGAGCTGTGATACTCCTGAGGCGCTGGGCCGGTTGCAGTTGGAGGGGAGCAAATAGCTGGCACTTGTGGCACTCCTTTGTGAATTTTTTCGCGTCGAGACCCAGGGTCGGCCAAAAGTATCCCTGCCGGACGATCCGGCCTTCTAAGGTTCGACTTCCAGAGTGACTCCCACACTCTCCGGAGTGGACCTCTTCTAGAATCTTCGGGACCTCCCTCTCGCCCACACAACGCGCCAGCATCCCTGAGAGAGTTTTCCGATATAACTGGCCATCTCGCATGAGGTAGTATGCCGACTTGTACTTGAGTTTCTTTCCGTCCATTCCCGTGGGGTACTCCCCGGTGGTCAGGAAAGTGACGAATGGGTCCATCCAGGAGGGGTGCTGTTCCACCTCCATCAGTTCCCCCTCCTCGATGGATGGGCGAAAGAGGTCTGTGATGGTTCCCCCCGCCCGGGGTCCATGCTTTGCCAACTGGTCCACCTGCTCGTTATCCTCCCGAGGCACGTGCCGGATGGAGAAAGTCTGAAAGGTGCCGACGACTCCCTTTACCTTCGCCAAGTAACGCTGCAGGGTGGGATCCCTTGCTTCGAATTCCCCGTTGATCTGGGAGGCCACCACCAGGGAGTCAGTAAGGACCTCCACATCGTGCACCCCCAGCTCCCTGGCCAGGCGTAGACCCGCAATCACGGCCTCATACTCGGCCTGATTGTTGGTGATGGGGAAATGCACCACCACCGTTTGCTCGATCCTCACCCCCTGGGGGCTTTCCAAGATGACCCCAGCCCCTAGGGAGTGCCTCCCTGACGCGCCATCCACCATGACCTTCCAGGGAACCGGGCGAGTGAGTTCTTCCTCCGCCACCTCGACCACATAGTCAGCTAGGAAATCGGCCATGGCTTGGGCCTTGATCGAGAGGCGAGGTACGAAGGAGATGTCGAACTCGCTCAGCTCCACCGACCACTTGGCCAGCCTGCCAGAATGCTCCACCCCCTCGAAGATGTTGCGGAGAGGGTGGTCAGTCACCACTCGGATCGAGTGTGCCTGGAAATAGGGCCGGAGCCTCCGGGCCGAGATGATGAGGGCGAAAGCCAGCTTCTCTAGGATGGGGTACCGGAGCTCGGCCTTCCTCAAGACCCGACTTACATAGTAAACTGGGAGTTGTCTCTTCCCCTCTTCCCGAACTAAAACAGAGCTCAGGGCCTCGGTCCCAGCCCCTAAGTACAGGAATAAGTCCTCCCCCTCCTTCGGTCCTTGCAGTAGGGGGGCCTGAGTCAACTGCTTCTTTAGGGCCTGGAATGCCTCCTCGCACTCCGAGGTCCACTCGAATTTTTGGCCTCCTCTCAGGCTTTTAAAGAACGGAGAGCATTTCTCCCCGGCCCGTGAGAGGAACCTGCTCAGTCCCGCCAGCCTCCCAGTCAATCGCTGCACTTCCTTCGCATTCCGCGGGGACTCCAACTCCAGGATTGCCCTCACCTTGTCGGGGTTGGGCTCTACGCCGGCAGGGGTGAGGAGATGCCCCAGGAATTTTCCTCTGCTTGACCCGAAGGTGCATTTGAGGGGGTTCAGCCTCATTTTGCACCCGCGGAGAGTGGCAAAGGTCTCCTCCAGGTCCCGGAGATGGGAGTCGAGGTCCGGACTCTTGACCATGAGATCGTCTACATAAACCTCCAGGTTCCTTCCCTTTTGCCCTTGAAAGACCCTGTCCATCATTCTCTGGTAGGTCGCCCCTGCATTTTTCAGCCCGAAGGGCATCATTTTATAACTATAGCACCCATCCCCTGTGATGAATGAGACGTCTTTGACGTCCGGAGGGTGCATCCTGATTTGGTGATAACCTGAAAAGGCATCTAGAAAACTCATCAGAGGGAAACCGACGGCTGAGTCAACCAGCGCGTCGATCCGAGGCAAGGGGTAACAATCTTTAGGACATGATTTATTAAGAAGGGAAAAATCGATACACATCCTCCACCGGCCGTCTCCTTTTTTAACCATTACAACATTGGAGACCCAGCCGGGGTATTGGATTTCGGATACAAAGCCGGCCTTGAGGAGCTTTGCTACTTCCTCCCTGATGGGCTCGGCGAGCTTGTCCGCAACGGGCCTCTTCTTTTGTCGGATGGGGGGAGCCTCCGGGTCCAGGTTGAGGCGGTGGCAGGCGATGTTGGAGTCGATCCCGGGCATCTCTGCGGCACTCCATGCGAAGATGTCCACGTTCTTCTGGACGCACTCCAGCATCCGGCCTTGAGCCTCCGGGGTCAATCCTCCGCTGATGCGGATCCTCTCCACCCTGCCTCCGGTGGTGAGAACCTCCATCTCCACCACCTCCTCTGCCGCCTCAAGGCGGGACTGTGCCTCCCACTCCTCAGTCTCCCCCTCGTCGAAGGCGAGGACCTCCCCCTCAGCCTCTGCAACGGCCATCGCCTCAGCCGGCTCCTGGCTCTCCTCAGCGACCTTCTCCTGGGCGCGACTCTCCTCCACCTCCATCTCATCCCCGCCCGCTTCCGGCTCCTCCTCCCTCAGCTTCCGCCCCATCTCCTCGGCTCCCTCCAGCCAAGAGATGGAGTTCACCGCCGTGACATAGCACTCCCTTGCCTCCTTGGGGTCTCCGCGGACCCGAACCTGGACCCCCTCGACGTTAAATTTTAGGCATTGGTGGAAGGATGAGGGGACGCAGCGGAAGGCGCTGATGAGAGGCCTCCCGAAGATGGCGCTGTAGCTGCTGGGGGCGTCCACGATGACGAACTTGCAATTGCGGGACTGCCCCCCCAGAACGACATGGAGTCCCACTCCTCCCTCAACCTCCTTCCTCTCCCCTGAGAAGCCGAACAGGGGTCCGTCCGAGGCCAGCACCCTTCGGGCCTCCACCTTCATTGCGTCGAACGCCTTCTTGAAGATGACGTTGACCGAGCTCCCGTTGTCAACGAGGATTCGGGGGACGGTGAAGTCCTCGATAGCTGTCTGGATGACCAGCGCATCGCAGAAGGGGTCCTCGTGACCCGGCATGTCCTCCCTGGAAAAGGTGATTTTCTCGTCCGGGGGCGGGGACTGGGACGTGGAGCCAACGCTCCTGCGGTACATGGTATGGAGGCTCGACTTGCGGGAGGCCTCGATCCCAGCCCCCCCGTGGATCGCTCCGATCCTTCCTCGGGAGCCCACATCCACCCGGTCTTCGCACCGGCCTTCCTCTGCCCGAGGCCGAATCTCCTCGATCCGCACTTCCGGACGTTGTTGCTGTTGCTGCTCCCGACGGTCCCTCATCTCGAGGAACTCGGGGCACGTGGCTGTGGCGTGCCCCTCCTCCCGATGGAAGTCGCAGTAAGGCAACTCCACCCTCACATCCCTTCTTCTTCTCCGTGCTGCTCTCCTCCTTTCCCCCAGTGCTATGGCCATAGCCTGCTCCTGGTCGGGAAGAGCCGGCCTCTGGCCCTGCATCCCGCCTGGAGGGTAGAACTGACCCTGTCCTCCTTGACGGTAGTCCCCTCCGCGGAACCCTCTCCTTGCCCCGGGTTCCTGCCACTCGGGCCTCCAGCCCAGCAGAAAGTTCGGCTCCTGTCTCCCCTGCCTGGGCTGCTGCTGATGCTGCGGCGGCGGCGGCTGTTCCCTCTGCCGGGGTTCAACCCTTCTCTCCTCCTGCCCTCGGCCACCCCTTGGCCTCTCTTCCTCCACGGCCCACCTGGCCAACCTTCGGGCAAACTCCGGGTGTGCCGCCTCCATGTCGGCCTCCCTAGCCGCCCTCTCTAGGAGCGCCTCAAAAGATACTGGGGGGGGACCTCTTGAGTTCCATCGCGAAGAACCCGGATTGGAGACCCAGGGTGAAGGCCACCATCATAGTGTGCCCTGGCATCTCCTGCACTTGAGACAATTCCTCTTGGAATCTGTCCAGGTAGCTCCCCAGGGTCTCTCCTACCCTCTGCTTGACGCGGAACAAGGACTCCACCTCCTTCTTCCTCTTCTTGGAAGTGGTAAACCTCAACATGAACCCCCGACGCAGGTCCTCGAAGCAGTAGATGGACCCGGTCGGGAGCTGGTGGAACCATTCTCTCGCCTTCTCTCGGAGGGTGATGGCGAAGAGCCGGCACTTGAAGCCGTCTGACATCTGTCGAATAGAGACCATATCCTCGAACCATTGGATATGGTGGATCGGGTCTCCTTTCCCGGAGTAGTAGGTCATCTCTGGCTCGCGAAACCCCTCGGGAACTGGGGCTGAAGAAACAAACTCGCTGAAGGGGCTCCCTCCCTCAGCCGGGCGAGACGGGAATTCCCTTCCTCCAGTCTCGCCGAAGTGGTACTCGGCGGCCGAGCCGGGGAACAAAACTCGCCCCTGGAACTCGCGTTCGCCTCTCTCGGCGGGCTCCTTCCCTGGGCGCCTGAGCGGCGCGTCATCGCCGAGTGCGGGAGCGGCGACCACTGGGACTGCCGGTGTCGCACTCTCGGCTCGCATGCCGAGGGCGGTCCTGACGAGCCCGAGGATCTCCTCCCTAAGCTCCGCCGGCATGCTCGTCGCTGGGGGTGGGGGAGGGAGTGGCGAGCTGCCCCTGCCTGATCCTTGTCCTTCCTCTCCCGTCATCGAACTTGCTGAAGGTTTTCCTTGCTGACCACTCTCCACGCTCACCGCACCAAAATGTTGAAACCGGAAACCGGCCTCTGTGGAGTTCGACCCTTGGGGAAGGGGGTGGTCTCGCACCTACTTCGCTCCTGCAAGAGAAACAACAAAAGAGAGAGAGAGACAGAGTACAGGACCAAGGGCCCGGCTCGGAGGTCCCACCACACACCCGGAAGATCTTAGAGCGCTTCCCCTCCTTAACCAGTTGCCGGGCTAAGGTACCTCAGAAAGCGCTATAAGACTTGTGAACTAGTAAGCGTGCCTTCTGAGGTACCCCTTGGGTCTTATTTATAGATTACCTTGGATGGTCTGCAAATAACTTGCCCCTGGTGGCCTGAATTTACTAAAAAGCCCCTTGGGTTGGCCTGCCAACAGCCAAACCCCGCTGTTCTGGCTGGTTATGCGCACCTCTTGTCGAGTCACCCCCTGTCATCTGGAGGGAGGTGGACTACAGCCGATCTGCCTGAGGGAGGCGGCTGGGGCCCGGCCCGCCTAGGGGATGCGGGCGGGGGCTGGCCCGCCTGAGGGAGGCGGCTGGGGCCCGGCCCGCCTAGGGGATGCGGGCGGGGGCTGGCCCGCCTGAGGGAGGCGGCTGGGGCCCGGCCCGCCTAGGAGATGCGGGCGGGGGCTGGCCCGCCTGAGGGAGGCGGCTGGGGCCCGGCCCGCCTAGGGGATGCGGGCGGGGGCTGGCCCGCCTGAGGGAGGCGGCTGGGGCCCGGCCCGCCTAGGAGATGCGGGCGGGGGCTGGCCCGCCTGAGGGAGGCGGCTGGGGCCCGGCCCGCCTAGGAGATGCGGGCGGGGGCTGGCCCGCCTGAGGGAGGCGGCTGGGGCCCGGCCCGCCTAGGAGATGCGGGCGGGGCTGGCCCGCCTGCTTGTTTGGCCCCTTCGGCGGACACGGGGTTGTACAGTCGTTGATTTTTTTCCCACGTTCTGGGTCGCCTCGCCACGAAGCCTGGTGGGATGTAATCGCCGATCGCATCAAGGAATTCGCCTTCGGAAATGGCGGCATAGGAGAAGTCATGTTAAGAGAAATTCCATGCGCACTTGCTTTGCCCATCAGTGTCGCCGCCACCACCGCCCATCTCGCAGATTGATTGCTAGGCGGGACAATGCAGTTCTCACAGGGAGCGGGCGAGTCGGGAGTCGCGGGAAGTGGAGAAGGAAAGGAAGCCCTAAATGCGGTAGGTAGGAGAGGATCGGAAGGGCCTATTTATAGGAAGAAAAGGGCAGGAAAATGTCTCGTTGGCGGTAAAAGTGCGGATAGCAAAAATACGCTCTGACGCTTCGACTCTCAGGCCCACCGCAAGTTCTTGCCAGCTCGCTACAGCACTGGGACAGTTAGTCTGCAGCGATCTGCGCTCACTCGCATCCGCCCAAGAGGCGGGCAGGCAACGACTCACGCCTGCCGAAGCGAGATGGGCAGGGTCGCTTCGAATCGTGTTCGGCAGATAACCGGCTCTCTCCTGCCAAGACCAGGTATGCGAGCCGGGCAAGCCTGACCAACAGTCTCGCGCCCCACCTTAGGAAGGGGTAGGTGAGTAAGGACACCCCGTACATTTTCACTTAAATAAAACTAAGCAGTGAAGTTATCAAATAATACGCAGAAAACATAAGCCAACCAGCGGACGAGAGATCTCAAATAATTGCAAACAAGAGTTCGATGTCCAAGCAAAAGAAGAAAAAGAACTTTGTGACCCTACCACGCGAGCTTATCCACGATGCAGGTGCGACCCATGCTTAACAATCGGAGGCAAGGAAGGGGCGGGTGGCTCAGTACTGTATCCATTTCCACTTGCCCTGCCTTTGTGTCTCAGACCGGGGCGGTACGCGAGGGTAATGGTACTCGCGAACTGCCAATAGTTCTCGCTGGGCCAGGTCGACCTGCTCCATTTCATGCCTGAGCCGCGCCTTCGCTCGCGTAAGGTGCACCCCCGGAGAAAGAGTCTCATCCCCGTCAGCAAGGCGCCCCATGCCCTCCAGCACCATGAACCGCTCCTCCACCATGGCCTTGTCCTCGTCTACCCTGTCGCAAACCTCCTGTAGAAGTAAGGCTTGTTTCTGAAATAACGGTGTCACCCACTTCTTCATCCCCTCGGCATCCAGCGGGTCGCCCAGATAATCCAAAATGTGATTCGCAGAAGGGAGAGGCAAGTACCCCTCGCTCATCTCGACGTCGGAGGATGAGATTGCATTAAAGCATACGTAGATAGGGGAGGTCAGAAAAGGAAAGCAAGTCATAAGAAAGCAAGTGTACAAACTCACCGGGGGTTATCACGTCCCTCATGCCGGCTGGCAGTCAGGAGGTACCTGGCCGGCCATGGAAGGATTCGCCTCCAAGAACTGCAAAGGTTTTCCCTATCCCGGGAGGGATTGGCGACGGAGAAAATGCAGGAGGGGCATGCCCCTGGGCCGAAGGGCTAGCGGCCCACTCAGCTATCAACAGGGCAGAATGCCTCAGTTCCCCTCTATCTTCTCCACCTTCGCGAAGCATCTCCTGCAGAAAAAGAAATCAGAAGCAGAGTGACGAGTCAGACAGGGAGGTCCGCATACCTCAGGGGCGACATCAGTGTCGGCCGCCGAACTAGACGCAGGGGCGTCATTCGCAGGAGACCGCCTAATGATCTTTCCTTTCTTTCGCCTGAATAGGGGGCTGCGTGATCCACGCGCCAACCATGGAGCTGCCTCACTGGTCTGCTCCCGAGTCCCCTCCCTCGCAACCGCTAGGCGCGCTCGCATCTCTTCGTACATATGCATCCCTCAAGACATAATTCGCAGGGAAGGCTAAAAAGAAGGGCTGGTTTTTTCCAAAGGCTCGGCGGCATATTTAAAGCATACTAGTGGGACCCACAAAAATATTCCCTCCAGCTCAGCAGAGCACTCACCGAACATGTGAGGTTGGATGATTCTTTCCGAGCTTTGCAAGCTCAAAAAGAGTGGAGATTGTGTACAATCCCGTGTTCGCCGAGTGGGCCCGGCTAGGCGAGCGAGCCATGACGATCGGCACACGCAAGTGTAGCAGGCGGGCGAGTCCAGAGGGCCGGCTCGCTCTCGTCAAGGCCAAGCAGGCGAGCTGGGCGAGCCAGACCCAGCCCACGCCTGCCTAGGCGGCCTGGTCGCCAGTTCGCCTCTATAGAGTGGCGAGCTGACCTGCCCAAGCGACCTGGGTGCCAGCTCGCTCCTGCCCAGTAGGGTGGCGAGTTGACCCAAAGATCAGGAAACTCATCCTCGTGGGGTCTAGAGGCAAATTACCTAGATACCCTTGCAGGGGGTGCGGGTATCCTTCTAGAACAACGGAGTTGCGTTGTTGGCAGACCCAATTGGGCTGCGCAAAACCATTTGGAACAGCGGAGGTTGGCTATATGCATGTCATTTTCAGAAAGCTATAAATAGACCAAAGAGGGTACTTCATAAGGCATGCTGACTAGTGCCCCGGTCTTCTTGCGCTTTTTTGAGGTATCCTTAGCCCGACATTTTGCTAAGGAGGGGAAGCGCTTGAAGATCTTCCGGGTTTGTGGTGGGACCTCCACGCCGAGCCCTTGGGTCTGTTCCCCATTCTTTTCCCTTAGTTGTTTGGCCTGTGAGAGAGAAGTAAGTGTGCGATCATTCCTTTCCCAAGGGTGAACTCCACGGAGACCAAATTTTCTGTATCAACAAGTATAGAGATAACATAAATAAAAATAAGTGGAAATATGCGTGCGCAAATGAAGGGATAATGATCATGAGAACAAAACATGAAAGGACAAAAAAAGGTTGGAAACAAAAAAACACATAAAAAAGACAAGAGAAAGATATGTGAGAAAAATACTAGAGAATATACTCGTCGACATCCTCAAGACATAATGATGCGACAGACTTTTCTTTATCGTCACCAGGGTTTTTCCTTTCTCCTTGTTCTGAAACTTCTAATAATCATTGACTCCATGACCCTTCTTTTTGTAGTAGTTGCAGTAGCTATCTGAATTTTTCTTAGACTTACCTCTTCTGACTGACCCAGACTGACCCCGAGAAAATAAAGCTGAACTTTAAACAATACATGAGTCGGACGACTTCTTTCGGATGTCATCTGAGAGTAAGGCTGCAGTGACCTCCTTCATATCAAAAATATTTTTATTATAGATGAGGGTAGTGACCATGCCCTCGTTAATAAATGAGAATTTCTTTATTTTTCTTTAATAATTAATCCAATTAATTCTCCATTCCGAATAATTAAATTAATAAGATTAGTGGTCTGTAGGATGGGTCTTGGTCCAAGCCTTAGCTTATAGGAAATGGGTTGAGCCTTTATTCCTCTCATTTAGGCTCCACTTTGACCATGGTTGACTTGAGGTGTTGACTTGGTCAACCAAAGGGTTGACTGGTCACATGGGTTAGTCTTGAGTCCTATGACATCTCCTTGTGCTAGTTGGGCCAAGGTGGGACCCCAATTAGGCCAATTTGTCCAAAAGGTGTAGGTTTGACCAAAATTGGCCTAGATTTAACTTTGGTCAAATTGGAGAAATTAACACCCTCATGATGAGGTTTTGGGTCCACTTGGCCTCTAATGATATTATAAGGTTAAAGGTGAGGTCAATTTGATCATAAGAAGTCTAATCGAGCCAATTCGGGTTGAGTTGACCCGTGTTGTGCTAGGGTTGACTTTGGTCAATTTGGCAAACTTGGTTGACCTAGCCATGAGCCCATTGGTCAATTGCCTCCCCTTTAGGGTTAGGGAGGTCTTAGGGATCTTACTTTGAGATGGTGAGATCATTTGAGTGTAAATTGGCCTAGGTTGACTTGTGTATATTGGGGGTGCACATAACAAATTTTCTTAGCTCAAAGAGTTCTAGGGTTGTCTCCTTGCCCTAACTCACCACTCAAACCCTAACACCAGTAAGGGGGTCTAAAAGGGCTAGGAATGTTACATTATCTGTGCGTATAATTTTAATAGCAATATCAAACTGATTACACACCTCATTATAAAGCCCGATGAAAACAGAAAAAAGTTCAGAACGTTCTTTCAATAAGTACAAACAAATACATCTAGAAAAATCATCAGCTTCCTAAAGGAGTGACTCCCGGAACTATCCGAAAAGAATGAAAATAGGAAAAAAAAAGTTGGGACTCCAGGAACTATCCGGAATGAAAGGAGAACACAATTTTTGCCACGACTCATTTCTCGATTCTCTCAACGCTCTAGTACGCCATTTTTGACCTTCAACCTCAAAATTGTCCTCTCCCTTCATTACCACAACTTTCATTGCCAATGTTCCAAAACTCCACCGCCCAAACAAATGGAACCATTATCAATGGGAATTCTTGAAAAAGTCCTAGTTTCAAAAATATAAAAGGCCAAGGACGTTAGTTAGTCGCTGGAAGGCCTTGTCGAATATAGGTTGGATGTTTCTTTTTGAGCTCCATGATCGCTCGCAAAAATGGGAATAATGCACAACCCATACTCGTCAATGATGGGTCCCGTTGTGCCACGTAAGCCAGGGTCAAAGTAGGGGAGCAGTCGACTATCAATAGCATTAGCGAGCAGGAGACTATCAACGGTATTGGCTAGGAGCGAGTATAAAGGATACTTGTTGAACCCGAAAACCACGGTTCAACTAGGAGTTCGGACCTGAGGGTCGTAGCTCGTCTTTACTTCCCTCAAGCTAATGCCTCAGTTGTGGACTAGAGTTCAGAAACCTTCCCACCAAAATAACCTCAAGTAGACCCCGAGTCGCAACGAGCAGGTCCCGCCACACACCCTAAAGATCATAGATTGCTTCCCCTCCCAAACCAAAGCTAGACCAAACACCTTGGGAGAATCAAGGGAGCTTCCGATGACCATCAACATTGCTCGGCCAGTTACTTATAGTATCGCTCGAAGCATCCGAATTGAGATCTAAGTGGAATCCCCTACCCATTTCCCCTAAGTGGTTATACATAGGCAATCCCTAGGAGTTGCTACGGGTAACGGATATCCGTCTATCCGAACCGACCCGTTAAGCCTCCGAACCCGTTATTTTGTCCAAATACACCCTAACAGTTGCCGACTACCAAAATCACTGAGACTGAATATTCTTGGCAAACAAATAGAGCCATTATCGATCAATCTTGCCAAAGTCCAGAGTTTCATTACTATATTAATTAAAGATTAATTACAAAGTTAAGTACATTTATATATCAATAACTAACAAAAGAAAAATAAAATTCTTCGAACATTCCCTCACCTCTGCATCTCCAACGACAACATTATGTGCTGATCCAGGCTTTCATCTCCAGTGGCCGAAGCAGCAAAATAAGCAGTCGTCCCCTCCTCCGAAAGCACCCTTGTCATCCTACTCGACAAAAACCTCGTCTCAGAATCCTCAAAGTTCTCACTCTCTTCATCCTCTACCTCCCCGCGCCCTTCCCACGGATCTAACATTGCCGCCGGCGGCCTCCTCGCCCGCTCGATCTCCGCCACCACCTCCCTCATCGAAGGCCTCTCCTCCCCCTTCAGCCGCATACACCTCCTCGCCAAATCCGCCACAGCCTCCACCTGCAGCCTTCCCCCCTCAGTCCTAACCCTCGGCTCCAGTATCTCCTGCAGTTTCCCATCCTTCATCTTCAAAAGAAAAAATATGGCCAAGTTCTTCTCCTCCGGCGGCCTTTCGCCGGAGAGCGGCGTTAATCCGGTCAACATCTCCGCGAGGACTACGCCGAAGCTGTACACGTCGCTCTTTTCGGTCAGCTGCCCGCTGAGAAAGTACTCGGGGTCGAGGTAGCCGAGGGTGCCCTGCACCAACGTTGTGATGTAAGCTCTGTCCATCGGAATCAGCCTCGAAGCTCCGAAATCCGCCACCTTGGCCATGTACTGCTCGTCGAGGAGTATGTTGGTGGCCTTCACGTCGCGGTGGAAGATGGGCCGGGCGATGGCTGAGTGAAGGTAGGCCAGCGCCGCCGCCGTTTCGACGGCGATTCGCAGCCGGGCCTCCCACGAAAGGGACCCCGGGCGGCGGTGGAGATGGTGGTGCAGAGTGCCGTTGGGAACGTATTCGTAGACGAGGAGTGGGACCGGGGTTTCTAAGCAGCAGCCGAGGATGCGAACCACGTGCTTGTGGATGACTTGGGAGAGGAGCACCACCTCGTTGATGAACTCCTCCACCTGCGCGGCGGCGCCGTCGACCAGGTTGGATTTTTTGATGGCGACGACGCGGTTTGTGTCGGGGAGGATGCCTTTGAAGACGGTGCCGTTGCCGCCGTGGCCGAGGATGCGGCTGTCGGAGTAGTTGTCGGTGGCGCGCTTGAGTTCGGCGGCGGTGAAGACGCGGGCGGTCTCGGCGAGGCCTTCGCGAGCGGCGAGCTGCTGTTTGAGCAGAGAGCCGCCGTTTTGGTTGAAGAATTTCTCACGCAGCCGCAGCATCCTTCGCTTCTTTAGGAACCAGTAAAGGCTGAAGCCGCCCAGGAGAAGAAATAGAAAGCCGAGCCCACCACCTGTAATATTATTTGTGCTTATTAAATTATATATAAATATTAAAAAGGAATCAACAATATATATGAATCAATAAATATTTCCAAAAAATTATAGTTTACCAGCAACCGTTTGAACAAGAGGAAATTTAGTCGTCGTCTTGTTGCAGCCTTTGCCGGACTTCTTGCCGTCGCCGGAATATCCGTGCGGGCAAGAGCACGCATAGCTTCCTATCGTGTTCTCGCATATATTCGTGCAGGGGCTTGTCTCTGGGTCCTCGCACTCATTTATATCTACAAATAATTAAATTAGAGCATTCCATAATTCGAATTCTCATGTGATCTACAGGAGTAAAATATTAAGACTATATTTGGTTCGGCGGTGGCGGGTGCATTCGGTAGGTTGAAATGTCACTTTGGAAATGGAGGGGGAGAGGTGGGGGTCGAAACGGAACGGATCACGGCCGTTTCCTCCTTCCTGCGGGTGCAAATGAAGCAAACGCCGCCGCCGGCCATTTGTTTATCCGTCCGGCGGCGTTTGCTCCAAACGGAAGCGGCGTTTTGCAGATCACTGTTCATCTACTTTGTTCAAGCTTCTGTTGAAGAAAGATAAGATCACTGATATCGCTGATACATCGCTGAAATTGCGAAAATTGGTGATCTTTTGCGTTCAAGCTTGCCGAAGATCATTGGAATCGTTGCTGAAGAAAGATAAGATCATAATCCTTGCTAAAATTGTTGTGGCCGCTGTTGCTACAATTGCAAAACTGAATTATTTAGGGCGTTTTTGAGAGCACCCTAATTTCTAAAGGCCGAAACCTTGAGTTTTTGGTGAAAATTAATTTTGTTTTGAAAACGTCCCAAAGGAACACAGATATTGGTAATAACCCAATTCATTTTTCTCAAAACCGACGTACAAAAATAACAAATTGACACAAATATTGAAAATAATTATGTGTATCAAAACCAATGCCCTCCCCTAAATTCCATGAAACAAATGCTCCCTTAACAGAGTCCGCATCCGATCTGGTCCATGCGATCAATTACCAGACCGCCAACAAAATTCGTGTTTAAACAGGAAAAATGGATATCAAATTGGATTTAAAAGGGCGCAATATCCGATCATATTTTATTTAAAAAGTAGTTTTGTAAATGACGTTAATAAATCATAATTACATTTTTTATCATTTATTTTATAAAAAATTACTCTTTTGTTAGGTTAAAATCTTTTTTTGGGGGTGTCTAGTCTCACTATTTGGGAGAGATGAATATTATATATTGCATAGTGTGATGTATTCTCACTTGATTTAATGGTGGACAATTTTTTAATTAAAAAAATATATAAAAAATAAGATTAGTAAACTCATTGTATCTGCAAAAATAAATAGATTTAGACCATCAAATAAATACCAACGTTTTAAAAACAGGACCGGACCGGCCGGTCCGACCGGTTGAACCGCTAACCGGTCCTCCGGGCGGTCCGGTCAGACTCCTAAAACCGTCCTGGCCAAGAACCGGCCAGGAACCGGAAAACTGGCCGGTTGAACTGGATAACCGGAAATCGGGCGGTTCACAAAATCAGCATTAATTTTATATCCAATGATTTAGATTAACTGATAGAGTTCTCTAGGACTTGGGTTAACTTATTTGGTTTCTCCAAAACAAGCATTCGGCCATATAATTAAATTGTCTTCGTGAAACTACCGTTAGCCGATACCTTCTCCAGTTCTTCGTCTTCCTCGTTTGATTTGACTCATTAGACTATGATTTAAATTAAATATTAGTAATTTAGTAGCTCGTTATTATTTTAAGATAATAATAATTATTATTTCGTATTTGTGTGAGAAAATATAACACAACGTTAACATTTAATGTTGTGATTTATGATATATTGATTTGCAATATAATTTGACAATATGTCATAATTTTTGCTCTAATGATTATATATTTTATTTTATAATTTTACATGCCGATTCGACTCCGGTCCGACCGATCCGGTTCTCAAAACCTTGATAAATACTATCCATTTAGCAGTCTTAAGTGGAAAAGATTCGTGTAATTTTTCGTTAGTAATTACTATTTATATACCTTGGCAGCCATTGGAGAGATAAGGATTGCCCTGGAACCCAGTCTGACAGCTGCAACTGTAGCCCGCCGCATTAGTAGAGTTGCTACAATAACTATTATCACCGCAGGCATAGTCGGGGGAGGTTGCCGCCGACAGGCATGTCTGGTTGTTCCCCACCGCCCAGTCCAACACCACCGGCACGGTGGTCCTCTTATAAAAGTCCGCGAGGTCCGCCACGTCGAACACGTACTCATCCGTGTCGATTAGGAAGGCCAAGCTGCAGGGACTAAAAGTCCACGTTAGGTTCATGTTGGAGGTGCTTTGCAGAATGGTGTTGACCCTCTGCAGGCCTCGGGGTATGGCGGTTTGGCAGCAGCCGATGCCCGAGCAGGAGCCGTTGATGACGCTGCTGAGCTCGCTGCAGAACGCGATGCAGCCGCTGGTGTAGGATAAGCTGTTTGTCTGCCCGAAGCGGTAGTTAAGGGCGATGGCGCTGCAGCCGAGGGCGGTGAACTTGTTTCGGGTGTTGGAAAAGGCGTAGGGAAGGCCGGTGAAGTCGGCCCAGGTCTGCGGAATGTTGGTGGAGAGTTGGAGGGGCGCGTAGCAGTCGCGCGCCACGAGGAGTTCGACGACGGCGGAGCCGGCGGAGAGGTCGATGGAGTTGACTCTGACATTTCCGATGTTGATGAAGGCCCGGGGAGGGGAATAGGTGGTGTTGCAGGTGATGAGGAAGCCGGGGAGGTGGCAGCCGGATTGGGTGCCGAAGGGATAGGGTATGGTGAGGTTACCGCAGCTGTCGGGACAGCCGGGTAGAGTGGCGCCGGCGGCGGAGGTGGTGGTGAGGAGGAGGCTGGTGAGGATGATGAGAGCTGCGAGGAAGTAGATCAGCCGCATTCTAGCTGGATCTTTCGGTAGCTAGCTGATGTGGCCGTGGTTGTGTAGCTTCGCCCATTACGCAAATGGCTTTATTAAAATTAAAGGCAGGTCAAAGTAAACTGGCCAAACTCCAAAGTAAACGCTTCCTCCATTTTTATAAATATTTTCCTTCATTAATTAGAAGTAGTTGTTTTCAAAAAGCCCACCGAGCTCAGGCCTAAACCGGGCCTCCCAGGCCCAAGGTTTTTCGAACCGGATCCGGGCCCCGATTGCAGCCAGGCCGGGCCGGGCATCTGGTTCCGGGAGGGCGCCTGCCAAGGCCCCCAGGGCCGGACCTCGTTTTTTTAAAAAAAATAAATTTTTTTTAAAAAGAAATATACGCCTTTTAAAACTGCGTCTTTTAGGTGCATTTTCAGGAAAAGTATTCAACATGAAAGTTGTAGATCTCGACGATATCTACAACTTTCATGTTGAACACTTTTTGATTTGAACCCGTTTAGACCCCCGATTTGGCCCCCGAAAAAAATCACGCGGAATATTTGAAATGTTCCGCGTGATTTTTTTCGGGGGCCAAAACGGCTTTAAATCAAAAAGTGTTCAACATGAAAGTTGTAGATATTGTCGAGATCTACAACTTTCATGTTGAACACTTCTCCCGAAAATGCACATAGAAGACGCAGTTTTAAAAGCCGGGTAGAAGCCGGGCCCGGGCTTTGCCCGGCCCGGCCCCGAGGTTTGCCCGGGCCTAGAAACCAGGCTTTGCCCGGCCTGGCCCGGGCCGGGCACCGGGCCGGGAAAATGCTCATATATGGGGCCTTGTTAGGCCCCATAGCCCTGCCTGGGCCCGAGCGGGCTTAGCCAAGGCCCGGGCCTAGCCGGGCTTTTACTGTGCCGGGCCCGGCCCGGGCCCCCGGGCCCGGTTTTTATGCACACCCCTAATTAGAAGAGAGAATTAAAAAAAAATGGAAGAAGCAAAGTACTTGGGCTGTGTTTGGCTGAGGAGATGATTTCCCTGCGATCGCTATCGTGGAAACTGGGGCGCTGAAGAAATTCATAGAAATTTGCGGGTTTGGTGCGGCGGGGCGGAGCCCCCCGCTGTTCCGAATTGTTTTCGTTTGGGTGAAATGGATTGTATCCCTTCCATAGAGTGGGTGTGTTTTCACTTGATCTAATGGTGGAGGATTTTTTTGATTAAAAAATTATAAAAGGACGTGATTAGTGAACCTGTTGGACCAGCAAGAAATGTTTCTTAACCGTGAAATGAATACTATCTATTTCACTCTAGTTGGAGAGGATCCCAATCACGCTTGACCGTGACCCTGCAAGACAGGCGGAAACCGCGGCGGGGCGGTTTTTTCCGCGCGACCGGCGCGGATCCGCCCCGCCAAAGTAGAGTCTTTGTTCGGGGCCGGAGGGGGAGGGCTGCGGGCCTGCGGCTAGGACGCTTTTTCGGCGTTTTGCAGGGGCAGAGCAGGAGCAAACGCCCCCACATGCGCACGAGAGACATTTGTTTTCCTGTTCTTAAAATTGAAATTTTAAGAACACTAAAATAGAAAATAATTATTGAGGAGTTGAATAATTATCATTTGTTCATTCGTTCAAAAAATTTGTTCCAAGAACGGTTCGGTGACGGTAAATGGTAACACATTTTTCTTTTTTGGCAAAATTTTATGTGCGGAACTCTCACGGCAGAATTGTTGGCGGATCTTTTTTTAGTTCAAAAGTATAACTGGAAATACGTTATATTGTAAAAATGGATTTTTAGTTCAAAAATAAACCGGATTTTACGGGTGAAAATACAACTGTATTTTCATTGGTTATAAAAATGTACTGAATTTTAGTTTAAAAAATGAACTGAATTTTTGTTTAAAAAATCCACTTTTTTTACAGTTATATTTTCATTCCAAAATATAGACATATGGGTACTTAAAATGAACGTAATAATACATAGTTCAATATTTTGTGACTTTTTTTTGAAAAAATAAAAATTATAGAAGGAATTTATATTTTCAATTATACAAAAAAAATACCCCCACGATTCTCCCGAGGTTTCCCACATAAAATTCTCTCCTCTTTTTTTCCTTCTTAAGCAACTTATGGGAAAACAGTAGAAGAGAGGTGGCAGTTGTGATCTACATTATATATAGCTATTTATATGAAAAAATTAGGTAGTGTTGGGGAACATGCGCGTGATACCAATACTTTTTTTTTTTCAAATTGTCACCAGTTGTGGATGCAATTAAAATTGAGAGTTGTCAAGGGCATCACAATTTTGACTAGACACATCATATTTTCTCTTAATTTTTCACGTCTTTTGAAAATACATTTTGTGCATGCATTGTTTAGAAAAAGTGTTCAACACGAAAGTTGTAGATCTATGTTTTTTAGGAAAAGTTGTAGTTCTATGTTTTTTTAGGAAAAGTTGTAGATCTATGTATTTTTGTAGTGTTAACACTTTTCCTAAAAATGCATGTACAAAACGTATTTCCAAAAAACACGAAAAATTAGGAGAAAGTGCGGTGCGTCTTGTCAAAACTGCGGTGCCCTTAACAACTCACTTAAAATTTAGTGCTCATAAATATCCTCTTCTCAAAAATTAAAATCTGGGTAAATAAATAATTAATGTTCAAAATGCAGGTAATCATCATTGTGTTTACTATGAAAGTTCCTCACTGCCATTGTTCAAACCCTACAGTTTTCCTGAACAAAGTAGAAATTTCGTTTATGAGATTATTATACACACTACCCACTTGTAAGAATCTTTAGCCTCTAATGCAAAGGCTATTATATAAGTCACTGGTATTTACCCGGATTCCTGCTACTAGATTTTCTCTAAAGGCCGTTGGGGCGGTCAGAGTCATGTTGACCGCAATTGTTGTTTGAGAGGAGTATTTTTATCTTTTTGGTTTGTCCTAATTTTTCCTATAAATATTTAGTGGTTAGGGTTCTTATTGAATAGAGAGAGTGTGTGTGGAGTTTTAACATTGTATTGGCCTTTTTTTTCTCACACGGGTGATAGTGAACAACCCCTCCCCATGAACGTAGGCGCTCTTCGCTAAATCACGTAAATCGCACCGTGTTTATTGTTTGTGATTGTGTGATTTAGTTTTTCCGCATCGTTTCGCAAAACAAGTGGTATCAGACCTAGGTTGCGGTGTGATTTTGTTTGGAAGCTTCTATTCACCATAGGCGACACAAAGATTGAAGAACGTTCTTCGTTTTCGTCCCATTGGGCACAGGAAGAGACAATGGTAGGAAATTTTATGGTTGTGAACTGCGGCAGAAAAAACTAGTACTCTCATTTCCGAAGGTGCGGCGCATCGCAGAAAGATCATCAGAGTTGGCGACGGGTGGCTATCCCAGTTTTGGAGGTGATCTTCTTCTTGCGGCGGAGGCAACACAAAAAAATGAAGAAGGTTTTTGTTTCCCATTTAAGTAAAGGCGGTGCCACCGAAATTTTTTTGGGTAGGCTATGCGTGCTCTGTGCGCGTTTAAATAGGACCGGGCCTCACTATTTTCATTCTTTCGTGAGCAGGGTGACCTAGGTTTTTTTGAATCCCGGTCTCTTCTTCCCCCGACGAAGTTTCCCTCTTCTTCGCCATTCCTTCCTTCCCCTCCCCCTCGCAATCACGTTCCCCATTCCTCCCCAGCGGCGTACGTAGTAGCAGCGGTGACATCCTAGCAGGTTTTGATTTAGGGCAGCGATGCAGAAGCAATGGAGGCATCCTACGACGAACATTACGTTGTGACGCCGAACAACATCCAGTAGACACGGGTTCCCCCTCCTCCTCTTGCACTCCAACAAGCAATATCAACCTAGTTTGTGAGTGTCTTCTTCTCTGGTGTTAATGTACACGTGGAATTAAAACCGTATTAATTTGCAAGATATGTTTTTTTGTATACTGCATTTCTTCTTGACTTATGATTCTTTCATACTCATGCATGATATACTGTTTTTCGAGAGGGTTTCAGCATCAATGGCTCTTGCTTGTTGGATTCTGAAACCTTATTTTTTGTATGTTGAAATTCATGAATCCAGCCAGAAAGACTGTATTACAGGCCGGAAACCCTATTGACAGTACTCATTTCATTAAACACACATGATCATAATATCCGGTGTTATGATCATAGCTTCCTTGGAAATTCTGCATTTTTTGGATGTTGTGATCAGTGCTTCTTCTCGGCATGTCTCTATTGATCCTAGCCACCATGATTGGGTTTTTTTGTTGTTTCTATTCTTTATGTTAGAGGACTCTATGACATCATATGTGATTACTTACACGAAGCCACTGAGCTGCATCTTTCCAAACAGATGATCATTACTATATTTCCTCTTTCTATGGTGCAGACTATCTTGCATTGTCAATACATTAACCTAGCTTTTTGACAACCTCAATTGTTGGATCATATTGATGGTATTATTGTGCAGCTGCGCGTCGCAGAATGATCCCACTTGGGAAACACTGTATTACTGATCTAATTACCTTCTTGCATTGTCAAAACATTAACCTAGCTTCCCTCTGCTTGTAATACTGATGATTTTATTATTTTTACTCATTGCGGATGAACTCAACTCTTTAATGTTGTTTATTTTCTTTACTTGCATGATTTTTCACTTGTAGGGCTCCATAAAGTAAATATTAATGTGAGTTTTGGTGTTAAAACCCTTGGGATTTGTATTAAAAAAAAATCATGGTATGTTTATTGATTCACTTTATATAGTTTTATAGCACTTACGTATTTTCAATGTTGTCTGTTGTGGATATGTATTAATTACTAATTGGCAGAAAAATTTTAGATGGCAAGACATTCAACTGGTACGTATCTAAACAGTAAATGTGTCATATCAACTTTCAAGAAGCATGTCGAGCCCCTCTTGGACGTGTTTTTTGGAGCAGTCAATCAATCTATTAAGTAATGCCACCCTGCTATAATTTTTCTCACTCCCAGATCTTCCTCAAAACATCCATTTATTGTATAGGCTTATCCGACTGTATAGGCCAGACAAGCGTGTGTTTCTGCTTGGAAAATATTATGTGAAGCTGACGGATAATAAAATTCCAGCGATTCTAGGACTACCAAGTAGAGAAAAAGAGTTCATTTTGAAGTGAGCACCATATTCAGATGAGAATCACAAGCATCTATTGAGTTAGATGAATCAATTGGCTCTCGAAGAGCTAGCCCCTGCGGTGGAGGCACGATGGTTGAAGTTTCTTTTGTAAAGTACATACTTTGCAAGTTCTTATTTACCTTGAAGTTGCTTAGAATTCCTCAGTGCTTGCATGATTTTGATGGACTCGATGAGTTCAGGAGGTACAATTGGCCCCTGTCTATTCATAAATTTTTGCATTCCCAGTTTCAGTCATTACACAAGCTAAGCTGCTCCTGGAAAGATCCTCCAAGCCTTGGGTATCTTGAAGAATGTTCGATTGCGCTTGTTGTAAGAACCTAACTCTCAACTTTACCAATCATTCTAACATATATGACATTTATTAAATTTGTTCTTTTTAGGTTTGGTTCTTTAAGTATAGTAGTATGCAAGTTCCAGTGAATAATTTTGGCAGACCCCGTGTAATCTGCTGGGCTTCAAAGGAAAGTTTTAGCTTCAAATTCTGCATTGACTTAAAAACAAAGTTATCTGTTAAGGATCAGGTAAGCATAATTTGTGTAGACAATCCCTTTGTTTATGCTTAATTTTAAACTCATACAATATTAATTTTGTGTGTTGTAGGTTCACATAAGTTTTACGGAGTACATCATGGAGGAGCAAGAGTTGTTAGGTGCTGAGGACGCGGAGTCATCATTTGAGTCCGTAGGAAGAGTCCTACGCGAGAAAAAAAATCAAAAGAGCGAAAGAGAAGATGAAGAAGTAAAATGAGTAGATTCATGCTTGAGATCATTATATTCTCAAGCATGAGAAGACCAAGGGCAAGGATCATGTTTGAGATCATTATATTTTGTATTTCTGTGATTGTCTTAAAATGCCTCCCATAACTTTTATATAAATATTGGCATTTTGTTTATTTCTGGATATCTTTAAATTCATATATCTTTTCTGTGCATTTAATTTCCTTATTTTATTATATGTGCAATTCAGCTTAGTATATAAGGTTCTGACTTCTTCAAACAGAGGGAGATTGTTGGGTACTGTATCCACAATAATCCTAATTTGAAGAAGTGTTCCTTGAACTAAGTTGAATTGAGAGTGTATTTGATGTTAGTTTCAATTGTGTGTGTTGCAAGTTATTATCATCAAATACAAACCATTGTCAGGTTATAATGAGTTTTTAAACACAGTTCTGTGCAATGCAATCCTTCATTGTATAAAATATCGTGTTGACTCATATGTAATCTCGCTAATGGAGTGTACTTCTGAAAGTCCACCTAGTGACTACCTTCACCTATGGGGGGGGGGGGAATAGGTGGTTTGCTACGTTTTTGCGGAATAAAATAATACCTGCAAAAATAAATCAAACCACACAGCACAGAAAGACACAAGCAAATTATAGTGGTTCCCCGATTTGGGTACGTCCACTCTCCCCCTTCGACCTATCTCCCAACCAGGGACGACTCGGTCACTTCTCCAACAGGATTGAAATCCAATCCTCACACTGACGGAAGGAACCCTTCCGAAGGAGTCACCACTCCTACACCACGGGTTGCACCCAACCCTTATAACTAGGAACCAACGTTCCTTTACAACAAAATTGAAAATAGAATGTAAAAATTACAAACTACTTATGGAGATAAAGGTGTCCCTCTTCGATCGACGACGTGTTCTTGAAGTCGACGAAGAGTCCACAACCCTAGATCTCACTTGGAGAGAATCTCCCCGAGACCGGCACTGGCAAGAAGGGCGGCGGCTTAGCTCTCGGGATCGGCTGCGACAAAGGGTTGCTGCGGCTGTTCTTTAGAGATTCAACCTTCGTAGCAAAGCTAGCAAGGTCTTCCAACGGTCACACTAGGATCGATCGATTCGGATGGGAAAGGTTTTCCCGATCTACGAATCAAGAGACAAAGGATCTCTGGTTAGACGCGTGAGACATTGTGCTTGGCTGAGCTTCTGCAGTCGGGAGATCGGGAGGAAACCACGATCAGCGACGGCTATCCTCTGGTACGAGCGGCGATGGCGGCAGAGCAAGATCCACGATCTAGGTCTCGGTGGCGGCTCGTATTATTGAATCCATGTATGTCTGTCTCAGCTGCTCAAGAATACCTATGTATTTATACATTAGGTCATCCAAAATGACTGTTGTGGGCCCCACCAAAAGGAGACCCTAAGTCCGGTTCGAAATTACCCTGTTAACTTGGACCGGTCCAGAGAATAGCAGAAATTTGCCCAAGTCAAATTCAGCGAGAATCGTAGGTGATTCTCGACGAATCGGCGAGAATCACCTCCGATTCTCGCCGAATTCCACTTAGCCGAATTCTTGCTACATTGATATAGCAAGCCGGAGAGAATCGGCGGGAATCACAATTGATTCTCGCCGAATCGGCGAGAAGGCAAGGTCATTCTCGACGATTCGGCGAGAATCACTTAGTGATTCTCGCCGATTCTGCCTTAGCAGAATTTAGGGCGGCGACGAGACAGCCGGCTGCATACGGCGGGAATCAGCCAGTGATTCTCGACGATTCGGCGAGAATCGAATCGGCGAGAATCACTTAGTGATTCTCGACGATTTGTACTTAGACGATTTTCGTCTTTCTACCCGCGAGCTGGTCTTTGACCCATCCTTGCTCCTTGACTGCTCTTGATCTTTCTTAACCCTGTGCTTGAAAGTAAGTACACTCCAATAGAGAGAGTACACGTAAGCCAACACACTGGTCTGCACAACGAGGGATTACATTGCACATACCCGTGTATATTGACCTACTACACCCTGACATTGGTGTGTACTTAGCGAGGAATAACTGCAAGCACACCTTGAAAGATTTCATCAAATACATCGTCAATTCACCTTAGCTTGTTCAGAGGCTTCTTCAAATCAGGTATATTGTGGATACAATACCCAACAATCTTCCCCTATTTGAAGAAGCCTAAACCCTACAAGCTAAGGTGAATAAAATGGCTTGGAAGAAAACACAACTTTGAAAAACAAGAGTGAGTTGAAATTCCATACCATTATCTTTAGAGTCATCGGAGCATGCACCTTAGCACCTTAGCACCTTAGAGTGAGTTGAAATCTCCCCCTTTTTAGCTTCTACAAATATGGGACTGTTGCATTTTACACGATGCTCCCCCTCAGTTCTTGCACCTGTGCTTACACTTGAGTTCTTAGCAAATACTCCCCCTAGAGCCTGAAGCTTCTGTAGTCTTCATTCCTCATAGTTTAGCATCCCCAATTCAGTTTTGAAAAGACTGAACTTGGTCTCGTCTAGGGGCTTTGTGAAAATATCTGCAATCTGCTTGTCCGTGGGGACATAGTAGAGAGAGATGTCCTTGTGTTCCACGTGCTCCCGAATGAAGTGGTAGCGCACTTCAATATGCTTCGTCCTGCTGTGCGATACCGGATTGTTTGCTATGGCAATTGCACTGGAGGAATCGCAGTTCATTGGTACTTCCTTGAACTGAAGGTCATAGTCAGCTAACTGGTTTCTGATCCATAGGAGTTGTGCGCAACAGCTGCCAGCCGAGATGTACTCAGACTTTGCAGTGGAGGTTTCAACATAATTCTGCTTCTTACTGTTCCATGAGATGAGCCTTCTTCCGAGGAATTGACACGTCCCGAAAGTGCTTTTTCTGTCATCCCTACTCCCTGCAAAATCAGCATCTGAAAAACCTATTAGTTCGACATCATTGTTTCTCGGGTACCATAAACCAAGATTAGGGGTACCTTTAAGGTATCTAAGAATTCGCTTTGCAGCGACATAATGAGATTCCTTAGTGTTCACCTGATATCTGGCACAGACACATGTGGAGAACATGATATCCGGTCTACTTGCAGTAAGGTAGAGCAGGGATCCAATGATGCTTCTGTATTTGGTTTCATCAAAAGATTTCCCTTTCTCATCCTTATTCAGAGACATGGTGGATCCCATTGGAGTCCTCATTGAGGTTGCATTCTCCATTCCGAATTTCTTGAGGAGTTCATTGGTGAACTTCGTCTGAGAAATGAAAATTCCCTCCTCAGACTGTTTCACTTGAAGTCCCAAGAAATACTTTAGCTCTCCCATACTGCTCATTTCAAACTTTCCTTGCATAAGTTTAGAAAACTTTTTGCAAAGATTGTTGTCCGTTGAGCCAAATATAATGTCATCGACATAGATTTGCACCAGCAAGATCTTGCCTTTGACTTCCCTTAGAAACAATGTCTTGTCTATTTTTCCTCTGGAGAACTTGTTCTCAAGAAGAAAGCTAGACAAGGTCTCATACCAAGCTCGAGGAGCTTGTTTTAACCCATATAGAGCTTTATTAAAAAAGTATACATGATTAGGATAAGTAGGATTGACAAAACCTGGGGGTTGAGCGACATATACTTCCTCTTTCAAGTCTCCATTCAAAAATGCCGATTTTACGTCCATCTGATAGACTGTGAATCCTTTGTGAGAGGCATAGGCTAGGAACAGTCGGATTGCCTCGAGCCGTGCAACTGGTGCAAACGTCTGGTCGAAGTCAATCCCCTCCTCCTGTCTATATCCTTGAGCCACTAGTCTGGCCTTGTTCTTGATGATGATCCCGTGTTCATCCATCTTGTTTCTGAAGATCCATTTGGTGCCAATCACGTTTTGCATCTTAGGTCTGGGAACCAACGTCCAGACTTTGCATCTTTCGAATTGATGCAACTCATCTTGCATGGCCAAAATCCATGACGCATCTTTGTTCGCTTCGTCGAACTTCTTTGGCTCAACCTGCGACAGGAAGCTGAAATGCAGAATCTCGTTAATAGTACCTCGACGAGTTCTGACACCGTCTCGGGGATCTCCGATGATTTGATTTCTGGGATGATCCCTCACGTGTCTGAGCTCTAGTAGTCTTGCATCAGGAGCTCTGGCAATTTCTGGGGCTCCTTCCTCCTCAGGGAGGACTACTCCATCCTGACCGTCATCCTCTCCGATCGGCGTTGAGGTGGATACCTTGACGTATTTTGGAGTTGCATCTTTCTCAGGCTCATCCAGGTGAAGCTTTTCGAGTCTTGCACCTGCATCTTCAAGAAGACCACTGAAAGAATTGCAATTAAGCAAACTTCCTTCATCAAATACAACATTTATTGATTCCTCTACCACTAGGGTTTTCTTGTTGAAAACTCTATAAGCCCGGCTATGGCTACTATAGCCCATGAATATGCCTTCGAAGCATTTTTCACCAAACTTAGTACGCGGGTACTTCCCATTATTCAGTACATAACATCTGCAACCAAAGATCCTTAAATAGGACATGGTTGGTTTCCTGCCTTTCAGTAGCTCATAAGGCGTCTTACGATGGCTCTTGTTGATTAACGCCCGGTTTTACACATGACAAGCCGTATTGACAGCCTCGGCCCAGAAGTATTTTGGGAGAGAAGCGTCATTCAACATTGTCGTGCAAGCTTCAATGAGCGTTCTATTTCTCCTCTCCGCAACTCCATTTTGTTGAGGAGTGCGCGGGGAGGAGAACTCATGAAAGATACCAAGATCTTCACAGAACTCTGTCATAGCACCAGACTCGAACTCTGTTCTATGGTCACTTCTGATTTTGACCATTGAGCAGTTAAGTTCGTTCTGAATCTGGTTAACAAAACTGGTGAAGATGTCAAACGTATCAGACTTGCGTTTTAAAAAGAACACCCAAGTAAACCGAGAGTGATCATCTACAATCACTAGCGTATACGACTTGCCTCCTAAGCTATGAACTTGCATTGGACCAAACAAGTCCATGTGCAGAAGATAAAGACATCTGGAGGAGTCTTTGTCTGGGATGCCCTTAAAGGTAGCCCGAGTCTGTTTGCCCTTCTGGCATGCAGGACAGGGGCTATCTTTGATGCACTTAATAATGGGAGAATCCCTTACTAAATCTTTAGAAAACAACATACTAATTGTCTTGAAATTAATATGTGTCAATCTCTTGTGCCACTGTTTACAAAGAGATGCACTGCCTTTTGCTACTAGGCATACGAGGGTAGAAGAATATAGACTAAGAAAATCTAAACAGAAAATATTTCTGCTCCTAATGCTGGTTAATACCATTTCCGAAGAGGCACATGATATTATCAGGCATTTATCCTTGCAGAACTTAACGTCATACCCTTTATCACATAGCTGGCTTACACTGATCAGGTTAAGATTTAACCCTTTGAAAGTGAGGGATAAGATCAATCCTAACTCTAGAGGGGGGGGGTGAATAGAGTGATTTAAAATAGTTTTGCAAATTGAAACTTGTATGGAGAGAAGGCTTAGATTTACTTAGTGTATGGTGCTATAGCAATTAATCAAAGTAAGAAGAAAATCACAGCACAAAGCAAAACACAAAGAAACAAGCAACCAGAATACACAAGGAGCTATAGTGGTTCCCCAAAGTCTTGGGTAGTCCACTCTTCTATCACCCTTGATAGGAATCCACTTCAAGATGAGTTGATCAGGTGTCTTGAGCACCAGAGAGTTTTTGACCAGGTTCTCACAAACCAAAGGGCTGATTTTTGACCAGGTTTCAGCAAAACCAAAGGTAACTTTTGAAGGGAGTTAAAACCCTGTATAGAAAGAAAAAGAAAAAGCTGATGTTGTCTTCTCTATCAATAAGTAGAGAGAAGCAAGGTGGATCTGTTGATGTTGTCAAAGCTCCCCCTGAGATCAAGAAGTAGTTCAGGAAGGAGAGCTTTGCACAAGGGTGACAGGTCTTCAATGATCTGATCTGCTCCAGCAAAAGATGATCCAAACAAGTTGGATGGTTGTGTCTGAAGCAATCAGAATTCCTGTGTGTAAGCTTGAATGAATATAACAGAGAGCAAGAAGAAGAAGTCCTTTTTTTTGTTCTCTGTTGACTAATAGAATTATATCTCTATGTTCTTCTTCTGAGTCTTTGATAGCCGTTGGCAGCAGGCATTAAATGCTTTCCTTAAATGTCCATGTCTCAAAAGGAAGTGTCAGGCAAACATTCCTTAGAAAATTCCTTGAGCCATGCACCAGATTTGCTGTAACGGCCAATAAATCATCAGCATTAATTGTTCTGACAGAAGGAATTTGAATTCCTATTCAAAACTGACGGGAGCCTGAAAAATGTCGAGCTCACAATAAAACGTCGATCTGAGCACGACACACGTCGACCAGAGAGTGGTTTCAGAAAGCAGAACTGGGCTTGACAGAACGTCGAGCTGAGGTCGACTCCACGTCGAGCTGAGGTCGACTCAGCGTCGAGCTGAGGTCGACTCTGCGTTGAGCTGAAGTCGACTCTGCGTCGAGCTGAAGTTGACTCTAACTAACCTATGTGACCTTTATAACAACAAGGAGGTCACAACACAAAATCCCTATAGAAATATAGTCATCCTGACCCAAATAGTAATAGGGTGTTCCAACAATCTCCCCCTATTTGGATTAGGATTACTATTTACATGAATTTAGGGATTCAAAAAGAAGTAAAGCAAGACAAAGCTGAATAAAATACAACCAGACATATGACAGAATAAAGCAGCATATATATAACACTATATAACAGCAATAATGTTTAATGTCATGTATCCAGCAGAGAAAATAAAACACCTTACATTACTTTTCCTTTGGAGCTTTGTCTTGATCACTTGCCTTGAAGATAATCTCCCTGTTAGGATTTGTAGCATCCTTCTTGGATCTGTAATCTTCAGCCGCACCTAAGGATTTCTGACCTTTTCCACTAGCTGGTACAGCTGCAGGATGAAGCTGCATATACTTATCAGAATCAAAGAATTTCTTTGAGTTGTATTTCTCCAATTCTTCTCTCCTTTGATCTGACATGGTGCTGATGTGAGAGGTGTCCAGACCTTTTGCTCTAGCTCTGTCAATCTCATTCAGAGCAGCCATCTCAGTCATCCTGGCCTTCCAATAAGCTGGAGTTTTAGTAGGATCTTCAAAAGGAATTGCTGGTTCATATATGTTGGCAGAGTGTTCTTGATGAGTTCTTGGAGTGAAGTCAACTCTGGGTCTGTAAGGATAGGGACCAGAGGTTAGATCAATGGGTCCTCCCCTTTGGTAAGGTTGAGATCCTGATCTTCCTCTGGACTGCCTGCCTCTATTGTATCCTCTTTGCTGGTTATACCCTTGGGATCTTCTTGACTGATAGGTCTTGCCATGCAGAGATGATGGGGCAGGATTGGAAGAGAGGCTTGCACTTGCACCTGCATCTGGAGGAGGTGGAGGTGGAGGCTGATGGACAGGCTTGGAGGGGCCTTCATTGAACTTTCTTTTCTTCTTCATTGCCTTTCTTTGGTGTAGAGAATATTGCATCCAGGGCTCAGTGATTTCACAGTTGTACTTGATGTGGTAAGGGATGTCATGATCTGTGACTCTAGCCGATGGAACTCTTTTCATTGCTTTGGATCTTGCTTTCCTCTTCCTTGCAATGGTTGTAGAGGAGTCATCAGAATCAGTTGCAAATTCATCCTCTGAGCTTTGAGATTCATCATAAGGATCTATGTAAGTTCTCTTTGAGATAGGAAAATTGATGGGGGCTGGAGCATCTGAAGAAGTAACTGGAGGAAGGTCTACTGACAGTGTAGAAGAGGAGTCTAACACTGCAGGAAAGGAAATAGCCTCAGGAGCCATAGAGGCTGAGGTGGCTAGTTCCTGAAGAACTTGGGAGACAATGGTCTCAACTTCATATGGTGTCTCAATCAATTCACCTGAAGTTTCTGAGGGAACAGTCTTAGCAGCTACTACTGCTTCAACAACAACATCATCACAAGCAGGAGCCACAGCTACCACTGCTTCATCAAGGATCATGGCATCAACAGCCAAGGAGGATGGAATGATCTTCTAAAAAGGGACAATGGCCCTAGACAGGTCTTCTTGAGGAGGCAGGAGGCTGTAGTTTCTGAAGTGAAGATGTGCTGGAAGGTAGAAGCTCTGGACAGAAGATGCCAAGGACTGAAAGTCTAAGGCACTGCTGATCATCTGAACTGAACCTTGAGGAGGAGCCTCAGAGGTCATCTGAACTTCTACTGCTGAAACTGTCTCTGAACAAACCTGTACTACCTGTACTGCTGAAGGCTGCAGCTCTTCTTCTGCTGACATCTCCCCCTGCCTAGAATCAGTGGCAGCTAACTCTAGGCCCCCAGAAGAAGGGCATGCCAGATAGGATGAGAGGGATGAGACTGAGGCAGAGAGAGAGCTCAGGTAAAGGACTAGAGGAGCCAGCTTGGCATCCAATAGAGAGGAGAGCCTAGGGGCCAAAATATCAAAGAGCTTATTGGCCAAAGGCAAAAGATCTACTTGCTCAAGTGGGACTTGAGTAGAGGTAGAGGGAGCAGTAGAGAAGGTGAAGGTAGAAGATATTGTTGGTGGTGCAGACATGGGAGGGATAGCTGGTTCATGGATGGAGGATAGGAGAAGTTCTGAAAATGTTGATGAAGGGTGGAAGTCATGAGGAGAGGAGGGAGAGGCATCCATGAAGGATTCATCATGAATGTCAAGGGAAAGGATGTCCTCATGAGATGAAGAGTTCAAGCTCATGGGAGGAAAATAGTGGAGGGGATGGAAAGTGATGAGTGGTGGAATGGAGGATGCAATAGTAGAAATGGATGAAGGGATGGGTTGAGTGGATGAGATGATTGTTGTTGTTGGAATGAAAGAGGATGGGAGGATGATGGCAAAACCCTTGCTTCTGGGCCAGTAGACTGAGGAAGAGTGACCTCTACAGTCCTGGTGTCTGCAGAAGCCCTCATTGCTGCAGCTGCCCTGGAGTTCACAATCTTCCTGTCCCACTTGCCAATCAGTGCACAAGTGAGCCTCTTAGAAGCATTGATGTGCTTCTTTGAGGACACAAGCAACTGAGGGCAATAGTGGTTCAGAATCAAACCAAGAACCCTTCCAAAGTGGACAAAGTTCTTATCCATTTTCTTCTTAATCATATCAAAAACAATCAAACCCCAATTGGGATGCTTCTTATCCAAAATTGCAGCCATAATGCAAAACTGATGCCTAGTAATGGCATCATGTGCAGTCCTCTTTGCACAAATTACCTTGCCTGTGATATCTGCTAACAGCCTAAACTCAATAGCTAGGTTAACTTTTAAAAGTTTAGAGGGGTTACCAGAATTTTGCCCCATTATGTCTAGCATCACAGCAAACTCTTCCACAGAGAGTTCTATCTCATCATCTCCAACAACAAAACCGAAAACCTCTGAAATGATTTGAGGAGAAATGGCTACCTCATTCCCTGAAATTGTTCTAGTCATCGTACTGTTATCTGAATTCACTGCAGTAAAAATCCACTCTTTGATTTCAGATTCTGGAAGAGGAATCCTGGTTGTCATGAAGTTAACCAGGTGCTGCTCTTTGAATAACTCCAGAATATCCAGAAAATTCTGCGATGATCCATCAAAGGAGTCGATGTCGATGTCAAAACCTGAATCAAACTTCATTGCCGCCAATGCACCTGCAGCAATTGCCATTATCCTGCAAATAGATACCTTCCAAGATCAAGAGTAAAGGATTTGAAGGGAGAAAGATTGAGCAGAAAATATGAGAGCGCAACTGCGAACGACGGAGAAGAATGATTTTATACTAGGGTTCGACGCAGAAATGGAAAGAACGTCGAGCTCAGGTCGACGCTCTAAGGCTCTAGGGGAACTGAAATGGCTCAACAGCGTGCAGCTTAGGTCGACGTTCGACGCTTGGGCTGATGCTATACGTCGAGCTCAGGTCGACGTTTGAACGAAGGCATCGACCGAAGGGAGAAAAACTCAAGAAGCCAGGGAGCTATGAACTTAGTTCGACGCTAGAAGTTGAGGTCGACGTTCGACGCTTTTGAGGGCGACGGACCGTCGATCTTAGTTCGACGCAGCGTTGAGCTTAGTTCAGAGCTCAAAGAAACCACAGAGGAATTTTAAAATGAATTTTTTCCTATTCCCATTAATTATGGGTTTCAAAATCTTGGAGTTTTAATTTATACTGTCTCCATCTAGCATTCCCAACTGATTGAGGAAGAAGAAGTGCTTCTTTTCATCCAAGGGCTTGGTGAAAATATCTCCTCTTTGTAGTTCAGTGGAAATGTATTCTAGTGCAATTTTCTTCTTTTCTACATTATCCCTTAAGAAGTGATGTCTGATCTCTATGTGCTTAGTCCTACTATGGAGAACTAGATTTTGTGCAATGCAAATTGTACTAGTATTATCACAAAAAATTTTAGACATCTCTAAGTTGTAGCCATAGTCTAGGAGCTGGTTTTGAATCCACAAAATCTGTGAGCAACAACTGCCTGCAGCCATGTATTCAGCTTCAGCAGTTGATGTGGACACAGAAGTTTGTTTCTTACAAAACCAGGAGACAAGTCTATCACCAAGGAATTGACAAGTTCCACTGGTGCTTTTCCTGTCTACTCTACATCCAGCATAATCAGAATCTGAAAATCTAGTTAGATCAAATCCTGAGTCATGTGGATACCAGAGACCTAGATTAGGACAACTTTTTACATACCTAAGAATCCTCTTAACTAATGTGAGGTGGGACTCTCTAGGGCTTACTTGGAATCTAGCACAAATGCATGTAGCAAACATTATGTCTGGTCTACTAGCTGTTAGATAAAGTAATGATCCAATGATTGCTCTATAGTTTGTCTGATCAACTGGTTTTCCAGATTCATCAGCATCTAAAACAATATTTGTAGGCATAGGTGTTTTCATAGAAGATGCTTCAGACATTCCAAATTCCTTAACCAGTTCTCTTGCATACTTGGTTTGAGAAATAAAAATGTCATCCACATGTTGTTTAACTTGCAATCCTAGAAAGAAAGCAAGCTCACCCATGCTACTCATTTCAAACTTTGAATGCATAAGTTGTGAGAACTTTTTGCATAAGTTTGAATCAGTAGACCCAAATATAATATCATCTACATAAATTTGTACTAGTAGGATATGAGACCTATGGGTTCTAATAAAGAGAGTTTGGTCTACTCTACCCCTTTTAAAATCATTTTCCAATAAAAAACAAGCTAAGGTCTCATACCATGCTCTAGGAGCTTGCTTGAGACCATATAAAGCTTTATGCAGTTTAAAAACATGATCAGGAGAGGTTGGAGAGATAAAACCTGGAGGTTGCTTTACATAAACCTCTTCCTTGATGTCTCCATTGAGAAATGCACTCTTGACATCCATCTGATATACCTTGAATCTCTTGTGAGCTGTATATGCAAGAAAGATTCTTATGGCCTCCAACCTTGCAACTGGTGCAAAGGTTTGGTCATAATCAATCCCTTCTTCTTGGCAATATCCTTGTGCAACAAGTCTTGCCTTGTTTCTCACAATTATTCCTTGATCATCCAACTTGTTCCTGAATACCCATTTGGTTCCAACAATTTGCTGGTTCCTTGGTCTTGGTACTAATTCCCAAACTTTATTCCTTTCAAATTGATTCAACTCCTCTTGCATTGCAATGATCCAGTTTGGATCTTGCTCTGCATCTTGTATTGTTTGAGGCTCAATTTGAGAAAGAAAGCAAGTGTGCATAATATTGTGATTAACTTGATTCCTTGTTTGCACACCTACTGAGATATCTCCAATTACTTGTGAAATTGGGTGATCTCTTGTTGTTACAAAATCAACAAGGGGTGTTGATGGTGCACCAACCTGTGTTGTTGTTTCCTCTTGTGGAACAACAACTGGTTCTTCAATTTGTTGACCATTTGAGCTTTCCAAAACCTGATATTCCTCTTCATTGTCACTAAGTTCAGCGTCTTGTTGAATTGTTGAAGGTAATGAATCTTTGTCTGTGATGGTAAGCTGCTTCAGATTTTCTGAAATTGAATGTTCCTGCAAATTGCTTATGGTAGAAGTCTCCTTCTTCTTATAAGACATATTAGTTTCATCAAATGTAACATGCATGGATTCTTCAACTTTATTAGAGCACTTGTTAAAAACCCTATAAGCCTTGCTAATCATGGAGTATCCCAGAAACACTCCTTCATCAGCTTTGGCTTCAAATTTAGCTAGGTATTTCTTGTCATTATTGTGAATGAAGCAAATGCAACCAAAAATTTTGAAATAATTTACTTTAGGTTTCTTCCCTTTGAGTAACTCATAGGGAGTCTTACCCTTCAGTTTATGTATCAGGCTTCTATTCAAAACATAGTTGGAGGTGTTCACAGCCTCTGCCCAAAAGGTTAGAGGAAGGTGAGCATCTGTCAATAATGTTGTGGTAGATTCAATAAGAGTTCTATTTTTCCTTTCAACTACCCCATTTTGTTGAGGAGTTCTCGGAGCTGAGAAAGTGTGCCTGATACCTTCCTTCTGACAGAACTCTAGTATAAGAAGAGAATCAAACTCTGTCCCATGATCACTTCTGATCAGGGCAATGTGAGTATTGAACTCAATCTGTATGCCTTTGAGAAAATCTGTCAAAATCTTGAAGTTATCAGACTTCTTTCTCAGAAAGAACACTCAAGTGAATCTTGAGAAGTCATCTACAACTACTAAAGCATAAGATTTCCCTCCTAGGCTTTGTACATTAATTGGTCCAAAAAGGTCCATGTTCAATAAGTACAAAATTCTAGGTGAATCACTCTTATTAAGTGACTTGAAACTATTTTTAGTTTGCTTGCCTAATTGATAAGCCTTGCAAAGTCCTTCCTTCTTGTAGGGACCAGAAGGTAGTCCTCTAACAAGGTTGTCTTTGGATAACTTAGCAATGGTTCTAAGGTTCACATGTCCTAATCTTTTATGTCATAGTTCATTAGGTTTGCTAAGGGAGTTAAATAAACAAATATCTACTTTAGATGAATTGAAATCAACTAGATATATGTTATCTTGTCTATTACCAATTAAAACAATGTTGTTATTTAATGCAATATTACATGCTGAGTTGGTAAACCAAACCTGATAACCAGCATCACATAGCTGGCTGATGCTGATTAAGTTGTGCTTTAGTCCTTCCACATAGGCCACTTTCTTGAATGTAATTGACCCTATTTTGACTTGGCCATAGCCTTTTGATTGTCCAAAGTTTGAATCTCCAAAGATTACTTTGGGTCCATGTTTGGCTTTGAAGGACACAAGGTTCTCCTTGTTGCCAGTCATGTGCTTTGAGCACCCACTGTCCAAGTACCACTGCTGGTTCTCAATTGGATAGGTCTTTACCTGCACATACAACAAATCAATTGTTTTTGACCCAGTTTACCTTGGGCCTTTCTTGATATCCTTTAAACTCTGAAATAAAAGACATCTCAGGTTGACTCTTATAGTCTACAGGATGATATCTCCTAGGAGGTATTATCCATTCAGCATAAGGGTTAAAGTGATGAGATGTGGAGCTGGAATTAAATCTTGAATTAACCCCTGAGAACTGACTTTTGCTCTGAACTTGGCTCGACGCACGTCGAGCTTCGGTCGACGGACTCTGGTGAGTGCGTCGAGCTCCATTCGACGGCGAAGTCTTGCTTTGTTCAGAAGGTAGAAGGCGTCGACCTGAGTTCGACGTTTTCTTGTGATTACGTCGAGCTCTGTTCGACCTCCGTCGAGCTTTGTTCGACGCTTTTTGTCCAGTTTCCTGGGTTAAGTCAGCATTCTTCCTAGCCACTATCAAGACTCCTTTACCTTTGTCACTGGTAAATTTGATTGGAGTTGTCAGCACTATGGGTTGGCTGGATGAAGCACCCAAGCCCAGTGTACCATTCAATCTTGAGTTCACTGTACTTGTGATGTCCATTAATTTGATACTTCTCCCATTAAGGGTTTCTTCAAATTGTTTGGCCTTAGATAGTTCACCTTTCAGTGAAGCTATCTCCTCCCCACACTGCTTCAACTCTTCTAAGAGTCTAAGATTATCTGAGTTAATGGATTTGCATTCAATCAATTGTTCTCTAAGAGTTACAATTAACTTTTGAGATTCAATCAAGTCAATGCACATAGATTTGAACTCAGATTTAAATTCATCAGAATTAAAATCAAATGAATCTATTACCTGATCCTCAGTAAGTTCCTGATCAGATAGGTGGTCAGCATCAAGCTCTGAATCAGTATTCTTTTGAGATGCATTGATGGCCATCATGCAGAATCCTTTTTCTTCTGCATCATCCTCATCATCACTAGAGCTGGATGATAAATCAGACTCATCAAAGTCACTCCAGGATTCAGCCACAAATCCTTTTCTGGTGTGCTTGCTGTTGCTGGAGGAAGGCTTGTCATGGTACTTCCTTGACTCCTTATCCTTCCTTTTATCTTTTCTTTCCTTCTTGTCCCTTCTGTTCATATCTTGATTTTCTGGACAGTTGGGGACAATGTGTCCTGGTTTCCTGCAGCCAAAACAGATAATATCTTTATTAGTAGATCTGTCATACCTTGGCTTGTCTTTGTCTTTGGATGACCATCTTCTGAAGTTCTTTTTATTCAGCTTATTGAACCTTTTGACAAGTAGGCTTATAAGCTCTTCATTTCCCAACACCTTTTCTTTAGGTTGTTCTTCCTGTGCCTTGAAGGCAATGGTTTTCTCAACCTTTTTAGTTGGTGTGGATATCTTCTGCTCTTCTTCTCTCTTCTTAATGAATTGCTCATAACTCTTGAGCTTTCCTAGAAGAGCTTCTGTGGATAACTCACAGACATTCCTTCCATCTTTAATTGACCAGATTCTTGAGTCCCAAGAGCTAGGGAAACAAGTCAGTATCTTGTCATTTATCTCAGTGAGAGATATGTCCTTATCTAGTGATCTAAGCTCACTGATGATTAGACTCAGTCTGTTGTACATATCAGCAACTGACTCAGACTCTGCCTTTTTGAAGTTCTCATACTGGGTGATGAGGTAGGATCTCCTATCCTTTCTTTCATCTACAGAACCTGATACAATTTCTGAAAGTTTTTCCCAGATCTCTTTGGCAGTATTGCATTCAGATACTTTCTGGAAAATGTCATCTGACATGGTTTGAGCCAAGATGTTCATGGCTTTAGCATCTGCTGCCTTCCACTTTTTTATGTCAGCATCAGTTCCTGAAGGAGGAGGAACAGCTGATGTACTTGTTCCTGTGGGAGGCCTTAGACAATCTGTCAACACAGAATTAAAGATGTCCTCATCAAATGAATTCATGTAAAGTTTAATCCTTGTCTTCCATAGTGCAAACTTAGAGAGATTGCACATAGGAGGTCTGGTGCTAGCAAAGTCCTTGTTTTGTGCCATGAGTTTTAAAGATAAGTAAAACTAAAATAAATAACCTTTTTGAGAGAAATGATCTTATCAGAGATCTTTTGATCCAGGTGTTAGCCTGTATGAATGATCAACCTGGCTCTGATACCAATTGAAAGCGAGGGATAAGATCAATCCTAACTCTAGAGGGGGGGTGAATAGAGTGATTTAAATAGTTTTGCAAATTGAAACTTGTATGGAGAGAAGGCTTAGATTTACTTAGTGTATGGTGCTATAGCAATTAATCAAAGTAAGAAGAAAATCACAGCACAAAGCAAAACACAAAGAAACAAGCAACCAGAATACACAAGGAGCTATAGTGGTTCCCCAAAGTCTTGGGTAGTCCAATCTTCTATCACCCTTGATAGGAATCCACTTCAAGATGAGTTGATCAGGTGTCTTGAGCACCAGAGAGTTTTTGACCAGGTTCTCACAAACCAAAGGGCTGATTTTTGACCAGGTTTCAGCAAAACCAAAGGTAACTTTTGAAGGGAGTTAAAACCCTGTACAGAAAGAAAAAGAAAAAGCTGATGTTGTCTTCTCTATCAATAAGTAGAGAGAAGCAAGGTGGATCTGTTGATGTTGTCAAAGCTCCCCCTGAGATCAAGAAGTAGTTCAGGAAGGAGAGCTTTGCACAAGGGTGACAGGTCTTCAATGATCTGATCTGCTCCAGCAAAAGATGATCCAAACAAGTTGGATGGTTGTGTCTGAAGCAATCAGAATTCCTGTGTGTAAGCTTGAATGAATATCACAGAGAGCAAGAAGAAGAAGTCCTTTTTTTTGTTCTCTGTTGACTGATAGAATTATATCTCTGTGTTCTTTTTCTGAGTCTTTGATAGCCGTTGGCAGCAGGCATTAAATGCTTTCCTTAAATGTCCATGTCTCAAAAGGAAGTGTCAGGCAAACATTCCTTAGAAAATTCCTTGAGCCATGCACCAGATTTGCTGTAACGGCCAATAAATCTTCAGCATTAATTGTTCTGACAGAAGGAATTTGAATTCCTATTCAAAACTGACGGGAGCCTGAAAAACGTCGAGCTCACAATAAAACGTCGATCTGAGCACGACACACGTCGGCCAGAGAGTGGTTTCAGAAAGCAGAACTGGGCTTGACGGAACGTCGAGCTGAGGTCGACTCCACGTCGAGCTGAGGTCGACTCAGCGTCGAGCTGAGGTCGACTCTGCGTCGAGCTGAAGTCGACTCTGCGTCGAGCTGAAGTCGACTCTAACTAACCTATGTGACCTTTATAACAACAAGGAGGTCACAACACAAAATCCTTATAAAAATATAGTCATCCTGACCCAAATAGTAATAGGGTGTTCCAACACCCTTCAACATAAGCCACATCAGTGATAGAGAGTATACCGTTAGAAATCATACCGTAACCTCTGGTGACTCCCCGATCAGATCCCCCAAAGATGACTTTGGGTCCATTCTCGACTGGAGAGTACTCCCACAGCAGGCTTATTGTCTCAGTCATATGTCGGGAGCATCCACTGTCCAAATACCATATAGGAGTCTTGGTGGCCTTTGGACATTCCTGCAAAACAGAATTAATTTCCCTTAGGAACCCAATCGAACTTGGGTCCTAGATTCCTCATTAGCATGCTCCCCCTCGAATGGTTAGCTCTACGAGTGGTCTGCCTCGCATTGCCAACATGAGGAGTCTCGTTATTCCTTGGATTAAACCAGCAATCCATGGCAAAGTGACCAACTTTGCCACAGCACCAGCAGTCAAATCTGTTATACTTTCTCCTAGGCACCTGCTTCACTCTTGGAACAGAAGGTTCAGCCGGGGCCTCGGACCTGGAGGTGGAGGCATCATGATGACAACAGTCACATGATTTCTTCACCTCCTGGTTTCTCAGTGTAACAGGCTTGGCCTTGGGTGCTTGCTTCCTATTATGGCCGCTAGAGAAGTGGCCATAATCCTCCATCTGAACTTCCTCATAAGGTGCCTTGAAGACACTCTCGCCAAAATTGCGGGGGAAGGCCCACCCCTCATACCGGCTCCTGGGCTTTTCAACCGAGGGCCGGAAGAAGTGGCCATAAGTTGACTCAAAGTCCTATTCATTGCAGGGATAGCCAGGCTTCCTGAATACAACAGGGTTGAGTGGGGCCTTTCCCTTTTATGCAGTAGAGGCCTTCTTAGCAGCCTTATTTCTCCTCTGCTTTTTGTTTCTCCTGGATGATTTACCAGGCACACCCACATGCCCCAAGCCAGCCCCCTTAGCCTGAGCAGAGAAGGTATCAACCAGTGGAAGAACATTCTTTGGCATAGAGAAGCTTTGGACAATCTTCTTTTCTGCCGTAAGTTGTTCTTCCAACTTATTGATTTCTTCCTGTTTAAGGTCAAGGAGACTTAGAGACTCTGAGTGCTTAGAGATAAGGTCCTGGTGCTCCTGTCGGAGAGAAATCAAGCTAGTGATCTCTTCCCTTAAGGAGACACCCTCGACCTTAAGGAATTTGACTTCCTTTTTCTGAGCCATCAATCTCTTGCGGCATTCCTCGAAGGTGTTGAGCAAAAGCTTATACTTTTCGAGGAGCTCAGCTTCTCGGACAGATGGGCTGTCCTCGAGATCATCATCAGGAGACTCATAGTCAGAGTCATAGAGGGGGGTACGAGCTTTTACCTTCCCAGCGAATGGGGGTCATTCTCCTTCTGAGTCAGAGCGACCCACCAGCTCGAAGTAGGCTTCCTCATCATCACTGGAGTCTGAGGAATCAGACTCACTCAGTTTCTTTGACTTTTTGGCGATGTAGCTCCTCTCCTTCTTCTTATCTCTAGAGATCCTATGCTCTTCTCCCTTCCCCTTCTCTCTCTTGCCTTGATGGCAGTCGGCCACGACGTGTCCTGGCTTATTGCATCCAAAACAAATGATGTCAGTATTACGATGTTTGTTCGGTTTTGATTCATACCTGTCAGAAGAATAATTCTTCTTCTGAATTCTGGAGGAGGAGCCGTCTCTCTTTCTTTGATTCCTCATCTTGAGGAACTTCTTGAATTCTCGGGTGATGAGGGAGAAATCTTCTTCAGACAACTCTGAGCCGGAGGAGCATGGCTCGGAGTCTTCCTCCTCATCCTTTTTCCCCGCACGGGATGAAGCCGCACCCTTGCCCTTTCTGGAGTGAATGACTTTTAGGGCCACAGTCTTTTCCTTGGCTGCAGCCTTCTCTGCTTCTTCTTCAGCTTTCCTCGTGTTCAACTGGAGCTCATAGGACATGAGCTTCCCAAGGAGTATCTGAGGATCAATTTCAGCTAATCTGCCAAACTCTCGGATGGCGCAGATCTTCGTGTCCCATTCCTTAGTAAGGGACCTAAGGAATTTATCATTAAGTTTACCATTAGTGAACACTCTTCCGTATCCCTTGAGAGCATTGACGATCTTGAGGAAGTTTTCGAAGGTAACTCCGATCTCTTCCTTGGGCCCCTGCCTGAAGGCTTCATATTTCTGATTCAGGAGGGATCTCCAATCATCCCTCACTTCGTCTGTGCCCTCCATCAGGATAATCAGGCTGTGCCAGATATCCTTAGCCGTCCTGTAGTTGCAGAAGTTCTGTATCATAGAGTCATCGACTGCACTGATCAGTATGTTCTGTGCCTTCTTGTCAAGTCCGACCAGCACCATCTCGTCCTTGTCCATTTCAGAAAGCATCTTTGGCACCATTTTGGTAGGATCAATGGTGGAGGCCTTAGTGGGAATATAAGGTCCCTCCTCCACGACCATGAAGAGTCAAGGGTTAACTGCTTCCATGTAAAATCTAATCCTTTCCTTCCAGATAGGAAAGTTTAGCCTGGTGCACACTGGGATCTTGCCTGAGTACTTGAGTCCGTCCATAGTAGATATCTGCCTTCTTCTTGACACTAGTGGCAGGAACTTACTCGAGGTGTTAACCCCTTTGATGAGTAACCTCCCTCTGATACCACTTGAAAGTCCACCTAGTGCCAACTACCTTCACCTATGGGGGGGGGGGAATAGGTGTCTTGCTATGTTTTTGCGGAATTAAAATAGTACCTGCACAAATAAACCAAACCACACAGCACAGAAAGACACAAGAAAATTATAGTGGTTCCCCGATTTGGGTATGTCCACTCTCCCCCTTCGACCTATCTCCCAACCAGGGACGACTCGGTCACTTCTCCAACAGGATTAAAATCCAATCCTCACACTGACGGAAGGAACCCTTCCGAAGGAGTCACCACTCCTACACCACGGGTTGCACCCAACCCTTATAACTAGGAACCAACGTTCATTTACAACAAAATTGAAAATGGAATGTAAAAATTACAAACTACTTATGGAGATAAAGGTGTCCCTCTTCGATCGACGACGTGTTCTTGAAGTCGACGAAGAGTCCACAACCCTAGATCTCACTTGGAGAGAATCTGCCCGAGACCGGCACCAGCAAGAAGGGCAGCGGCTTGGCTCTCGGGATCGGCTGCGACAAAGGGTTGCTGCGTCTGTTCTTTGGAGATTCAACCTTCGTAGCAAAGCTAGCAAGGTCTTCCAACGGTCACACTAGGATCGATCGTCTCGATCGATTCGGACGGGAAAGGTTTTCCCGATCTACGAATTAAGAGACAAAGGATCTCTGGTTAAACGCGTGAGACGTTGTGCTTGGCTGAGCTTCTGCAGTCGGGAGATCGGGAGGAAACCACGATCAGCGACGGCTATCCTCTGGTACGAGCGGCAATGGCGACGGAGCAAGATCCACGATCTAGGTCTCGGTGGCGGCTCGTATTATTGAATTCGTGTATGTATGTCTCAGCTGCTCAAGAATACCTATGTATTTATACATTAGGTCATCTAAAATGACCGTTGTGGGCCCCACCAAAAGGAGACCCTAAGTCCGGTTTGAAATAGCCCTGTTAACTTGGACCGGTCCAGAGAATAGCAGAAATTTGCCCAAGTCAAATTCGGCGAGAATCGTAGGTGATTCTGGACGAATCGGCGAGAATCACCTCTGATTCTCGCCGAATTCCACTTAGCAGAATTCTTACTACATTGATATAGCAAGCCGGAGAGAATCGGCGGGAATCACAATTGATTCTCGCCGAATCGGCGAGAAGGCAAGGTCATTCTCGACGATTCGGCGAGAATCACTTAGTGATTCTCGCCGATTCTGCCTTAGCAGAATTCAGGGCGGCGACGAGACAGCCGGCTGCATACGGCGGGAATCAGCCAGTGATTCTCGACGATTCGGCGAGGATTCTCGTCGAATCGGCGAGAATCACTTAGTGATTCTCGACGATTTGTACTTAGACGATTTTCGTCTTTCTACCCGTGAGCTGGTCTTTGGCCTATCCTTGCTCCTTGATTGCTCTTGATCTTTCTTAACCCTGTGCTTGAAAGTAAGTACACTCCAATAGAGAGAGTACACGTAAGCCAACACACTGGTCTGCACAACGAGGGATTACATTGCACATACCCGTGTATATTGACCTACTGCACCCTGACATTGGTGTGTACTTAGCGATGAATAACTGCAAGCACACCTTGAAAGATTTCATCAAATACATCGTCAATTCACCTTAGCTTGTTCAGGGGCTTCTTCAAATCAGGTATATTGTGGATACAATACCCAATAACTTCATGTAGCATTACAAAGAATATGGACATTCAGAAGTTGCAGATTCTGTCTAAGGAAAATTCGGCAAGTAATCACGTGAGGTCTCGTTAAATTTTTTGAGTACTCACGTAACACCTCGTTGAGTGATCTTAGGAGTAATTGAGAGCTCATTGAGAACTGCTGACTAGAATGGCTAAGTACAATTCGTCGAGTACTTACGTGAGTGCTCGTGAAATTCGTTGAGTTCTCTCGATGAGTCAAGTGAACTCCAGAGAAAGTTGGCGTTAGCTAGTTCTAAGTAAAATTCGTCGAGATGACAAATAAATTCGTCGAGTACTCTCGAAAGTTTTCAAATAATTTGTCAAAACATCTCGTAAAGTATCAACTTCTCACGCAAGTTCTTTCCACGTCATTTGGACAAGTTCGTCGAATAGTCTGGAGAGTACACGCGATATCTCGACGAATTGGACTTAAGTAAATTTTCTTTCAGTATCGTTCTCCTTTTCACGACTTTCCTAAATTTGGATTTCCGCCATATACAGTATACGTGGACGGTGGACCTTAGTTCGAAATCATGTCGTTAGTGAAGAATCGTCGATAAATAGTCTTGGATTATTTCAGAAAACCAAGAATCGCTATTCAAAACGAAAATCTAATCGTGTTCTTATTGCCAAAAACAATCGGGAATTTCAAATCGAGTTTCACAAAAAACTTTGTCGCCGACTCTCTCCCAATCTGCGATTCCTCTTAAAAAGAAAGGGCTCGATCGATCTTAAATTTTCAGATTTACATTTGTTCATAGATCAATCATTTCTCAAATCTGATCTGTGCAAAAAATTCATATTCTTCTTCTTCTTCAAGAATCCAGTCAGAACTTTCAAACAACGAAGAAGAACTATTTTTTAGATCTAAGAAAAGAGAGTTTTTTTTTCAAACAAGATTTTTCTTATTTCTTTGTAGGAAGTTTGTTCTTCCAAGTTTCTTTTGTAGATTTTTGTTGAAGGATCGACTGTAGGGGAAGTTATTCTCCGAGTTTGTAGGAGTAGGAAACTTTGAGTTGTAAGATTGTTATTAATCTGAGTTTTGGTAAAGCAGCCGAGTCTAGTCCGAAGTGCTAAATAGACGTGGCGGGACAGTGGACATACCCAGTTTGGGGAATCATTATAAATCCTTGTGTATGTACTGTGTTTATTCTCTTATTTTGTGCGCTTTATTTTACTTGATTTTTATTCCTCTAAAAATCACAGAATCCACTTATTCACCCACCTCTAGGTGATTTTGGTTGACAAGTAGATACTTTAAGAAGCGGAATACATAGCTTCGGCCTTGGCATCTCAAGAAGCCATCTAGCTTAAAAGAATAGTGGATGACATCCATGAGTAGGTACATAGTCCTACTCTGCTTCTCCATGATAATTAGAGTGCTCATAAACCGGTCAACAGTCCAGATTGTCACCAGCGAACGAAACACATCGAGATCGAGCATCACTTCGTTTGAGAGAAGGTGCTAGAAGGATCTTTGATGGTTAATTACGTGTAGAGTCAGGATAATGTGGTGGATATCTTTACAAAGTTGTTGCTGAAGGGGCCATTTATTCAATTACGAGGGTTGCTCGGGTTGGTCTTCACCTCCCACTTCAAGGGAGAGTATTAAAATTGGTGAAGTTGTAGTGGAGGTGGGTGGTCTGAAGTGGCAGGCCGCACAGTTCGTCGAGACCGCCGCGGCCTGGAGATTAATGTCAGCGGATAGCCAGGTTGACCTCTTCTTTTCTCCGGCGGTTTGAATCAGCAAGCACCCTTGGTGAAGTAACCAGGCGGTTAGGGTTGTATAACCGCAGTTGTGGCGGACTCATCTAGAGTTCAACGAGTCCGATTGTCTTCTGTGTTTGCGGTCTTGTTTTGAGATCGTTGAGATTGGCACAGTTGTTTGTTCTATTGATCACCTGGAGACCGCGATGTTTGGATAGGGGCAGTTCGTAATTGTGTGCACTGGTGTTGTTATTCGGCAATGATGCGGTCCTGTTCTCAGGTGTCGTGGTTTGTTTGGAGACTTCAGAGTTTGCTTGTTGTGGAATTGGTCACGAGAGTGTGATACGTTTGGTTGTTGCCTAGTCCGCGGAGATCGCCTTGTGCGCGGTCTGGTTGAAGAGTCCGCCAAACTGCGCGGATTGGATGTGGAGTTCCGCAGTTCATCCTTAACACGAGGTGGATCAAGACGCGTGACTGAGATATTCAAGTCCACGCAGACAGATAGTTTTATCTGCTCAGCTATGCAGATTGTCGAAGTTGTCTGCATTGTCTTGCGGGTTGGTTATGTGAATAGAGTGGTGTGTCCGCACTTCTTGCGGATAGCTCTTTTTTCAGTGGCGGACTGGTGCTTGTATTCGCACTTGTGCGGATACATGATGCTAGCTGCAAGATTGATAAGCATTTTTCCAATCGTTATGGGCGGTGACGACACTCCTTATTACGTCTATAAGTAGGAGTCCCCGACTCGTCATATATAACAGAGAACAGTGAGAACACAACTCTTGCTTAAAACTTGTGGTTATGTTTTTCTAACCGGAGCGGCTAAGTGAGGTTGGCTATCTGTGCAGGAAATGCGGCTAGCGTCAGGCGGCTAGGCAACTAGTGGAAGCCTTGTGTGCTACAGTTTGCGGATAACAGTCAGCGAATAACAGCAGGTCGCGATCTTTGCGACTTGAAGTCACCTTACTCGGGGTTGCAGATAGAGTTTAGAGTTCGTCTGGTCTATCAACGGGTTCTGTTCAAAGTCCTTCAACATTCAATAATAGGTAGTCCGCGTGGCTAGTTGCGGTCAGACGACTTGGCCGATCTTGGCGGACAGGGTTTGCTACTTGAGCAGTTCGTGCAGTTACAGTTTCTGTTAGCGTTGTTTCTACTTTGGCTACAGTTATATTTTTTTGTTTTCCTTGGGTACATTGACAAAATCATGTCTCACAATGCATGTCTCGTATTGTAAATCAGAATGAATTCCAGTTTATGACTCTTGTGCCTCTGTTGTGCTGATTACTACTTGGCTTTTGGTGTGGTTTAGTGTTCCTGTGTCCTCTTTCAGCTTCCAATCATGAATTTTTACACCGACAACGTTGTCTTTCACCTATATATTTCCGAGGTTTTTCACGTTTAAAAACTGTTTTGCCAGTCCCGTCTCGCTCATCTCAATCTACATTAATTGTTTGCACACTCGACTGCTCCCAGATTAAGACGGTGCAATTTAGACCGATCTATAGGAGCGCCGAGTTTAGCCACAACAAAAATATAATGAGTATTTAGAAAATGAAAGACTAAACTTATTTCAATTTAAACATCCTTAAGCAAAGAAATGATGTTTAAATGAAATTAATGAAGAAAACTGAAGCATTTATACATCCTTAAACATCCTTAAACATCTGCTTGACAATGACGTGCAAGATGGAGTGAAGAAAACTATATGCAAGCTGGAAAGAGGAAGACACTGGCTAAGTATTGGAAAGCAGATGTACCTGCAGAAGCCCACAACGCCGACGTGAGAAGACATATATGTTGGAAATTTCCCGTTAGGTGGCCGGACTCTATCCACCGAGACAACCCGTTAAAGTCGTACACGAATATTTGGTCTATTTAGACTCCTACGAGCGTGTGTTAATTCAGTAGCGCGAACGATCGAAGTCTGTGATATGTGGGCCAGATTGTCTCGTAATTTCAGTCGCGAACTCAGTCTCACCCTTGGCACGAAATTTGACATAATCATGAAATCTAATTGATTTCATGGGTGTTTTATTTTTCATTCATTTTGGTATTTTTAATGCACTTTATTGTCCCCATTAAATTTTTGTAACTCCAAAATTTGAGGCTTCCCCTATTATAGCCTAATTTTAAAATCCCTCATTTTACTTTTCAAAGCCTCACTGTAAACAATGGCTGAAATTCGAGCCTCTCCTTCTCCTCTTGCGATACCCCCTGCTCCAATCTTCATGAAAACCGCTGCCCTCAATAGCGATCAGGAGGGGAACGCAAGCTCTATCCCGCTTCTTCTGTAGGATCAGGACTCGGATCGCCAAGGTCGGCGTTTGGCTTTTGCTGCACAGTTCGCCGGAGTTCATATTCGGCAGCCAGAGGCCCTGTATCTTGGGGAATACTACAGATCGAGGTCACCTTTTAAGGTACGGTTTGGATTACTGAGAAGTTCTGCATAATAACCACGAACGCACCACGAACCCACTCCGTGAATCTCCAAAATCAATTTTGGACCTGCATTTCCAGCATACATGAGGTAATGACAGATTAATGTTTGTGGGTTTCTTCTTATGGAGTGGGTATGAGGTCATCTGTTGAAATCGGAGGAAAACAAAGCAAGTTCCTTCCTTTTTTTTCCTTTTCTTTGTGAATTAATAACCGTCACTTGGGATGATTGAAAATCAAACTTGATTGGCCCTAGATTGAACTACTTAATTGACAGTTAACCATAATATCAAGTTCTAAGTTTAATTAATATATATAGATATACTTGTTGTGTTGATCCTTTTCCATTGTAGTGAACAAAACTATAATCAATCCTTGTATGTTTGCTGGTTCCGCTGACATCGTGGACTTCATAAGGAAAAACACCTCGAGATTGTTAGAAATGGCCGCCACCATGAAGCATGCGCTCGAATCCAAGAACGGTATATTCTAATTTCATCACTTCAGTAGATTTACTGTTTCTTTCGGCCTTGCTTAATTGTGTGTTCTTGTTGTTTTAGAAAATAATATTTAGTATAAGTTCCAAATTAGAGACTAATATAGTTTGGTTAAATTGATCCGTAGGAGCTTCATTAGTTGCCACGTTCATATAAAATTTTGGTAATATAAATTTTTTTAGCAACACAGTTACACAAACTCCTAAAAATTACTAACAGTTGGTATCAGAGCGAGGTTAACTCAAACCTATTAGTTTTCTTCATAATTTGGAGTAAATTACTTTTCTACTTAATTCTATTAAAGAATACTATTTTCAAAAACCTCATTAAAGATTTTGAGAGAAACAAAATTAGGGATTGAAACTCAAAGTGTCTTCATTATTCAATTCTTGGCAAAAGCCTCGTGTTTTCTTCAGACGATTAGGAGCACATACATTATTAAAGAAAAGAAACACTATATTAATTTAGGGCAATATTCAGATATCTCGGTGTGAAAGGGTCTCGTGAATTGATAAGAATTGCAACCACCAAAGTGACATTTTCGAGTCACTTTATGAGATTACGGTTTCACATGTTTTAGGAAGTTCTATGAGACTAGTGCACAATCATTCACCCAAAGGTGGTGCTTGCACAATAGGTTCAGAGGAATACACACAGACATTTGGACGGTGGGGCAGGGCTCTAGTAATCTATTTGCCCAAAGGTGGTAGTTCTGCGAAAAGCTAAAACATAACTATTGCTCGTTGTTATGTGGAGAATCACTAATTGTGTGGCGCATAGTCTGTCCAAAGATGTTGCGCGTTGACACGCCTGGATTCTCTACCTAGTGTGTTATTTAGGGTTTTATAGCCACTATTGTACTATTTGTCTCTAATTTTTCCTTTTTCTCACTTTTTAGTCACCTTTACAGTGCATAATAATATGACGACCATTGAGAAACTCACTGGATCTAACTTTAAGAAGTGGAAATCCGACATCATGTTTGCTCTTGAGATGACGAATATTGAGAAGACCATGAGTACCGACCAGCCTGCGGCTCTCACAAAAACCAACACTCAAGCTGAGAAGGATTTATATAGTGCATGAAACAAGTCTAACAAGATCTGCTTGTTGACTGTGAAGCGTTCCATTCCGGAGCACATGCTGAGTGGTCTTCCAGACACAACCGTCGCAAGGGATTTTTTGACTGCCGTTGGACAGCGATATAAGGTGTCTTCCAATGCTGAAATTGGGACTCTAATTTAAGACCTCTTTTCCATGAGGTATTTGGGAGGAGGCAGAATCCGCGATTATATACTGAAGATGGTCTATTACTAGACCAAGCTGCATGAGATGGAGATTACTCTCCCATAAGCCTTGATAGTGCATCAGGCTACTTTGCTCATAGCTAAATCCTCATTTAAGAAGAAGACATTCAAAGCTCCTTTTAAGGCTAAGGGTGGTCAAGCTTCAGGGAGCAAGGACGTGGTGGAAAGAAGCCTCATAGCTGCTTTTTTTGCAAGAAGAAGGGGTATGTGAAGCACGAGTGCTTGAAGTTTAAGTCTTGAATGGAGAAGCGTGGATTTGCACCTAAAGGTAACCCTTTAGTTCTAGTCCTTTGTGAATCCAATTTAATTGAATTCCCATCAAGTTCTTAGTGGCTCGATAGTGGAGCAACTAATCATGTTGCTTACACACTGCAGGGGTTCATCAAAATGAGGAGGCCAAGTTAGGGTGAGTGCAGACTCACAGTTGGCAACAATACTGAGGTGGAGTTGGAGTTCATCGGGGACATTTTTTTAGTTCTTGATTCAGGATATGAACTTTTTTTGATAGGCATATTTTATATTCCTTCATTTAGAAGGAACTTGATTTTTGTTTCTGCATTAGATAGACTTAATTATGGTTTTAATATTTCTGGTGGTTTGATTAAGTTATTTTACGAATCACAATTTACTGGCCAATGTTCTCTATCTAATGGCTTATATATAATATGTCTTGCACCTGTTAATTAGTATGCTACCTCATATAATGTAAAAAAAGTTGCTAGTAAAAGACCTCTTATTAAGGAACAGTCCTCCATGCTATTATATAAAAGGTTAGGTCATATCTCTAGGGAAAGAGTAGAAAGATTAATTAAGGAAAAATATTCTTCCTAATCTAGACTTCAGTGATCTAGAGACATATGTGGACTGCTGTAGATGTAAGATGACCAAGATTAAGAAGAAAGGCTCAACTCGTAGTTCAAGTTTATTAGAGGTCATTCATACGGACATGAGTGGTCCTTATTCCACTAACCTATGTAGGAAAATCTATTTTATTACTTTTATTGATGATTACTTCTGTTTTGGTTATTTGTACTTAATTAAGGAGAAGTCTGAATCTTTTGAAAAGTTCAAGATTTTCAAGATTGAAGTTGATAAACAAATAGGAAAGTCATCAAGATTGTTAGGTCTGACAGAGGTGACGAGTATTTTGGTAGACATGATGCCTCCGGACAATATAATGGTTTGTTTGCTAGATACTTAGAGAGTTGTGGCATTATTTCTCATACTCTCTACCGAGTAATCCTGAGCAGAATGGTGTGGCTGAAAGGCATAATCGCACCCTTAAGGAAATGATGAGGAGCATGATGAGTAGGACAAATCTTCCTGAGTTTTTATAGGGTGAGGCGCTTAAGATGGCAATGTACATTCTCAATAGAGTCCCGTCCAAGTCAGTACCTAAAACCCCATTTGATTTATGGACTGGTAGATGACCCAACTTTAATCATTTACATTTCTGGGATTGTCCTGCATAAGTCTGTTTATACAACCCATCAGAGAGTAGGATAGCCCTCAGGTCCTGTTTTTGCTATTTCATAGGCTACCCAAATCACTCCAAGGGATTTAAGTTCTATTCTCTTTTAGGATGACCTAAAATTATGGTATCACAAACAGCTAAATTTTTAGAATGACATGTTACTGAGGAACCTAATTGTTCTTTCCCTATTAGTGAAGACGAGAAAGTTGTTACCATTTATTTACCTATACCCTCAGTAGGAGATCCTGCGGTGCTTGAATCTGTGACAGAACAAGTGGAGGATGTGGAAGTGGTCATACAATCAATTCTAGTTGAGGTTCCTCCTCATGTTCAGGAGTTTCATCCACCCGCAAGGAGATCCATTAGGCAAAAAAGGCATGCAATTTCTTCAGACTATGAAGTCTATTTAGGAGAGAGTGATTATGACATTGGTCAAGTGGTTGACTCAGTAATATTTAATGAAGCTGTGTTTGGACCTCAAGTTAATCTGTGGTGTGATGCGATGAAAGACGAGATGTGGTCTATGAAGCTGAATAAGGTTTGAGAGTTGGTTGAGTTTCCCAAAGGATGTAAGCCCATTGATTCTAAATGGGTGTTTAAGACAAAGAAAGACTATAATGGAAATATCGAGCGGTTTAAAGCTAGACTTTTAGCTAAGAGGTTTACGCAGAGAGAAGGAATCGATTATCACGAGATATTTTCTCCCGTTTCCTATAAAGACTCTTTCAGAGTGATAATGACAATAATAGCTTATTATGATTTGGAGCTATACCAGATGGATGTAAATACCGTATTCCTGAATGTCGATGTTGTTGAAGAGGTCTATATGGTGCAGCCTGAGAGATTCAAGTCTTATCATTCCGATCAACTCTTATGTAAACTTAACAAATCTCTATATGGTCTGAAGCAAGCTTCTAGATGATGGTATTTGAAATTTGATGAGGTGGGTACTTCTTTTGGTTTTGAAGAAAATAAGGTAGATTGTTGTATATCTCTCAAGATCAGTGAGAGCAGATTCATCTTCTTAATTCTTTATGTAGATGACATCTTGCTTGTAAGTAGTGATTTGATATTGTTGCATGAATCTAAACAATATCTATCAAAACACTTTGACATGAAAGATCTTGGAGAAACATCCTTCATTCTAGGAATTGAGAAAGCCTACATCGAGCGTGTACTTGAGAGATTTAGCATGCTCGGTTGTAATCCTAGTGGCGTACCTGTGCTTAAGGGTGATAAGATCAGTTTATCACAATGCCCCAGGAACGATATAGAGAGAAAGCGCATGAAGGATATACCTTCTGCTAGTGCGACATGCAGTTTAATGTATTCTCAAGTCTGTACTAGACCAGACATTGCCTTCGTAGTAGGATTTTTAGGCAGATATCAGTCGAATTCAGGACCTGATTATTGGGTGGCTGCCAAGAAAGTCTTAAGGTACTTGAAGGGAACTAAGGACGTTAAGTTGGTTTACCATAGAGTTCAAAACCTTGAGTTGGTGGGGGTGTACGGATTCTAATTTTGCTGGATGTTAGGATGATAGATAGTTTACTTCAGGTTATATCTTTAAGGTTATTGGTGGGGTCGTTTTGTGAAAGAGTGTCAAGCAGATACTCATTATTTCGTCCACAATGCATGTAGAGTTCGTCCCTTTTTTTGGAGCTTCCACTCACGCAGTGTGGCTTAAGAATTTCATTACAGAGTTGAAGGTCATCAATTCTATAGCTGGACCCATCTGGATGTACGGTGATAATAACTCTCCAGTTATGTTCTCGATGAATAATAAAAGTATCACATGGTCCAAGCATATGGAAATTAAATTCTTAACTGTTAAAGAATTGGTCAAGAAGGGTGAGATTTTAGTGGAGCATTTAGGAAAAGATGATATGTTGGCTGATCCACTTACTAAAAGACTTTACCCTAACATGTTTTAAAAACATGTTATTAATATAGGGCTTAAAGAGTTGATCAATATACTAGATTAGTGGGAGGTGCATGAAGCTCCGATTCAATTATCTATCATTTATATTGCACTTTATCTAATTCAATAAATAATTAAAGAATATTCATTCAGAAATATCATTAAGTTTCGATATTCGTTGAATTTTGTGACACGCCACACTTCATACAAAGTCTCATGACTTGTGTTAGTCGGAGCATAAGGCCTGGGGCGTTTCATTTGAGTTATGGCATATGGTATGTCATTTGACACGTGAATTTCAATACCTTAAGGTTAGACATACTTGTTCTTTTGAACACTTAAGAACTTCTCATAGCATGGTCTAGTACATTCATTTGAGAAGTTTGGTTAACCACCAAATAAGAACAACCTTCATGCATAATTTTCAGTGTGTTGTTCTATTTTTGGGTAACCGTGTTTTGTCCATATTTATTAAATCTGTAAGTTACTGTGACCATGGAAGGTCCCGCATCGCATAATGATGTGGTAGCCGCCATGATTCAGAGTGAAGGATTTGGTTGGACCGGATTAACGTGGGAGTAGACTCAATATCTCGTTCGTTGTTTGGTACCCTTAAGTTTAGTGAAGATTTTATCGGAATGTCATAAGTTACGATGAATACAAGTCCAAGTGGGAGAATATTGGAAATTTTCGGTTAGGTGGACTCGATTCACTGAGACGACTGTTAAAGTCATACACGAATATTTGATCTATTTGGACTCCTACGAGCGTACGTTAATTTAGTTGCGCGAACCATCGAAGCCTATGATAGGTGGATCAGATCGTCTCGTAATTTCATTCGCGAACTCGGTCTCATCCTTGGCACGAAATTTAGCATAATCATGAAATCTAATTGATTTCATGGGGGTTTTATTTTTCATTCATTTTGGAGTTTTTTAATGGACTTTATTGTCCCCATTAAATTTTGGTAACTCCAAAATTTGAGGCTTGCCCTATTATAGCCTACTTTTAAAACCCCTCATTTAACTTTTCAAAGCCTAGCAGTGAACAAGGGATGAAATTTGGGCCTCTCCTTCTCCTCTTGCGATACCGCCTGCTCCTCTCTTCATCTTCATGAAAACTACCGCCCTCAATAGCGATCAGGAGGGGAACGCACACTGAAAGAGATGGATAGATAGACTTTACTCTAGAGGGGGGGGGGTGAATAGAGTATTAAAAATTTGTTTAGTTTTATTGCGGAATTAAAATAATGTTACTTATATGACAGAGGGAAAAACAAACTAAACAAACAGCACAACACATCACAAAAAGAGAACACAAAGCATCCAGACGACACAAGAAATTTTATAGTGGTTTCCCAAATCTTGGTACATCCACTGTTCTACCACCAAGGTAGGAATACACTACAGGTTTTCTTTCAGGTGCCTTGCCACCTAAAGATCTCTTTTAGGTAGATCTAGAGACCCTTTGAGCTTTTGATCAGGAGCCCAAAATCCAATAGGTTTTGTATCAGGTGCCCTATCACCAAGAGTTCACTTTTGAAGGGAGAGATAACCCTGTACAGATGGAGGTAAAAGGAAAAATTAAAAGAAAATCTTCTCTTTCTCAATCAAGTGAGAAGACTATGTGGATTGAAGAGAATGTCCAAGCTCCCCTTGAGATGTAGTATTGATTCAGGAAGAGGAAACTTGGCCCTAGGTGTAGGTCTTCAAAGAGTTGTAGAGAACTTTCTTAGATCTGAAGACTGAAATTGATTTGAGCTCTTTGTGAATCCTTGAAGCATGAGGAAAGAAGAAGACTCAAGAGAGTTTTTGAAATAGTTCTTCTTCTTCCTTATTACAGCAAAGCAACAATCCTTGAGAGCAAAAATGAGAATAGCTGAAGAAAGTTTTTCTATAAATGTCTTCTTTGTTTGTTTGATTGTGTCTTATATATATTATTCTTGTCCTCTATTATATTCTGAGTTATATATTCAGTCAGAATAATGAACGACATAAGTTTGAATTCCTTGGACAGTGCATAATTTTCTGTAATACTTTAGGAGCCCAAACGGCTAGAAAGGATGGCAACATAAATGCACTTCAATATCTGTCTTCATAAAATATGCTAAAGAAATATTCCGTGAATACCATAATTAATGCTTCATAAAATACGACTATCAGCCTTGAGAATGTCAGCATTAATTATCAGAATATATTTGCCTTTAAATAATTGATCATAACCAAAATAAATACTTCTGACCGTTCTGAAAAACTGATAACTGAAGGCAGAAAAAAAATAAAGGAGCTCAGTTCAGAAATCGTTGAGCTGAGTTAAGAGATCGTCGACCTGAGAACAACTATCATAGAACTGAGATTACTGCTGAGAAAACCAAATCGTCGACCTGAGCTCGTAGATCGTCGAGCTCAGTTCAGAGTAGAAGACTCTGAGATCGTCGATGGGAGATCGACGATCGTCGAGCTGAGTTTGACTATAGTCGAACTGATATAAAAAATCCACAAAAAAACTATCTGAGTCTAAGTCTGAGTCCACTACAATGCTGGTATGCACAAACCTGACCTAAAAAGACCTAACTTAGACTAGACCAAGACCCTGGCTATACATAGGGGTCAAGACATCCTAAGAGTGAACCTAGCATAAATCCAAACAAGGGTTCCAACAATCTCCCCCTATTTGTGTGAGGTCACTCAAAAACAAAACTGAAAAGAAATAGAAATACAAGGACCATAAATATTTGTAGGGATAAAATAACATCAGTAGATATGTTATAGTAATGCATTGTACATAATCAGTTAAGCATTAAACATAAAAGAGTACAATCTACAATTTATCAGAAGGACCAGAGGAGGGTTTAGAGAAGATTATCTTTCTGGTAGGATCTGGTACATCCTTCTTAGAAGTTATCAGGTCTTGTCTACCAAGAGTTGTCCGAGTACTTGTCCTGGGCAAAATTGCTTCTGGATGCAATGCCATATATTCAGCTGGATTAAAAACCTTCTTGCTAACTTGGAGTTTATCCAGCTCTTTTTCTCTATAGGAGGACATGGTAGAAAACCTAAATGGATCTTCTCCTACTTCTACAGCTTTTCTTATCTATGAAAGACCAATCAGTTCTTGAAGCCTGGCCATCCTAAAGTTTGGATCAACTTCTTGTTCAATAGGTGGCTGATCATCTTGAGGAGGCAACATTGTAACTGTTTTGAACTGAGTGGATTGAGCCTGAAAGCTTGTTGTGTTGTGCTGATCATCACTCTGAGAATAAAGGGATCTTGGAGGAGCAGCCTCACTATACTTTCCCTTGGGCTTATAAGACTCATCATGTCTTCTAGACTGATAGGTAGCTATCTTTTGAACTTTGGGTAAAACTTGTCTTTGTTGAGGAGGAGAGAAGGAGGGTTTTTGATAAATAACTTCTTTCACTTGTTCTGTGAATCTTTGATTTCTTTGTTGTTGACTGCTTCCTTTGGAATGAGATATGGATGTTCTATCCTGCCTTTGATATGTTCTAGTGAAAGAGGAAGGCTTGGAAGATGCATCATAAACTTGAGGAGGAGGAGGAGGAGGACCTCTTCTGAACTTCTGAGGAGGAGGTGAGTATCTCCTGCTCTTTTTCCTGGCTTTCTGATCATTTTTAGATAACCACATCCAGCTTTCCATGCTTGGATATGGAGTGATTCCTTTCAAGATGTAATAAGGAGTATCATTTGTATTGTCTAGCTTGGGTGCAGCCTTGGGAGCAACCTTTCTTTTCTTTGAAATTTTCTTTTTCTTAGAAACAAAATCCTCTGAATCATCATCCTCATCATCATCAGATGAATTAGGAGGATTGTCATACAATTCATTTATTTCCTTTATTTATTTGTCAGCAATCTTTTTAGTAGCTTTCTCTTTGGCTTCTTCCTAAATATCAAGAGCAATAATATCATCTAGAGAGGGAAGAGGACTATCATCTATTGGATAGGAGGGTCCAAGAGGACTTGGAACTAGATCAATATCCATAGAAGAAATTTCAGCAAGAGGAGCGCTGGACTCACAAATGTTTATTAAACTTATCTCTAGGGCTGAATTCAAATTTCTGACAGCCACTAGATGAATCAGTTCATCAGCAATTAGGAGAGCATCAAGCTCATCCTTATCTTCTATAACAAGCATAGGCTCAACAGCCATAGGAGGTGGCATATCTGTACAAGTTGTAACTGTCTGAATTTCTGTACACATTTGAACTGATTGGATCTGCAAGAGCTGTTCCACAACTGAGGGACTCATGGGTCTGGTATAACAGACCATGGCCTTGGAAGTATATAAATCAACTAGAGGCAAAACTGTTCTAACCCTAGAGAAAGAATGCAAAAGAATTTGTAAATCAATGGTGGGATTAATAAAGCAATCACCACTAGAGATGGCAGGTAATGACACATCAGTGTCCTCATCTGAAGTCAGTGAATCTGAATATGAAACTATATCTGTACAGATTTTCTAAAAAACTTCTTTTTCCTGCACTGCTGGGGGAGACTGAGCTTGAAGTTCTGCTGAGGCTGAACCTGCTGCATCATCATTGGACATCTCCCCCTGCCTGGTTTTAGTGAAAATTGGAGCCAGGCCCCTAGATGAAGAAGGGACAGTGGAAGCAGTCAGGGAAGCAGATAGAGTTGAGATAGAGAAAGCAAGAGATGAAATAGCCTCTATTATCAAGGTTTTGAGAGTTGGAGTGATGAGCTCCAGAAGATGAGAAAGAAAAAAGGGATCAACTTGAAGAAACTCATTTGGAGTTTGAGTTGAGACAGAATGAAGAGAGGGGGAGGAGTGAAATCAGTCATGATTTCATCCTGAATAGGTGAGTTTTTTGGAGAGTTGAGAGGGGAATTGAGTGGAGAATTTGGTGGTGTAGCTTCAATGTTGATAGGTGAATCATTTTGACGGGAAGGAGATGAGTGAGGTGAGAGTAGGTCAAAATTTGGAAAGGACATGGTCTAGAGGTTTTGAGATTCAATAGGATGGAGGGGAAATGGTGACTGAGTAGGAGAAGAGATGATAGCTGGGGATGAAGTAGTTCGTTGAACCACAGTGGTAGGAATGGAAGAAACACTGGGGATGACTAAGGAAGCTGGAGGAGGAGGAGGAGGAGTAAAAACTTCTTCATTAGGGTGAGGAGTGGTTGTTACAGCCCTTGTGTCCTCAGATAAGTTGGAGGAAGTTCCAGCCTTGGAGGGCTTTTGAATCGTCCTCTCCCACTTCCCAAACAAAGAGGAGTCGAACCTCTTGCTGGCATTGATAGCTATGGTTGTAGAAACCAATAGCTCTGGAGCCTTCTTCTGAAGAAATATTCCCAGAATCCTTCCTAAACAAACTTCCTTCATATTGTTCTTTCTCTTAATCAAATCAAAGAACAAACTAGCCCAGTCTATGGACTTCTTATTAACTAAAGCATACATAATGGCAAATTGTTGCCTGTTTATATTGTCATGCGCTGAATGCTTACCCAACAACACCTTGCCCACTAAGTCAGCAAAAAACATAAAAGCAACAGATAAATTTTTCTTTAAGAGCTTAAATGGGATGCCCTCAGCATGACCCATCTCTAATAACATCCTGTTATACTCAAAGCTATCCTGTTCCAGCTCATCTGTTCCATTTTCAACTCAAAAATTTCAGTAAGAATCGTAGGGTTTAGAGTCACCTGTTGTCCTGAGATGAATCCGATCATTGAACCGTTATCAGTTGAACAAGAGAAAACCCATTCTTTGATTTCTGCAATAGATAATTTTATCCTTGTAGTCATGAACTTCTTCAGGCCCTGCTCATCACATAACTGTAACATTTTTTGAAAAATAGGATCACAGTGATTGAATGATTCGAAGTCGACATCGAAACCAGTGTCGAACTTCATCGCTGAAAGAACTGCTGGAGAAATTGTCATGGAAGATTTGTAGAAACAAGAGAGAAGAGATCACGAGCAAAGGGAAAATATGAAAGTGCGGGACAGAGATCGAAGAGAAACCTACATATAGGTTTTTGGAATATGAAAAGGCGGTCTTTGTCCGACGACAAAATAACAAACGTCGATCTTAGGTCAATGATTAATTTGGAATTAAATAGTATAGTTGGTCTCTGATATCAGTAGCGTAAATTGATAGTCGAACTTAGGTCGACGATTAATTTACTGAAGCAAAGTCGTCGAACTCCGGTCGATGATTTTTGTCTTCACACAGAGCTGTCGTCGAGCTTAGCTCGACGATTGAGCTCAAGATGAGTTCGAAGATCGTCGATCTCTATTCGATGATCGTTGATCAAATCTTTACAAAGACAAAATTCAATTTTAATCCATGTCATTTATCATTCTAAGCTGATTCAAAAAGAATAGATATTTTTGCTCATCCAAAGGCTTGGTAAAAATATCTCCTCTTTGAAAATCAGTGGGGATAAACTTGAGATTAATCGTGTTTTTGTCTACACAATCTCTAAGAAAATGATGTCTTATTTCTATATGCTTGGTCCTAGAATGCAGGACTGGATTTTATGCAATTGATATGGCACTGGTACTATCACAAAATATGGTGGTATTTTTGAGAGAGTACCCATAATCTAGTAGCTGATTTTGAATCCACAAGATCTGTGAACAGCAACTACCAACTGTTATATATTCAGCCTATGTAGTTGATGTAGACACAGAAGATTGTTTCTTGCAAAACCAGGATACTAACCTATCACCCAGGAACTGACAGGTTCCTGAAGTGCTTTTTCTATCAACTCTGCATCCAGCATAGTCAGCATCAGAATATCTAGATAATTCAAATTCTGACTCTATAGGATACCAAAGTCCTAGATTTAGACAACCCTTTAAATATCTTAAAATTCTCTTGAGGAGAATTAAATGAGATTCTTTAGGATTGACTTGAAATCTAGCACAAAGACATGTTACAAATATTATATCAGGTCTACTTGCAGTAAGATATAATTGAGACCCAACAATGACCCTATAATTTTTTGATCAATAGGTTTACCCTTTTCATCAGAATCAATTACTGCATTAGAAGTCATGGGTATCTTCATAGCTGAGGCATCAGCCATCCCAAACCTTTTTACTAATTCCTTTGCATACTTGCTGAGATATGAAGATGTCATCAGGAGCTTGCTTCACTTGAAGACTAAGAAAGTAAGAAAGTTCACTCATGCTACTTATTTCAAACTTGGAGTGTATAAGGTCAGAAAACCTTTTGCAAAGTTTAGAATCAGTAGATCCAAATATAATATCATCAACATATACTTGAACTAACAGAATCCTATCATGATGATGTCTTATAAATAAAGTCCTATCTACAATGCCTCTTGAAAATTTATGCTCTAAAAGAAAGCTAGCTAGGGTTTCATACCAAGCTCTTGGAGCTTGCTTTAGACTATAGAGAGCCTTATGCAGTTGGAAAACATAAGAGGGATGGGTTGAAGAGATAAAACCTGGTGGCTGTTTCACATATACTTCTTCTTTGAGTTCCCCATTGAGAAAAAAACTTTTGACATCCATTTGATATACCTTGAATTTCTTATGAGCAGCATAAGACAAGAAAATGTGATAGCTTCAAGCCTTGCAACAGGTGCAAAGGTCTGATCATAATTAATACCTTCTTCTTGCCTATAGCCTTGTGCCACTAGTCTTTCTTTGTTCCTGACAACTATTCCTTGAGCATCCAATTTGTTCATGAAGACCCATTTAGTTCCAATAACTAGATGTCCTTTGGGTCTAGGAACTAAGTTCCAAACTCTGCATCTTTCAAACTGATTGAGCTCCTCTTGCATTGTAATAATCCAGTGTGGATCTTGCTCAGCATATTTAATGGATGAGGGCTCAATTTGAGATAAGAAGCAGGCATGCATCACATCTTGGTTAAGTTGATGTCTTGTCTGCACACCCACTGACATGTATCCTATCACTTGAGATATGGGATGATCTCTAAGTGTAACATAGTCAGGAGGTGGAGCTTGTTCAACACCAACAACATTATGAATCAATTCCTCTTTTGGAATTAAATTTGTTATGGGAGGAGCTTCAGCTATTTCCAAAGATTCTTCTTCACTGTCTTTATCAATCTGTGAAGAGGGATGAGATATCTCCTTCTAAGTGAGATTTAGGTCATCCAACTTTTTACATAGATTTGGTACCTACAAACAGTTACTAGTAGAAGCTTCCTTATCCTTGTAAAACATATTAGCTTCATCAAATGTAATATGTATGGATTCTTCACTTTTCAAAGATGATTTATTGAAAACCCTATATGTCTTGCTAACTTGGGAATATCCTAGAAATATCCCTATTGTAGCTTTGGCTTCAAACTTTCTAAGATAATCTTTGTTATTATTATGTATGTATGTAACAAATACAACAAAAAATTCTAAAGTAATTTATTTTAGGTTTCTTCCCTTTGAGTAATTCATAGGGAGTCTTGCCCTTAAGTTTCTGTATCAAACTTCTATTCAGGACATAATTTGTTGTGCTTACAGCTTCTGTCCAGTAGGATAGAGACATGTGAGTATCAGCAAGCAATATGTCTGCAATTTTAATGAGTGTTCTATTTTTCCTTTCAACTACCCCATTCTGTTGAGGAGTTCTGGGAGCAGAGAAGCAGTGCATGATACCTTCCTTCTCACAAAGTTCTTGCATAGGAAGAGATTCAAACTCAGTGTCATGATCACTTCTGATCAATGCAACTGGACTAGAGTACTCAATCTTTATGCATTTTAGAAAATCTGTAAGGACTTTGAAGTTATCAGACTTGTTTCTCAAGAAGAAAACCCAAGAGAACCTAGAGAAGTTATCTACAACAACTAAAGTATAGAACTTCCCTCCCAGGCTTTGTACAACAATTGGTCCAAAAAAGTCCAAATGAAGCAGATATAAAATCCTAGGTGAATCACTCTTATTAACTGATTTAAAACTATTTTTAGTTTGTTTGCCTTCTTGACAAACCTTGCAAAGGCTTTTCTTCTTGTAGGGGCAAGAGAACAATCCTCTAACAAGGTTGTCCCTAGATAACCTAGCAATGTTTCTAAGATTTACATGTCCTAGCCTTTTATGTCACAATGTATTATTATTGTTAACTTGGTTGAACAAGCAGATTTCTGAACAAGCAGAATTGAAATCAACTAAGTAAATATTGTCTAACCTAATACCTGATAACACAATATTGCTATTTAAAGAAATATTGCATTTAGATTCAGTAAAACATACCTCATAACCTGCATCACATAGCTGACCTATGGATATCAAGTTATGTTTCAGGCCACTTACATATGCCACTTTCCTGAATGTGACAACTCCAAGTATAAATTCTCCATAACCTTCTGTCTGACCAAAGCTTGAGTCTCCAAATATAACTTTTGGACCTAGCTTTGCCTTGAAGTTACTTAGATTTGCCTTGTTTCCTGTCATGTGCTTGGAGCACCCAGTATCCAAATACCACTTATCTTGTATGGTAGGATAGGTCTTCACCTGCAAAATAAAAACTCATATATTTTGGACCCAGGTAACCTTGGGTCTTGGCTTCTTTTCATACTTAAAACTTGAAATATAAGAGTATTCAAGTTGATTTTTATAACCTAAGGGATGAAATCTCCTAGGTAGGATTATTCTGTTAGTTAAGGGATGGAATGGTTTAGAGTTAGAGTTCTTATAGAAATTTATGTTGAAATTATAGTTTTGATAAAATTGTTCTGGGTTCGACGATTTATGTTGAGATCGTCGATCTGCGTTCGACGACCATCATTGATATCGTCGATCTTGGTTCTCAGAATAATAGTGGCTATTATCTGGGTTCCACGATCGTCGATCTCTGTTCGATGATACATAATGATATCGTCGATCCCCATTTGCATAGTGTTTAGACTCAAGCTCTAGGTTCTGAGATCGTCGATCGCCGTTCGATGAATAATGTTGAGATCGTCGATCTTGGTTCGACGATTTTTGTTCATACTTAGCTTTTTGTTTTTCTTTATTTATCTCAACTTGTTTTAACACTTTGTTAACTATTTTAATTTGTTATGTATTCTTCTTACCTTTATCTGAAATGAACTTTACTGGTTGTGAAAGGTGATTTTTCTGAATAATAGGTGGTTCACTGGATGATGCACCTAATCCTAACTTACTTCCATTAAGTGTAGCATTAAGTGTGTTGGTAATTTCTACTAGTTGTTTACTTCTACCATTCAGTGATTCCTCTAGGTGTTTTGCTTTACTTAATTCAATTTTCAGAAAAGTGATTTGTTCACTACACAGATCTATTCCATTTTTCGATTTGATATTTTCTGATACTAAGCTATCATAATTAAGTTGTTTATCTCTGAGAAGTTTGATTTCCTTCTCAGATCTAATCAGATCACTACACATAGATTTAAAGTCATTTTTAAAATCTTCAGAGGTAAAATCAAAGTCTTCCAATACCTTATCACAATCTGAACATTCTTCAGATTCTCCTTCTTCTGAAACATGCCCTGAAGCATTGATGTACATCAAGCAAATTTCTTTGGCCTTTGCTTCTTCTTCATTTTCACTAGAACTGGAGGAAGATGATTCTTCAATGTCACTCCATATTTCTGCAACAAACCCTCTCTCCTTCTTCTTGTGCTTGTAAGAAGATGGTTTGTTGGAGTTCTTCTTGGAGTCTTTCTCCTTTTCTTGTGCTTGTTTTATGGACACTCTGGAAGAATATGTCCAGGTTTCCTGCAACCAAAACAGATAATCTCTTTAGAAGGTGTTTTGTCATACCTTGGTTTATCATCACTTCTTGATGATTTCCTTCTGAATTCTTTTCTCCCCATCTTGAAGAATCTCTTTGCAAAGAGACTCATCAGCTCTTCATTTGATGGAGAAGTTTTTGATTCTTCTGAAGCTTTGAAAGCAATATTCTGCTTCTTCCTAGTTGGTGTAGCAGTCTTTTGTTGTTCAGCTTCTCTTGTCTTTAGCAGCTCTTCATAGGATTTCAGCTTTCCTAAGACTGATTCTGTAGTCATTTCATGTATGCTTCTGGTCTCTCTGATATGCCAAATTCTAGAGTCCCATGAGTTAGGGAAGCACATGAGAATCCTGTCATTTAAATCTGTAACTGAGATGTCTTTGTCAAGAGTTTTCAGCTCATTAACAATGATGTTGAGTCTGTTCTACATCTCAGAAACTTGCTCAGTTTCTTCCTTTTTAAAATTCTCATATTGGGAGATGAGATGAGCTCTCATGTCCTTCCTTTCATCTGATGATCCTGCAACCATCTAGTTTAAGGAATCTCAGATGGCCTTAGCTGATTCACATTCAGCTACTTTCTGAAATATATCATCAGACATTGTTTGTGCCAGTATGTTCATGGCTTTTGCATCAGCAATCTTTGCTTTCTTGTATGCATCATTATAGTCTATAGGAGGTACTGCAGTCATGTCTGTGGAAGTAGTTGGTGGGGCAGCTGGTGGAGGTACTCCTGTTAAGATAGAAGCATAAATGTCTTCATCAATAGAATTCATATAGAGTCTGATTCTTGCCTTCCAGATTCCAAACTTTTGCAAGTTGCAAACTGGAGGTCTGGTGCTTGCAAAGTCCTTGTACTGTGCCATGGTATAATAGAAAATAGTAGAGTAAAAAGATATCTATCAGGGATCTTCGGTTCAGGTGTTAGCCTGTACAACCTTAAAAAAACACCTTTTGATACCAATTGAAAGAGAGGGATAGATAGACTTTACTCTAGAGGGGGTGAATAGAGTATTAAAAATTTGTTTTGTTTTATTGCGGAATTAAAATAATGTTACTTATATGACAGAGGGAAAAACAAACTAAACAAACAGCACATCACAACACAAAAAGAGAACACAAAGCATCCAGACGACACAAGAAATTTTATAGTGGTTCCCCAAATCTGGGTACATCCACTCTTCTACCACCCAGGTAGGAATCCACTACAGGTTTTTGTTCAGGTTCCCTACCACCACAAGATCTCTTTCAGGTAGATCTAGAGACCCTTTGATCTTTTGATTAGGAGCCCAAAATCTAATAGGTTTTTGATCAGGTGCCCTATCACCAAGAGTTCACTTTTGAAGGGAGAGATAACCCTGTACAGATGGAGGTAAAAAGAAAAATTAAAAGAAAATCTTCTCTTTCTCAATCAAGTGAGGAGACTATGTGGATTGAAGAGAATGTCCAAGCTCCCCCTGAGATGTAGTATTGATTCAGGAAGAGAAAACTTGGCCCTGGGTGTATATCTTCAAAGAGTTGCAGAGAGCTTTCTTAGATCTGAAGATTGAAATTGATTTGAGCTCTTTGTGAATCCTTGAAGCCTGAGGAAAGAAGAAGACTCAAGAGAGTTTTTGAAATAGTTCTTCTTCTTCCTTATTACAGCAAAACAACAATCCTTGAGAGCAAAAATGAGAACAACTAAAGAAAGTTTTTCTATAAATGTCTTCTTTGTTTAACTGATTGTTGTCTTATATATATTCTTCTTGTCCTCTATTATATTCTGAGTTATATATTCAGTCAGAATAATAAATGGCATAAGTTTTAATTCCCTGGACAGTGCATAATTTTCTGCAATACTTTAGGAGCCCAAAAGGCTAGAAAGGCTGGCAACATAAATGCACTTCCATATCTGTCTTCATAAAATATGCTAAAGAAATATTCTGTGAATAAAATATGGCTATCAGCCTTGAGAATGTCAGCATTAATTATCAGAATATATTTGTCTTTAAATAATTGATCATAACAAAAATAAATACTTCTGACCGTTCTTAAATATTGATACATGGAGGCAGCAAAAAAATCGAGGAGCTCAAATCAAAGATCGTTGAGCTGAGTTAAGAGATCATTGACCTGAGAACAACTATCATAGAACTGAGATTACTGCTAAGAAAACCAAATCGTCGACCTGAGCTAATAGATCGTCGAGCTCAGTTCATAGTAAAAGACTCTGAGATCGTCGATGGGAGATCGACGATCGTCAAGCTGAGTTCGACTATAGTCGAATTGATATAAAAAATCCATAAAAAAACTATTTGAGTCCAAGTCTGAGTCCACTACAATGCTGGTCTGCACAAACCTGACCTAAAAGGACCTAACTTAGACTAGACCAAGACTCTGGCTATATATGGGGGTCAAGACATCCTAAGAGTGAACCTAGCACAAATCCAAACAAGGGTTCCAACACACACTCTATCCAGCTTCTTCTGTTGGATCAGGACTCGGATCGCCAAGGTCGGTGTTTGGCTTTTACTGCACAGTTCGCCGGAGTTCATATTTGGCAGCCAGAGGCTCTGTATCCTTGGGAATACTACAGATCGAGGTCGCCTTTTAAGGTACGATTTGGATTACTGAGAAGTTCTGCATAATAACCATGAACGCACCACAAACCCACTTCGTGATGTTGGAACTGAGATTCGGTTCCACCTAGAGTTCGGACTTAGGGTGCGGCTCACACTTACTTCACCCAAGTCGTCCCTTGGTGAGAGACTTGAAATTGAAAAATAACCCTTGACTCTAGCGTGGAGGTCCCACTTCACACCCGGAAGACTTTTGAGATCTCACTCTCCCTAGCCAATGCTGAGCAAGGTGCCTTGGAGGATGAAGGAGGAAGAAGAAGAGTGATGAAAACGGATTTCTCTCCAAGGCATCCCTAAGGGTCTATTTATAGATTTTTGGGGATGGTCTGCCAATAGCGCAATAATGCTGCACTAAAATTACTGAAATACCCCGGGGCTGGTCTACCAATAGCCAAACTCCACTGTTCTGGATAGTTATTCGCATCCCATCAGGGGAAAAATAGCAAACCTTCAAATCAGGCGAGACCCCCAAGCCGAGCGAGACCCCAGGAGTTGTCTCGCCGAGACCCTGGGAGCTATCTCGCCGAGACCATGAGAGCTGTCTCGCCGAGACCCTGCGAGCTGTCTCGTCGAAACCCTGAGAGCTGTCTTGCCGAGACCCTGCGAGCTGTCTCGTCGAGATCCTGGGAGCTGTCTCGCTGATACCCTGGGAGCTGTCTCGCCGAGACCATGGGAGCTGTCTCGCCGAGACCCTGGGAGCTGTCTCGCCGAGACCCTGGGAGCTGTCTCGCCGAGACCCTGGGAGCTGTCTCGCCGAGACCCTGGGAGCTATCTCGCCGAGACCCTGGGAGCTGTCTCGCCGAGACCCTGGGAGCTGTCTCGTCGAGACCCTGGGAGCTGTCTCGTCGAGATCCTGGGAGCTGTCTCGCCAAGATCCTGGGAGCTATCTCACAGAGACCCTTGGGAACTAGGTCGGGCAAGACCTTTAAGGGGTCGGGCACTAGCAAGCTAGGCAAAACTTTTTATCCCTCTTCTAAAATATCATGCAGGTCAACAATAAATTGGCCCACAGGAGTGCAAAACCCTCTAAAAGCTTAAAAATGCGTAGCAAGTCTTATGTCTTGCTTGAGGGCCCCATTCTGTGAATACGGGGTTGTACACAATCTCCGCTCTTTTCGAGCGAGTTCCACGCTAGGAAAGAAACATCTAACCCAACGTATTCGCTGAGTGTAGTGCTCTTGGAGCCGAAAATACTTGGCCTCTCCGAGAGATTATCCTACCATGTCAGCTAATGGGAGCCTGGGTGACGAGATCCCCTTCGGGTAGGAACTTTCTCTCCACTGAGGCACATTCGACCCATCCATCTAGTGGGAGCCTGGGTGAGAAGATCCTCTCGGTGGTGGGACTTTCTCTCCCCGAGGCACATTCGACCCATCCAGCTAGTGAGAGCCTTGGTGAGGAGATCCTCTCGGGGGTTGGACTTGCTCTCCACAAGGCACATTCGACACATCCAGCTAGTGAGAGTCTGGTTGAGGAGATCCTATCGGGGGTGGGACTTGCTCTCCTCAAGGCACATTCAACCCATCCAGCTAGAGAGAGCCTGGGTGAGGAGATCCTCTCGGGGGTTGGAATTGCTCTCCAACTGAGTTACATTTGACCCATCCAGCTAGTGAGAGCCTGGGTGAGGAGATCCTCTCAGGGGTTCGAACTTGCTCTCCCCGATGCACATTCGACTCATCCAGCTAGAGAGAGCCTGGGTAAGGAGATCCTCTCAGGGGTTTGACTTGTTCTTCCACTGAGGAACATTCGACCAATCTAGCTAGTGAGAGCCTGGGTGAGGAGATCCTCTCAGGGGTGGGAACTTGCTCTCCCAGAGGCACATTCGACCCATCTATCTAGTGAGAGCCTGGGTGAGGAGATCCTTCCTCTCGGGGGTGGGACTTTCTCTCCCTGAGGCACATTCAACCCATCCAGCTAGTGAGAACCTGAGTGAGGAGATCCTCTCAGGGGTGATACTTGCTCTCCCTGAGGCACATTCATCCCATCCAGCTAGTGAGAGCCTAGGTGAGAAGATCCTCTTGAGGGTGGGACTTGCTCTCCCCGAGGCACATTCAACCCATCCAACTAGATAGAGCATGGGTGAGGAGATCCTCTCGGGGTCAACATGTCAAAGCCTTCACCAAGAGGTCTACTTGCCCTGCCGGCTAGTGAGAGCCCAATCAGCAGAACCATCTTGAGGTTAACATGTCTAAGTCAATTCCAAGAGGTCTACCTGCCCTGCCGGCTAGTGAGAGTCCGGCCAGCGGAACCATCTTGAGGCTAAGATGTCTAAGTCACCTCCAAGAGGTCTACCTGCCCTGCCGAATAGTGAGAGACCGATCAGGGGAACCATCTTAAGGCTAACATGTCTAATTCACCTCCAAGAGGTCTACCTGTCCTGCCGTCTAGTGAGAGCCTGGTCAGCGAAATGATCTTGAGGCTAACATGTCTAAGTCACCTCCAAGAGGTCTACCTGCCCTGCCGACTAGTGAGAGCCCGATCAGCGGAACCATCTTGAGGCTAACATGTTTAAGTCACCTCCAATAGGTCTACCTGCACTGCCGGCTAGTGAGAGCCCGGTCAACGGAACCATCTTGAGGCTAACATGTCTAAGTCACCTCCAAGTGGTCTACCTGCCCTGCCGGCTAGTGAGAGCCCGGTTAGAAAGAGGTCTAGTTGCCCTGCCAGCTAGTAGGAGCTTGGTTAGCGGAACCATCTCGGAGCAAAAAGTACTTAGTAAAAAAAGATAGTTTAATACAACCTACCCTGACTTGACCTGGCATGGGAAACTCATTATAAGGAAAATACATATGGAACTTCGGGCGAGTTAGGATGAGATCTCTCCACTCCCTCTCTATTCCTCGGGGCCTCGGTTCCTCCCCCCTGAGCGATTCCTCCTTCGCTTTTTTCTCTCTTGGCCAACCGCCATAACTTGATGTGGTGGAGATAGGAGTTTCCTAGGGGCCTTCCTCCCTGGGGCACTCTCACCTAACCCCCCTGGTGCTGTCTCATCGAGATCCCTAGAAGCTGTCTCATCGAGATCCCTGGAAGCTGTCTCGCTGAGATCCCTGGAAGCTGTCTCGCTGAGATCCCTGGAAGCTGTCTCGCTGAGATCCCTGGAAGCTATCTCGCTGAGACCCCTAAGAGCTGTCTCGCCGAGACCCCTGGATACTCTCTCGTCGAGACCCCTAAGAGCTAGCTCCTGGGGGTGGGAGTTGAGCAGACACTCTGGGGAGCAATACTTCGTAGCATCTCCATGATGCCTTGGATGGATGTCATGAACTCTTCCCTCCCTATAAAGGGTGCTGGGTTGGGGAGCTTGTTGGAGTCATCTCCACCTCCATGATCTCTCGCCATGGAACTTGCTCAGAAACTTCTGTATGAGCCGTGGTCCACGCACATTGCACAAAAATGTTGGAACTAAGATTCGATTCCCCCTAGAGTTCGGACCTAGGGTGCAACTCACACCTACTTCTCCCAAGATGACCCTTGATGAGAGACCTGAAACCGGAAAATGACCCTTTGCTCTAGCGTGAAGGTCCCACCTCACACCCGAAAGACCTTTGATATCTCCCCCTCCCTAGCCAATGCTGAGCTAGGTGCCTTGGAGGATGAAGGAGGAAGAAGAAGAGTTGGTGAAAACAGATTCCTCTCCAAGGCATCCCTAAGGGTCTATTTATAGATTTTTGGGGATGGTTTGCCAATAGGGTAATACTGCTTCTCTAAAATTACTGAAATACCTCGGGTCTGGTCTGCCAATAACCAAACTCTGCTGTTCTGAACAGCTATTTGCATCCCACAAGGGGGAAAAATAGCAGACCTTCAAATCAGGCGAGACCCTGGGAGCTGTCTCGGCGAGACCCTGGGAGCTGTCTCGGCGAGACCCTGGGAGCTGTCTCGTCGAGACCCCTGGGAACTAGATCGGGCGAGACCTTCAAGGGGCCGGGCACTAGCAAGCTAGGAAAAAATTTTTATCCCCCAACTAGAATATCATGCATGTCAACAATAAATTGGCCCCAGGAGTGCAAAACCCTCTAAAAGCTTAAAAATATGTAGCAAGTTTTATGTCTTGCTTGGGGGGCCCCATTCCGTGAATACGGGATTTACACGTGAATCTCCAAAATCAATTTTGGACATGCGTTTCCAGCATACATGAGGTAATGACAGATTAATGTTTGTGGGTTTCTTCTTATGGAGTGGGTATGAGGTCATCTGCTAAAATCGGAGGAAACCAAAGCAAGTTCCTTCCTTTTTTTCCTTTTCTTTGTGAATTAATAACCCTCACTTGGGATTAATAACCCTAACCCTCACTTGGATTGAAAATCAAACTCTATTGGTCCTAGGTTGAACCACTTTATTGACAGTTAACCATAATATAAAGTTCTATGTTAAATTAACATATATAGATATACTTGTGCGTTTTCCATTGTAGTGAACAAAACTATAATCAATCCTTGTATGTTTGCTTGTTTCGCTGACATTGTGGACTTCATAAGGAAAAACATCTTGAGATTGTCTGGAATGGCCGCCACCATGAAGCATGAGCTCGAATCCAAGAACGGTATAATTTAATTTCCACACTTCGGTAGATAATTTGTTGTTTCATTCGGCCTTTCTTAATTATGTGTTCTTATTGTTTTAGAAAATAATATTTAGTATAAGTTTCAAATTAGAGACTAATAGAGTTTGGTTAAATCGATCCGTAGGAGCTTCATTAGTTGCCACAGTCATATAAAATTTCGATAATATAAATTTTTGTAGCAACACAAACTCCTAAAAATTACTAACAATATATCGCCGAAATACTGAAATTAATAAAAAGTTCGATCACGGATTACCTTTACATCGAAGAATTGGCCAGAAGCGGAGAGCTCCGGCGAAGAAATGGCGACAAAAACTCTGCGGCGAAGAAATGGTGACGAATTCACGGAAACGGTGAGAGACAAAAGAAAAAATTTGATACGTTTTAAGTACATGTGGAAGGAAATACGACCGCATGGTCTTTTTTCAATGGTATATGATCGCTTTTTAAATACGATCGTATTAGAAAATAAAGTCATATCTTTCAGCAAAAGATCTCAACCGTTAAAATCACAGATTATAAGGCTGAAATTGCTCCACGCATAAATTAAAATACGTGCTTATGAAATGGAAGAAATGGCAAGAGGCGGAAACCAAATCAGAAAATATGGCTCTAAGTACCGGCCAAACTTTGGATCCGGATCCTCTCCTTTTCAAATGAAATGGAGGGGATACACTTCATCATCCAATGGATAGGAGAAATTTGAGAGATATCTAGTGGTAGAGATTTTTTTGATTAAAAAAATTTAAAAAAATGGGAAATGATGAACCTGTCCGATCAAAGAGCTTTTAATCTGGACCGTGAAATGGATCCCCTCCATTTCATTTGAAATGGAGAGGATCCTGATACCATAACTTTAGAGCTCCAGGATCCTCTCCATTTCAAATGAAATGGAGGAGAACCAATTCACGGACATGATCATCTGTTTTTTTATCCGACGGGTTCTGTTTTTCCCATCCTTTTATATATTTTTTTATTCAATAAATTCATGTCCACTAGATTTTTTCTGCACTAATCTTATCCACTAAAAATGAAATGAATCCCCTCAATTTCAACTTTAGCAATCCAGTTTCGCGGAAAAAATGGGTGTTTATACATCTAGAATGGTATATATAATATAAGCATTACATATAGGTGTGCCCTTAACACAAATCCCTAATTTAAGAATAATAACAACTTCGGCCGTTTACTTTGACCCGTACCGCCGTATGGCCGTACCAACTCTGTCTACTCCAGCTTAAATAAAGTCGACGGCTTAATTATTGGATTGAGCAAAAGACCTACTCCCTAATTAATAATGCCGATCTACTACTTCCTTGTCCTCTTCATCCTCTCCTACCTCCTCACCACCACCTCCGCCGCCGGCACCACTCTTCCCGGCTGTCCCGACAGCTGCGGTAACCTCACCATACCCTATCCCTTCGGCATCCAATCCGGCTGCCACCTCCCCGGCTTCCTCATCACCTGCAACACCACCTATTCCCCTCCCCGCGCCTTCCTCGACACCGGAAATGTCCCGGTAACCTCCATCAACCTCTCCGCCGGCACCGCCGTCGTCGAACTCCTCGTCGCGCGCGACTGCTACGCACCCCTCCACCTCTCCACCAGCATTTTGCAGACCGAGTTCGATCTCACCGGCCTTCCCTACACCATATCCAACACCCGCAACAAGTTCACCGTCGTCGGCTGCAGCGCCATCGCCCTAAACTACCGCTACGAGCAGACCAACACCGTATCCTATACCAGCGGCTGCATCGCCTTCTGCAGCGACCGCAGCAGCGTCATCAACGGCTCCTGCTCCGGCATCGGCTGCTGCCAATCCGCCATACCCAAAGGCCTGCAGAGATTCAACACCGTCCTGCAGAGCACCTCCAACATGAACTTAACGTGGACTTTTAATCCCTGCAACTTAGCCTTCCTAATCGACACGGAGGAGTTCGTGTTCGACGTGGCCGACCTCGCCAACTTTTATAATAGGACCACCGTGCCGGTGGTGCTGGACTGGGCGGTCGGAAACCACCCTACCTGCGAGTCGGCCGCCACCTCGCCGGACTATGCCTGCGGTGCAAATAGTTATTGTAGCAACTCTACCAGTGCGGCGGGGTACAGCTGCAGCTGTAAGAATGGGTACCAGGGCAATCCTTATCTCGCCAGTGGCTGCCAAGGTATATAAATATATATATAATTAGTACTAATTATTTTTAATATTTTGTTTTGTGGTATATTATGGTGAGTAATTATTTGCTGATATAAATGTTGGAGAAGAACTGAAGCAGAGTCGCTAGTGTATAATTGTTGTGACGTGTAACCGTGTGCTGTAGTTATAAATAAATGTGTGGTGTGCATGGAGGCACGTATAAATATGTATTATTATGTGTTATTTCGAATTAATGAAAAATCTCTGTTTTCTACTGTTTTTGTTTTTTTGGATATTTGCAAACTGTAAAATAATTTTAAGAATAAAAAAAAATTTTGAGGGGAGCTCTTCCTCGTCTATGACTTTTGCTCTGCATTTGCAGTTCGAGATAAATGGGATGAGATTTTCGGTCTCCCTAGGGTTCCGGTTGGTCTAGTGGTGGATCCAGAAAATTAGTAATGGGGGTGCATAAATTTTTTTTTTGAATGCGTCACTGGGTTCTAAAAATTTTAACATTGTGAGTTAGTTATCAACTTCCTTCAAATCTTTTTTGAACGTTTCCATCTTATCAGAGTCGTTTCTCACTCATCTGACTACCGTTTTTGACGTATAAATAGTCAAAATTCATTGGCTCGATGAGAGGAATCCAAATACACTAAACATTTTGAAAAATAATGGGGGGGTCAGTGTGAAAGAAAAGGATTGGACCTGATTTACTCTAGAGGAGGGGTGAATAAAGTAAATAAAATTTTTGGCTGTTTTAAAATTTATCGAGTAAAATAGGCGAAACCAATAGTAGTAACAGGAAATGGAAACAGTCTAAGCTAATCTATCACAGCACAGCAAAACAAAAAGGAAAATGATCAATCAGACAACAAAAGAATTTTATAGTGGTTCCTCAAACTGGGTACATCCACTCTTCTACCACCCTGGTAAGAATATAATCCACTATCAAGTTTTTGATCAGGTGACTGCCACCACAAGATCTATTTTCAGGGAGATCTCACAACCCTTTAGGCTTTTGATCAGGTGCCCAAAAACCAAGAATAAACTTTTGAAGGGAGTTAATAAACCCTTTTTACAGGAGGTGAGAGAGATGATGATGTCTTCTCTTTTCTCTATATAACAGAGAAGACTTGTGGATTCTGTTTTCAAGACTCCTTCTAAAATGTAGAGATGGTTCAAAAAACTTAGAGTCTTGCTCAGGGTGTAGGTCTTCAGCCTTGTCTTGAAAGATCCTGGAACTTTCTAACTAATTCAAAGTTAGTGTCCTTGAATGTTCCTGGAGGAGAAATTGAAGAAGACTCTTGATATTGATGGTTGTTCTTCTTCAGTCTTCAGAAAGAACAAGGGAAAAACAGAATGTTTTCTGCACAAAGAAAGAGTTCTGTTTGTTGTTGTTTTGTATGTCTGAGTACTGCATTCTTTCTATTGAATCAGATCTCTTTATCAGCCGTCTGAAGAGAATATCTCTTTTATATTCTGCTGTCCAAATTCTCCTTTGAAATTTGAATTCCAAGACTTAATTGCTAACTGATTCTGGAGAATGAAACGGCTGGAATATTTGCTTTAAATGAGTTTCCCGGCCAACTGTCCCAATAAAATAAGCAAGTAAATAACTCTGATGAAGACCATAATTAATGTTGTCAATAACAGCTATGTTCAGAAGAATATGAGCATTAATTACTCAGAGAATTACTGATAAATAATATAATAAATAAGGGACAGAAGTAAGGAAAACTTCTCATTCTGGCTCGGGACAGAATTCGTCGACCTCTGAACAGAATTCGTCGACTGGAGTTCCAACTTCGTCGAGCTGAGAATTCCTGTTCGTCGACCTGAGCTCTGCGAATTGCATTCTGGAAATAACTTGCCAATTCTGTGCTCTAAGTTTGTCGAGCTGAGAATTCGTCTGAAGGAGGAGATCGTCGACCTGAGCTATAATATCGTCGAGCTCAATTCAGAGAAAGATTTCTGAGTTCGTCGATCTGCGATCGACAATCGTCGAGCTGAGTTCGAAGAATTTCAAACTGATAATTTTGAACTCTGAATTCTTCTAAGTCTGAGTCTACTGAGGCCCTCTACTTGCTGGTCCATGAAGATTGAACCTAAATACTAGCCTAAACTCTAGGACTAATAGACTTGACCATGACTATGCAATGTGGGTCAAACTCATCCTAATTAGTGAACCTAGTCCAAATCCAAACTAGGGATCCAACACAGTGTCTCTTGGGCCCCCCTCTGGATCTGCGTCGGCGGCTCGTCCAGCTATTTCTCGAAGCCATCTCCCGGAGAAGCTCCTCTAGATCTGTAACATATTGAATGTCGTTCTCTATCAGAATCCTCTCCATTTTATGTGAACGGTCCAGATTTTTTTGAGGCTGAACCGACGGGTTCACTAATCTCATCCTTTTATATTTTTGTTTATTCAAAAAAAAACTACATCATTAGATCAAGTGAGAATACATGTACATCATGAAATGGACCTCTATTTGGGATCCCAAATGAAGAGGATCCCGATTTTATTCTTTCTCCCTCCTATAATTTGGAGACTTCCCGAATTCGAAGCACGGGCCAATAAAGCAATGCGCATATGCACGGAGGAGAATTGAGAGTTTGTTCACTTTGCTATAATTGAAACCTTAGGTGATACCCTCATATACTTTAGGGAGGCTATCACTTTGTCGTGCTACATAAGCATGACTCCTAATTATTTTTGGGATGCGTTAGTATATATTTGAAATCCCTCGGTTCTAGATGGAATAGTAAGGATCGGTGCGGATGTCAATCGATCATTCAGCTCATTTAAAGTTGCCTCACATTTTGGGTTCCACTTGAACACTCATTCATTCTAAGTGAGGGTAGTGAGGGGTAATGTAATCTTAGAGAATCCTTTTACAAATTTCTAATAATATCATGCCATAATACAGAAACTTTGAACGTTTGTTGCTGACTTGAGCGGTGGCCATGCAATTTCGTACCCTTACACCTTGGCTTGGTCTGCAACTACTACTGCTCCATTGATGGTGTGCCCCAAGAATCTCACTTCGTTCAACCAAAACTCGTATTCACTTACCGAATTTTCCGTAAAGAAAATGCTCCAAAAGCTTCATTAAAACCATTTGGAGGCGACTCGCCTGACTGCAAGTCCATCTTCGAGCTATATATGACTTATCTATTTTTTCTTGAATATTATCATGATAATTTTTGTGGAATATTAGCACAAATGAATGGATGTAAAATATTATAATAATTTTGCAAGATTGTTGGCAAATGAATTGAGAAATATAGTATTTTGGGGTGCATATATTTGCATGCAGTAGCAATATAGCATACAATATTTTCATCCCATAGCAAAATAAAAAAAAAAATTGTATTTTCTACAGCCCAAATTTGGGCGGATATATCCATTGATTTTATCACACACCTCCCTAAATTTAAGTCTACACCACCATATTTGTAATAGTTGACAGGTTAACCAAAGGAGCACATTTTGTTCCACTCTCTTCTAAGTACATTGGGCCATCAATGACTCAGTTATTTTGGGATTACTGTGAAAAAATTCATGGACTCCCTGAAACAATTGTTTCGGATAAAGATTCCATTATTCTGAGCACATTCTGGATGACATTCTTTAAAAATAATGGCACGAAATTTCGCTTCAGCTCGGCCTATCATCGACAAACTGATGGCCAGACCGAGCGCATTAAACGGTGCATCAACCAGTATTTTTGAATTTTCGAAAACCAGCACCAGACACACTGGGCCCCTCTGTTAAGTTGGGTCGAGTATCATCACTACAGTACCAGTTACCATTCAGCCACTGGTATGTCACCTTTTAAAGCAATGTTGGTCGACCCCTACCCCATTTCTTGGTCAGCCAAGCAACATCGACCACCCATGAATTAATAATTTACATTTACAGAGATCAACTAATGCTACAATTACACAGACATTTACAACAAACACCGAAGAAAATTAAAGCATATGCAGATAAGAAATAAAAAGAGGCATCCTTTCAGATTTGGGGATTTAATTTTGTTGAGATTGCATCCCTACCGCCAATCGACCTTGCACACCAATAAGTGCAAAAGATTCAAGCTCCAATATTTTGGGCCATATAGGATTCTGGTAGGAAAAGTAGCATATAGATTAGATCTTCCCAATACTAACAAAATCCATCTTGTTTTTCACGAAGTTTGCTGAAACAATACTATCAAAATGCAACATATGAAATGCATGCTCTTCCAGATTAATTCATCACGAATCACACTTGAAATTCTAGAAAAATGCACATTATTGCAAAATGGAAACCTAATACATCAAGGATTGATTCACTGGGAGGGAATGCTTTCAGAAGAGGGAACTTGGGAGGATTTATCTACACTGGACAACAAAACAATTCAAAGAATGAATCTTCCATGTACATGCAAGAAGCCATCCACATAGGAATCAGATAGGGCCGTCATTTTCCAACCTACTAGTTCTGTCATCCTCAATTCTCTATATAATAAACAACCTAACCATCCTTCTTCTGTTCATGAAAAAGACTCAATAGTAAGAGAATCATACATGGAAAACATTCTTCGGTCTAATTCCATTGTCATGCCAAATCCAATTTTAATTTCATCTACTCATCATATTCCTTGCGGACAGGAAAGTACAATCAGGGGAAAAGACGAAGCTCCAACAATAACCCACAAAACAAGTAGGACAGAAAGAAATGAGGAAGAATGTCATCTATCCAAATAAATTACCACAACCTACTAATGATTTTTGTTATGATCCACAAAGTTACCTCTCCGAAAATCAGCGCGCATCATTATCCGAGTCAGATACCCCAAATAATCATGGAATACTTGGATCAGACAACAACAGTGACGAACAAAATAAAATTAACTGTCATCCCTCTTCTGTCAAGCAAACTAATTAACATAAATGAATGTTTGTTTTTGTAGGATAATAGATCAGAAGATCTGGAGCAAGAGGCAAACCCCGATACAAGGAAAAATAGAAGAATGTTTCCCTTTCAACTAAAAACAGGGAAGTCACTTCTAAAACTAACTCTTTTAACTAAAAACAAAAAATTCACTTCTGAAACTAACACTTATGTCATCATATTTTTGGCAAATAAATAGTTTAACAAAAACAAAATTACTATACAGATCAACGGTTCAAGTATTAAAATGACAAGGATCGATCAGCAAAAGTGGAGGGAAGCACCAAAAGTGGAGATACAAAGATACCTTATAGGGACTAGACAATTGATAGCAGTCTTCGTAGATCTCAGCGGACGGCAGCATCACTACTCCATCGTCTGAGAAAGCTTCTTATGGCCCCGTTCCATCAACGCTCTCTCGTCAACAGGAAGAGGATAACTCAAGTAAGGGTTTTATCTAAAACCTTGACGATGGTGATATAAAGGCGGTAGCAGACCTCAGGCAGCATTGGTACGGACGGGCAGCAAAAAACGTGACGGGCAGGGGATGTAGCCAGCGTTTTTGTGCTAATAGATATAGTGTACAACCCATATTCGTCGAGGATGGGTCCTACCACAGTCAGGTCAGCAAGAGTCAAGGTCAATAAGTCAAGGCAGAAGTCAAAGTCAACGCGCAAGACCGAAGAAGGCCTGGGCGAGTATGGCGAGCTCCCCTCGCATACTCGCCCGGTAGGCGACTAAGCGAGATACTCGCCCAGCCCGTGCGAGTTTCTTTGGAAGTCGCCAGGGGATGGGGTATAAATATGACCTCCCCCCCTCCTTGGTTTTGCCTATAAATAGGACCCCAGGTGTTAACCCCCAAAATAGGCAATCCCTTCCCAAGGTCTCGAGTTCGCAAATCATGACTCGCTCAAGGTTCCCCCCCAAGAGTCGCGATCTGCCTTAGCCCTCCTTTTTTGGGTCAGGCGGATAGGGTCTCCTATCTGCTCAGGTCGTGCGGCTAGGACGGTCTCCCCTGTCTTACCGCCCCGGTCGCATAGCCACCACGTGCCATGTGGGACGACGGGCTGCTTCCATAGCTCACCCTCGCAGGACACGCGGTTTGGCAAGCTAACCACGCAGCATTCTTCCTTGCAAGAGGAAATCTGCATCAGTCTGCTGGAACGTTCCGCCGGTGTCAACCCTCGACCAGCGCAACCATCGCAGGCTCGGAGACCCCCTCCAGCTCAGTTGCCCGTCAGCCCTAGGAGGGCAGCCTGCTCCTCAGGTCGCCGGCCTCAGTGGGCGGCCTGCCCAGGCCGCCGCCGCCTTGGGGCAGCCTGCTCTAGGCCGCCCGTGAGGTGGGAGGCCTGCCCAGGCCGCCCGTGGGGTGGACGACCTGCCAAGGCCGCCGCCGCCTTGGGGCGGCCTGCTCCAGGCCGCCCATGAGGTGGGCGACCTGCCCAGGCCGCCACTGCCTTTGGACGGCCTGCTCTAGGCCGCCCGTGAGGTGGGTGGCCTGCCCAGGCCGCCGCCGCCTTTGGGCGGTTTGCTCCAGGCCGCCCGTGAGGTGGGCGGCCTGCCCAGGCCACCGTCGCCTTTGGGCGGCCTGCTCCAGGCCGCCTGTGAGGTGGGCGGCCTGCCCAAGCCGCCGCCGCCTTGGGGAGGCCTGCTCCAGGCCGCCTGTGAGGTGGGCAGCCTGCCCAGGCCGCCACTGCCCGTGAGGTGGGCGGCCTGCCCAGGCCGCCGCTTCCCATGAGGTGGGCGGCCTGCCCAGGCTGCCACCGCCTGCCCAGGCCGCCACCGCCTTGGGCAGCCTGCTCCAGGTCGCCGCCCCTTCTGCTGCCCTTGGTGCGACCTGCTCCTCAGGCCGCGTCGCCTCCTCTGCTCAGGTCTCCCGACAACCTGCGTACTCAAAATGCCAGTCCGCCGAGTCCGTCGAGGTCATCGACGACCTGCTCCTCAGGCCGCACCGCCTCCTCTGCTCTAGTCTTCCAACGACCTGCGGACTCAAAATGCCAGTCCGCCGAGTCCGCCGAGGTCATCGACGACCTGCTCCGAGTCCGCCCAGTCCTCCATGATGACGTCACTGGGCCCCGCTTCAAGAAGATTCCCCTCAGGCCTATAAATAGGCCCCGAGACCTCTCATTTGGGGACAAGCGCTAGAGAACTGTCTCTACCAGCAGACCCTGCAGACTCAGATTTTCAGTCCGCCTAGCTTTCCACAGTTCTTCTAGCAGACCCTGCGGACTCAGATTTCCAGTCCTCCCAGCTTTCCATAGTTCTGCCAGCAAACCCTGCGGACTCAGATTGTTTGTCCGCCCAATCCGCACAGTTTCTTTTACTTAGTCTCTAGCACCTCTTTTTTATCATCCGCCAACTTCCCCTTGTACCCTTTACTGCTTTTACATGTAATGGTGCAATAGCGTGTTGTAATCTTTCTTCTTGATTAAAGGAAAAGCCCGCCGCAAGAGTGGCATTCAAGCCGCGGCGGGTGAAGTCTGTTGTTGCCGCTGTAAGCGGCCCCGTCTCTTCTTTCCCTCTCTCGGTCTTACCATCAAAGCTCAACCTCCAAAGTAACGTATGCTCGACAGCTCCTGATCAAGCCTCCTCTCTGCCCGAGAAAGCTCTTTCCTTGCTCAAGCAAGTTTCCCCCTTGCTTCAAACTTCATCACTATCCCCACAACCCCCTTATTCTTCTAGCTTGTGAGATCGAACAACCCGTTAACTGTAGGACGCAATTCGCGCATCAATAGTTAACACCCGACCTTCAGATCTCGAACAGATAGTGAAATCAGCGGTTACTCATAACAGACCATCAACCAGCCGAGAGCCTTGCTCCAAGTCCCAGTGATGATTCTCTTTGGGAGGCCTTGGAGCAATCTCGCAGAGATACTTCACAACAGTTTCAAGCGATCAACCATACTCTAGCTGCTATCACCCAACGGTTGGAAGCACAATCTTAAGCAGCACCAGTTCCTCCAATCAATCCAGCACCAGCATTCGAGACTCCTCAAGTTTATCCATCGACCTATCCTCCTCTTTACACTCCAACCTTTCCGCAAGGGCCTGCAGCCCCTTTGCGGTCTCAAAATGAGGAATTCGCAGCTCATCAAAACTTCTTCCGAGAAGCTGCCCGAGGAAGTCCAGCGAGGTTTCTAAACTTCCAGTGAAGTTATCCATACTCATCAACTCCTGTCTTTGTTCCTTCCGCAGCAACTTTTCCCTCCTATCCACCAGCTCCTTGTGCAGCTGCAACGTGTGCTCCCTTTTTTCCTTATATTGTAGAAGAGCAAGAGGAGCAGTCACCATTTATAGAGAATGTTCGGTATGAACCAACTCCAGCTAACTTCAGAGAGCCGCGGTTGCCCATTTACACTGGGGAGACTGATCCAGTCAAGCATCTTCAAGCTTTTGAATCTGCCGTTGCTCTCAAGACTCTCTCAGATGCAACCAAATGCAAGTTCCTTGTAACGACCTTTGATGACCAAGTGAGGGATTGGTTCTATGGACTACGTCTTCAGTCCATCTCTTCCTTTGTTGATCTTCGAAGAGAGTTCTTGCACAGATTCTCTACTTCAACAAAGAGAAAGGGCAGCCCCGAAGCCCTCTTTGAGATCAAGCAACGAGAGACCGAAACTTGGTCTCATTTTGTGGATCGTTTCCAGAGAGAGATCTTAGACATTGAGATCGTCGATCAAGAAATGTATCGAGTGGCTCTTATTCACGGTCTGCGTGAAGGACCACTCAAGTTCGAGGCTAACATCCGAGCACCAAGGACTTATCAAGAGTTGATTGCTTTAGCCAACTCATACATCCGTGGTGAGAAGAGCAACCCCAGCTTTGTCTCCAGGCTTGTAGCAGAGAGAAATCAACCTTACAAGCAGCCTCCGAGGTCTCCTCGGAAAGATTTTCCATCCCACTCTAGGAAAATAAAGAAGTTCCCGCATCATCATCAGCACTCCTTCCCAGGTCAGGATCGTGCCCACGAGCGATTGCAACCGCTACCAGCCCCATATCTGCAAACAGCTTCTGTGCATCACTCACAAGATGATGACTTATCGTACTCTGGACTCGATGAGGCCATGCAAGAAGTCTGCCAGATCATGAAGGATATGGAAAATTCAAAAAGGCCTTACCAGTCGGCAAATCAAAGATCAAGAGATTCAGATCCGTTCTGTGAATTCCACCGAGAGAAGGGTCATTTAACTGAAGACTGCAAGACCCTTCAGCGGTTGGTCGAAAGATTGCTCATCGAGGGCAAGATCAGTGACCTGGTTAAGAAAGTTGATTCTTCGAAGCCATCCACCTCCAAGGGCAAGGAGGTGGCTGAAGTTTAGTTGAAGTGCGTGGAGATAGAGGATGCAGGCCATTTGGGGCCTATCAACGTTCGGCCTGAGTGCTTTGACGCCGATGATTAGGGTGCCCTTAGAAGGCTATTCTGAAGCAAAGAGGACGTTGCAGCCCCTCAAAGCCCCTCACAATCATGACCGGTTGCTTTTACTTTACTCTTCATTCTATTTTTGAACACTTCTAAGTGTTTTACTTTCATCTTAATAAAGTTTACTTTAGAAATCCCATAATGACACTTTCCCCTTTGTGGAGTGCTTCCTCCTCTATTTTTTTCTCTTTGCCAAAGAGATCACTGAATCATTGAGATATCGTCAAGTCTTGCCCAGGGCACCCTCGAGATTGTTCTCTGGCGTAAGACCACAACGACCACAAATCGCGGGGAGTTTTCGCATATGTGTAGTGGGGGCCGTTCAACTCTCGTGCGGAGGATGATGGGACTTCAGATCCTAGCCAGCATCTAATACAGAGTGCGATTCCAGGGAGGACCCATGTGTTAGCTCTATTGTGCTTCGCTACAGGATACGTTACAATTACGATGATCTTTGCGTGACAAGTAATGGCGATCAAGTGTAGCCTTGTCTCTTCGATCATCTCACAATTGTGAAGGTGATATGCCCGAAATGGTCTACGTATTTAAACGCAAGTGCACGTGCCGTGTCAAGTAATAAAAAGTGAGTATGAATCGTCTCCACAGGGAGGTGGTGAATTCAGTGCTTGCAAATACCAGTTAGGTCTTTTCCTTAAATCCAAGTAAGAAAAAATTGGTGATTTTTTTGAACTACTAAAATTAAGAATGCAGATTTCTAAATAAAACTACTACGAATCTTAGGAACAAAACTTTTCTTATCAAGGGAGAGATATAATCTTATATTATGATTTCCTAGGTTTAGTATGACGGATAAGTGAATGTATTGTTGTGAAAATGCGTGGTGAGCGTGCCTTGCAATGATCTTAAGATAGATAACCGTATCTCTCGATATCGGCAATCCCTAGTTCTATATTTACCCTCGGGTGAAATAAGAACCGCTCAAAGAACAAAGACCTAAGTTGCTAACACCAAGAGGAAGTCTCCTTCTCTCTTCAAATGCTATATCAAAATTATGATATACTACCGCAACTCCTCACTCGATTTATGAAGCGTAGCATAAAAGTGAAACATTGACCAAACATTTCAAAAAATAAAGATCATAAGATTAATAAAGAACATTCACCAAAAATCCTCAACAAAATAGACTAGAAAATATCCATCAAACACAACCTAGTACTCTCACAATACAAGATTAAGGAAGGATTAGTTCATGGTGTTGGAGGAATCACTCAAAATGTTGAAATAGATCTTACAAAACATCGCGGTTCACGCTTAATCGCTGCATGAATTTCTTCCTAGAGTCGCTTCTTCGATTCGTATGAAGATCTCCTTCTTCTTCCTCTTGCCGTCGCTCTCCAATGGAGTTTTCCTTCCCCAAGCCAACCCTAGATGATGCTCTCCTCCTTAGATCTGAAAATAATCATGAATAATCTCCTCTAATCAGTTTTTGGAATTAAAAATGTCCATCCTCCTGAAGAGACACATCCTTCCATAATTAAAAATGGTGGCAATTCAAATTTTAAATTTTGAATTTCGGACAGGAACATGTTGCAGTTTCAGAATTAGATATTGCAGTAACTGGTCCAGGCCGAAAATAAGAATTCTGCATCACTCTTCCAAGTTGATTTCCTTAACAAATCTTGCATAAAAACCATGGAATAAGGCTAACTTAGTACCATAATCATTAAAACAATAATTAATCAATTTTATTATCATTTATGCTCCTTTTTTATTAATTATGAAGTAGAAATAATAGACAAAGATAACTTCATTTGAGAAGTTATCACACCTCCACACTTAAAATCTTGCTAGTCCCTAGCAAGGACAAGTTCACAACAATAACCTAGGTAAAGGACAACATGCAGTGCATAATTCAATGGTACTTTAAATTTTGCTTGTTTTGAAAAACCAAATAATTGAGGCACACTCAAAAGATTTGTTTTACTAAATCGATAGGTTTATCAATCAATAGAAATCCAACCATTCACAAATCCATTAGTTAGATGGTGGATTAGAGCTCAAATGAACATCATAGTGTGGTATGTGGTGACAAAACATATAATATACTCTCATGCAATACCTCCTTTTGAACCCCTGCTTTTACAGGAAATGATAAGAATATGCTAAGCAATTGATTTAACCTACATATGAGTTAGTATGTTCAATGAAACATGAATATGTTTAAGCTTGAATTAACATTGATGGATACTTTGAAAGTGGAATGGTGTTCTCTAGTTAATGATCTGGAAAGTTCGTCATATTGTGGGGTTTCTTTTCTAAAACTACTCATAGTAGGGATTTTTCCAAATATAAGTGCACATACCTTGGCCACATGTCACTATGATATTTCCCTTTTTTTTATTTATATAGATAGACATCATAGTTGGGATCATTCTGAGTATGCATTCACATACGCAGGCCACATGTCACTATGAATTCTCATTTTTTTTTATATTTTTTTTACTTTTTTTTATCATAGTTGGGATCATTCTAAGTATGTATTCGAATATTCAGGCCGCATATCACTATGAGTTCTCATTTTTTTTATACCCACAATAGGCTAACTTATTAAGACAGAACTAGAAGGAACGTATGGAGTTTAGTCATGGAATGATGTGTATAAAATGGTTCAAGCTCAATTATTGTAGCGAATGATCAAAATGGGCTAACCAACTATCATCATGTTTTGGTGTACATCATTGACTTAGTTATTACTCCCCACTCCCAGTTGGATTTCAGGGACAATATTGGAGACCATGCAATGGGAGTACGTAAATAAAATTTTTAAATTTTAGTGCACGAAAATATTTGCTTAAATGAGCTCAGTCAACCCAACATCTTTCTGACTTCAAATTCATTAGTTGGGTTCTTAAGATTGACACACCCTACCAATCAACAACTAAATCTAGAGTAGCCTATAGAGTAATCATAAATGTGTATCATTGAATTAAAATAGTCCTTACCCAGTGTGTAAGGGCTACACCCCTCCACACTTAAAGCGTTGCTAGACCCTAACAACTCTACTTCTGGAGCACAAGTCATGCAAATACTAGACCCCTCCACACTTATAGCGTTGTGGTGATTAATGACTTGAAGAATGAGCATATGTATAAGAATAAAGCAGTTAAAAGTAAATAACTCCCCTGAATAATTGAAGACTTGTGTAGAGTGATCCACATGTTTGCAGGATAACCAACCCTTCCCAAAATGTGCCTCTCAATTTGCGTAAGGAGCTTCGTTAGTGAACGCAATTGCATTGCCTGCACTTGAAGTGACATAGGACACAACAGAATAGAAGTGCTACGAGGGTTATATCAAGATAATTATTCATCGAATAATAGAGGCAAGCATACTGGAGACGTAGATCAGTATAAACATTCATAAGACATACTTAAAATAGTGTAACCTGTGGCAAAACAGTCCAACCATTAATATAGTCAAGCCTCAGAGTGTATCAATCATGAACATAAGCACGTCTATAATAACATATTAATGTATCTATGTCAAAACCATGCTTCTACACAATCAACAAAACACCACACAAAATCATATATTGGAGTGTCGATGTCAAAACTATGCTCCCATATACCTACAAAAAGTTTCACTGTACATGAGGGAAGCAAAATATAATTGGTCCCAAAAATATAGTTCAACTAAAAACAAAACAGTCCAAAATATAGTTCGACAACAACTAAAAACTGTCCAAAATGTAGTGTACTATAAACCAACCAAATGAAAATAGGACTGTCTATTCGTCTCCATCCTTGCCGTCTTCATCCTCATCACTTTCTTCATCGCCTTCCGCATCATCAGCATCATCTTCGTCATCATCATCAACCTCATCTCCAGCAGCCTCACCTTCATCATCATCAACATCATCGTCATCCTCATCCCCTCTTGTCCTACGAAAGCGAGGATCCACTCGTATACTTGCGGAGTTTATCAAGTAGCCCTCCTTATCAAATTGGCTTATCATCCTCCTCTGGGACTGCGGTCGCGGGAGCTTCGCTTTATCCAATAATTTGTAGAGGATTGCCCATTGGTCATCTAATTCCTCCTTCACATATAGATGGTGGCAGCGCTGGTAGTCCTTCATATATTGTATATCTTCCATCATTGCATCCGGATCACCCCCTCCATCTTCTAGCTGAATTTCAATGTCCATAGGTTTGTCTTTTCGTGCTTTAGAGGATTGCACCTTGGGAGGGTCATCCGCAACCTTTATACATACCTGCACCACTGCCTTTGTGATGTGACCCTTCAACTTTGTTATCACATCATCTTCCTCTTCCGGCACCCCAGCTGCACGACACAGATCCGTGATAAGGATAGGAAACCATAATTGCTTAGGGTTCTTCTCCCGTATCTTCTCCTTGAGCCTATACGCGATGACATTCGCCACATTAAACCGTATGCCTTTGAGTATACAATAGATGATGGAAACTTTATGGATAGGCACGTTGTTGAGGTGCTTTGTCGGAAGTATGGTGGCGTTGACGAACAAGAGCCAGACCTTGGCTTGTCTAGTTAAGCAGGTTGCTTTCATGCACTTGGATTCTGCGCTGGTCCATTCCGGTCCTGAAGAGATGCAAACTGCTTCGGCCATTTGTTCGGGGGTGACCGTGGATAAGATCGTAGTGTACTCTTCTAAAATGCCGCCGCCAGATTCAAATAACTCAGAAATTCGCTCCGCCGAGAATACTACCTCCTTCCCTCTCATAATGGCTGTGTCTTACTCCCCACTCATTGCGTTTGCGTAGAACTCGTAGACGAGGGAGGGAGCGGCTTCAGTTCTAGGATGACAGAAATATTCCCAGTTTAGGGCACATATTTGGTTGGCGTATGCTAGGTTCCAAGCCCGCTTGTCCATCTTAAATCCCCTCTCCATGATGAATGGAGTGATTCTCAACTCCCTAAACCTTAACTCCGCAGCGTCATTTTGGAATTTTCTACCACCCTTGGCAGTTGATTTCGCCTTTTCCTGTTTCTTCCTCTTCATACTTTTACCTAGATTAGGGGGTTCTATTACTCCTCACCCTAAATGAAGGAGCTCTAAAAATAACATACATAAGCAATAGGTATACCTGTAGAGCCCCTGCCATCTTTTTCCGGCGCTACCGTCTTATCCCGTTGCGCCTCTCTCATGGCGGTCACAAGCAGGAATCCGCGGCTTCCTCTTGATCGGTGGTCGGCGTCCGGCGAACTGGAGATGACGCCGCTGCAGGCTTTCGCCGGCCGTCACTTCAACGGAAACGGATCGAAAGGTTGCCGGCCGCCGTGGATCTCCAGCTCGAAGAGGAATTTCGTGACCTAGGCGGGGGTTTGGGAAAGAAATCGGGCCGAGGAAGATTTTAGGTTAGGTTTCCTTTTATATTTAAATTTAATTAAAACTTATGTGATTAACATGATTTAGGTTTAGAAAGTGTTAATCCTAATTAATTAATCCTAACCGCCTTATTAGAATTAGAACTCAGCGTCTCCCTAGACTGTCTGCAGCGGTTCACCCAAACCGGCGCCGGTTCACCACCTAGCAGCGGTTCCGCCTTAAGCAACCAAAAAACAAAAAATGACAACCCCCAGTTTTTGATGTTGTAATTTCCCGCTGAACCGGCGGTTCAGTCGAACCGGTTCTCGGTTTACTCCCTGGCCTACTTCTTCTTGAGTAGACAGCAAACAAAAAATGACAACTTCATTTTTCAGCATTACAATATTCGGTTTCTCAAAAAAAATTGGCCGAAAAAATTTTAAAATTTTTTTTTAATCTCGTGCTCAACCAGCAACTTTCCTCCATTCCAATTCTAAAGCTACAAAAACTACTAAATTATGAAAACTTAAAACTTCAAAAACAAGTGCGAGTATGCAAATAAATATTTAATACTAAGATGCAATGGGTTGCCTCCCACCAAGCGCCTGATTTATGAGTCCCGACAGGACTTTTCCTGATTAGACAAGCTCCAAACGCGACACTACTCGGTCAATGTCGCCTTCCAGATATAACTTAAATCTCTCTCCATTTACCTTGAACTCGGTTCCATCATTCTCATTTAAAATAGTCACAGCTCCATAGGGGTGCACGATTTTACCCTTGAACGGGCCCGACCAGCGTGACTATAGCTTTTCGGGGAATAATTTCAAGCGAGAGTTGAATAACAGAACAAGCTGTCCCGGCTCAAAGTTTTTCTCCTTCATGCGTCGATCATACCATCATTTCGTGCGCTCTTTATAAATTCTCGAGTTCTCATACGCTTGCATTCTAATCTCCTCTAGTTCATTCAATTGTAAAAGCCTCTTTTTATCGGCGTTGCGAAAATAATAATTAATTTTCTTGATTGCCCAGAATGCCCGGTGTTCTTATTCTAGAGGTAGATGGCAAGACTTTCTATAAACCATTCGGTACGGGGTTAGCCCAATGAGAGTTTTGAAGGCAGTGCGATATGCCCATAATGCATCAACAAGCTTTTGTGACCAGTCTCTTCGGTTCACGCTCACTGTCTTTTCTAGAATTTTCTTAATCTCCCTATTGGATACTTTCGCTAACCCATTCGTCTGGGGATGATATGCTAAGGAGACTTTATGAGTTATCCCAAATTTTTTTAGTAATGCGGTGAACTGATTATTACAGAAATGACTGCCACCATCACTAAGGATTGCCCTCGAGATTCCAAATCGACTGAATATATGGTGTCTTAAGAAGTTAAGGACTACCTTCACATCATTCCTGGGCGTCGCGATTGCTTCCACCTATTTAGATACGTAGTCCACAACCAACAATATGAATAGATTACCATTCGAGTTCACGAACGGTCCCATGAAATTTATACCCCATACATCAAATAGTTCGACTTCCAGCATTATATTCATGGGCATCCCATCGTTCTTATGTATATTATCGCTTCGTTGGCATCTATCGCATTGCTTCACAAATATGTTGGCATCCCTGAATAAGTTAGGCCAATAGAATCCAGCCTCAAGCACCTTCATGGTCGTCCTTGTTCCCTTGAAATGACCTCCGTAAGGGGAGCTATGACATTTTTTTATTATCGCTCTCATCTTCTCCTCGGGTATGCATCTCCGTACAATTCCATCAGCACCAACCTTGAACAACAAGGGATCATCCCATATGTAAGACCTTACCTGATGTAAAAATCGTTTCCTTTGTTGGTAGGATAGTTCAGGTGGCAAAATATTGCTTGCTAATTAGTTTACAAAGTCAGCATACCAAGGCGTAATACTCTCCGATATAGCTAGTAACTGCTCTTTAGGAAATCTCTCTTCCACTTCAGAATGTAGTGTCGGCTGTGTACTCTCAATCCTAGATAAGTGATCTGCAACCGGGTTGTCCGTTCCTTTCCTATCCTTAATTTCTACATCAAACTCCTGTAAGAGAAGGACCCATCGAATCAAACGTGGTTTTGAGTCTCTCTTCTCCATAAGATAACGGATCGCTGCGTGATCGGTGTACACTATAACCTTCGTATATAAGAGATACGATCAAAATTTTTCGAATGTGAATACCACCGCCAATAGCTCCTTCTCAGTGGTAGTGTAGTTGGTTTGGGCCTCGATTAGGGTCTTGCTAGCATAAGCAATCGTATGAAATATCTTCCCCCGCACTTGTCCCAAAACAAATCCGACCGCGTAGTCGCTTGCATCACACATCAAGATAAATGGCTTTTCCCAATCAGGTGTTACTACAATAGGAGCGGTGGTTAAACGATATTTGAGCTCGTCGAACGCTCTTAAGCAATCTTCACTAAAATAAAATTTTGCATCCTTCTCTAGAAGTCCACACAAAGGTTTAGCTAATTTCGTGAAGTCTTTGATGAATGTTCTATAGAAGCCCGCATGTCCAAGGAAGCTTCGTAGCATTCTCACATTTTTGGGTGGAGGTAATTTTTCTATCACATCTAGTTTTGCTTTGTCCACCCCCAACCCAGTCCTGGAAACATGATGACCCAACACGATGCCTTCACGAACCATGAAATGGCATTTCTCCCAATTCAATACTAGGTTTGTCTCTACACAACGTGTGAGTACCTTCTCCAAACACTCTAAGCATGCGTCAAATGATTTTCCAAAGATGGAAAAATCATCCATAAAAATCTCAATACCCTGGTCCATAATATCAGAGAAAATGGCAATCATGCAACGCTGGAAAGTAGCCGGTGCGTTCCATAGACCAAAGGGCATTCTCCTAAACGCAAAAGTACCATAGGGGCAAGTAAATGTGGTCTTTTCTTGATCAGCGGGGTCGATAGTAATTTGATTATACCCTGAATACCCATCAAGAAAACAGTAAAAATCATTCCCCGCCAATTTATCTAGGACTTGGTCGAGGAAGGGAAGAGGGAAATGATCTTTTCGGGTGGCTTTGTTTAACTTTCTATAATCCATGCAAATCCTCCACCCCGTGATCGTCCTAGTGGCGACCATCTCTTCCTTCTCATTCCTTATAACCGTCATCCCCCCTTTCTTGGGTACACACTGAACAGGCGAGACCCACGGACTATCCGAGATGGGATATATTATACCCGCATCTAGCCACTTAATAATCTCCTTTTTAACTACCTCTTTCATCGACGGGCTTAAGCGGCATTGAGGCTCAATCGACCCATGAAATGACTCCTCCAAAAGAATCTTGTGCATACATAGTGAAGGACGTATCCACCGGATATCAGCGATGGTCCATCCTATGGCCGTTTTAAAGTGCTTAAGTAGTTCAATTAGTCGTTTCTATTGATCAGGTGTTAAGTTTGAATTTATGATGACCGACAGTGTCTCGCCATCCCCTAAATATACATAAGTAAGATGCTCGGGAAGAGGTTTTAACTCGAGTGATGGTGGCTCAATGATGGACGGTTTAACTGACATGGATTTCTCGGGCATCTCTAATGGTTTCGGCTTACGAAACCAAGCAATTTGTTTCTCGAATGCTTGTAAGCATTCTTGAATCACTTCATCATCCCCAGACTGGTCATCCTCCGTCAATAATTGATTCAACAAAATATTGTTCATCGGAAAGTGAACTAGGCATGTACTCGCATATAGAAACGTGATTGACCACCTCCATATTATCTTCCTCCCGGTGGGGGAACTTTAACGCTTTGAGTACGTTAAATGTGACTTGTTCGTCATTCACCCGCATCGTTAACTCTCCCTTATGCACGTCAATCAAAGTCCTACCCGTCGCAAGGAAAAGTCTTCCTACAATAATCGGAACTTCTCTATCCTCTTCCATGTCTAGAACCACAAAATCTGCGGGAAAAATAAATTTGTCCACCTTTACCAACACGTCCTCAACTATCCCCTTCGGAAACGCTAGGGTCCTATCGGCCAACTGCAAGGTTATGGAAGTCTTGGAGATTTCCCCCAAGCTTAGCTTCCTATATATTGACAATGGCATTAAGTTAATGCTGCCCCTAGGTCACACAATGCCTTACCCTCGAATTTGTATCCTATGGAACATGGAATAGTAAAACTCCTCGGGTCCTTCAACTTGGGTGGGAGTCTTTTTTGGAGAATGGCGCCGCACTCTTGAGTAAGTGCAACTGTCTCATTCGTTCCAAATCTTCTCTTCTTCGATAGGATATCCTTCATGAATTTCACGTAGCTTGGCATCTGTTCCAACGCTTCCGCGAAAGGGATATTGATTTGAAATTTCTTAAATATCTTCATAAACTTTTGGAATTGGTGGTCTAATTTACTTTTCCTTAATCGTTGAGGGAATGGTGGTGGTGGATAGACTATCGCACCACTCTTCTTTTTAGAACTTTCAATGGTCGACTCACGTGTCTTGTCTCCTAACACCTCCACTCCTTCACTAACATTCTCTTCTTGTATCAACTCCTCACTAGGCATCACATGACTAATCTCTTCCAACTCATTTCCTTCATTATTCGTCTAAGATTTTTCTTTCTCCGGTGCTCCCACCAACTCCTTTCCACTCCTTAAAGTGACTGTCTTGTAATGTGGATTGTCTCCCTTCGAATTTGTAACGGTGTCCGATGGGAGTGTTCCTTGAGATCTTAGGTTCAATACACCCGCATTTTGTCCTAACTGCGTTTCGATTACCCTCAAGGAACCCTCTAAACTAAGTATGCGAGCGTCACTCTTTTGGATTGATTCTACAATCAACTCTTCAGAGTATTCTCTTGAAGCACCGTGTTGATTATAGTTATTGTTATGAGGTGGATTCGGGTGTGGGTTTGAACTAAATTCGGGTGGGTGTGCCAAACCAGTGTTGTTCTTCCACGAGAAGTTTGGGTGATTTCGTACTTCAGGATTATAATGATTAGGAAATGTGTTGTTGTTATTATAATTTTGATGATGATTGTTATACCTCGGTTGTCCCCCTATATAGTTAATCTCCTCGTTATGACCAACAAGTTGTTCTACCGTAAGAGATGGATTCATGGGTATCGAAGAGGTGACCATGTTATTAACCTGAGGGTGTGTTTGGGGTTGATTTAAGGTCAAGGCGTCTAATCTCTTATTCATAGCATTGAACTGCACCGAGATTTGTGCGGCGAATGAGGTCAACTGGTCCACTTGGTAAAGACCACCTACAGAAGAAGAAGGGGCCTGTCAATCGAACGATTGATAATTATTTGAAGATAAATCTTTAAGGATAGCGTATGCGTCCTCGGGGTACTTGTTCATGAGAGATCCCCCTGCAGCTCCATCTACTTGGATCATCGTAGATGTCTGGAGGCCATTATAAAATGTCTACACTTGTTGGTGCAACTGCAAACCATGGTGAGGACACTTCCTTAAGAGCTCTTTAAACCGCTCCCATGCGTCATACAATGTTTCCCCATTCCCTTGCATAAACGTACTAATATCTCTCATTAGTTTCGCTGTTTTCACGGGTGGGAAGTACTTGGCTAAGAATAAGTCAACCACTTGCATCCAAGTGGTGATACCGTGTTGGGAATCAAGCCACTCCTTCGCTCTACTCGATAGAGAGAATGGAAATAGGCGGAGTTTAATAGCTTCATCCGACGCATCGTTAATCTTGAATGTGTCGCACACATCCATGAACGTTCGTAAATGGGAGTTTGGGTCCTCATGATTCGGTCCACTAAATTGTTTCTGTTGCACTAGGTTCATAGCCATGGAGTCAATCTTGAAGTTATTGGCTTTAATGGCAGGCTTGATAATGCTATATTGCAGTCCTCCCCTATAAGGCATATTGTACTCGCGACAGGTTCGTCTAATTTCAGCAGGTTGTCCATTCGGTTCTACCTGACCCTCTTGACCTAAGCCGTCCTGGTCAACTTCATTAGGAGCGTTATGATTATCATGATTCATTGTTATCACGTTATTATTCCCTAATCGTAACGTTCTCCTATTCTGTCTACACGTCCGTTCGATCTCTAGGTTTAACGGTAGTAATTCAGGTGATCGATATCTGGACATAAAATAAGCACACCAACAATAGATAATAAATAATCAAACAAAACAAAGCAGAAAAAAATAATAATTAACAATGACAAAAACAAAAACTTTGATCTCTAATTACTATGGATTCACCAATATTACAAGAAAATAACACTAAACTTTTCGCACCTCCCCGACAACGGCGCCAAAAACTTGATACGCCCGAAATGGTCTACGTATTTAAACGCAAGTGCACGTGCTGTGTCAAGTAATAAAAAGTGAGTATGAATCGTCTCCACAGGGAGGTGGTGAATTCAGTGCTTGCAAATACCAGTTAGGCCTGTTCATTAAATCCAAGTAAGACAAAATTGGTGATTTTTTTGAACTACTAAAATTAAGAATGCAGATTTCTAAATAAAACTACTACGAATCTTAGGAACAAAACTTTTTTTATCAAGGGAGAAATATAATCTTATATTATGATTTTCTAGGTTTAGTATGACGGATAAGTGAATGTATTGTTGTGAAAATGTGTGGTGAGCGTGCCTTGCAACGATCTTAAGATAGATAACCGTATCTCTCGATATCGACAATCCCTAGTTCTATATTTCCCCTCAGGTGAAATAAGAACCGCTCAAAGAACAAAGACCTAAGTTGCTAACACTAAGAGGAAGTCTCTTTCTCTCTTCAAATGTTATATCACAATTATGATATACTACCGCAACTCCTCTCTCGATTTATGAAGCGTAGCATGAAAGTGAAACATTGGCCAAACATTTCAGAAAATAAAGATCATAAGATTAATAAAGAACATTCACCAAAAAATCTCAACAAAATAAACTAGAAAATATCCATCAAACACAACCTAGTACTCTCACAATTCAAGATTAAGGAAGGATTAGTTCATGGCATTGGAGGAATCACTCAAAATATTGAAATAGATCTTACAAAACATCGCGGCTCACGCTTAATCGCTGCAGGAATTTCTTCCTAGAGTCGCTTCTTCGATTCGTACGAAGATCTCCTTCTTCTTCCTCTTGTCGTCGCTCTCCAATGGAGTTTTCCTTCCCCAAGCCAACCCTAGATGATGCTCTCCTCCTTAGATCCGAAAATAATAATGAATAATCTCCTCTAATCAGTTTTTGGCATTAAAAACGTTCATCCTCCTGAAGAGACGCATCCTTCCATAATTAAAAATGGTGGCAATTCAAATTTTAAAATTTTGAATTTCGGACAGGCACATGTTGCAGTTTCAAAATTGGATGTTGCAGTAACTGGTCCAGGCCGAAAATAAGAATTCTGCAACACTCTTCCAAGTTGATTTCCTTAACAAATCTTGCATAAAAAATCATGGAATAAGGCCAACTTAGTACCATAATCATTAAAACAATAATTAATTAAATTTATTACTATTTATGCTCATTTTTTATTAATTATGAAGTAGAAATAATAGGCAAAGATAACTTCATTTGAGAAGTTATCAGAAGGTCGAACACTCCTTGGTACTCTCTCTGTGCCTTTGCGGGGCCCACAACTCCACTGATCAATTCGCAGACAAGTAATAGGACACTTGGCGCAACTAGTCTAATTGATCAGCGATGTTTGTAACCCGAGGCATGAGAGCAGTGAATCTGTAAATTCCTTCTCAGGAATTTCCGTGCTTGTGTCTTTCGTGCCCTTCTAAGGGAGCGCGGCCAGCCCGCTTTAGGTAGGACTATCCTCTGGATGATTTCTTTTAAAGGCAAGCGGTGCATAACGCCCACGGGGAACACCTGTGGCAGCATCCAGTCTTTTTTGGACGTAATCAAGGTGTAACCCTCCTCTGTCTTTCCGCCATTTTATAGGTTAACAGGTTAAATTCGACCTATTATTAGGATCAGCAGTATCCATTGGGCTTATGATTATCTTATATACGCTACTTGCGCGAAGTTCTATCAGATGGTTATCAACAAGATCTCTCGTCAGAAGCTAATGACACAAATCATTTAGTCAAAATATCTGGTTCTCCTTGCTCGGCGAGTCAAGCTGTTGCAAGACTAAATTAGGATGGTTTCATCTTTCTGATCTGGATTTCATGTTAACATTATATCTGATTATGCAAGACGATCATTATCACATTCTGATCTCTATTCAGTTGATAGCAGAACTTGTCGGATATCTCTTCTATTATATCTTATCATATCAAAAGGCAACATTCGCAGGTTCTCTCCATATACTTGTGATTTAGTTTCCTTTCATATCTGCTTGCTCACTCTTCTTTTGCAGAGCTTAGCAGATATTTGCAAGCCCCATTCAGGTATTTGCAGCTTAGTTTCTATTAGTTAGATATGCTCTACTCACTCTTCCCTTGTAGTGCCTAGCAGATATTTGCAAGTCCTATCCAGGTACTTGTAGCCTAGTTTTCTACTTCATATCTGCTTGCACACTCTTCCTTTGCCGAGTTTAGCCGATATTGGCAAGTTTCGTTCAGGTATTTGCAGCTTAGTTTTATTTTATATCTGCCTCTTACCCTTCTTGTTGCAGAAGTTAACCAGTACTTGTAAGCTCCCTTCAGGTACTTGCAAGTTGTCATTTTCCTATCCTTGCATCTCATTGCTATTTTGTAGAACCCACTAGAAGACATTCACGTCGTCTTCGTTTTGCAAAGGCAACCCAGGTACGCATAAGGTGTACCTATTTTCGCCTACTTTGACTTTTCTCCTTCGCGGGGGAAAGACAGGCATTAGCAAATTTTTCTCGGAGGAGAGACATCAGGTTCCACCTCTCCTTTTCCTTTTTTCTCGAGGGAAGGATCACGATTTTCGTGGGTCACCTACTTTTTCGAAGTTCACTTCGGAACTTGAAAAAGTGCGGGGATTATGTTAACCCCCAAAATCGGCAATCCCTTCCCAAGGTCTCGAGCTCGCAAATCGCGACCCGCTCAAGGTTTCCCCCCAAGGGTCGTGATCTGCCTTAGCCCTCCTATTTTGGGTCAGGCGGATAGGGTCTCCTATCTGCTCAGGCCATGCGGCTAGGACGGTCTCCCCTGTCTAACCGCCCTGGTCGCATAGCCACCACGTGCCCTGCGGGACGACGAGCTGCTTCCATAGCTCACCCTCGCAGAACACGCGGTTTGGCCAGCTAACCACGCAACATTCTTCCTTGCAGGAGGCAACCTGCATCAGTCCGCTGGAACGTTCTGCCGGTGTCCACCCTCGACCAGCATAACCGTCACAGGCTCCGAGACCCCCTCTTGCTCAGTTGCCCGTCAGCCCTAGGAGGGCGGCCTGCTCCTCAGGTCGCCGGCCTCAGTGGGCGGCCTGCCAAGGCCGCCGCCGCCATGGGGAGGCCTGCTCAAAGCCGCCCGTGAGGTGGGCGGCCTGCCCAGGCTGCCTCCTCCTTGGGGCGGCCTGCTCCAGGCCGCCCGTGGGGTGGGCGGCCTGCCTAGGCCGCCGTCGCCTTGGGGCGGCCTGCTCCAGGCTGCCCGTGAGGTGGGCGGCCTGCCTAGGCCGCCGTTGCCTTTAGGCGGCCTGCTCTAGGCCTCCCGTGAGGTGGGCGGCCTGCCCAGGCTTCCGCCGTCTTTGGGCGTCCTGCTCCAGGCCGCCCGTGAGGTGGGCGGCCTGCCCAGGCCGCCCGTGAGGTAGGCGGCCTGCCCAGGCCGCCGCCGCCTATGGGCGGCTTGCTCTAGGCCGCCCGTGAGGTGGGAGGCCTGCCCAGGCCACCGCTGCCCGTGAGGTGGGCGGCCTGCCCATGCCGCCGCTGCGCGTGAGGTTGGCGGCCTGCCCAGGCCTCCGCCGCCTTGGGAGGCCTGCCCAGGCCATCGCCGCCTTGGGCGGCCTACTCCAGGTCGCCGCCCCTTCTGCTGCCCTTGGCGCGACCTGCTCCTCAGGCCGCGCCTCCTCCTCTACTCAGGTCTCCCGATGACCTGCGAACTCAAAACGCCAGTCTGCCGAGTCCGCCGAGGTCATCGACGACCTGCTCCTTAGGCCGCGTCGCCTCCTCTGCTAAGGTTGAAAGTGAGGGGATAAGTTATAAACTACTCTAGAGGGGGGTGAATAGAGTATTCAAATTTTATGAACAACTAGTCAGCTCCCTTGGAGTTTATTTGCGGAATAAATAATCTGATACTTGAACCCTAAGAGCCTAACACAGTGAAGTGCACGAGTGAGATAGTTAACTGAAATTTCAGTTTAACTAAAAGCCTATCACAGCAACTAGCAATCCTAGGTAGTTCTATCACAGCCACAGAATAAACAATTAAACAAGATAACCAGAGACACAGGATATATAGTGGTTCCCTCTAAATAGGTACATCCACTCTTCTACCACCCTGGTAGGAATCCACTACAGGTTTTTGCTAAGGTGCCCTGCCACCAATGATCTGATTCAGGTAGATCAAACAGACCCTTTGAGCTTTTGATAAGGATGCTCAACCACAGGTTGTTGATAAGGTGCCCTGTCACCAATGTTCACTTTTGAAGAGGTGTGAACAAACTCTTTTACAAAGGGGATGAGAGGGTTAGATTATCTTCTCTATTGTAAATACAGATTAGAGAAGACTTGTGGATTCACTAAAGAATCAAAGTCTCCCCCTGGCTCAGTGAAAGTCCAGGGAAAGCCTTTGCTTCAGGATGAAGGAGTTTCAGATATACTGAAACTAAATCCTCAGAGATCTGTAGACTGATTTTTATCAGGTCTTCAGATTCTGGAATAATTGAAGCAGAACTAGAGCTCTTTCTGAAGTCTTGAAAACTCTAAGCAGATGCTCAGGAGACTTGAGAATGAAAGTAATTGCTCTGGGCTTTTTCTTCAGGGGAGCTTTTCTTCTTCTTTTTGTGAGATGGTGAAGAGTTGCTCTGAAGATGCTTGAGAGAAGGCAGCACTTAGAAGAAATCTCTCTGTATCTGTCACTTGTTATTTTTCTGAGAAAAAAATCTCTCTTAAATATGTCTTCTCATTTTTCCTTTGGAACGGCTCTATTGATTTGAATTCTCGAGCCCTGCAACAGATTATCTCAAAATAGAATATAGCAATAGGAATAGAATGACCTATTAGCTTACTGTCAGTCCCAATAAGGAATTAAATAAGTGGGAAAAATATTTCAGCATAAAGACTTACCATTCTTGGAAATAGCAAACAGTGCCAACGGCTAGAATACAGCCTGGCAATGTATTTTGGTATAATAGGACAAAATGCTTTATCAAAATACTGAATCCCGTGATTTAAGCTTGACATATTTGGTAATTAATTTATTTTGAATTTAAGCCATGAATCTGCAAAAACAACTTCAGAAAATTCTCTAACCACAAGCTAAAACACTTGGAAATAAACCAAGGAATAGAATGAATACAAAATGATAAAGGCAGACAATAATCGTCGAACAGGGGTTCGATGATCGTCGACCTAGCTAACAGATCGTCGACTAAAAACAGAAATCTGTCGAAACAGAAATCGTCGACCAGAAATCGTCGACCAGCTCAAGATATCGTCGACTAAAGTAGAAAATCTGTTTAAAACAGAAATCGTCGAACATCTCATGATGTCGACGACTAAGTCAAATATCTGTCGAGACAGATATCGTCGAAGCAAGAACACGATCGTTGAACTGCTGATGGCAGATCGTCGACCAACCTTCAGAGCATAATAAACTTGCTCTGAGATCGTCGACCATCGGTCGACGATAATTGTCTTGACTTCAACGATTCTATAGCCCTGCTATCGTCGACCAATGATCGACGATCGCGAGGCCTCGTTCGACGATGGTCGAACGGAAAAAGCTTTAATCCAAAAATACATATAGAACTTCTAGCCTAAGCTCTAGGTCAGTTATAAACTGTCCTAGGGAAACTGAACAAGGCCTAATCATGATCATATATAGTTATATGGATCAAGAGGGGCTGGAAAGGGATTACATAAGCCAAATCACATCTAGGGTACCAACAATCTCCCCCTATTTGGGTTATGTTATCCAATCCGATTTAGAAACTAATGCACACAATAACAAAAGAAGAGATTAACCAAAAATTTAAATCACAGGCAATCCACAGAAAAACATAAAAACATAAATCAGCAGAACTATAAAGTATCAAGCAGATTTATCAGAGGTTTTAGCATCAGATGAGTTCTTAGGGATTACAGCTGGTTTGAAAATAATTTCTCTGTTTGGATTTGCTGCTTGTCTTTTGGATAGCATTAGGTCATGTTCACCAATAATTTTCTTTTCAGCATAGCTTGGCAAAACTGCAGCAGGGTGCAACTTCATGTATTCTTCAGTATTAAAGATTTCAGAGTTGACTTGAATTTTGCTGAGTTCCTTTTCTCTGAATTCAGACATAGTTGTATATGCTGTAGGGTCTAGTCCTTGAGCTTTGGCTCTCTCCATAATGCTTAGAGCAATAGATTCCTTAAATCTTGTCATAGAGGCAATTCTTTCAGTTTCAGTCATATCTGATGAAGAGGGTGGTCTGTCAGTATCAGCTTGAGCTGCAATCTCTATGTTCCTTTGAAGAGCTGTGGCTAATTTGCTTGAGTCAAGAGGAATCTGTGCAGCCTTCTTAGGATCAGTTCCAGCATATAGAGATCTTGGAGGTGCAAGTTCAATGAACTTCTTGTGGGATTTCTCTGAATAGACCACTCTTTTTTCCTTTTGTTTCAACTGTCTCAGAAGCAGCAGGTTTCCTTGATGTGGAGGATGAACCTCTCCTGGGAGGAGAAGGTTTCCATTCTGGAACTTTCTTTTTAGGGGAAGGAGGAGGAGAGAAAGTAGGTTGCTGAAATGTCATCTCCTTTATTTGTCCCATGAGAACATTTTCATTTCTTTTCCTTCCTTGTCCTGATACATCTTGGCCTCCCTGGCTTTGGTTACTCCTTCTCTGGTAGGACTGAAAGGTGTTAGACCTGGCTGATTTTGCAGATGGGGCAGAAGAGAGACTTCCAGAGGCTCCAGCACCAGGAGGTGGAGGAGGACCTCTGGGGGGGAATTTCTGAATTGGAGTGTCATATCTTTTTGTTCTCTTCTTCTCTCTTGTCTGATTCTTTGAGAGTCTCATCCATGGTTGAAATTCTTTGCTCTTGGGATCAATTCCCTTCAGAATGAAATAGGGAACATCCTTGTCTGGATAGCAGTAGGAGGAGCAGATGATTTTCTTTTCTTGGATACAGCCTTTTTCTTCTTCTGGGTGCTATCAGAATCCTCAGAGTCATCATCATCAGAGGAGTGGGATGAGGTTCTGCCAGCATAATCATCAAAGTCTTGTTCTGAGATGTCCTTGGCAACTATAGCATGTTCAGCCTTTTCTTTCTCCTGCTTCTCTCTATCTTCTTTTTCTCTTGCTTCCTCAATGGCATCTTGCTTAAGGAGGGCATCAAGATCAACATTTTGAGATCTCTTCCAGAGTTCTGATTCAAGGTACAAGTCAGGAACTTTCCTGGGGACCAGTTCTGCAATAGAAGGAATGGATAGAGGATAGGTAAGGATAGGTGGAGAAAAAATGACTGTATCTGCAGGGGCAGATGCTTTTCTTAGAGAGATGGCTAGGGAAACCATATGAGATTTAGCCAACTCTTCAATGTACTCAGAGGCAATATTCTCATCCATAAAGGCTATATATTGTTCAAGGTTTAGAGTACCTGAGCTTGATTCCTTTTCAGTCATCTTGGGGGCATTCTCTGGTAAGTCTTGCACAGCCTCAGCTTCTCCAGCAGCAGCAGCAGCAGCATCCTCAAGTTGTTGAACCACTACTTCTGAGTCAGTAGTGTTCATTGGAACTTTTTCACACAAGTCCATGAGGACTTCCTCATTATCTCTCTCAGAGACTTCTTCATCAGAAGCTAGATTTACTAGGGAGTGAATGTCTTTGTTAGATAAAGATATCAATTTAAAGTCCTGATTATAACCTTTAGAGGAAGTGTTTTACCTTCAGGTTGCTCTTGATCTTTCATCAGAGACTCTTTCTCTGGAATAGCTTCCTCTCGACGCTCTTGAGGTTCTTCTATGATTGCTGTAAGGGGAAGGGAATAATTGTCCTGAAGGGTCAAGGCATCACCTGAGACCACTTCAACAGACATCTCCCCCTGCATGACTTCAGTGGGGACTGGAGTCATGCATCTTACTGAAGAGGGCTCAGCAGAGGGTAGAAGTGATTGAATGGCTTTAGTAAGGGCATTGATGGATGCAATGAGAGGGGCATTGGCAGCCTCAATCATGCTTTGGATGGATGGAGTGATGAGCTCTACAATACGTGCAAGCAATTCAGGAGTTATCTGAAATGCTGAGGGTGTGGAGGTGGATGGATGAATGTGGGATGCAAATTGAGGATGTGATGGAATGGAAGCAGTATGATCTGCCACATGATCAAATGAATCATGTGTAGATGGGTGATCATCAACATGAGTGTGGGATTCATGTTGAGAGAGGTGTGTGAGGATGGTAGCAGTTACTATGTCAACACTGGCTGAGGCTGCCAGATGTTGTGGTGTGGGTGACTGGGGTGGAGATGCATGTAGGATGGGAGATGCATGAAGGGATTCATGTTGTGGTGGCACTGCAGATTGTGTGGAGGGTAATGCAGGAGATGAGGATGCAGGGGTAAAGAGGGAGGAAGGAGGGATTACTGAGCCTTCCCCAGCAAGCTGGAGAGTGGCTGAATCAGCCCTTGTGTCTGATGGAGGGTTAGGATCAACCCTGGCTGACTTCTGGATGATTCTCTGGGATTTCTTGAACAGAGAGGGGTCCAACCTTTTGCTGGCGTTGACTGCAGAGGGTGCAGAAACAAGCAGCAGGGGTGCTTTCACATACAGAAACACACCCAACACCCTGGCAAGGTTTACTTCTTTCTTGGTGTTCTTTCTCCTTATCAGTTCAAACAGAACTTTTCCCCAGGCTATCTGCGTCTTATTCACCAAAGCTGACATTAAGGCAAATTGTTGCCTGTTGATGTTGTCGTGAGCAGAGTGTTTTCCCAAAACGACCTTGCCCACCAGGTCTGCCAGAAACTTATACTCTGGAGACAGATTTATCTTTAGCAGCTTAGCTGGAATACCCTCAGCATGGCCCATCACAGTTAGCATGCGGCCATATTCCTCTGTATTTTGCTCATAGTCCTCAGTACCGGTTGGTAGTCCAAACAGCTCAGTCAGAACTTCAGGAGTCAGAATGACCTCCTCTCCATTTATCTTTCCAGTCATGGCATCGTCGCTGGAGGACGAAGTATATACCCATTCTCGAATCTCTGGTATATGAATCTTCGGTGAGAATGACATAAATTTCTTTAGGCCTTGATCTTCACACAGCTGCAGAATGTCTTGGATGGGTTGATCACATCGACTGAAGGAATCGAAGTCGACACAGAATCCAGTGTCGAACTTCATTCCGAAGAGAACTGCTGAAGGAATCACCATTGGATTGAAAAGAGAATGGAGAATCGAGATGCAAGGCAGAGGAGAAGAGAATCGCGCGGGATTAGAGTTCGAGAGCGAATTCTAAGCCAGAAGATGGAATATGAAAAGACGGAGCGGAAGAACGACGATCTCCAGACCTAAATCGACTATTAGAAATAAATCTGCGATCGTCGAACCCGGAACAAAATCGGTCGTCGAACAGAGACCGACGATAGTCAATATTTGACTAATCGTTAAACATCGACCGACTACAAGCAATCACCACGATCGTCGATCAATATATGTTGGTCGACGATTCTCCACACAGCACAGAAAATCTGTCGTCGACCATTGGTGGACGATAGATGCCTAAGGAGAGATCGTTGACCAGTTGATCGACGATTTCTGCCTTACTACCGAACGAGCTATCGTCGACCGTTGGTCGACGATAGTTCTGACCTGGTCGAAGATCGTCGAGCAGTCGTTCGACGATTTTAGACAGAAAACAAATCTATCCAAATTTTCACTACTCTGAACCATTAATCATACCAAGCTGGTTCAGGAAGAACAAATGCCTTTGTTCATTAAGGGGCTTAGTGAAAATATCTCCTCTCTGTAAGTCTGTGGATATAAATTCCATTGCTATCTTGTTCTTTTCCACATTATCTCTCAGAAAATGATGTCTAATCTCAATGTGCTTGGTCCTGGAATGGTGCACAGGATTTTGAGCAATTGATATTGCACTGGTACTGTCACACAGAATTTTTGTTTTTGAGTGTGTGTACCCATAATCCACTAGCTGATTTTGAATCCACAGGATCTGTGAACAACAACTAGCTGCTGCTATATATTCAGCCTCAGCAGTTGAAGTAGACACAGATGCCTGTTTCTTACAAAACCAAGAGACAAGTCTCTCTCCCAGGAACTGACAGGTCCCTGAGGTGATTTTCCTGTCAACTCTACAACCAGCATAATCAGCATCTGAATATCCAATTAATTCAAATCCTGACTCAGCTGGGTACCACAATCCTAAGTTAGGACATCCCTTAAGGTATCTCAAGATCCTCTTGAGAAGAGTTAAGTGAGATTCCTTTGGGTTGACCTGAAACCTAGCACATAGGCATGTAGCAAACATTATGTCAGGCCTACTTGCAGTCAAATACAGCAGGGAACCAACAATGGCTCTAAAGTTCTTTTGATCAACAGACTTGCCATTGACATCAGAATCAATAACTGCATTTGAGGCCATAGGTGTGCTCATTGATGAAGCATCAGACATTCCAAATCTTTTAACCAACTCTCTGGCATATTTTGATTGAGAAATGAAGATACCATCAACACACTGTTTCACTTGGAGACCAAGGAAATAGGATAACTCACCCATGCTGCTCATCTCAAACTTGGAGTGCATTAGTTCAGAGAACCTCTTGCATATTTTGGGATCAGTGGAGCCAAATATAATATCATCTATATAGATTTGAACTAACAGTTGTGAGTCCTTATGATGTCTAATAAATAGGGTTCTATCTACTACACCTCTCACAAACTTGTGCTCTAGAAGGAAATTTGCTAAGGTCTCATACCAAGCTCTGGGAGCTTGCTTAAGTCCATATAGAGCCTTTTGGAGTTTGAACACATGAGTGGGTAAGGTTGATGAAACAAACCCTGGTGGTTGTTTAACAAACACTTCTTCCTTTATATCTCCATTGAGGAAGGCACTCTTCACATCCATTTGAAAGACCTTAAATCTCTTATAGACAGCATAGGCTAGGAAAATCCTAATGGCTTCTAGTTTAGCTACAGGGGCAAAAGTCTGATCATAATCTATGCCTTCCTCCTGTCTATAGCCTTGAGCTACTAGCCTAGCCTTATTCCTAACTATTATGCCTTGGGCATCAAGCTTGTTTCTAAACACCCACTTGGTGCCTATGATCAGTTGGCCTCTTGGTCTTGGAACCAAAGTCCAAACTTTACATCTTTCAAACTGGTTAAGTTCCTCTTGCATGGCTATAATCCAGTGTGGATCAAGCTCAGCATCTTTAATGGTTAGGGGCTCAACCTGAGAAAGGAAACAAGCAAACATCACATCTTTGTTGAGTTGATGTCTTGTCTGGACTCCTACTGAAATGTCTCCAATCACTTGAGATACAGGGTGATCTCTAAGTGTGACAAGATTAGTAGGTTCAACAATGATCTGATCTTCAACATGTTCAAGATTTAATTCCTCATGTGGAGTTTGATCAACTGTTGGAGCAGGTGCTTTAACTTCTAAACGTTCTACATCAGATTCAGAATCTGAAGAAGCAACCTGAGGAGTTTGTTGGGGATGATTCTCCTATGTGAGTCTCAAACCTTCCAAATCCTTACTTACTCCTAGGACTTGCACTGTACTGTTTGAGGAAGAGTCCTTCTCCTTATAATACATGACTGTCTCATCAAAAGAGACATGTGCAGACTCTTCTATCTTAAGAGAGGATTTATTAAGGACCCTATAGGCTTTGCTTACTTGAGAGTATCCTAGAAAAACTCCCATTGAAGCTTTTGCCTCAAATTTTCTAAGGTATTCTTTGTTATTGTTATGAACAAAAGCAACACAGCCAAATACTCTAAAATAGTCTATTTTAGGTTTCACTTGCTTAAGTAACTCATAGGGAGTCTTACCCTTAAGTTTATGTATCAGACTTCTGTTCAATACATAGTTAGCTGTGCTAACTGCTTCAGCCCAAAAGGACAGAGGCATGTTAGCATCTGCCAATAATGTACTTGCAGCTTCAATTAGGGTTCTGTTTTTCCTTTCAACTACCCCATTTTGTTGAGGAGTTCTAGGAGCAGAGAAGCTATGTTTGATACCTTCCTTCTTACAGAATTCTTGCATAAGAAGAGACTCAAACTCAGTACCATGATCACTTCTGATCAAGGCAATCTGAGTAGAATACTCACTCTGTATACACTTTAGAAAATCTGTAAGAACCTTGAAGTTATCAGCCTTAGTTCTCAAGAAGAATACCCAAGTAAACCTAGAGAAGTCATCTACAATTACTAGAGTGTAAGACTTTCCTCCAAGACTCTGTACAGCAATAGGACCAAATAAATCCAAATGTAGCAAGTACAGAATCTTGGGAGAATCACTTTTATTAACTGATTTAAAACTATTTCTTGTTTGCTTACCTAATTGACAAGCTTTGCAAAGGCCTTCCTTCTTGTAGGGGCAAGAAGGTAAGCCTCTTACAAGATTGTATTTAGCCAACCTAGAAATGTTTTTCAAATTTACATGACTAAGTCTCTTATGCCAAAGGGTATTATTACTGGTTACTTCATTAAATAAGCATATTTCAGATTTGGATGAGTTAAAATCTACAACATAAACATTACCAATTCTAATACCTATTAACACAACAGTATTATTTAAAGCAATATTACAAGCAGTGTCAGTAAACCATACCTTGTACCCAGCATCACACATTTGGCTTACAAAGATTAGGTTATGCTTTAGTCCTGAGACATAAGCAACCTTCTTGAATGTTACAGCTCCTATGGTGAAGCTGTCATACCCTTCAGTCTGTCCACAGCTGGAATCCCCAAATACAACTTTTGGTCCCAGCTTGGCTTTGAACCCTGACAGATTTTTCTTCTTTCCTGTCATATGCTTTGAGCATCCACTATCCAGATACCATTTGTCATGTATGACTGGATAGGTCTTCACCTGCAGAGAAAACAGTTATACATTATGGACCCAGGTTACCTTGGGTCCAGTATTCTTCACAAAAGAAAAACTAGATATAAAAGATTTTGCAGGCTTAGATTTATATCCTAAAGGGTGTGATCTCCTAGGTGGGATAATCCATTCAGTTGAAGGATTAAACAACCTAGGGTAGTGATTGGGATTTGCAATTCTGGAAGTTTGAAATTTATTTTCCAGCTTAAGTCCAGATCGTCGATCCACGGTCGACGATCGCAAGCCATATCGTCGATCATTTGTAGTAGTGCTATGTTCTGGATTCCACGATCGTCGATCACTGGTCGACGACTCAGGATGAGATCGTCGATCTTCTGCACCAAAGATATCATACTTGGTGAAGGTGTTCAGCGATCGTCGATAGACGTTCGACGATTGGTTTGACGATCGTCGATTAATGTTCGACGATTTTTGTAAAGCTAGAAATTTTTTCTTCCTGTTCTCTTTCTTAATCTTATTCTGAATTTTCTTACATTTTTCAATTTCCTCAGTATTCTTTATTCCTGATTCAGAAATAAATTTTACTGGAGTGCTAAATCTCTCCTTTGTGAGGAGGATGGGTTCACTAGATGTAGCACCTAAGCCTAGTTTATCATTACCAGCCCTAGTGTTTGCTATACTGGTTATTTCAGATAATTTAAGGCTTCTGCCATTTAATTGTTCTTCTAACCTCTTAGATTTAGCTAGTTTTAATTTTAGGAATGTTACTTCTTCTCTTAAGCTTTCTAATTTTTTTTCTAATCTGATTATTTCAGTACCTTCCATGTCTAGTTCCATTATCTTTAATCTAAGTGACTTGATTTCTTTTTCAGATAATAGTAGATCTGAACATAGAGTTTTAAATTTAAATTTGAACTCAGGAGATGAAAAATCAAATGAGTTGATTACCTGGTCTTCCATAGGAAGATCTTCTTCATTGTCTCCTTCTTCTTCAAAATTCTCTGCAGCTGACAAAGAGCTGCAGGCATCAATAGCCATGAGGCAGACCTCTTTGGCTTTCTTCTCTTCTTCTTCTTCTGAATCACTGGAGCTAGAGGAGCAGGTATCCTCTTCTGTTTCACTCCAGGTAGCAGCCACAAATCCCTTGTCCTTCTTCTTGTATTTGTGTGAGGAGGACTTGGAGTGGTGCATCCTGTACTCTTTCTCATGTTTCTTCTCCTTGTGTTTCTTCTCTGGACAATCTGGAGCAATGTGTCCAGGCTTGCTGCAAACATAACAGATGATTTCTTTAGATGGAGTCTTGTCATACCTTGGTTTGTCCTCATACTTGGAGAACTTCTTTCTGAGGTCTCTTCTTCCCATGTTGAAGAACCTCTTGGCAATGAGTGCCAGTAACTCCTCATTTGATTGACTTCCTTCAGAAGTCTCAGCAGCCTTAAGAGCTAGAGAGTGCTCTTTCTTTGTAGGTGTAGGAGTTTTTACTTCAGTTGCAGCAGCTCTGCTCTTTAAAGTTTGCTCATATGACTTGAGCTTTCCCAACAGAGCTTCTGTGGAGAGTTCCACAGTGTTTCTTCCATCCTTGATGGGCCATATCCTTGAGTCCCAAGAGATGGGAAGGCACATCAGGATCTTGTCATTGACTTCTGACAAAGTTATCTCCTTGTCCAAAGACCTCAGTTCACTTATTATTGAACTGAGTCTTGTGTACATTGAGTCAATGTCTTCAGCATCATCCTTCTTGAAATTTTCATACTGAGAGGTGAGGTTGGATCTCCTGTCCTTCCTCTCATCAGCTGAGCCAGCAACTATGTGGTTGAGGGAATCCCGCATAGCTTTGGCTGAGGTACATTCAGCAAGCTTCTGGAATATTTCATCAGACATTATCTGAGCTAGGATATTCATTGCTTTTGCATCAGCTGCTTTTGCCTTCTTGTAAGTATCATTGTAGTCAGGTGGTGGCACAGTACTGAGATCAGCAGAAGTGGAAGGAGCAGCAGGCCTAGCAGGTGGTCCTGTCAAAATAGAAGAAAAGATATCTTCATCAATAGAATTCATGTATAGTCTTATCCTGGCCTTCCATATGCCAAACTTGGACAAGTTGCATACAGGAGGTCTGGTGCTTGAATAATCCTTAGACTGGGCCATGTGTGAAAGTGTTTGTGAATGGTATCAGGAAACAACTTATCACTGGATCTTTTAACTCAGGTGTTAGCCTGTATGAACAGCCAACCTCCCTCTGATACCAATTGAAAGTGAGGGGATAAGTTGTAAACTACTCTAGAGGGGGGGGGGTGAATAGAGTATTCAAATTTTATGAACAACTAGTCAGCTCCCTTGGAGTTTATTTGCGGAATAAATAATCTGATACTTGAACCCTAAGAGCCTAACACAGTGAAGTGCACGAGTGAGATAGTTAACTGAAATTTCAGTTTAACTAAAAGCCTATCACAGCAACTAGCAATCCTAGGTAGTTTTATCACAGCCACAGAATAAACAATTAAACAAGATAACCAGAGACACAGGATATATAGTGGTTCCCTCTAAATAGGTACGTCCACTCTTCTACCACCCTGGTAGGATTCCACTACAGGTTTTTGCTAAGGTGCCCTGCCACCAATGATCTGATTCAGGTAGATCAAACAGACCCTTTGAGCTTTTGATAAGGATGCTCAACCACAGGTTGTTGATAAGGTGCCCTGTCACCAATGTTCACTTTTGAAGAGGTGTGAACAAACTCTTTTACAAAGGGGATGAGAGGGTTAGATTATCTTCTCTGTTGTAAATACAGATTAGAGAAGACTTGTGGATTCTATAAAGAATCAAAGTCTCCCCCTGGCTCAGTGAAAGTCCAGGGAAAGCCTTTGCTTCAGGATGAAGGAGTTTCAGATATACTGAAACTAAATCCTCAGAGATATGTAGACTGATTTTTATCAGGTCTTCAGATTCTGGAATAATTGAAGCAGAACTGGAGCTCTTTCTGAAGTCTTGAAAACTCTAAGCAGATGCTCAGGAGACTTGAGAATGAAAGTAATTGCTCTGGGCTTTTTCTTCAGGGGAGCTTTTCTTCTTCTTTTTGTGAGATGGTGAAGAGTTGCTCTGAAGATGCTTGAGAGAAGGCAGCACTTAGAAGAAATCTCTCTGTATCTGTCACTTGTTATTTTTCTGAGAAAAAAATCTCTCTTAAATATGTCTTCTCATTTTTCCTTTGGAACGGCTCTATTGATTTGAATTCTCGAGCCCTGCAACAGATTATCTCAAAATAGAATATAGCAATAGGAATAGAATGACCTATTAGCTTACTGTCAGTCCCAATAAGGAATTAAATAAGTGGGAAAAATATTTCAGCATAAAGACTTACCATTCTTGGAAATAGCAAACAGTGCCAACGGCTAGAATACAGCCTGACAATGTATTTTGGTATAATAGGACAAAATGCTTTATCAAAATACTGAATCCCGTGATTTAAGCTTGACATATTTGGTAATTAATTTATTTTGAATTTAAGCCATGAATCTGCAAAAACAACTTCAGAAAATTCTCTAACCACAAGCTAAAACACTTGGAAATAAACCAAGGAATAGAATGAATACAAAATGATAAAGGCAGACAATAATCGTCGAACAGGGGTTCGATGATCGTCGACCTAGCTAACAGATCGTCGACTAAAAACAGAAATCTGTCGAAACAGAAATCGTCGACCAGAAATCGTCGACCAGCTCAAGATATCGTCGACTAAAGCAGAAAATCTGTTTAAAACAGAAATCGTCGAACATCTCATGATGTCGACGACTAAGGAAAATATCTGTCGAGACAGATATCGTCGAAGCAAGAACACGATCGTTGAACTGCTGATGGCAGATCATCGACCAACCTTCAGAGCATAATAAACTTGCTCTGAGATCGTCGACCATTGGTCGACGATAATTGTCTTGACTTCAACGATTCTATAGCCCTGCTATCGTCAACCAATGATCGACGATCGCGAGGCCTCGTTCGACGATGGTCGAACGGAAAAAGCTTTAATCTAAAAATACATCTAGAACTTCTAGCCTAAGCTCTAGGTCAGTTATAAACTGTCCTAGGGAAACTGAACAAGGCCTAATCATGATCATATATAGTTATATGGATCAAGAGGGGCTGGAAAGGGATTATATAAGCCAAATCACATCTAGGGTACCAACAAAGGTCTCCCGACGACCTGCGGACTCAAAATGCCAGTCCACCGAGGTCATCGATGACCTGCTCCGAGTCCGCCCAGTCCTCCATGATGACGTCACTGGGCCCCGCTTCAAGACGATTCCCCTCGGGCCTATAAATTGGCCCCAAGACCTCTCATTTGGGGACAAGCGTCAGAGAACTGCCTCTGCCAACAGACCCTGCGGACTCAGATTTCCAGTCCGCCCAGCTTTCCACAGTTCTGCCAGCAGACCCTACGGACTCAGATTTCCAGTCCGCCCAGCTTTCCACAGTTCTGTCAGCAAACCCTGCGGACTAAGATTGCCAGTCCGCCCAGTTTCTTTTACTTAGTCTCTGGCACCTCTTTTTTCTCAGCCGCCAGCTTCCCCTTGTACCCTTTACTGCTTTACATGTAATGGTGCAATAGCGTGATGTAATCTTGCTTCTTGATTTAAGGAAAAGCCCGCCGCAAGAGTGGCATTCAAGCCGCGGCGGGCGAAGTCTATTGTTGCCACTACAAGCGGCCCTGTCTTTTCTTTCCCTCTCTCGGTCTAACAATCAGAGCTCAACCGCCAAAGTAACGTTTTCTCGACAGCTCCTGATCAAGCCTCCTCTCTGCCCGAGCAAGCTCTTTCCTTGCTCAAGCAAGTTTCCCCCTTGCTTCAAACTTCGCCATTATTCCCGCAACCCCCTTATTCTTCTAGCTTGTTGATAGTTTAACTTTCAAGACAGCCTAAACACCTAGAGGGGGTGAATAGGTTCTACTTGTTTATAAAAACTTCTAGGCAGAATTCAATTTAATGGTTAACACAATAATCACAGCAATCACAGAAAATAAAACATCACAGATTGCACAATGTTTTATAGTGGTTCTCCAAGGTCTGGGTACATCCACTTTCCCCCTTCACCTATCTAGCAGTATGCTAGATTCGGCCAAACTTCCACTAATCTCAGATCAACAGATCCTATAACTCAGAACCCAACTGGTTCCTACAACTCAGGCACAACAGCCCTACCTCAGCCTTGCCCCAAGGCCTACAACTCAGAGAAGACCCTTCTCCTACACTCAGGCAAACAGCCCTACCACTCAGAGTTCAACACTCCTACACTCAGCCTTTATAACACAGGCTTACAACTCAGATCTGTGTAAACAGATCCTACAGAAATATAGAAAAGATTATTTAACTGTCTTGCCTAAATTGAGAGAGAAAAGGCCAAGACAATTCTTGATCAGCTGATGAAATCAACTGTATCTGAGCTTTCTTCAAAGCTTCTTGAATATGAACTTAGCTGAGTTGATTTCCAAACAGCTTCTTGAGAATCCACTGGTGGTTTCTTTCTTCTTCTTCAAATTCTGGCTTGATCTCTCTCTATCCAGCACTTTGAATGATTCTTCTGAATTCTGATTAGAACTCTTCTTTGATCTATCCTTAGATAGTCTTCTTAGATCTTCTGGAGAAGATCTTCTTAAGTGCCTAGCACTTTCTTGAAATGAATTGGATTGTAATCCTTCTCAACTTTTTGATTCTTATCAATGTTTTCAAAAGTTACTTTCTCCTTCTGAATCTGTCTATTTATAGACTTTCTTCATGATAACCGGCTGATCCGGTTTCTAACCGTTTTCTAACAAGTCTGACAGCTTCAGTTAACCGGTGGCAACCCACAGCTGTCAAGTCTTCAAACAAGTCCTGTGCCTTAGTCTTGAACCACAAGTTATCGAGACAGTCTGTCAGAAAGTGTCGAGACCATCTGTCTATCTGTGTCGACACAATTGACTTTGGTGTCGACACAGTCTTCAGTGATGTCGACTAAGTTGCCTTTGAGTCGACACAGCTTCTTCTGAAAATAAATTGGTCTTGACTCTTCAGTGTGTCGACACAAGTCCTGTGTGTCGACACAGTTGTTGTAGAATCATAACTTAGTAAGTGTCGACTTAGCCTTCAGATGTCGACACAGTCTTCTTTTAACTCTGATATAATGTGTCGACTCAATCACAATGTGTCGACACATTCTGCTGGTGTAGACAAACTTGAGGTCGACTATATTTTTTTGTGTCGACACATCCTGCTGGTGTCGACAAACTTGAGGTCGACTATATTCTTCTGTGTCGACACATTTTCCCAATGTTTGAGGTCGATGCTTTTCTTCTGTGTCGACACAAATTCCCAGTGTTGTGTCGACTTACTTCTTCTGTGTCGACACACCCTTCTCTGTGTCGACACTTGGACTTAGAATTTTTTTTCTGCATACTTTATCAATTCTTCACCTGCACATGTCAACTCAAAACAACATCAAATACACCTTGATGTATATCATTGAGCTAGGTTGGGCTTCTTCAAATCAGGTACACATTTTCCAATGTACCCAACAATCTCCCCCTATTTGGAGAAGTCATAACCCTTATAGCCAATGATATACACCATTTATAAACAGTACTAAATGATGATATATGACAAAAACACAGGGATACTTAATTATAAACAAAATAATAAAAAACATCATAGATAAAACAATCTATCATAAATTTAAACAATATTTTGTTTATTACTGGGTAATGTTTGATTACATTATTTTACATTTAATGATCACATCACAACATTACAAAACATTATGAAGGAACTAAAACACAATCAGGATTGATCAGGCTCTTTAATGATAATCCCTTTGCCAGATTGAATTTTAGCTGTCACAGGAGCTTCTGATTCTTCAGCTATCTTCTTTCCTTTTAGAACAGCTTTCTTCTGAGCTTCTTCCTTGAGCCTTTGCCTTTCAAAATAGTGAAAAGGCTTTGGGAAGTACTTGCTTGGCTCCTTAGCATCTGGTGACAGCCTCCCCAGCTTAGCTTTCCTTCTGAATTGTACTATAGCTTCCTGTCTTGCCTCATACTTCTGCCATTCTATCTCATTGTACCACTTCCCTCTCTCATGAACTTTGTCTTGTACAGCCTTCCATGCAGTGAGTATTATGTTCCTTGAAGTAGGACTCCACTGCTCATAATCTAGCTTAAGTGCAGCCTGCTCTCTAAATCTCTTCTTTGCTAATAGAGCATCTTGCTGTTCTTTCAGGAAGGCCTCTGGCATCTCAACTTTCTCAATCACAACATTATTCACCTCCTTTGGAGGATTATACATATCCTGCACTTGCTTATCCAGAATATCAAAATCAGAAGGGGGGTAAATAACTTGGGCAACCTCAGGTTGGTTGCCTTCAAGTACTCCTGCTTGAATGCCTGATTCAGCCATCATATCATCATCACACAAGGGTGGACATCCCAAGGTGGCTCTTATACTATTTGTCACCCATTTAGAGTGCTCTTGGCCTGCATGAATCAATAATCTCTCCCCCTTTATGACTTCTCTGGTCATATGATCTCTGAGATCTTCCTTTTGAAATCTTATTTGTCCATCCAGATAATTGACACCCTCTTTAAAAAATGGTTTTAACTTTTGAAGCTTTTCAGATATTTCTTTTTGAGAGGTAGTGATTGCAGTCTTAACAGAAGCAATAGCAGCTTGAAAGTTCTTATCAAAATCTTCCATTTCTTTTGGTTTATCTGCAGGCAGGCCTGGAACAATCTTTTTCAATTCCTTTATTATCTCATGATGAGATTCAGTTAAATTATCATTCATTCTTAACTGATTTTCCAAGACATAGCTTTGCTTCAGGACAACATCATCTACCTTTTTAGTAATAGCCTCCTGTTGTTGAGCTAGATAAACCACAGCATGGCCTCCCTTTTGGAAGCAATCTGTCATTTCTGTCTTATGCATGTTGACTTGAAACTGGATGGACTTTATATCCTGAGCTAAGTCAAACTGCATAGACTTGCTATTTTCATCAACATACTTTTCCAGAGCCATTCTTTGTTCATCCAATTTCACCTGTAGATCTACCATAAACTTGTTATGATCAAAGGCAGGAGATACTTGTTGAGGTGTTGTCTGTAAAGCCTGCTTATAATTCTTGCTTCTTCTCTTAAATACAACAAGTTTTCTTTTCTTGGCCATCCTGGCTTCTTCAGTTTCAGTATCAGACGAAGTATCTAGGTGAACTCTTTCTTGAGGAGGAGGAAGTGTATCTGTCCCAGTGACCTGTTGCTCAGTCTCAACATCCACTGGCTCCCCCTCAACCTGTGGCTCAACTTCAGCTTCCTGATCAATTTCCATACCTATGGACTTCTCAATTTCTGGTCCTCCTCCTACTTTATCAGTAGTAGTATCAGCATCAGGGAATAACTCCTCCAGAGTAAATTCCAGTTGAGCTGTTTCTTCTGCACCAGTTAAATCTTGAGATAAGTTTAACTGTGCTTCCTCTTGCACTTGTACTGACAACAGCTTCTCCTGTACTCGTTCAGTAATTGTAGTATCTAGAGTAGGAGTGGACACTAGCTCCCCCTGAACCTGTGCAGTAATAAGAATATGAGCAATGTCTTTTATAGTAAAATACATTAGCTCCCCCTACACTTGTACCTGATCAGGAGTAGATACATTTTGAGCAGGAGAGTGAACTGGCTCCCCCTGCATCTGTGCAGGTGTTGACACTTGCTGGACTATAGTTGAGTCAGGCTGTTCTTCAACCTGTGTCCTGAGTGGGTCTTCTTGTTGTTGTTCAGTTTCTTGAGTTTGAGAAGGGGATTTCACAGGGGTGTCTGGCCTGCTCTCTTCAGGCACATCCTTGGACAGCACCATATCCCACCTAGAGAACAGTCTCATATCCATCCTTCTCATATGATTGATCTTAGTCCCTGGCAATTGCTGCATCACTTCAGGAATCACTCCAGTGAGATATAAGCTCATGATTCTAGCCATGTTGGGCTTCTTGATTCCTTCTTTGATCTTGTCAAAGAGTACTCCTGACCAATCAGTAGGAATTGTAAAAACAATCCTGGTCATAAGGCTGAACATATAGGCAGAAATCCTATCATGTCCACCTGTCTTGCAGAGGATCACTTTCCCAACAATTTCAGATAAGAACTTCCCTTGCTGATTCATACCCTTCCTGTTGAATGCAGCTCCAATCTTCATGCTCGAGTCCAGTCCACACCATTGAAGGGCTTCCCTTGTCTTAGAACTAGGAACTTCCTCTTCATTCTCAACTACTTGTAATTGAAAGATCTTTCTTAAACTTCTTGGAGTAATCTTGACCTTAGTCCCTTGAACAGTGGACTTAATCTTGAGGCCATTTGAGTGGACTAATGCAGAGATAAAGAACTCGTGCACCTCCTTCTTCCAGATTTTAGTCGGTTCTGAGAGTAGAAATTATAACCCTGACTCGGAGAGGAGGGTGATAACCCCTTGAACATCTGGCGGTGCATCTGCAAAGGCCTGGCGCACCAACTCATACCCTTCATTGACGTTGTCTTCAATCCTTGGCGCCATCGATTCGTCGAGAAAGCTTGAGAGAAGAGAGAAAGATAGACTGTCGACACAGGGTTTTAGTCTCGAAAACCTTGGAAGTGTGTCGACATAAAGAGTTTTTTGACCTATTTATACCTTCTGTTGAAAGAAGTTCAAAAGGCGCCAAAAACAGACTAAATGTGTCGACACAGACGGAATGTGTCGACACAAACTTCTATTGTCTCGACATTACTTCAGCCTACTATGTGTCGACACCAATTTGTGGTTATGTCGACACCTTGGATACATAGTAGATAGACAGAAATTCTGTGTCGACTCTAAGGATAAGTGTCGACACATATTCTGTAAGTGTCGACACCATTATCCTGGTTGAGTCGACATTACATTTCTGGTTAAGTCGACAATATAACTCTTAAGTGTCGACACATATTCTCTGTATCGACACAATATTTCTGACTTGTCGACATTATTTCTCTGAGTCGACACATTATTACTGAATGTGTCGACACATTCTTACTTAGCCAATTTCTGTTGGTTCAACACCACTTGTAAGTGTTTCTTCAATGTGTTTTTTTTTAACACTTAATTATGTTGTTATTACTTTAACTTGCTTACATACCACTTCAATTGCATTGTTAATGATTTTGTTAATACATTAATCAATGGTTAACATACCTAATTCAATTTTGAATTTATTGAATTTGGTTTCATCTAAAGGCTTAGTAAATACATCTGCAATTTGATAATCTGTTTTTACAAATTCCAATGAGATGTCTTCTTTTTCTACATGTTCTCTAAGAAAATGGTATTTGATTTCTATATGCTTAGTTTTACTATGAGAAACTGAATTATTAGCAATAGAAATAGCACTCTTAGAATCACATAAAAGGGGTGTTCTACTTACCTGAATACCATAATCCTTAAGCTGATGTTGTATCCACAATAGCTGTGCACAGCAGCTTCCAGCAGCAACATACTCTGACTCAGCTGTGGAAATTGCCACACTGGTCTGCTTCTTACTACATGATATTAGTCTTCCTCCCAGGAATTGACAAGTACCTGTAGTACTTTTCCTGTCCTCTCTACATCCTGCAAAATTTGCATCTGAATAGCCTGTTAGTAGAAAATCTCTATTCCTAGGGTACTAAAGGCCTAGATTAGGAGTGCCCTTTAGATATCTCAGAATCCTTTTGACTGCAGTATAATGAGATTCTTTAGGGCAGGCTTGGTACCTAGCACAGACACATGTTGCATACATAATGTCTGGTCTACTAGCAGTAAGATATAGTAGAGACCCAACTATTCCTCTATACAATGACTCATCAACAGGTTTACCTGCCTCATCTTTGCATATAGGCATACTTGTTCCCATAGGAGTTCTCATGGTGGAGGATGACTCCATACCATATTTCTTAATTAATTCTTTGGTGAACTTAGACTGGGATATGGACAATCCATCATCAGTCTGTCTTACTTGGAGTCCCAAGAAGAACTTAAGTTCTCCCATACTGCTCATCTCAAACTTCCCTTGCATAAGTTTGGCAAACTTTTTACAAAGGTTGTTTTCAGTGGATCCAAAGATTATGTCATCAACATAGATCTGAACTAAGATGATCTTACCTTTGGATTTCCTAAGGAATAGAGTTTTGTCTATCTTTCCTCTTGAGAATTTATTCTCAATGAGGAAGGTAGATAGGGTTTCATACCAAGCCCTTGGAGCTTGTTTTAACCCATACAAAGCTTTCCTAAGCTTATACACAGAATCAGGTTTAAGAGGATCTACAAAACCTGATGGCTGCTCTACATATACTTCTTCTTTAAGATCACCATTCAGAAATGCTGACTTCACATCCATCTGGTATACTTTGAAGTCTTGGTAGGCTGCATAGGCAAGGAACATTCTGATTGCCTCCAGCCTTGCTACTGGAGCAAAGGTTTGATCAAAGTCGATCCCTTCTTCCTGCCTGTATCCTTTTGCAACTAACCTTGCTTTATTCTTCACTATTATCCCACTTTCATCTAGCTTGTTCCTATAGATCCACTTAGTGCCAATTATGTTGTGGCCTCTTGGTTTAGGAACAAGCTCCCAGACTTTGCACCTTCTGAATTGATTCAGCTCCTCTTGCATAGCATCAATCCAGTGCTGGTCTTGGATAGCTTCTTCAAACTTCTTAGGTTCCATTTGAGACAAGAAACTTGAATGCAAAACTGTGCTTTGATTTCTGCTTCTAGTTTGCACTCCTTGTCTTGGATCACCAATTATCTGATCAGCAGGATGATCTCTTAGATATCTTATAGCTAGAGGAAGATTCCCTTCAGGTTGAGCATCTCCAGCTTCTTCATTCTGCTGTACCTCTTGGTTTTCATCAGCTTCCATTATCTCTTGTACTCCCCCTGGACAGCAGCCTTCATTTTCCAATGCTCCATCTTCCTTTGAAGCTTCAGCAATGGAGAGCTTGTCCATCCTCTTGCTTATACCTGTTGAGTCATTTGATCTACAAGACAACTCACAATTGATTAATCTTGTTTCATCAAATACAACATGCACAGATTCTTCAACAACTTGAGTAGTTAAGTTGAAGACTCTATAGGCCTTACTATTTGTGCTGTACCCAACAAATATCCCATCCTGGGATTTGGCAGCAAACTTAGTCAAATATGACTTGCCATTGTTAAGTATATAGCACTTGCAACCAAAGATCCTAAAATAGGATAGATTTGGTTTTCTGCCTTTCACAATCTCATAGGGAGTCTTTCTGTGGCTTTTGGTGATAGAAGCCCTATTGATGACATGACAAGCAGTGTTAACTGCCTCAGTCCAAAAATATTCTGGGAGAGAGGTGTCACTCAATAGAGTTCTACCAGCTTCAATTAATGTTCTATTCTTTCTTTCAGCAATTCCATTTTGCTGAGGTGTTCTAGGTGAGGAGAACTCTTGGAAAATCCCAAAGTCTTTACACAAGTTTGTTATGCTTTCAGATTGAAACTCAGTACCATGGTCACTTCTGATTTTGACCACTGTACTATTCAGTTCATTCTGAATTTGCTTTACAAAATTAAGTAATACACTTGGGGTTTCAGATTTTTGTCTCAGAAAGAACACCCATGTAAATCTAGAATAGTCATCTACAACCACAAAAGTGTAGACCTTCCTACCTAGACTATGAACTGGCATAGGACCAAAAAGATCCATATGCAAGAGGTATAAGCACCTCACAGAATCCTTGTTTTCAAGGCTTTGAAAGGAGGATTTTGTCTGCTTTCCCTTTTGACAAGCTGAGCATATCCCTTCCTTTATACACTTAATTTGAGGTCCATTCCTCACTAGCTCTTTGCTAAAGAGTTGGCCAATTGTCTTGTAGTTTAGATGAGCCAATCTCTTGTGCCACTTAACACAATGAGAAGCATTGTCATCAGCTACAAGACAGATGGGAGAAGCCTTATTCTCACATTCAAAATTAAGACAATATACATTTCTCTTCCTATACCCAGTCAATATGATCTTTTGATCACTTGACCTCTTGATATGACATCCATTTTTAACAAATGAAATGTCATATCCTAAATCACTTAGCTGGCTTATGCTTATTAGATTATGTTTCAAACCTTTTACATAAGCCACTTGAGTGATAGTAATTAGGTTAGAAGAAATGTTACCAAACCCTTTGATGACTCTTTTTTCAGATCCACCAAAGATCACTTTAGGTCCATCTTTGACAGATGAATACTCCTTCAGCAGCCCCTTTGTTCCAGTCATGTGCCTGGAACAACCACTATCCAAGTACCATATAGGGGCATGGTTACTTGGATTCACCTGCAATACAGAATTACTTTACCTTAGAACCCAAGTAAGTCTTGGGTCCTTGGTTCAGGTTAGCATTAATAAAGCTATCATAACCTCTTCTAACAGGTAGACTCTTATTCTTTATAACACTTGTGTTATACCAGCAGTCTAATGCAAAATGGCCTCTCTTGCCACAGCACCAACATTCAAACTTATTGTATCTAGATCTAGATACATCCTTGTCAGAAGAATTTCTATTCATTGTTGGTGCTGTTGCAACTTCACCTACTGATTTCTTAAAACCATTGGGTTTATGACCATAGGTAGGCCTGCTTGCATTTACACCCTTGTTCTTCAGAACATTAGTCTTAATATGACCTTGAATGTCTTCATGATCATATTTGTTAGAAGGCACTTTCACCTTACTAAACTTTATGGGGACTGAAAGGTTTAGTGGCTGAACAGGAGCTTTGCCTTTCCTCTTGAATCTGCCAGCCCTGGAGTTACCTTTAAATCCTAATCCAGCCTTACCCTTTTGAGTGACAAATTCATCTATCAAGGGTAAGACAGATTTTGGCTTAGAGTAACTAGCCACTAAATCCCTTTCAATTCTAAGTCTGGCCTCCAAACTCTTCACTTGATCATTAGTATAATTAATTGTGCCCATCTGAATAATAGTTATATTCTTCAGCTTGGCAATTTCATTTAATTTTTGATCAATAACTTTTTCTAACTCAGTTGTAGCAAACCTTAGTTCAGCAATTTCCTGAGCCTGAGATTTAACCAGGTTCTTGCTTTTCTTAAGGGCCTGCAACAGGTCCCCATACTTGTCTATCAATTGATAGACATCTCCTTCAGATTCAGATGCATCTACATCTGTTGATGCAGATGTAGCTGATTCTTCACTTGTACAACAAACAGATGTAATAGAAGGACATTGTACCTTATTATGACCAGACTGATTCTGGCATATGTCCTCTTCTGATCCTGCCATCAGCCCCATACACTGCTGATCCTTTTGTTCATTGAAGGAGTCTAGCAACTGCAGAAACTCCTCTTCTTCAGATGCAGCATATAGTCCAATATATGCTTCAGCTTCAGATTCTGACTCTGAAGTTGACTGGTCTGATAGACTCTTATCTTTCTTTGCTACAAAGGATTTCTCCTTCTTGACTTTCTGATAAGTCTTCTTCTTTTCTGAAGATTCCTTTCTCTTGTCAGGACAATCAACCACTACATGTCCAGGCCTATTGCAACAATAACAGACAATCTTTGAAGTAGTGGCTTTGCTGGGCTTTGATCTGCTCTTCTCTTTCCTTGATGACCTTTTCTTCTTATAATAGTCATCAACTTGCTGTGATGGGGAAGGCCTAGACTTCCACTGCTTCTTCTTCAAGAACCTCTGGAATTGTCTTGTGAATGCAGCAAAATCTGCATCTGAATCACAGCTTTCAGAACCCTTGTTTGAACTTTCAAGACAGAAGAAAATGAAGACATATGCCTTGCCACTTGATAGTTTAACTTTCAAGACAGCCTAAACACCTAGAGGGGGGGGGGTGAATAGGTTCTACTTGTTTATAAAAACTTCTAGGCAGAATTCAATTTAATGGCTAACACAATAATCACAGCAATCACAGAAAATAAAACATCACAGATTGCACAATGTTTTATAGTGGTTCCCCAAGGTCTGGGTACATCCACTTTCCCCCTTCACCTATCTAGCAGTATGCTAGATTCGGCCAAACTTTCACTAATCTCAGATCAACAGATCCTACAACTCAGAACCCAACTGGTTCCTACAACTCAGGCACAACAGCCCTACCTCAGCCTTGACCCAAGGCCTACAACTCAGAGAAGACCCTTCTCCTACACTCAGGCAAATAGCCCTACCACTCAGAGTTCAACACTCCTACACTCAGCCTTTATAACACAGGCTTACAACTCAGATCTGTGTAAACAGATCCTACAGAAATATAGAAAAGATTATTTAACTGTCTTGCCTAAATTGAGAGAGAAAAGGCCAAGACAATTCTTGATCAGCTGATGAAATCAACTGTATCTGAGCTTTCTTCAAAGCTTCTTGAATATGAACTTAGCTGAGTTGATTTTCAAACAGCTTCTTGAGAATCCACTGGTGGTTTCTTTCTTCTTCTTCAAATTCTGGCTTGATCTCTCTCTATCCAGCACTTTGAATGATTCTTCTGAATTCTGATTAGAACTCTTCTTTGATCTATCCTTAGATAGTCTTCTTAGATCTTCTGGAGAAGATCTTCTTAAGTGCCTAGCACTTTCTTGAAATGAATTGGATTGTAATCCTTCTCAACTTTTTGATTCTTATCAATGTTTTCAAAAGTTACTTTCTCCTTCTGAATCTGTCTATTTATAGACTTTCTTCATGGTAACCGGCTGATCCGGTTTCTAACCGTTTTCTGACAAGTCTGACAGCTTCAGTTAACCGGTGGCAACCCACAGCTGTCAAGTCTTCAAACAAGTCCTGTGCCTTAGTCTTGAACCACAAGTTGTCGAGACAGTCTATCAGAAAGTGTCGAGACCATCTGTCTATCTGTGTCGACACAATTGACTTTGGTGTCGACACAGTCTTCAGTGATGTCGACTAAGTTGCCTTTGAGTCGACACAGCTTCTTCTGAAAATAACTTGGTCTTGACTATTCAGTGTGTCGACACAAGTCTTGTGTGTCGACATAGTTGTTGTAGAATCATAACTTAGTAAGTGTCGACTTAGCCTTCAGATGTCGACACAGTCTTCTTTTAACTTTGCTATAATGTGTCGACTCAATCACAATGTGTCGACACATTCTGCTGGTGTAGACAAACTTGAGGTCAACTATATTCTTTTGTGTCGACACATCCTGCTGGTGTCGACAAACTTGAGGTCGACTATATTCTTCTGTGTCGACACATTTTCCCAATGTTTGAGGTCGACGCTTTTCTTCTGTGTCGACACAAATTCCCAGTGTTGTGTCGACTTACTTCTTCTGTGTCGACACACCCTTCTCTGTGTCGACACTTGGACTTAGAATTTTTCTGCATACTTTATCAATTCTTCACCTACACATGTCAACTCAAAACAATATCAAATACACCTTGATGTATATCATTGAGCTAGGTTGGGCTCCTTCAAATCAGGTACACATTTTCCAATGTACCCAACAATTGTGAGATCGAACAACCCGTTAACTGGAGGACGCAATTCACGCATCAACACCAGGGGTACGAGGAGAGGCACTCAAGATCCTCTGCAGGATACTCGCGAGTTCACTTTTTCCGATACTAGCCGAGTCTTTGGATTCCTTTTCCTTAGATGACCAGGTCGCGGCCTTGCGACTAAGTCATCAGCTAGTCTCCCCCGTACCTAGTTCAGCCATTCTTTGTTGAGAAGGGGCTGCTCCTTTCGAGCATCCGGGTACGTGGTGGGTCCTTCCTATTGCAACATCTAGGGTCATGTTTCCTCCAGTTCTTCATCTTAGTCATCCTAGCCGTCTGGTCTTACCTCTGAACCGATAACCTTAGGCGGCCTTGATCTGAATTCTGAGGTTGGGATTTTCCTGACTTCAACACATGGTGTGGTGAGCGTGGATCGCAGCCAAGGAGGAAAGTTTGGTGGTTTAGTAAGATGACCAATGGTGGCGAGCATGGAGAGTTGGTCGGCAACTTAGCAGGAGTTGGTGGTCTCGCGCAAAGTGGCGAGTTTGTGACAGTTGCTGCGTTCGAGGAGTTCGCAAAGAAGATTGAGAAGACCATCCTTGCCGGGTTTTCTCATCCCCCCGACGTCACGTGGACCTCCCCCCATCGCGTGACACTGCTGGATGAGGAAGCGCCGCCGAGGCGAGCTGGGAAGGAGCCCGCTTGGGCGAGAGAAGAGAGACTGATGCAGTCGCGACATCATCCGGTGGGCAGCCAAGGGGTCCGCTTTTGGGATCCAATGTCTCCAGCAAGATACCGAGATACTCGCCAGTGGAGCGAGTATGATATCTCCAGCGAGGATGAAAGTTTGCTGCTGACTTGAGCGGTGGCCAATTTCGTACCCTTACACCTTGGACTGGTCTACAACTACTACTGCTCCATTGAATGTGTGCCCCAAGAATCTCACTTCGTTCAACCAAAACTCGTATTCACTTACCGAATTTTCCGTAAAGAAATTGCTCCAAAAGCTTCATTAAAACCATTTGGAGGCGGCTCGATCGCCTGACTGCAAGTCCATCTTCGAGCTATATATAACTTATCTATTTTTTCTTGAATATTATCATGATAAATTTTTTGGAATGTTAGCACAAATGAATGGATGTAAAATATTATAATAATTTTGCAAGATTGTTGGCAAATGAATTGATAAATATAGTATTTTGGGGTGCATATATTTGCATGCAGTAGCAATATAGCATACAATATTTGCAACCCATAGTAAAATAAAAAAAATGTATTTTCTACAACCCAAATTTGGGTGAATATATTCATTGATTTTATCACATACCTCCCTAAATTTAAGTCACACACCTCCCTAAATGAATTGATAAATATAGTATTTTGGGGTGCATATATTTGCATGCAAATAGTTGATAGGTTAACCAAAGGAGCACATTTTGCTCCACTCTCTTCTAAGTACACTGTGCCATCAATGACTCATTTATTTTGGGATTACTGTGAAAAAAAAATCATGGACTCCCTGAAACAATTGTTTCAGATAAAGATTTCATTTTTCTAAGCACATTCTGGATGACATTCTTTAGAAATAACGGCACAAAATTTTGCTTCAGCTCGGCCTATCATCCACAAACTGTTGGACAGACCGAGTGCATTAAACGGTCCATCAACCGGTATTTTTGAATTTTCAAAAACTAGCACCAGACACACTGGGCCCCTCTATTAAGTTGGGCTGAGTATCACTACAATACCAGTTTCCATTCAGCCACTGGTATGTCACCTTTTAAAGCCATGTTGGCCGACCCCCACCCCATTTCTTGGTCAGCCAAGCAGCATCGACCACCCAAGAATTAATAAATTACATTCACAGAGATCAACTAATGCTACAACTACACATACATTTACAACAAGCACAGAAGAAAATGAAGACATATGCAGATAAGAAGCGAAAAGAGGCATCCTTTCAGATTGGAGATTTCATTTTGTTGAGATTGCATCCCTACCGCAAATCGACCTTGCACACAAATAAGTGCAAAAGATTCAAGCTCCAATATTTTGGGTCATATAGGATTCTGGAGACAATAGGAAAAGTAGCATATAGATTAGATCTTCCAAATACTTGCAAAGTCCATCTTGTTTTTCACGCAAGTTTGTTGAAACAACACTATCAAAATGCAACATATGAAATGCATGCTTTTCCAGATTACTTCATCACGAATCCCACTTGAAATTCTAGAAAAATGCACATTTTGGCAAAATGGACAACTAATACATCTAGGATTGATTCACTGGGAGGGAATGCTGCCAGAAGAGGGAATCTGGGAGGATTTATCTACACTGGACAACAAAACAATTCAAAGACAGAATCTTCCATGTACATGCAAGAAGCCATCCACATAGGAATCAGATAGGGCCGTCATTTTCCAACCTACTAGTTCTGTCATCCTCAATTCTCTATATAATAAATAACCTAACCATCCTTCTTCTGTTCATGAAAAAGACTCAACAGTAAGAGAATCATACATGTAAAACGTTCTTCAGTCTAATTCCATTGTCATGCCAAATTCAATTTTAATTTCATCTACTCATCATATTCTTTGCGGACAGGAAAGTACAATCGGGGGAAAAGACGAAGCTCCAACAATAACCCACAAAACAAGTAGAACAGAAATACCCGAGGAAGAATGTCATCTATCCAAATAAATTACCAGAACCTACTAATGATTTCTGTTATGATCCACAAAGTTACCTCTCCGAAAATCAGCGCTCATCATTATCCGAGTCAGATCCCCCAAATAATCATGGAATACTTGGATCAGACAACAACAGTGACGAACAAAATTAAATTAAATGTCATCCCTCTTTTGTCAAGCAAACTAATTAACAAAAATGAATGTTTGTTTTCGCAGGATAATAGATCAGAAGATCCGGAGCAAGAGGCAAACCCCGATACAAGGAAAATAGAAGAATGTTTCCCTTTCAACTAAAAACAGGTAAGTCACTTCTGAAACTAACTCTTTTAACTAAAAACAAGAAATTCACTTATGAATCTAACTCTTATGTCATCTTGTTTTTGGAAAATAAATAGTTTAACAATAACAAAATTACTATACAGATCGACGATTCAAATATTAAAACGACAAGAATCGATCAGCAAAAGTGGAGGGAGACACCAAAGAGTGGAGATACAAAGATACCTTATAGGGACTAGGCAACTGATAGCAGTCTTCGTAGATCTCAGCGGACGGCGGCGTCACTACTCCATCGTCTGAGAAAGCTTCTTATGGCCCTATGCCATCAACGCTCTCTCGTCAAGGATGAGGAGAACTCAAGTAAGGGTTTGATCTAAAACCCTGATGATGGTGATATAAAGGCGGTAGAAGACCTCGGGAAGCATTGGTACGGTCAGACAGCGAAAAATGTGATGAGCAGGGGATGTAGCCAACGGTTTAGTGCTAATAAATTGTGCGAACAGGAAAAAGAAGACCGAAATTTGGACTAACAGAATTTTATTATCGAAAAAAGTAACTATTACAAAGGTATAGCCTCCCTTTTACAGAATGGAGGAGATAGGAGAGATTACACATAAGCAATGTGAGACTAATAAATACATTTACAAGCAATTATACAAATCGCACAAGCCGCATAGGCCGCACGGTTAAGACTAACCGCCCGACCATAACTGTAACCCAAATCGGTACAACTGTTTCGTCGAGCTGAGCAACACGGCCTGGGACACGGGCGTGTCCAGGGCCATGTCTTGCTGAGTTCGACGTAGTGCCGTCAGGTCGATGAAAATGCAGTCGACGATCCTCAGAGGTCTCGAGTATGACACACGGCCTGGGACACGGGCGTGTCCAAGGCCGTGTCCTGCTATGTGTACTCGAGTGGGTCTCGTGTGGGTCTCAAGTGGGGCACACGGCCTGTGACACGGGCGTGTCCAGGGCCGTGTCTGATGAGTTCGACTAAATGATCTCGACGAAATGCACTCGATGATCCTCGAGAGACAAGTCGTGTTGGGCACACAGCCTATGATACGGGCGTGTCAATGGTCGTTCCCTTCTCTGTTTGTGGCCAGGTCTGTGAGGACTGTCAAAAACGGGCTGGACACGGGCGTGTCTGAAGCCGTGTCTAGGCACACGACCTGTGACACGGGCGTGCCACACGGCCGTGTCCTGGTCGGGTCAAGTCAGTTTTCTTGCCGCTTAAGTCACGCGGCCTATGATACGGGCGTGTCATAAGACGTGTTCAGCCCAGGAAAGTTATTTCAGGGTGATTCGTGGTCGTTCATTTCCTTCAATTAGGATCCAACGGTTTAGAGCTATCCCTGTTGTATTAACGCCGGGAGTTGAGGGATAAACTCTCATTTATCTCAAGCCTTTCTCTTTTAAAAATGTTAGAGAGTGGGGAGAGCAAGGAAGGAGGAGAAGGAGGAATTCGGCTGCCGGTGGAGCTTTAGAACCCCGAATCGCGAGTCGAGTCCAAATTCGTAGAGGTAAGGCCGTTGCGGTGCTTTTCATCCGGCTAGTTTTCCATGACTCTAAAGAGATCGTCAAGGGTAACGATCTTCCTTCTTGGACATGTAAAGTCCTTGTTTTGGCATGTGAATGGATTTGCCCCACCAATAGGTGGAGTATTGAGGGATTTCCCTTGGGTTGATTCTTGAAATCCCCAACAAGTCTTGCATATAGATTCGAAAATGTATTGTACGGAATAGACATGATGTGTGAAGCCCATCTGGACAGGTTAGTTTGGATTGGTGATGTTTCATTTTGTGCACCGAAGAAGACTCTGCGTATAAACATGTATGTTGTGGAGTCGATGGGTTGTGCCTGTAAAGGGCAGTAACAGGAAGTATTGGAGTGAACTTCCAGTAAAATACCCTCGTGATTCTTATGTTGAATGCTATGAAACACCAGTTTTCTGGCACTACAGGATGTTGCAGGGTTTGGGTTGAGTTTGGGTGCAGAAAGAGAGCTTCTGTTGAACCCGCCAAGCGACCGCGAGGAACGCTGACACTAACTCCCCTTTTTGGATTATGAAGCTAGTCCTTGGTGGACAGTGTGGCTATTGTGAGCTGCGAGCTATTAAAAGGCTTAGTGTCGAACAGGAAAGGTGAAGCCGACCCGCGTCTACCGATTGGCCATGAGTACTGCGGTATTCGGCGTTGGTATGGTGACTTGAGCAACAGGTAATGGTGGAGTTGTGTCTGCGTTGTGTCGACTTGACAAGAGAGCGTCAAGCGATTGGGCTTTCGTTGGTAGCATAATGAGAGTCTTAGGCCTGCGTGCCATTATGACTAAATGCTCAATACCATTGGGTTTCAGACCTTGAATGGTGGTGTTGACCCTAGTTTGCCGGTACACCAAGAATGTGCCCTGAGTGCACAGAGCGTCGGGCCACGTGGCTGACGTTTGTGATATATTGATTGTGCGTGAGTGCACATCTTGTGATATATCTGCTTGTGAAATGCTATGCCTGTAGGGAAGGAATACCACTGTCCCGGGAAAGGGGTAGGATCGTTATAAATTGGTCAGCTGAATGTTGACCGTTGCCTTGTTTGACACCATTATGGTGGGTTGTCCTTGTGCAAGTGCTGGAGAGCCGAGTGGGAAGTAGAGGGATGTTGTCCCTGCTGCTGCTGCTGCTGTTGCTGGCCCTTGAAGGCTGAGCAAAAAACTGTATTATGTTCATGTGTGGCCAGCCTGCGCGCCGATGTTTGGAATCCACACTTGTTAAACTTAACTGTAAGGCCTTAAGGCCAAAATTTTGTGTATTTATTGTACATTTCTTTGGGGTATATATAAATGAGGTTGTTTATATATAGTGGACATTCCTGGTAGTTGAGTTCAATATTAATCTTAATCATCCGCTAGCATGCTCTGAGTTAGGATGCGAATGTATTTTAGTATTAACCTGTAACCCTGCCGCCTATTTTGTGGCATATGGTGTGGGGCTCCGGCCGGACCTTCTTTTATATATTATTTAACGGATGGGGTCGTTACAATTTTGGTATCAGCTTGTCTCATTCTTCCTCTTTTGAATTCGTGGTCGAATTCTTTTGTGGGGTGGCGAGCACGTATAAGTGCGACCTGCTTTAACATTAATGACCTCAAGAATATCCACTAAGGAATGCAAATACACCTGTTTGAGGAATCTGCGCGTTCCTATTTTGTTGTTATTGTTTGTACAAGGTTGCTAAAGTGTGTCTTGTTCACCTATAGGTGACTCATAGTGGTGCTGGGCAGTCTGAGCCCCAGTGTTCTGATGAGAGTGCAGCACCAGCTGAGGTGCCAACATCTCCTCCTTCTGCGGAGACAGTATGCTTAGTTGCTGAGGCGCTGTTTGCAATGATTCATGCACAGCCTACTGGGCAGGCGCAACCGACATTGGTGCCAGAACGGGTTAGTGTAAGACCAGAACCTATTGAGGTTGTTGATCCTCGAGCAGCTGAACGACAGTTGAAGCAGTTTATGACCTTCAATCCTCCGATGTTTACGGGTGTGGGAACCCCAACGAAGGCAGAGGATTGGTTGTCACGCGTCAAGCGAGTATTGACGGTGATAAGGACGGAGGAAGATCAGAAGGTTACCTTGGCCACCTTCTTATTGGAAGGAGAGGCTCGGCTATGGTGGGACGAGATAGAGTTGCACCACTTAGCGGGCAGGAAATTAACGGAAGTCTCGATCGAGGAGTTTTTGCGACTACTCTTGACAAAGCACCTGTCATGAGCACAACGTATCGCCATGGAAAATGAGTTCCAGCGTCTCACACAAGGAGAAAGTAGTATTGATACTTACTTATATGAGTTTACAAGGTTGGGACGTTATGCGGGGTCTATCTTCGCTGATGAACAATGTAAAACCAATCGGTTCTACGAAGGGTTGCGGGATGAGTTGAGATTCCTGCTCTCAAGTTCGGTGAACCAGGGGTATCAGGCGTTGGTGGATACAGCTTGTGCGTTGGAGATGGATATGAAGCGGGTTCAAGGAAAAAGAGACTTGGCTGTGACAAAGTCCGAGTTCAAAGTGCCCCGTTCTGGAAAATCGAGCTACCAAAGAAAATGAGGCAAGATATCCAAGTCTTCTGGACATGCTCCTTCTACAGCTACGTCGGGGGCAACTTCGAGGCAAGAGTCTCGTTCCTACTATACATGTGGTAGAGTGGGACATCTAGCCCGTGACTGTTGGGTTGATCCGCCCAATGTGGAAAGTAAGATAGGAGCGTCATATGCGGAGAAGGGAAAGGCAGTGGTGGAGTCCTCCACATCCAAGGCGCAGCCCCGAGTATATAATCTTGGCCAGCAGGAGGCCATAAAGCAAAGTGACGTCGTCACAGGTACGACCTAAGATATTGATTGCTTACTTTTCATATTTCATACCTTGTGTGTAGATGTGTATGATGTGTTTGTCTTAGTCTTTGTCCTGATTCGGAATAATCCGGCGAGAGCACTATTTAATATGGGTGCTTCACATTCATTTCTTCCTAAGGACTTTGTAGCGCAAGTCGGAGTACCTATTCCTATGACGACAGATACTGTGAAGGTGTTGTTACCAAACGGATGTGTGATGCGTGCGGATAGGACTTGCTACGTGGAAGTGCAAATAGGAAGTCGGGATTTCTGCTTGAACACATATGTGCTACCGATATCGGAATTTGATGTGATCTTTGGTATGGACTGGCTTTCGGAGTAGCGTGTCTTTATTGATTGCAATTCAAAGGAGATCACACTGGGCCAGAATACCGAGCTTGAGACAAAGCTCGCTGGTATGCGAGGAGTGAGCGGGATCTTGATGTATGCACTCCAAGTTGTCAATGTTATTCGGAAGGGCACGGAGTTATTCTTCACGCCTATTCATGCTATTGAGTCAAAGGCCAGTGTGAATGACATTTCGATTGTATCAGAGTTTGCTGATGTGTTTCCTAAAGATCTTCTTGAGTTACCACCCCAGCGGGAGATCGACTTCACTATTGAGCTGGTGCAAGGTGCGAAACCTGTGGCCTGCTCGCCTTATCGGGTAGCTCCAAAGGAAATGGCAAAACTAAAAGTTCAACTACAAGAGTTGCTGGAACAGGGATACATACGCTCAAGTACGTCACCTTGGAGCGCACCTGTTCTTTTTGTGAAAAAGAAGGACGGTAGTCTGCGGTTATGTATTGATTATCGCGAATTGAATAAGCTGACAGAGAAAAATAAGTATCTGATTCCACGGATAGATGACTTGTTTGATCAGCTAGTGGGATCAACCGTCTATTCTAAATTGGACTTAAAATCTGGTTATTACCAGTTGAGGATTCGGGAAGATAACATTCCCAAGACAGTGTTTGGAACACGCTACGGTCATTATGAGTTCACTATAATGCATTTGGGCTATGTAATGCGCCATCGGTGTTCATGGATCTAATGCACCGAACATTCCGAGAGTACTTGGACCTGTTTGTGATTGTCTTCATTGATGATATCCTAGTGTACTCTCAATTTAAAGCTGATCATGCGAACCATTTACGGTTGGTGTTGCATACCCTGCGGAGAAATAAGCTCTATTTCAAGTTCTCAAAGTGTGAGTTTTGGCTGTAGTCAATGGCTTTTCTTGGCTATGTGGTAAGTGGATAGGGCATTACGATGGATCCGTCAAAGATAAGAGCCATATGGGAGTGGTCAGTGTTGTCTTCGGTGGCCGAAGTCAGGAGTTTCCTTGAACTTGCAGGCTACTATAGACGTTTTGTAGAAAACTTCTCACGGATCGCTTTACCTCTTACCACATTAACGAGGAAGGATCAGAAGTTCGTTTGGACGCCAGAGTGCGCGCGAGCTTTTGAAGAGCTAAAGAGTCGTCTGAATACGACGCCTATTTTGGCATCGCCATGTGGTACAAACAGCAATGAAATTTATAGTGATGCTTCAGGGAGCGGCTTAGGCTGCGTACTTCTTCAGTTTGGAAAGGTGATTGCTTATAGCTCATGCCAGTTGAAATTGCATGAGCGAAACTATTCCGTCCACGACTTGGAGTTGGCGGCGGTGATTTTTGCACTCAAATTGTGGCGTCACTATCTATATGACGTAAAAGTGGATATATTTACGGATCACAAGAGTCTAAAGTATTTATTGGATCAGAAGAATCTCAATATGCGACAACGAAGGTGGATGGAGTTCCTCGGGGACTACACCTTTGATATTCACTATACTCCCGGGAAGGGAAACGTGGTCGCAGATGTTTTGAGTCGTAGGACTCCATCAAGGGAAAATTGGTTGCAGATGCATGATTAGCGTCTGATCCAGGAGTTGGAAGCGTTAGATATTTCTTGTGTTGACAAGAATTCCACAGCAAATGCATGTTTGAATTGGATGGAGGTATAATATCACCTTGTGGACAGAGTTCGGCGAGCAACGGAACTTGATGAAAGTCTACAACGCTATGTAGTGGATGGTTCAAATGACCAATTCTCCTAGGATGACGGCCTTTTGAGTAAAGAGAGTCGTTTGTGCGTCCCAAGTATGGGTAAGCTAAAAGAAGAATTGATGTATGAGACTCACTTTACAAAATACTCAATTCACCCAAGGAGCACAATGTAACACCCCGAAACTCAAAAGAGGGACGGGTGATGTTTTAAGCCAAGTCTGGGACTTAGAGCAGGTGACACGGGCATGTCACGGGCGTGACACGGGCGTGTTCGGCTACGGGTCGTGTGGTCGACGTTTTGGCGATCGACGATCGTCGAGTTGAGGCACACGGCCTGGGACACGGGCGTGTCCCAGGGCGTGTCACGCTAGGGAGATTTTTGAGTTATGCGCATGGGCCATGACACGTGCACACACACGGGCGTGTCACATGTGATATGGGCGTGTCGGGTGCCGTGTCGCAGGCTGTGTCCTCCTCGGGAAAATAATGTTGGTAGTTGCACACGGAGCGTGACACGGGTCTTGATACGGCCGTGTCACATATGACACGGGCGTGTCGGAGGCCGTGTCGAAGGTCATGTGCTGGTCGGAGCGTCGGGCTAGACGACAAATGGGCGACACGGCCCTGGACACGGGCATGTCACAGGTCGTGTTCGGCCCAGTTTTATTATTTTAGGCCCCGATCGCAGCCGTTCGATTTCTTGATTTGGGATCCGATGGCTCAGGGTTGTTGCTGGTAAGTTATATCCGGGGAATAGGGTTTGAAACCCTTATTTTCTCCTAACCATTCTCTTTCTAGAGTTTTAGAGAGAAGGGAGAGCAAGGAGGAGGAAGAAGGCCAAGATCCGGTCACTGGCGGAGCTTCGGAGCTCCAAGTCGCGATCCGAGTCAAGATCCGTGAAGGCGAGGCCGATACGGTGCTTTCCATCCGGCTAGATCGTCATGGCGCCGAGGAGAAATGCTAGGGTAACGATTCTCTTCTTGAGCATGTGAAGCTCTTCTTCTTTTGCATGGGAAAACCCTTCTCCCGCGAGTGTGCGGCGAGATTGCGGTATTTTTTTGGGTAGATATGTAAAGTCTCCCTTGTTAGAGTCCGGAATCGTAGTACAGACATAGGAATGATGTGTGAAGCCTACCCGGACATGTTGGTCTTGATCGGTGATGTTTTGCTATGCATTGTTAGCCAGAGAAGACTCCGAGCGTTTTGATTGTTTTCGGGTGGCTATGTGGTAGAATGTATCAAGGAATCTTGGGGATTAACCCCGAGGTGCACCCAGAAATCTGGACGAAAATGCATTTCTGTCATATCGGTTGCCTGGGAGCCAACCGGGTACATAGCGGGGCTATGTACCGTGATTGAATGATATTTGGGACTGGGGAAGCTTAGCTCGCGTCAAAGGCCAAATGGCAACGACGGGGTGAGCAACGGGTTGGTGGACCCCTACCCGCTCCATCTGCTTGGTTAAAGCGACCTAAAGTTTTACGTGGGACTTGGCGAGGTTTGGAGATCAAGTCTAGGCTACGGCTGAAAGGACTAAATGCTCACGAGGTTGCCGCCCCAAGGGTGCGGTGGTGGAGTCAAGGACCGGACAGGGTCCGTACTCGCTTCGCCGAGTAAGTGCCCTGAGAGCACGGGGTGTACGACCGTGTGAGCGTGCACCTGTGATGTGTTGCTTATTTCGTTATGTTGCTTGCTTTGCTAACAAGTGCAGGGAAGAAGCTTTGCCGCCCCGGTTTGGGGGCGGAATCGTTATAATTTGGTCAACATAGCAGACCGTTGTCTTTGTTTACCACCGTGCGGTGGATTGTTGCTTGCAGGTGCTGCGGAGCCGAGCGGTAAATAGCGGGCTAAATCCCAAGTTGTTGTGCCGGCCCTCGAAGGCAAATTTTTGAGTGTTTTCCTTTTGTACTCATGTGTGACCGGCCTGCGTGCTGAGGTTTGGAAGACACTTTTATTAAGCAAACTCTTGTAAGGCCATAAGGCTATTTTTATTAGTGTATTAAACATTCCTTCTTGGTTGTAGTAGTGGACATTCATGCTTGGCAGGGTTCTTTATTCTTTGCAACCATAATAAATGGCTTCCGCTAGATGCTCTGTGTAGGACGTTGTGTTTGGTTGAATGGTTTCAATGAGTAACCAACCGGTCTGTCCGTAGTATATGGCATCAGGCCCCGGCCGGACCTACTACTATATGCTATGTGACGGATAGGGGTGTTACAAATTGGTATTAGACTACTGGTTTCGGTCAAGCTTAAATGAATTTGTGGGCGAATTCACTTTAAGCGGTGGTGAGCACATGTGTGTGCGCCATCGTTATAACATGAAAAGAACCCATGAATGTCCACTTAGGAATAAAAATACACATGTTTGGGGAACCCGCGTGTTCCTATAATTGCTTTTTGTAATTTTGTTCGGGCACTTATTGGTGTTTTGTACGACTATAGGTGTCCGGAAGTGGAGCGTGGCAGTCTGGACACACGTTTGCTGAGCAAAGTACTGCACCAAGTGACGTTCCTGAGACCCCTACATCTTTGGAAACCATAAGAAGGGTGGTTGAAGTGGTGTTCGCTGTGACCAACGCATAACATGGGATAAATGTGCAGCCCTCTGTCCCTGAGATGGCCCCAACACCGGGCGGTATATTGGAGCAAAGTGCATTTGGAGGTCCATTAGGGCAGCAGATGAGCATGATTATGGTGTAGGGAGCGCATTCAGTTGAAGAATACTTGCAGACGTTCCTTATGTTAAGGCGCTACCCAGGCTTTGAATGGGAAAGCGAGCAATCTATAGTTGATAGATTTTATAATGGTCTGCGTAGTGAGTTGCGTATCCTACTGCTAGGACCAAATTTATTGGGATTCCAAGCTTTGGTGGAGTCGGCCAGAGCTTTGGAAGTGGAGTTGGGGAAAACTCACCAAGTGTAACACCCCTATCCGTCACATAGCATATAGCAGTAGGTCCGGCCGGGGCCCGACGCCATATACTACGGACAGACCGGTTGGTTACGCGTTGAAACCATACAACCAATCAGAGCGTCCTACACAACACCTAGCGGAAGCAATTTAATTAAGTTGCAAAAAGATAAGAACCCTGCCACAGAGCATGAATGTCCACTACAACCCAGGAATGAGTACATACACAAAAGAGAACTGGCCTTAAGGCCTTACATTGTTCACTTAACAAAATAGTGTTTTCAGACATCGGCTCGCAGGCCGGCCATGCATGAATGAACGGGAAAAACATAACAAATTAGGCCTTCGAGGGCCGGCACAGCAACAAGGGCTTTAGCCCGCTATTTCCCGCTCGGCTCCGCAGCACCTGCAAGCAACAAACCACCGCCCGGTGGCAAACAATAGCAACGGTCATCAAAGCTGACCAAATTATAACGATCCCGCCCCCACAATCGGGGCGGGGATGCTCTTTCCCTGCACTTTATTAGTATAGGCATTTACAAAAGGGTAATTGCACATCACCACAGGCGTAGGCTCGCACGGCCACACACCCCGTGCACTCAGGGCACATTCTCGGCGAACCGGCCAACGTCACGTCAATTCAAGCCATAGACGTTCCCGATCCACCACCGCCTCTAGGACGGTCATCCATATGAGCAATTTGTCTCCTTAGCCTTGGTCACGACAATTTAAGCCATAGACCGCCGAAGACCCTCGTCCATGCCAACGGTCCTACCGAACGACATAGACCGGGTACGGTTCCGCTTGACCCGTGCTCATACCGCAACGACAATTTAAGCCATATGCGCAGGTCAAGACTCGCCGAGTCCCGTTTCCGCTACAAAATCACATAACCCAGTTATGCTCACGTTGGCTCCCCGGCCTCCGTGTTGGCAAAACCCGCTTTTGCCCAGTTTTCCGGGTGCACCTTAGAGTTAATCTCTAAGATTCCCTGATGCAATCTACCACGTAGAAAAACCCGAAAACACCCAAACATCCGGAGTCTTGCCCGGTTCAAATGCAATGCAACATCACCGATTCGGACCAACACGTCCGAATAGGCTTCACACACAATGCCTATGTCCGTTTACGCATACGGACTTTACACAAGGGGGACTTCACATATCTACCCCAAGGAGCGCTCCAACTCTTCGCTCACTCGCGAGAGCGGGCTTCCTATGCAAGGAAAAGAGGGCTTCACATGCCCAAGATAAAGAATCGTTACCCTTGCGTTCTTCCGCGGCGCCATCGCAAACTACGCGGCTAGAAAGCCTCGCAACGTCGTCGCCTCCGCGGATCTGGGCTCGGATCGCGATTTGGAGCTTCGAACCTCCTCTGGCGGCCGGATTTTGGCCTCACACCACCAAGGGAGCTCTCCCCTCTCTCTAGGATGAAGAAAGAGAAACTCAAGTTGAAATGAGGGTTTCTCCCCCCATTTCCCGGCTAATAACCCCCCAGGAGCAGCCCCCACCGTCGGATCCAGATCCAAGGGAATGAACGGCCGAGATTAGATCCAAAATAACAAAATCTGGGCCGAACACGGGTTGGCACACGGCCGTGTGCCTGGCCGTGTAGTTCATTCGCCGATCGACACGGGTCCTGACACGGCCGTGTGCCACGGGCCGTGTTACCTGGAGCTTCAGGAACGATCGTCGGGCTTCATGAACACGGCTTCGAACACGGCCGTGTTCGAGGCCGTGTGCCCCACACACGGTTTGAGACACGGCCGTGTGTCTCAGGCCGTGTACTTCTCTGACTCGAGACTGCACAAAATCACTGAACACGGGTAGGCACACGGCCGTGTGCCTGGCCGTGTGCCCCTGTTCAGACCTCCAAAAGCGCTGATTGATCGCCCCGCGATCAATGCCGAGGTTGGGGTCTTACAACTCCCTCCCCCTTAAGAGAATTTCGTCCCGAAATTAAGAACAGAGACTACACAAAACATAAACATAACGAGTACCTGAGGGGAACAACTCGGGGTACTCCTCGCGCATTGACTGCTCTCGCTCCCAAGAGAGCTCCTCGCGTCCGCAGTTATCCCAATGGACCTTCACCATTCTGATTTCCTTGTTCCGAAGCCGCTTGACTTCGAAATCCTCAATAGATATGGGCTTGACTTTCGTTGTCAACCCTTCCTCAACCGGTACTTGGTCGGCCGCTAACACCTGCGAAGGCTCTTGCACTACCTTCCGCAAAACCGAGATGTGGAATACATCATGCAAAGCACTTAGCTCTGCTGATAACCTCAACCTATAAGCTGCTTCTCCGATCCGCTCCAGAATCTCAAATGGCCCAAGGTATCTCGGACTCAACTTTTTCAAGCGTCGAATCCGTGAGACACCCTTGAACGGCTTGATCTTCAAGTACACCCAATCGCCAACACTGAATTCCACGTTCCTATGCTTGGCATTATAATACTTGGCTTGCCTATCCTGGGCAATCTGCAACCGCTCCCGTATAATATGCACTAAAGAAGTGGCATCTTCAATGTCTTGACGCTGATAAAGCTTGGACTCACCCGTTTCTAACCACGACAACGGCGTGCGACATTTTCTTCCGTAAAGAGCTTCGAACGGCGCCATCTGAATGCTTGCTTGATAACTATTGTTATAAGAAAATTCGACCAAGTATAGGTGGTCCTCCCACCTCTTACCGAAGTCCAACGTACACATGCGGAGCATGTCTTCCAAGGTTCTGTTGACTCTCTCGGTCTGGCCATCCGTCTGCGGATGAAACGCCGTGCTAAACTTCAGTTTGGAGCCCAACATTTGATGCACTAGCCTCCAGTCATTGGACGTGAACCGCCCATCGCGATCACTCACAATACTGCGGGGCACCCCGTGCAAGCGCACAATGCTATCCACATAGAGCTTTGCCAACTTCTCTACTGGATCATCCTTCCTCATTGGTAAGAAATGCGACACTTTTGTCAATCTGTCAACGATCACCCAAATGGCGTCATTTCCCTTCTACGACCTTGGCAACCCGTGCACAAAGTCCATAGATATATCATCGAATTTCCACTCCGGTATAGGCAAGGATTTCAGAAATCCTCCTGGCTTTTGGCACTCCGCCTTCACCAAGGCGCACGTTTGGCATTTAGCCACGTACAACGCCACATCTTTCTTAAGCCCCGGCCACCAAAACAGCTTCTTGAGATCACGATACATCTTCGTGCTCCCTGGGTGGATTGAGTACTTGGTATGATGAGCCTCGTACATCAACTCCGCCCGGAGGTTACCCCCACTCGGGACGCACAACCGATGATCCTTTCTTAACAAACCATCATCCACCGAGAACTGGGAATTTGACCCATCCAGAGCGGCCTCCATAAGCTCTTTCATAGAGTCATCTAACTCCAATGCCTGCCGAACCCGGTCAGCCAGGTCATACTGCACCTCCGTCTAGTTTAACATTGCTTTGGCGCTCGTCTGCTTGTCAACGCAACAGATCTCAAGCTCCTCCAACTCCCGCACTAGCCGCTCATCATGCACCGACAACCAGTTGGCTCGGGCGGGAGCCCTGCGGCTCAGCGCATCCGCAACTGCGTTGCCCTTCCCGGGTACATAATGTATCTTGAAGGTGTAGTTGTCACAACCCGCATTTTCTCCGAATTAAGAATTATCAGAGTAAGAGAAAACACGCGTTATGATGCCACGTCAAGCTGGGGATAACTGCTGACGCTCAGGCAAATCCAACTACAATCTTTATGCAAGAAAATCATGTGCTTAATGGATAGAAAATCAGTTATGTTTAGAGTCCGTATCCCTCGGCTCAGTGGATCATCTAGTCCACAAAAGAAAACTATATTTAAACGCTGCGGAAAAATACTTTAATTAGGTTTTACACCCTAAAGAGCACATAAGGGTCCCAAGAGAACCACTCATGCTATGCAAGACACTACACTTAGTTTATATAATATATATAAGAAAACGGTTTTCGTACGTGATTTGGAAAATAGTGATTAAGTTTACAAAACATGTTGATCATGAGCTTCATTTATAATAATAATTATAGTTTAAAAATAACTAGCAACCTAACATAAAACCTTCTCAAAGCAAGTAGACTATCTCCAGAAAAAATAAATGGTAGCAGCAATAGTATATATCTAGTACAAGGTAAAAACTACTAGTGGGCGCCAACAACCTGACACGAACCCACCAGCACATATATATCTGTAAGAAAGTACTGAAAACAACCTCACAAACAAGGTAAACAAAACTCCAAAGTCCGGGAGTCCACCAACAACAACACCTCCAACTAGCCACCAGACTGGCTACAGCTCAGAACCTGAGGCATTCCAAAAGAAAACAGAATACCTCAGCAAGCAAAAATCAAGGTAAAACTGCATGAAAGAGTCAACCAAAAGGACAAAATAACAGGAAACATGCAGTATAAAGAGTCACAACTGTCCAAAACAGGACAATGAGAAATGCACAACGTGCAAAGAAACAGCAACGACCCAGCCCAGGAACAACATCCGGTAGGGCCTACTAGACTACCAAGAGCCAGAATGCTGCAAACTAACAAAGAAGAAACTTCTAACACCCTAAACTGCGGGAAGTGATAGTAGCAAAAACAACAACGAGGAACCGGATCGAAGGCAAACGCAGTCCCCCAATCCACCATGTCCAAGTCAAAAGCTCGAGGGTCAACACGTGAAAACACAAGGGACCTTCCACCCGACATGCCCAGCCCGTACCTGGATCAAGAAATCCATGGGTGGCCTTGGCTATATCACACAACTCCACCCCCATAAAGAGCTACAACCACCACTACTAACCACGACCCACGATTCAGCCTTTAGGAAAATAAAGAAAACGGCCGACAAGAAAGACCCAGAAATACAACTGGAAATCCACTCGGAAATGAAACACAAGGTAAAGGAAGAGTGTTGAAATAAACCAACACGACTAGGCGTTGAGTGAAACGCACTCAGTGCCTACCTAAACTTTGGCGTTGAGTGAGCTAGCCTCACTCGCCGCCAAAATAAAGTTACTACCCACAAACCCACTAAAGAAAACGGAGCTCGACGATAGTCGAACGACCAAGGCAGAAGATCCAGAACTCGAGTAGTTGCCTGTCACTTGAGTATCTATACTTCCGCACTCGAAACCACCTAAATTCGCCTATCAAAAGAAAATATACAAAGCGCACGATCAGTGACGCACGATCAGTGGTCGTGCGCACTCATCGGCTGATGATCGTGCGAAGCGAACCAGGAAAACCTGACAGAAAACCTAGCAACTGCGCATGATCAGTGTCGCACGATCAGTGGTCGTGCGCACTGTTGCCAGCGCTCGTGCGATTGCCCGAGACAGAACTTTGGAAACTGAAATTTATACGCGCACGAACAGAGGCACACGACCAGTGGTCGTGCGCCCTAAAGGTTGATGACCGTGCGCGGTCAACCTGCACCGTTTGGAATTTCCCGAACGACACCGGAACGCGCACACGACTCACGCCACTGCAGTAGCAGTAGACAACTATCAACGCCGCACACTACTACCATTCAAACTATGTCTAACCATTCGAATAATACCTTAATGAAAATTGGCAACCACACCCCCCCCCCCCCCCTCCTAACTCTCCCTCTCGGCTATGCCCGAACCAGAGCAACAATCAGAGCAAGGGAAACAACGGCTTCACGCCGACAATTTGGATTCCAAACACCACAACATAGGGGGGTTTCAGTAGGAAGAACTAAGCCCTATAGTTAGCAAGAAAATGAGAACAACAAGGTCTCTAACCTGGGCTAACCGGGATTTCAATTTCAGCAAATAAAATCAAAGAAAACACTTGGCAAGGGCAAGAATACCACTTGCCTCAATTCACAACGAAGCTTTGGACTGCTTTCCTCCTCTTCGCACGGATCAAAACGGCCGCAACACCTAGAACAAAGACTCGGCCATTAATGGCGGAAAACTTCCAAATCCGAAAATTCCAATCCTTCCAAAACTCCACGAAAATCGAATTTCTTACCGCAGGAATGAAGGTCTCGACGAGAGCAATCCGAATCCACTCTCGGAATCGAATTCCGTCCACAAACGCTCCGGGAATCGGCGTCCGAAGGCAAGGTAGGCTGTTACTCCGTTTCTCTCGTACAAGGGGCCGGCGGTTTCTATCGGGGAAGATGAAGATGGCGGTTCCTTCTCATTGTATAAATATATATATATATATATATATATATATATATATATATAATTATATAATTATATTATTAATTACAAAATTACATAAAGCACCAAATCGACGCGAAAACCGAACTACCTCGGAATTCGACGAAATTCGCACCGTAGCTAAATACCCACGCTACGAACACAACGGCGAAGTCGAAATTAACTTTCGACGAACAGAACTCGAGTTACACCCAAACAAAGCCAAACACAAACATCCCCCCGAGAGGCCACACCGGATCACCAAAACGACTCGGTTTGCTAGGGAGATCTTGCCAACAGGCTACCAAACAGGGCACTCAGTTCTAAGGAGCTAAACCGTACTCCACACATGGCACAAGCCACGGAAACGCATCATCGTAACGCCAAACGAGAATAAAAATAATCGCTGAAAAGACGGGGCGTTACAGTCACTCCCCCTAAAAGAAAGTTTCGTCCCGAAACTTTACGCACAACCCTCCTACAAAAGAAGGAAAAGTAACAAACAGAAGTTACAAAGGGAAACATACCGATCAAATCAGAGAAACAGGTGAGGGTACGCCCTCTTCATGGCCGACTCTAGCTCCCAAGTCGCGCTCTCCAAATCCTGATTTTTCCATAGAATTTTTACCATCGGTATGGACTTCTTTCGCAGCACACGCTCCTGAGTATCCAAAATACGAACTGGCACCTCAACGAAAGAGAGGTTGGGCTCTAACTGGGGCACAACATCCAAGAGTTGCCCACTACTGCGCACACACTTCCGCAATTGGCTAACATGAAAAACATTATGAACACCAGGGAAGTTCGCTGGCAAATCCAATCTATATGCAGACACACCAATCCGCTCCAAGACCTCAAACGGGCCCACATACCTTGGGTCCAATTTCCGATTTTTACCAAATCTCTTCACACCAACCATTGGAGAAACCTTGAGGTATACATGATCCCCTACTAAAAACTCCAAAGCAGACCTACGCCGATTGGCGTTCTTTTCATACCTCTCCTGGGCTAAACGAAGCTTCTCCCGAATAAGCTTCACGGCGACTTCCATCTCTTCCAGAACATCAGGACCCAACAAAGGCTTCTCACCAGCCTCAGCCCAAAACAACGGAGTCCTACAGTGCCTCCCATACAAAGCTTTGAACGGAGCCATCTACAAGCTTTCCTGATAACTGTTATTGTAAGCAAATTCCATGAGTCGCAGACGCTCATCCCACGCTCCACCGTGGTCTAAAATATAGCACTAGATCATATCCTCAACAATCTAATTGACCTGCTCCATCTGCCCATTGGTCTGAGGGTGGTACGCAGTAGAATACCTCAGATCCGTACCCAAACCCTCCTGGAGACTCTGCCAAAAACGAGAAGTAAACCGGGAGTCTCGATCAGAAAAGATGCTAACCGGCACACCGTGGAGTCGGATGACTTCATTCAAGTACAACTCCGCTATCTTCTTCATCGGGTAATCAATCTTATAAGGCACGAAGTGAGCACACTTCGTCAATCTATCCACTATAACCCAAACAGAATCAAATCCTCTCGGGGATTTTGGCAAACCCGTAATGAAGTCCATAGATATACTCTCCCACTTCCAAGTCAGGATCTCTAGCGGAGTCAACTTACCACCAGGCCTCCCATGATCGGCCTTCACACGCTTGCAAGTGTGACACTCAGCAACATATCGGGCTATATCTCCTTTCATACCATACCACCAAGCAATTTGCTTTAAGTCACGGTACATCTTCGTAGATCCTGGATGGTAGGCAACGCTGGAACCATGAGCCTCACTGCAAATCATACTCCTAATGTCCCCAACAGCGGGAACGCAAAACCTGCCGCGGTACTTCAAAGTACCCGCATCATCAATAGAAAAATCTGGCAACTCTCCCTTCTCTGTCCTGGTAAAAAGGTGCAACAGATCCGGATCGTCCTTCTGATGCAGTCTAGTCAAAGAAATCCAGGACGGCTCTTCCACTGATAAGCTACTCTGCAAACTACAGCATCCCACTGAAATATCCATAAGGAGGAACTCCTCAACTAACCGATCGGCGGAGAGGTTAAAGATCTTTCCCGTCTTTCGGCTCAGGGCGTCGGCCACCACATTGGCCTTGCCCGGATGATACTGGATTTCTACATCATAATCCGCCACATACTCAAGCCATCGCCGCTGACGCAGATTCAACTCTTTCTGCGTGAACACATACTTCAGGCTCTTATGGTCAGTAAAAATCTTGCACTGAGCCCCATAAAGTAAGTGCCTCCACAACTTCAACGCATAGATAACCGCTGCAAACTCAAGGTCATGCGTAGGATAATTCCGCTCATGAGTTTTCAACTGCCTTGACCCATAAGCAATTACTTTTCCATCCTGCATTAATACGCATCCCAGACCTATATGCGAAGCATCCACATACACATCATAATCCATGCCCTCAGTAGGAAGGGTCAGAACGGGAGCAGTACACAATCTCCTCATTAACTCCTGAAAAGCTTCTTCGCACTTCTCGCTCCAAACAAAAGCCACATTCTTCTGAGTCAGCTTGGTCAACGGTGCGGCTAGAGAAGAGAAACCCTCCACGAATCTCCTGTAATAGCCAGCCAACCCTAAGAAACTTCTGATCTCCTTAGGAGTATTCGGCCTACTCCAATCCGTCACTGCTGCAATCTTTTCTGGGTCAATCGAGATCCCATCCTTGTTCACCACGTGGCCTAGAAAAGAAACCTGGGGCAACCAAAATTCGCACTTGCTCAAATTGGCGAATAACTTGTGGTTCCTCAACTCTGATAGGACCAAACGCAAATGCTGCTCGTGCTCCTCAGCACTGCGAGAATAAACCAACACGTCATCAATGAAGACCACAACGAACTTGTCTAGGAAATCCTTGAACACCCTGTTCATCATATCCATGAAGGCTGATGGTGCGTTGGTCAGACCAAACGACATCACCAAAAACTCAAAGTGCCCATGCCTCGACCTAAACGCAGTCCGTCGAATATCTGCCTCACGGATCCTGAGTTGATGATAGCCCGAACGAAGATCGATCTTGGAGAACACCGTGCTACCACGCAACTGGTCAAATAAATCATCGATCCTCGGCAGAGGGTACCTGTTCTTGATAGCGACCTTGTTCAACTCTCTATAGTCGATGCAAAGCCGCATCGACCCATCTTTCTTCTTTACGAACAAAACAGGAGCACCCCAAGGCGACGAACTCTGCCTGATAAAACCTTTAGCCAACAACTCATCTAACTGAATTCGCAACTCCTCTAACTCACGAGGGGCTATCCGGTACGGCGCCTTAGCAATAGGACGCGTACCCGGCTCCAAATCAATAACAAACTCCACATCCCGATCAGGAGGGATACCAGGAAGATCATCAGGAAAAACATCGGCGAAACCACGAACAATAGGAATCTCCTCCAAGCGTGGCACGCTAACAACGGTTCCAACCGCCGAGACTAAACAAACACAACAATCAGAAAGAAATAATCTCTGAACACATACCGCAGAGAGAACAGGAGAATCCTGACACGGATCAGCATACACGCTGCCGGGCTGACCGTCGTCCCTGATGAAGTCCAAGCGCTTTCCCTTGCACTGAATGACCGCATCAAACCGAGAGAGCCAGTCCATGCCCAAAATGACATCGAAGTCCTCTAGATCAATCATCTTCAGATCCGCCTTCGCAAGAAAATCCCCCAACAAAATCGGGCAATCCAATATACCCAAATCTGACAACACAGATTCACCAGAGGGAAACTTGACACGGAATGAATCCCGAACACGATCTAGAGACAACCAATGACGCTCCACAAAGGCTCTAGCCACGAACGAGTGGGTAGCGCCGGAGTCAAACAGGACACGCGCCCAGCGGTTCTTCACCTTAAATTTCCCTATAGGAACGCACAAAGCTAAGGAACTAGCACAACAGTACCGCAAACAATCTAGCAACTAAACTACCAGGCTAGAAAGAAAAACAACTAACTACTAACCTGAGATCACCTGGGTCGAAGTCTGAGCCTCCTCGGAAGAAATCACATTCAGCTTCCCTTTTCCCTTGTCCACACGCTGAGGTGGAGGTAATGCCTGCAATGGAACTGCAGGAAGAGCTGACTGGACCAGAGGACACCTCGACTTAACGTGACCCTTCTGCCCATACTGATAGCAGACTCTATCCCTGGACCAACACTGGGCTGCATCATGCCCGGATCGCTTGCAAACTGAACAGGAGACATCTCTCCCAGGAGCACCCTGAATAGCATGAACCTGCTCCTTCTTCTGAGCTGCCGCCTTCTTGAAACACCTCTCGACAGGATGGCCTGACCGGCCATAAAAACTGCACACCACCCTGCTCCTCTTTTCCGGAACAGCATCGGGTACCAGGGGTTTCTTCTCCTCTACCAACTTCCTCTTATCCTTCCTCAACTGCTGGCCTCTGCTCTTCGCCGTCTCAATGGCCTCAACCTTAAGAGCAGCCTCTACAACTCCAGCATAAGTCACTGACCCATAAGCACTGGCCAACTGCTGCACCTCACTCCTCAAACCACCGAGGAATCGCTTAACTCGATCAGCCTCCACGCTGACCAATCCAGGGGCAAAACGGCTCAACTTACTAAACTCTATCTCATACTCACCCACCGTGAGCTGCCTTTGCTTCAGATAGAGGAAATCATTCATGAGGCGGTCACGCTCGACCGAGGGTAAGAACTTCCTCGACAGCATCTCCTTGAACACTTCCCAAGAGCATCCGGCTACTAGGCTCTCCTTCTCTCTCAGCCACCAACTCTTAGCCAAACCTTTAAGCTGATAGGCGGCTATCATCACCCTCTGATCATCTGAAATCCCTGAATACGAGAACATCTCCTCCATGGAGATCAGCCAGTCGTCTATCACCATGAAATCTGCCTTCCCATCATAAGTGGGAGGGCTCAGCCTCTGAAACTGCGAGATGAAGGCCATCTCTGCTGGCACCACCACTGGAGGTCTCAAGGGTGCAGGAGGAGGAGGAACAGCTAACCCCCCTGCAGGAACTTGCACACCCTGAGCCTGCCCTGCCACAACTGCCACCAAAGACTGAATCTGGGCTTGCACCTCCTCCAACTGCCTACCCATAGCTTCGCTACTCTGACGCAGACCCTCGATCACCGCATCGTTCTGAGCTCCAGAAGATTCACCCTCAGACAGGGGAGTCGATCGAGTCGCAGGACGCCTAGCCATCCTAAAAAAATCATGACAACGCAAATCAGATCCAAATCCCACGACTAGAACCGACTACCAGTACAGACAATACATATGTAGATATAGACTTAAAGCTGCTAAACTTGCTCTGAGAGTTTATCTTCTTCACAATAATTAGATGATATGCCCTATCCTAGGATGGTTAACCACCACCTCACTAACTCTTGTGCCTAGATCGGATGCATGAACTTATGTTAGTTTGAAAACTTATGTGTGTACATATGTCATCCTGCAAATCTTTAGCTCGGCGTGTTGTGCTTATGCAATGTTATGATATGCATGATTGTGCTATGCATTCTAAAAAAAGGCCCTAATGCATGATATGAGCGGCGTACACATGAAAATGTTATGCATCCCATACTACATAACATTTCCATGCAACGAAAAAAGAAACGTGCTAGTCGCAGTCATGTGGTGAGGTTATGCATCCCATACTACATAACCCTCACATGTAGCCCCTATGGTGGATCCATATACGAACACATATTATGCATCCCATACTACATAATATGCCCCGTATACTTCATGTTATGCTATGAGTGTAGTGTTCGTGCTTTTGCCAAGACGTGCTGATGACATATCGGTGTGTGAATGACATGGTGCTGAACTACTAAAAGCATCCAAGGAAGGTTGCACAACTAACTTGTCAAGCAACCTCCCTCTGATACCAACTGTCACAACCCGCATTTTCTCCGAATTAAGAATTATCAGAGTAAGAGAAAACACGCGTTATGATGCCACGTCAAGCTGGGGATAACTGCTGACGCTCAGGCAAATCCAACTACAATCTTTATGCAAGAAAATCATGTGCTTAATGGATAGAAAATCAGTTATGTTTAGAGTCCGTATCCCTCGGCTCAGTGGATCATCTAGTCCACAAAAGAAAACTATATTTAAACGCTGCGAAAAAATACTTTAATTAGGTTTTACACCCTAAAGAGCGCATAAGGGTCCCAAGAGAACCACTCATGCTATGCAAGACACTACACTTAGTTTATATAATATATATAAGAAAACGGTTTTCGTACGTGATTTGGAAAATAGTGATTAAGTTTACAAAACATGTTGATCATGAGCTTCATTTATAATAATACTTATAGTTTAAAAATAACTAGCAACCTAACATAAAACCTTCTCAAAGCAAGTAGACTATCTCCAGAAAAAATAAATGGTAGCAGCAATAGTATATATCTAGTACAAGGTAAAAACTACTAGTGGGCGCCAACAACCTGACACGAACCCACCAGCACATATATATATATCTGTAAGAAAGTACTGAAAACAACCTCACAAACAAGGTAAACAAAACTCCAAAGTCCGGGAGTCCACCAACAACAACACCTCCAACTAGCCACCAGACTGGCTACAGCTCAGAACCTGAGGCATTCCAAAAGAAAACAGAATACCTCAGCAAGCAAAAATCAAGGTAAAACTGCATGAAAGAGTCAACCAAAAGGACAAAATAACAGGAAACATGCAGTATAAAGAGTCACAACTGTCCAAAACAAGACAACGAGAAATGCACAACGTGCAAAGAAACAGCAACGACCCAGCCCAGGAACAACATCCGGCAGGGCCTACTAGACTACCAAGAGCCAGAATGCTGCAAACTAACAAAGAAGAAACTTCTAACACCCTAAACTGCGGGAAGTGATAGTAGCAAAAACAACAACGAGGAACCGGATCGAAGGCAAACGCAGTCCCCCAATCCACCATGTCCAAGTCAAAAGCTCGAGGGTCAACACGTGAAAACACAAGGGACCTTCCACCCGACATGCCCAGCCCGTACCTGGAGCAAGAAATCCATGGGTGGCCTTGGCTATATCACACAACTCCACCCCCATAAAGAGCTACAACCACCACTACTAACCACGACCCACGATTCGGCCTTTAGGAAAATAAAGAAAACGGCCGACAAGAAAGACCCAGAAATACAACTGGAAATCCACTCGGAAATGAAACACAAGGTAAAGGAAGAGTGTTGAAATAAACCAACACGACTAGGCGTTGAGTGAAACGCACTCAGTGCCTACCTAAACTTTGGCGTTGAGTGAGCTAGCCTCACTCGCCGCCAAAATAAAGTTACTACCCACAAACCCACTAAAGAAAACGGAGCTCGACGACAGTCGAACAACCAAGGCAGAAGATCCAGAACTCGAGTAGTTGCCTGTCACTTGAGTATCTAAACTCCCGCACTCGAAACCACCTAAATTCGCCTATCAAAAGAAAATATACAAAGCGCACGATCAGTGACGCACGATCAGTGGTCGTGCGCACTCATCGGCTGATGATCGTGCGAAGCGAACCTGGAAAACCTGACAGAAAACCTAGCAACTGCGCACGATCAGTGTCGCACGATCAGTGGTCGTGCGCACTGTTGCCAGCGCTCGTGCGATTGCCCGAGACAGAACTTTGGAAACTGAAATTTATACGCGCACGAACAGAGGCACACGACCAGTGGTCGTGCGCCCTAAAGGTTGATGACCGTGCGCGGTCAACCTGCACCGTTTGGAATTTCCCGAATGACACCGGAACGCGCACACGACTCACGCCACTGCAGTAGCAGTAGACAACTATCAACGCCGCACGCTACTACCATTCAAACTATGCCTAACCATTCGAATAATACCTTAACGAAAATTGGCAACCACACCCCCCCCCTCCTAACTCTCCCTCTCGGCTACGCCCGAACCAGAGCAACAATCAGAGCAAGGGAAACAACGGCTTCACGCCGACAATTTGGATTCCAAACACCACAACATAGGGGGGTTTCAGTAGGAAGAACTAAGCCCTATAGTTAGCAACAAAATGAGAACAACAAGGTCTCTAACCTGGGCTAACCGGGATTTCAATTTCAGCAAATAAAATCAAAGAAAACACTTGGCAAGGGCAAGAATACCACTTGCCTCAATTCACAATGAAGCTTTGGACTGCTTTCCTCCTCTTCGCACGGATCAAAACGGCCGCAACACCTAGAACGAAGACTCGGCCATTAATGGCGGAAAACTTCCAAACCCGAAAATTCCAATCCTTCCAAAACTCCACGAAAATCGAATTTCTTACCGCAGGAATGAAGGTCTCGACGAGAGCAATCCGAATCCACTCTCGGAATCGAATTCCGTCCACAAACGCTCCGGGAATCGGCGTCCGAAGGCAAGGTAGGCGGTTACTCCGTTTCTCTCGTACAAGGGGCCGGCGGTTTCTATCGGGGAAGATGAAGATGGCGGTTCCTTCTCATTCTATAAAATATATATATATATATATATATATATATATATATATATATATAATTATATTATTATATTATTAATTACAAAATTACATAAAGCACCAAATCGACGCGAAAACCGAACTACCTCGGAATTCGACAAAATTCGCACCGTAGCTAAATACCCACGCTACGAACACAACGGCGAAGTCGAAATTAACTTTCGACAAACAGAACTCGAGTTACACCCAAACAAAGCCAAACACAAACATCCCCCCGAGAGGCCACACCGGATCACCAAAACGACTCGGTTTGCTAGGGAGATCTTGCCAACAGGCTACCAAACAGGGCACTCAGTTCTAAGGAGCTAAACCGTACTCCACACATGGCACAAGCCACGGAAACGCGTCATCGTAACGCCAAACGAGAATAAAAATAATCGCTGAAAAGACGGGGCGTTACAGTAGTCCCCCAGGAACTCCATCCACCTCCTCTGCCTCATATTAAGGTCCTTTTGATCCAACAAGTATTTTAGGCTCTTGTGATCGGTGTATATATCGACCCTTACTCCGTATAGGTAGTGCCTCCACAACTTTAGTGCAAAAATCACGGCCGCCAACTCCAAGTCGTGCACCGGATAATTTCTTTCATGCACCTTTAGCTGACGCGATCCATACGCTATCACGCTACCATGCTGCAACAACACGCAGCCCAAGCCACTACCCGAAGCGTCGCTATACACCTCAAAGCCCTCGGTCCCACTCGGCGAACTAAGCACTGGCGCCGTGGTCAACCGCCTCTTCAGCTCCTCAAAAGCTTGCACGTACTCTTGCGTCCACAAGAATTTCTGATCCTTCCTTGTCAACTTCGTGAGAGGTAACGCTACCCGCGAGAAGTTCTCTACGAAGCGCCTGTAATATCCGGCAAGCCCGAGAAAACTACGGACTTCCGCGACAGAAGATAACGCAGGCCACTCCCGTATCGCAACAATCTTCGCCGGATCCACCGCTATACCTTCCCCACTCACTATATGACCAAGGAACGCTACCGAGGGTAGCCAGAACTCGCACTTGGAGAACTTTGTGTAAAGCTCATTCCTCCTCAAAGTCTCCAACACCAAATGCAAATGCTTGAAGTGGTCTTCTTCGCACTGCGAGTATACCAAAATATCGTCAATAAAGACGATCACAAAGCGATCCAGGAAATCTCTGAACGTCCTGTTCATCAGATCCATAAACACTGATGGCGCATTCGTCAGTCCAAACGGCATGACCGTGAACTCGAAATGCCCATACCTCGTACTGAACGCCGTCTTCGGGATATCACACTCCCTGATCCTCAGCTGATAGTACCCCGACTTCAAGTCCAACTTGGAGTATACCGACGATCCGACTAACTGATCAAAGAGATCATCAATCCTCGGGATCGGGTACTTATTCTTCTTCGTCAGCTTGTTCAACTCTCTGTAGTCGATACACAGCCACATACTCCCGTCCTTCTTCTTAACGAAGAGGACCGGTGCGCTCCAAGACGACGAGCTTGGACGCACATATCCTTGCTCCATCAGCTCCTCGAGCTGAACTTTCAACTCCGCCATCTCCTTTGGCGCCAACCTATAAGGAGCACGTGACACGGGTTTGGCACCCGGCACGAGCTCGATCGTAAAATCAATCTCTTGCTGCGGTGGGGCTCCGGGAAGGCTATCCGGGAACACGTCGGGGTATTCGCAAACCACGGGGATGCTATCCAACGGGGACTTTGGCTCCACAGCCCCCACTATTACAAAGAACAGCTCTGCACCAGCACGAACTGCCTTCACCACCTGAAGAGCAGACATTAGTGTCTTGCTCGACCCCTTAAGCCCCTCGAAAGTAGTCTCCCGCCCTACACCCAGCTTGACCTCCTTACGGTCGCAATCGATCCAAGCCTTCTGCTCTGACAGCCAATCCATTCCAAAGATAACATCGAACTCTACTAACGGCAATAATGACGCTAGCAAGTCGAACTCTTGGCTCCCTATGTGAACCTTCACGGCGCACACTCTGTCTGCACGCATCGAGCACCCATTCGGTAGCAACACATCTAACTTGTCCTTCGCCATCGAAGAAGGGACTCCGATGCGCGATATAAACTGTTCGGACAAGAAAGAATGCGAAGCACCAGTGTCGAACAGTGCTCGTGCCGGACTATCGCTAATCACCACAAAGCCTAAGCAAAAGACATTAGCTTAACAAGCAATAGGTAATAGTATTCTCAAGTCAACTTGCATAAATTAACTCATACCTGTCACCACATCCGCTTGCTTGATGGCCTCCTGCTGGCCCAGGTTGTAGACTCTAGGCTGAGTCGGAGCATAGTGGGACGCGGTCGACTCCACCGCTTTGCCCTTTTCCTCGTAGGTAGCTCCTTGTTTCCTTTCGGACTTTGAGCGTCCACTCCAGCAGTCACGGACAAAGTGCCCCGGCTTTCCACACGTGAAACAAGCGCCCGGGGTTCGATTGGTAGTTGTCCCCGAGGCACCTGCAGAAGGAGCTGGACTCGAAGTCTTAGCTTTCTTGAAGAATCTACGGTAGCCCGACTTCGATGTAGTCGGCGCCTTGAACTCTGATTTCTTGCCATCGGATTCCCTTTCTTTCTTCGCTTGCACGTTTCTCATATCCTTCTCCAAGGACCGGGCCGAACTGACCAGGGTCATGAAACCCTGCGCCTTGGGCCCCGATAGCAGCAACCTCAAATCATCCCTTAGCCCTTCATAAAAGCGGCTCGTCTTGCGCTCCTCGTCTGCGAAGGTAGCGCCGGCATATCTCCCCAACCGAGTAAACTCGTGGAGGTATTCATCAACGGTGCTATCACCCTGCACCAACTTCTGGAATTCGCTCTCTAGCGCGTTCCTCTGCGCCGAGGGGAGGTATCGAGCCATAAATAGTCTCGCAAACTCCTCCATCGGGACTTCGGCCAATGGCCTTCCCCTCAATTGATGCAGCTCTAGGCCCTCCCACCACAGTCTTGCGTCCCCATCCAAAAGGAACGTCGCTACAGTGGTCTTCTGCCACTCTTCAGTTTCCGTCGCAGTCATCACCCTGTTGACCCTTGAGAGCCAATCCTCTGCTTGGGTCGGGGTTTCTGCCCCCGTGAACACCGGTGGATGAAAGCCCATGATATGCTTCAGTTGTTTTTCAGTTGCTCTCCGAGGCAACTCTGGCTCCACCACCACCTGCTCAACCCTCCTTTGCTCTGCCGTCTGAAGCGGTACTTGCTCTACAGCAGGAGCAGGCTGCTGCACCTGCCTTGCAGGCTGCGCATTAATCATTGCCATGACCGCTTCTGCCACCAACCTAATGGTCTCGGCAGACAAAGGTGTTGCAGGCGTATCGCTTGGCGCACTGCTCGCCTCAGAACCTGACCGTTCAGACGGCCCAGCACCACTTCTAGTCACCTATAATCGTGCAAAAACACCGATGAGCGACCAAACACTACTGCAAACAGCAATTATAGGAACACGCAGGTTCCTCAAACATGTGTATTTTCATTCCTAAGTGGACATTCATGGGTTCTTTTCTTGTTATAACGATGACGCACACAATGTGCTCACCACCCCTTAAAGTGAATTCGTCCACGAATTCATTTAAGCGTGACCGAAACCAGAAGTCTGATACCAATTTGTAACACCCCTATCCGTCACATAGCATATAGCAGTAGGTCCGGCCGGGGCCCGACGCCATATACTACGGACAGACCGGTTGGTTACGCGTTGAAACCATACAACCAATCAGAGCGTCCTACACAACACCTAGCGGAAGCAATTTAATTAAGTTGCAAAAAGATAAGAACCCTGCCACAGAGCATGAATGTCCACTACAACCCAGGAATGAGTACATACACAAAAGAGAACTGGCCTTAAGGCCTTACATTGTTCACTTAACAAAATAGTGTTTTCAGACATCGGCTCGCAGGCCGGCCATACATGAATGAACGGGAAAAACATAACAAATTAGGCCTTCGAGGGCCGGCACAGCAACAAGGGCTTTAGCCCGCTATTTCCCGCTCGGCTCCACAGCACCTGCAAGCAACAAACCACCGCCGGTGGCAAACAATAGCAACGGTCAGCAAAGCTGACCAAATTATAACGATCCCGCCCCCACAATCGGGGCGGGGATGCTCTTTCCCTGCACTTTATTAGTATAGGCATTTACAAAAGGGTAATTGCACATCACCACAGGCGTAGGCTCGCACGGCCATACACCCCGTGCACTCAGGGCACATTCTCGGCGAACCGGCCAACGTCACGTCAATTCAAGCCATAGACGTTCCCGATCCACCACCGCCTCTAGGACGGTCATCCATATGAGCAATTTGTCTCCTTAGCCTTGGTCACGACAATTTAAGCCATAGACCGCCGAAGACCCTCGTCCATGCCAACGGTCCTACCGAACGACATAGACCGGGTACGGTTCCGCTTGACCCGTGCTCATACCGCAACGACAATTTAAGCCATATGCGCAGGTCAAGACTCGCCGAGTCCCGTTTCCGCTACAAAATCACATAACCCAGTTATGCTCATGTTGGCTCCCCGGCCTCCGTGTTGGCAAAACCCGCTTTTGCCCAGTTTTCCGGGTGCACCTTAGAGTTAATCTCTAAGATTCCCTGATGCAATCTACCACGTAGAAAAACCCGAAAACACCCAAACATCTGGAGTCTTGCCCGGTTCAAATGCAATGCAATATCACCGATTCGGACCAACACGTCCGAATAGGCTTCACACACAATGCCTATGTCCGTTTACACATACGGACTCTACACAAGGGGGACTTCACATATCTACCCCAAGGAGCGCTCCAACTCTTCGCTCACTCGCGAGAGCGGGCTTCCTATGCAAGGAAAAGAGGGCTTCACATGCCCAAGATAAAGAATCGTTACCCTTGCGTTCTTCCGCGGTGCCATCGCAAACTACGCGGCTAGAAAGCCTCGCAACGTCGTCGCCTCCGCGGATCTGGGCTCGGATCGCGATTTGGAGCTTCGAACCTCCTCCGGCGGCCGGATTTTGGCCTCACACCACCAAGGGAGCTCTCCCCTCTCTCTAGGATGAAGAAAGAGAAACTCAAGTTGAAATGAGGGTTTCTCCCCCCATTTCCCGGCTAATAACCCCCCAGGAGCAGCCCCCACCATCGGATCCAGATCCAAGGGAATGAACGGCCGAGATTAGATCCAAAATAACAAAATCTGGGCCGAACACGGGTTGGCACACGGCCGTGTGCCTGGCCGTGTAGTTCATTCGCCGATCGACACGGGTCCTGACACGGCCGTGTGCCACGGGCCGTGTTACCTGGAGCTTCAGGAACGATCGTCGGGCTTCATGAACACGGCTTCGAACACGGCCGTGTTCGAGTCCGTGTGCCCCACACACGGCTTGAGACACGGCCGTGTGTCTCAGGCCGTGTACTTCTCTGACTCGAGACTGCACAAAATCACTGAACACGGGTAGGCACACGGCCGTGTGCCTGGCCGTGTGCCCCTGTTCAGACCTCCAAAAGCGCTGATTGATCGCCCCGCGATCAACGCCGAGGTTGGGGTCTTACACCAAGTACCAGTGAATAGGGTACCGAACCCTGCAGATCCTAAAAATACTGTCTACCGAAAAACGCTGAGTAAAGATGCTAGATCATCTACTAGCCAAACCACTTACAATTGTTATTCTTGTGGCAAGAAAGGGCACTTTGCCAGAGAGTGTTGGGTGGATGCTCAGAAGTCAACGAAAGTTATGGCAGGTGAAGTTGAAGCCTCTGGTGTAAAGGAAACGAGGTTCAAAATGTCAACCTCAAAATATGGGTACTGTGGGTGGTGCAAGAAGGCTAGGAGGTCGGGTCTAGTCCCTTACTCTAGCGCATCCAGAGCGACTACAGTCCAAACCCCGGATGCATGCTTTGCCTGTGGAAAGCCGGGGCACTATGCCCGGGATTGTCGAAGTGGACGCCCAATGTTAGCGAACTAGAAGTTCTAGGCTTTGTTTTGGAATCTTGGTAATCCGGAGAGAGCATAGTTTCGATATGGAAACTTCGCATTCCTGTTATCCGAAGAATATGTATAGCGCATCGGAGTTTTCCCTTCGATGGTAAAGTGAACAATTCAGATGGATTATTGCCCTGTAGTCGTCCAGTGCGCTTGGAGATACAGTCTGTGCGGTAAGAGCCTTATTGAAAGTCAAGGATTCGACTTGCTAGCGTCATTGTTGCCGCTAGTAGAGTTTGACGTCATCTTTGGTATGGATTGGCTTTCAGAGTAGAAGGCTTTTATCGTTTGCAACCGTAAATAGGCCTAGCTGGGAGTTGGGCAGGAGACAATGTTTGCGGAACTGAAGGGATCGGGCAGGACACTGACGTCTGCCCTCCCGGAGGTCAAGACAGTTCATGCTGGCGTAGAGCTGTTCTTCACGTTAGTGGAGGCGGTAACGCCTAAGTCCACTCTGGGTAGTATCCCAGTAGTTTGTGAGTATCCCGATGTGTTCCCGAACAATCTCCCTTGAGCCCCACCGTAGCGAGAGATCGATTTCATGATTGAGTTGTTCTAGGTGCCAAACCTGTGTCACGCTCTCCTTATAGGTTGATGCATAAGGTGATGGCGGAGTTAAAGGTTCAACTAGAAAAGTTGATGGAGCAAGGGTATGTGCGTCCAAGCTCGTTGCCTTGGAGCACACCGGTCCTTTTTACCAAGAAGAAGGAAGGGAGCTTGCAATTTTGTATATGTGGCAGAGAGCTGTATAAGTTTGCAGAAATAGGACAAGTACTCGATCCAAATGATCGATGATCTTTTGATCAGTTAGTCGGGTCTTCGGTGGACTCAATAGTGGATCGTAAGTCCGGTTACCCTCATCTGAGAATAAGGGTAAGTGATATCGCAAAGACGGCGTTAAGCATGAGGAATGAGCCATTCGAGTCTACGATCGTACCTTCTTGGCAGTCAAATACGCCATTAGTGTTCATAGACCGGATGAACGGAACGTTCATGGAGTACCTAGTCCATTTTTTTTGTGATCGTCTTCATCGACGACGCATTGGTGTACTTGAAGTGCGAAGAATATCACTTCTGAATACCTACTTCTGGTTTTGGGGATGCTAAGGAGGAACCATTTATACACCAAGTTCTCCAAGCACGAGTCTTGGGTTATCCTCGGTAGCGCTCCTCAGTCCTGTAGTTGGTAGAGTGGGAGTGCGTGGATCCAGTGTTGTTAGTCATAGTACGAGGGTGGCATGTGTTGTCTTGGTAGCGGAAGTCCAGAGTTTTCTGGTGTGGTCGGCTACCACAGGCGCTTCGTTGAGGACTTCTCGCGGATAGATTTACCCCTCACAACGTTGTCAGGGAAAACTTAAAAGTTTGTTTAGAGGCGCGAGTGCGCCCACGCTTCGAAGGGTTAGAGAGTTGGTTAACCACGGCGCCAGTGCTAAGTTTGCCGAGTGGAACCAAAGGCCTTGAGATCTACAACATTGTCTTGAGCAGTGGATTGGGCTGCGTGCTGCTGTAGTATGGTAATGTTATGGCTTATGGCTCGCACTAACTGAAAGAGCATGAGAGGAATTTTACAGTCCGCAATCTGGAGTTAGCGGCCGTGCTTTTGCACAAAAATCTATGGAGACATTATTTGTACGACGTAAAGGATGATGTTTATACCAATCATAGGAGCCTGATATATCGGTTGGGTCAAAAGGATCTGAACTTGAGGAAGCGGAAATGGATGGAGTTCCTGGGGTACTATACGTTCGAAATTTATTTTGTGCCCGGTGTAAGAAAATGCAATTGCGGATGCGTTGAGACGCAGGCTCCCGCCCAAGCCAACTGGTTATCGGATCTTGTTTAGAGATTGACCCGGGAGCTGGAGACATTAACTATCTATTGTGTGGACAAGCAGACTAGCGCCAAAGCATTATTGAACTGATCAGAAGTTCAGTATGACCTGTCAGATCGGATTTGACAGACTATGGATTTGGAAAGCAGCATGAAGGAAATCATGATGTGGCACTGTTTGTGGCGAAGTGTCAAACTTGTGCCTTGGTAAAGGCGGAGTGCCTAAAGGCTGGAGGATTCTTGAAATCCTTGCCTATTCCGGAGTGGAAGTTCGACGACATATCGATGGACTTTGTGCATGGCTTGCCAAGTTCGCAGAGGGGGAACGGCGCCATCTGGGTGATCGTACACCGGTTAATGTAGGTGTCGCACTTTATTCTGCATAGGAAGGATGATTCAGTGGAGAGTATAGCGAAGCTATATGTGGATAATATAGTCAGATTACACGGTGTGTCGCGCAGCATCGTGAGTGATCGGGATGGGCATTTTACGTCCAATGATTGGAGGTTGGTGCAACATATGTTGGGGACTAAATTGAAGTTCAGCACAGCCTTCCATCCGCAGACGGATGGGCAAACCGAGAGAGTCAACAGAACGTTGGAGGACATGCTCCGCATGTGTGTTCTAGACTTCGGGAAGCTTTGGGAAGATCACCTGTATTTGGTGGAGTTTGCGTACAACAATCAGCTGCCAGGCAAGTATTCAGGTGGCGCCCTTCGAGGCCCAGTTTATAGGAAGTGTTGCACGCCGTTGTCGTGGTTAGAAACGGGTGACGCAAAGTTGTACTAAAAGCAATAGGTGGTAAACGCTACCCCATTGGTGCGAACCATACGAGGGCGTTTGCTGATCACTCAAGATAGGAGAGCTAAATACTTTAACACCACGCATCGGAATGTGGAGTTCACGGTTGACGTATTGGAAGTTATAGCCGTTCAAGAGTGTTTCACGGGAGCGATACTTGGAGAAGCTGAGCCCGATATACCTTGGACCACTTGAGATTTCTGGAGCGGGTCGGCGAAGCGGCTTATCGTTTGAAGCTATCGGTGGAGTTGAGTGGACTACACGATGTATTCCACATCTCTGTGTTGCGAAGGCGGTGCAAGAACCTTTGCAGGTGATCGCAGTGGATCTAGTACCGGTGGACGAAGGGTTGACGACTAAGGTCAAGCCTGTTCGTATTGAGGATATTAAAACTAAGCAACTCCGTAACAAGGAGATCCGGATGGTCAAGGTCCAGTGGGACAATTGCGGTTGGGAGGAGCTCTCTTGGGAGCGAGAGCAAACTATGCTGGAGGAGTACCCGGAGTTATCCGCTCAGGTACTGCTTAAAGTTTTCCGTTTTCTTTCCTTTAGTAATTTCGTGGGCGAAATTCTTTTAAGAGGGGGAGAGTTGTAACACCCCGAAACTCAAAAGAGGGACAGGTGACGTTTTAAGCCAAGTCTGGGACTTGGAGCAGGTGGCACGGGCGTGTCACGGGCGTGTTCGGCCACGGGTCGTGTGGTCGACGTTTTGGCGATCGGCGATCGTCGAGTTGAGGAACACGGCCTGGGACACGGGCGTATCCCAGGGCATGTCACGCTAGGTAGATTTCTCAGTTATGCGCACGGGACATGACACGGGCACAGATACGGGCGTGTCACATGTGACACGGGCGTGTCGAGTACCGTGTCGCAGGTCGTGTCCTCCTCGGGAAAATAATGTTAGTAGTTGCACACGGAGAGTGACACAGGTCTTGACACGGTCGTGTCACATGTGACACGGGCGTGTCGGAGGCCGTGTCGAAGGCCGTGTGCTGATCGGAGCATCAGGCGAGACGATGAATGGGCTATACGGCCCTGGACACGGGCGTGTCGCAGGCCGTGTTCGGCCCAGTTTTATTATTTTAGGCCCCGATCACAGCCGTTCGATTTCTTGATTTGGAATCCGACGGCTCAGGGCTGTTGCTGGTAAGTTATATCAGGGGAATAGGGTTTTAAACCCTTATTTTCTCCTAACCATTCTCTTTCTAGAGTTTTAGAGAGAAGGGAGAGCAAGGAGGAGGAAAAAGGCCAAGATCCGGTCACCAACGGAGCTTCGGAGCTCCAAGTCGCGATCCGAGTCCAGATCTGCGAAGACGAGGCCGATACGGTGTTTTCCATCCGACTAGATCGTCATTGCGCCGAGGAGAAATGCTAGGGTAACGATTCTCTTCTTGAGCATGTGAAGCTCTTCTTCTTTTGCATGGGAAAACCCTTCTCCTGCGAGTGTGCGGCGAGATTTCGGTATTCCTTAGGGTAGATATGTAAAGTCCCCCTTGTTAGAGTCCGGAATCGTAGTACGGACATAGGCATGATGTGTGAAGCCTACCCGGACATGTTGGTCTGGATCGGTGATGTTTTGATATGCATTGTTAGCCGGAGAAGACTCCGAGCATTTTGATTGTTTTCGGGTTGCTATGCGGTAGAATGCATCAGGGAATCTTGGGGATTAACCCCGAGGTGCTCCCGGAAATCTGGACGGAAATGCATTTCTATCATATTAGTTGTCTGGGAGCCAACCCGGTACATAGCGGGGCTATGTACCCTGTTTGAACGATATTTGGGACTGGGGAAGCTTAGCCCGCATCAAAGGCCAAATGATAATGGCGGGGTGAGCAACGGGCTCGTGGACCCCTACCCGCTCCATCTGCTTGGTTAAAGTGACCTAAAGTTTTACGTGGGACTTGCCGAGGTTTGGAGATCGAGTCTAGGCTACGGCTGAAAGGACTAAATGCTCACGAGGTTGCCGCCCCAAGGGGTGGTGGTGGAGTCAAGGACCGGACAGGTTCTAGACTCGTTTCGCCGAGTAAGTGCCCTGAGAGCACAGGGTGTATGGCCGTGTGAGCGTGCACCTGTGATGTGATGCTTATTTCGCTATGTTGCTTGCTTTGCTAACAAGTGCAGGGAAGAAGCTTTGTCGCCCCAGTTTGGGGGCGAAATCGTTATAATTTGGTCAGCATAGCTGACCGTTGCCTTTGTTTACCACCGTGCGGTGGATTGTTGCTTGCAGGTGCTGCGGAGCCGAGCGGTAAATAGCGGGCTAAAGTCCAAGTTGCTGTGCTGGCCTTCGAAGGCAAATTTTTGAGTGTTTTCCTTTTGTACTCATGTGTGACCGGCCTGCGTGTCGTGGTTTGGAAGACACTTTTATTAAGCAAACTCTTGTAAGGCCATAAATCCATTTCTATTAGTGTATTAAACATTCCAACTTGGTTTGAGTAGTGGGCATTCATGCTTGGCAGGGTTCTTTATTCTTTGCAACCATAATAAATGGCTTCCGCTAGATGCTCTGTGTACGACATTGTGTTTAGTTGAATGGTTTCAATGAGTAACCAACCGGTCTGTCCGTAGTATATGGCGTCGGGCCCCGGCCGGACCTACTGCTATATGCTATGTGACGGATAGGGGTGTTACACACAAAGATGTACAAGGACATGAAAAAGCTATTTTGGTGGCCAGGGTTAAAGAAAGACATCGCACATTATGTGGCTAAATGTCAAACATGTGCCTTAGTGAAAGAAGAATGTCAGAAGCCCAGAGGTTTCCTGAAGTCGCTATCTATTCCGGAATGGAAGTTTGATGATATTTCGATGGATTTCGTGCACGGTTTGCCGAGATCTAAACGCGGTAATGATTCGGTTTGGGTGATCGAAGACCGATTGACTAAAGTGGCTCACTTCCGAATAAGAGGGACGATTCAGTGGAAGTCTTGGCGAATCTTTATGTTGAGCAAATCGTACAGTTGCACGGTGTTCCTCGTAGCATCGTAAGTGACTGTGACGGTCGATTCATTTTGAATGATTGGAGGCTAATCCATCAGTTGTTGGGAACAAAGTTAACATTCAGTACGACCTTTCATCCCCAAACGGATGGCCAAACTGAGAGGACCAACAGAACGATGGAGGACATGCTCTGAATGTCCGCCTTGGATTTTGGAAAGAGGTGGGAAAATCACCTCTATATGGTAGAGTTTGCCTACAATAATAGCTACCAAGCTAGCATAAATATGGCACCATTTGAAGCTTTGTATGGTCGGAAATATCGTACACCATTAGCTTGGGCGGAAGCAGGCGAATCTAAACTATATAAGCGTAAGGAAGTCGAAGAAGTTAATTCGACGATACGCTCAATTCGGGAGAAGCTACTGATAGCCCAAGATAGGCCAGCAAAGTATTATAACGCCAAGCACCGAAACTTTGAGTTTGTGGTTGGTGATTGGGTATATTTGAAAATCAAGCCCTTCAAAGGCGTGTCCAGGATTCGGCACTTGTAAAAGTTAAGTCTGAGATATCTTGGTCTGTTTCAAGTGGTGGAGTGAATTGGAGAAGCTGTCTATCGGATAGCTCTTTCGGCAGAATTGAGTGGATTGCATGATGTGTTCCACATATCAGTGCTACGAAAAGCCGTAAAAGATCAAGCTTAAGTTATTGTGAATGATCACGACGTACCGGTCGAATTTGGGCTAACGACGAAGGTTAGGCCCATTCGGATCGAGGATAAAGCCGATAAACAGTTGTGGAACAAGGCAATCGGGATGGTCAAGGTCTGATGGGACAACTGCGGCCGTGAGGATCTAACATGGGAGCGAGAGTAGACCATGTGTACTGAATTTCCCGAGCTATTTTTCTAAAGCGTGTACTGTATTCAACACTTTTATTGTTGTTTCCTGAGTACTGTATTCAAATTTTGGGACGAAATTTATTGTAAGGAGTGGAGGATTGTAACACCCCAAATAAGTACAACTGTTTCGTCGACCAAGATCGTCGAGCTGAGCAACACGGCCTGGGACACGAGCGTGTCCAGGGCCGTGTCCTGCTGAGTTCGACGTAGTTCCGTCAGGTTGACAAAAATGCCTTTGATGATCCTCGGAGGTCTCGAGTATGGCGCACGGCCTAAGATACGGACGTGTACAAGACCGTGTCCTTCTCTGTGTACTCGAGTGGGTCTCGAGTGGGGCACACAGCCTGTGACACGGGCATATCCAGGGCCGTTGTTGGAACCCCTAGGTGATTTGGGCTAGGTTCTCTTCTTAGGTTGTGACCCATATTGTATAGAAGGGTCAAATGTTATGTGTTGTTAGAGTCTAGGCCATGTACTTAAAGTCTACAGTAGAAAGGACCAGCCTCCAACACTGCCAGAGACTCAAGACTTAGAAAATTCAAGACTTAAAAAAAAGGAGATCTGCATTCGTCGAACTCTGGTCGACGATCGTCGTGCTCAGCTCGACTAACCAAGAGAATTGTCTAAGTCTTGAGTCGATCGGAGTTCGACGAACGCAGATCTCCTTTTTATTAAGTCTTGAATTTTCTAAGTCTTGAGTCTCTGGCAGTGTTGGAGGCTGGTCCTTTCTACTGTTGACTTTAAGGACATGGCCTAGACTCTAACAACACATGATATTTGACCCTTCTATATAACATGGGTCACAACCTAAGAAGAGAACCTAGCCCAAATCACCTAGGTGTTCCAACAATCTCCCCTTATTTGGGTGAGGTTACTTCAAACAAAAACATATAGAGACCACAATATAAAATGAAGTAAACATAGCATAAAATTGAGATAATTGATAGAATAAATAAGCTATCATCACCTTTATAAAGCTATGCACTCAAAATGTTCACATAGAAAAAAAATAAACAATCTAAATGTTCTTGTGAGAATCAGAAGACTTAGCAAATTTGATTATCCTGTTTGGATCTTGAGCTTGTCTCAAAGTCATGGTCATGTCAGCATCTCCAAGAGTCTTTTGAGAGGTGGTTCTTGGAACCACAGCTTCAGGATGTAGATTCATGTATTCATCAGCATTGAACAATTTTCCCACTTGATATCTTTCAAACTCTTTCTTCCTATAGCTTGACATAGCTGAGAACTGAGAGGAATCTTGACCTTTTTATCTAGCTTGCCTGATCTGAGATAGAGCAACAGATTCTTTGAATCTAGCCATTCTGGTGGTTGGACTAGTTTCAGGATCATAGGCTTGAATTGGAGGTCCTTCAAGGCTATTAGCTTTGCCAAGAGATGGAGGAGGAGAGAATGTTGGCTGGGGAGCAGACTGCTGAGCTTTGAATGAACTTCTAGAAGATGACTGATGTCTATGTTGGTGCTGACTACCTCTAGAACATTGAGATGGTCTTCCTTGCCTCTGATAGGTTTTGGTAAGAGTAGGCTTGGAAGAAGCATCTGAGTTTTGAGATATGGTTCCTGAGGCACCTGCAGCTGGAGAAGGAGGAGGAGGTTGATCCCTTTTGAACTTCTGTGGTGGAGGAGAATACCTGCTGCTTTTCTTTTTATTCTTTTGCTCATTTTTGGATAGCCACATCCAAGCTGGCATACCCTTATAAGGATTTACATTGTGCAAAATGTAATAGGGAGTGTCATTTGTTGGATTTATTTTTGGAGCAGGAGGATGAGCTTTTCTTTTCTTTGAGATTTTCTTCCTCTTAGGATCTTCATCAAAGTCATCATCCTCCTCATCATCATCAAAATAAGACTGAGGGTTGTCATACACATCATCTATCTATTTTAGTATATCCTTGGGAATTTCTTTACTTATTGGAGTGGGAACAACTTCAGTATGAGCTGCTTCAACTTCCATAGCAATGTCCTGATTTATTAGATCATACAGATTAAGGAGGGGGCTATCATCCATGATATAGGATGGCCCAGGAGGGCTAGATCTCTGTTCATACAATACTTCTGGAGAAACTATCAAACTTTTCTTTACAGTATCTAATACTTCTGAGCTTATAAGGGAAGTGTAGCATACAATTTCTCTTGATGATGGAGTGGGGAAGGAGAGGCAGAAATGAATGTAAGATCCAAAGATTTTCAGCAAAGTAGCTAGATTAACTTTAGATTTGATAAAGTAGACCCTTCTAGGCAGAACTTCTGGCAAGATGGTCTCTTAAGCATTGAATACTACAATATATGTACATTGATTATATATATCTGCTACTGAGTCAGGTATCTCTGCATCATTTGTTTCCATATCATGTTCAAGAAAATTCAAGAAGTCTGTTTCCATGTCAATGTCTATTCCTGCTGCTGCTGGTGGTTCTGCTACTTCTGATACAATTGCTGGTTCTGCTGCTGTTATTGCTTCATCATCAAATATCTCCCCCTGTCTAGTTTCAGTAGATACTGAAGCCAGACCCCCAGATGAAGAGAGGGTAGAGGTGAGGGCAGAGATTTGAGCAGAAAGAGATGAGATGGAGGCATCAAGAGGGGAAATTGCCTCTGTTATGATGGTTTGGAGGAGGGGTTTAAGGAGTTCAAATAGTGGTTGGATGATTGAGGGATCCAAAGTTGTTGAGGCAGAGGTGTTGTCAGAAGATGATGGAAGGTGGATAGTTGTATGGATGGTAGGTGCTGGTGGAGTAAGTGGAATTGAAGTGTCTGGAGGGGAGTTATGTTGAGGATAAGGAGTGTTTAGGGGGGATGATAATAGATTGAAAGATGGGAGATCAGTAAGATGAGATGGAAGTGGAGATTGGGGAGGTGTTAGTATTAATGTGTCATGCTAAGGGGAAGAAGGATTTGATGGTATACGTGTAGAATGAATTGGAGATGCTTGAGGTGTTGGGGTATGTATTAGAATTGTAGTGGAGGGTGAAGTTGGTTGGACTTGAGGTTGGGATGGAACTTGAGGGGCAGGAGGAGGTGGAGGGGTGGAGATAAGCCCTTTAGTGGGGTGGGGAGAGGCTGGTGTAACCCTTATATTTTCAAAAGTTTTAGAGGAGGACTTGGCCTTAGGTGGCTTTGTGATAGTCCTCTCCAATCTGCCAAAGAGGGCAGATGAGAGCCTCTTAGAGGCATTAATGAATGTGGTCTGAGATACCAGCAGTTCATTAACCTTGGATTTCAGGAACAAGCCCAAGATTATTCCATAGCAAACCTCCTTTTTGCTATTCTTTTTCCTGATTAAGTCAAACAGGATCTGTGCCCAGTTCACATTTTTCTTACTGACCAAAGCAGCCATAACCAGGAACTGTTGCCTGGATATGTAGTCATGTGCTGTATTGTGATAATCAAACTAAAACAAGTCGGAAACGGTTTAAACTGAAACTTTATTATCAGAAAAAGGTATCTATTACAAAGGTATGGCCTACCTTATATAGAATGGAGGAGAAAAGAGAGAATACAAATAAGAGATGTGGGACTAAAAAATTACATGACACAAGCGGACTGTACAGACACAAACCGCACAAGCCGCGCGGTTAGACGGAGGGGCTAACCGCTCGGCAACTGCCAGAGAGAGAGAGAGAGATTGCCATGTGAGACCGCCAGACCGCCCGGTCTCCAAGTCGCCAGTGACAAACCGCTAGACCGCTTGTACCTCATACAGCAGCACATAACAATAAACCCGCTGAAGGGAAATCGCCAGAACGCCCGGTCATCAACTCGCCAAGCCAGACCGCCAGACCGCCCGGTCACCACTTCAACACTCCCCCTCAAGCTGGAGCATATATATCGATCATGCCCAGGTTGTCACAAATATGAGAAAACGAGGTGGATACTGGCTTGGTGAAGATGTCAGTCAGCTCTTTATCAGAAGTGACAAAGGGAGTGCAAATTTGTTCCTTCAAAATCTCTTCACGAATGAAATGACAGTCGACCTCAATGTGCTTGGTTCTTTCATGGAAGACTGGATTTTTGGAGATGTATATCGCGGCCTTGTTGTCACAGAACATAGGTATAGGATGGTTGTAGACCTCTCCCAAATCCAGCATGAGAGCCCGTAGCCATTTTAACTCACAAGTGGTCGATGTCATACTTCGATACTCTGCTTCAGCACTGGACCTGGAAACAACAGACTACTTCTTGCTCTTCCAGCTTACCAGATTTCCCCCAACAAAGGTGCATAAACTGGAGGTAGACTTGCGATCCCCTTTGTCATCAGCGTAACTCGCATCTGAGTATGCTTCAACCTTCAGATGGCCATTCTTCTGAAATAGTAATCCTTTCCCCGGGGCTGCTTTGACATACTCCAAGATCCGCAAGGCGGACTATAGATGGCACTCCCTGGGTGCTTGCATTAATTGACTTACCTTGCCCACAGCATAGGAAATGTCGGGCTTGGTCACTGTGAGATATATGAGCTTACCAATAAGATGTCTGTACCGCGTAGTATCTGAAAGAAGAGGCGAATCATCTGTCTAGGTTTTGTCTTCTCCAATAGCCATATGGCATCGGGAAGGTTTAGCCCCAGTCAATCCTGCTTCTTTTAGAAGATCAAGGGCATACTTATGCTGGGAGAGGACCAAGGAGTTGGGCTTCCGAGAGATCTCGATCCCCAAAAAGTACTTCGGAGATCCCATATCTTTCGTGACCAGATGTTGACAAAGATGCCGCTTTGGCAGGGCTACCCCTTCCTGGTCATCGCCAGTGAGAAGAATATCATCAACATACACAGCAAGAACCACCAGTCCCGAGGGGGTTTTGCGAATAAATAGAGAGTGATCGGCAAAGTTGCGCGCAAAACCAACGGCCGCCACGATGCCGCTGAACTTGTCAAACCAAGCTCGAGGGCTCTGCTTGAGGCCATAGATTGTCTTCTGCAGTTGGCATACTCGTGTCTCCCCCTGAGCAACATACCCAGGAGGTTGCTCCATGTAGACGGCCTCCTGAAGATCACCATAAAGAAAGGCATTCTTTACATCCAGCTGAGAAATTGACCAATCTTTATTGACCGCCACAGAGAGAAGGACCCGTATAGTGCTGAGACGAGCCACGGGAGAGAAGGTGTCAAAATAATAAACCCCATAGGTCTGAGTAAAGCCCTTAGCAACAAGACGAGCCTTATAACGGTCCACAGTGCCATCTGGGCCAAATTTGACCACAAAGACCCAGCGACAGCCAACAACATCAGTACCGAAGGGAGGAGGAACTGGAGTCCAGGTACCCCGCTCTGTTAGGGTCGTCATTTCCTCATCCATGGCCATCTTCCAGTGAGGAATAGAAAGGGCCTCCTGGTAGGAACGAGGTGTGGCAGTGGCAGAGATAGCCAGCGCAAAGGCTCTGCGAGAAGAGGTAAGATGATCATATGAAACAACAGCAGTAAAGGGGTGTAGGGTACATGTCCGCACCCCTTTGCGAAGAGCTATAGGAAGATCCAGGTCAGCGGGTTCCTCGGCATCCAGATCATCCGTGGCAGAGAGAGCTGGCCCGGGAGAAGAGAGTGACAGCAGCAGAGATGAGGGAGACGAAGGTGGAGACGGAGTAGGGGTGGATATCGCAGTAGGAGGCGAGGGAACGAAGGGAATAACAGGAGAATCAGATGCTGTGGGAAGAGAAGAGGAAGCTTGGGGAAGAGAAGAGGAGTCGTCCGAGAAGTCGGAGGCATTCTCGAAGAAGGTAACGTCAGCGGAGACGAACTGCTTACGAAGAACTGGGTCAAAGCAACAGTAGCTTTTCTGAGTGGTGGAGTACCCCAGAAAGACACATTTGGTGGAGCGAGGGGAGAGTTTATCGCGGGTAACGGAGGGAGCATGTACGAAGGCCGTACATCCAAATATACGTAGAGAAAGGGGGAAGGGTTCCTTGCCAGGATGGAGAATGGAGAATGGGGTTTGAGAACGGTGGATGGAATGTGATTGATGATGAAACAGGAGATGAGAATGACATAGCCCCAATAGGCACGAGGAACCTGCATCTGTGTCATCAGAGTGCGAGCGACATCAAGGAGGTGACGGTTTTTGCGTTCCGCCACACCATTTTGCTATGAAGTATAGACACAACTAGTTTGATGAATAATCTCATGTTGTATACAGAAGGACGAAAAAGCATGACTGAGATATTATTGGGCGTTATCAGATCGAAAAATTTTTATAGAAACGTCAAACTGAGTTTCGATCATGAGATAGAAAGATGTCCATACAGAGAATAATTCGGAGCGATCTTTTAAGAGATACACCCACGTACAACGAGAGAAATCATCAATAAACATGACAAAATATGAACTTCCCCGACCAACGGTAAGGGTAGGAGATGGACCCCAAACATCAGAGTGGATGAGATCAAACGGTCGGGAAGATCCACGAACTTGCTTTGGTGGGAAGGAGGAGCGGTGATGCTTGCCAAGCTGACAGGCCTCACAATTGAGGGGAGGACTTTGTGAAGGAAGATGGGGCAGAAGCTGACGAAGAAGACGCGGAGGAGCATGACCAAGGAGAAGATGCCATTGGAGAAGATCTGTGGAGGTGGTGGAGAAGGTGGATAGAGCGGAAACGTTGTCGAGGAAGAATAAGCCGTCACTCTCAGTCCTAGTAGCAATCGTCCGCTGGGAGTCCGGATCCTGAAAAGAACAAGAAGTAGTAGTAAACGTGACGGAACACTGTAATTGCTTGCATAGAGAGGTAACAGATATTAAGTTGCATGGGAATTTGGGCACGTAGAGAGTATTCGCCAATTGAAGAGACGGAGTGACTTGAACCACTCCCGTCCCATGGACCGGGGATGGAGAGCCATCAGCAAGAATAACCAGGGGCAACCGATCATGTGTTTCCAGGAGAGAAAAACACTGGGGAGAGCCGGTCATATGATTGGTAGCACCTGAGTCGATCAACCATTTTCCTTGAGTAACGAAGTAAGCACTACCAGAAGACGTGACCACCGAGGCAGAAGGCTTCGAAGAAGAGGAGAAAGTAGAGATATCGAAGAGAACCAAGGAGCAGAAATAGGTCGCGCGAACAGAGAGACAGGTCACGCGAACTAATAAAGGAAGAGCGAGAGAACCAAGAAATAGGTTGCGCGAACAGAGAACAGGTCGCGCGAACAGACAATCAGCGAACACAGCACGAACACAAGAAGTTCGTGAGAACCAAAAGACCTCAGCGGACACAAAAAAAGGAAACCGCAAAGGACACAACCAAGAAGCAGACCAACGCAGGGAGAAGGTCGTGCGGTTAGAAAAAAGGCCGCACGAACAGAGAAGGAGCCGCGCGAATCAAGGAGATCGCGGGAAAAACAGAGGCAGAGAAACCACGAAAAGAGGTCATGGATAGAACTAGAGGTCGCGCGGTTAGGAAACAAGCCGCGGATAGGAAGAAGAAGATCTGCAGGGGTCACGATGTCAGACACCAGCGGTTAGGAAAGTCACGACCAAACCGCAGAACCAAGCAGAGGGAAAGAAGTCGGCAGCTTGAAGACAGACTACACAAACAGAAGTGGGGTTTGCTGGGAGGAGAAGGCCAAAACAGGTCGCGGCGACTAGAACAGTTTATGAGAAGAAAGAAGCAAGCAAACCGGCCGCGAAAACAGGTCGCAGTAACAGGGCACAAGCAAAAGAACCAAGTCGCGCGAACCGGGCGCAAGCAAACAAAAATGCCGCAAAAACAGGTCACGAGAAGAAGAAACAAGTCGTGCGGACAGGTCGCGCGGTCAGAGAGGGGCACAGAATCAGGAGGAGAAAATCGAGTCCTCTGATACCATGTGAGAATCGAACTAAAACAAGCCGGAAACGGTTTAAACTGAAACTTTATTATCAGAAAAAAGTATCTATTACAAAGGTATGGCCTCCCTTATATAGAATGGAGGAGAAAAGAGAGAATACAAATAAGAGATGTGGGACTATTAAATTACATGACACAAGCGGACTATACAGACACAAACCGCACAAGCCGCGCGGTTAGACAGAGGGGCTAACCGCTCGGCAACTGCCAGAGAGAGAGAGAGATCGCCATGTGAGACCGCCAGACCGCCCGGTCTCCAAGTCGCCACTGATAAGTCGCTAGACCGCTTGGACCTCAGACAGCAACACATAATAATCAACCCGCTGAAGGGAAACCGCCAGACCGCCCGGTCATCAACTCGCCAAGCCAGACCGCCCGGTCACCACTTCAACATGTATGCTTAGCAAACTTCACCTTCCCAAAGACATCTTATTTCCGCTGATAGTCCCAGTCATTTCAGTATCAGTTGAGGATGAAGAACTAACCCATTCCTTGATTTCAGTTATAGGTATCCTGATCATTTCAGTTATAAACTGCTTCAGTTTTTGTTCCTCGAATAGCTGTAGAATGTCTAGGAAAACTTGATCGAACTGTTGAAATGAGTCGAAGTCGATATCAAAACCAAGATCGAACATCATTCCGGTTGATCCAGTAGCGGCCATTTGCGAAGGTTAGATCGAATGAGAGAGAGTGATCACCTGCAAGAGAAATCACAAGATCAAGTGCAGGAGGGGAAACTCTGAGAGCGCGGGATTGAGGTCGAATAAGAAAGCCTTAATAAAGATTTTCGGAATATGAATTTACAATCTCAATCCGACGGAAACATAAGATTCTTCGATCTCAGGTCGACGAAAACTTCATAAAGGGAAAAAGTTCGTCGATCTAAGGACGAAGAGAGGGAAAGTTTTCTTCGTTTGCAGAAAACTTTCTGAGACAGAATTCGTCGATATTTGGTCGACGAATGAGCTATACTAGGAAATTTTGTCGATCTTAGGTCGACGAAAATTCTCAAGAACAGTTATTTGTTCGTCGATCTCAGGTCGACGAATAGAGACAATTCTTTGACTATAGACAGAGCATTAGATTAAATCTTGACTATTTATCATACCGAACTGATTGACAAAGAACAGATGCTTGGATGAGTCCAATGTCTTAGTGAATATATCTGGTCTTTGCAAATTAGTAGAGATAAATTCAAGTTTAATCTTTTGTTTTTCAACACAATCTCTAATGAAATGATGTCTAATATTTATATGCTTAGTTCTAGAATGCAATACTGGATTTTGTGCAATGGAAATAGCACTTGTATTATCACACAGTATAGTTGAATTATTTAAGTTGACACCATAATCCAGTAGTTGGTTTTGTATCCACAAAATCTGTGAACAGCAACTGCCTGCAGCCATATACTCAGCTTCAGCAGTGGATGTTGAAACAGATGTTTGCTTTCTACAGAACCAAGATACAAGTCTGTCACCAAGGAACCGACAAGTTCTAGAGGTGCTTTTCCTGTCTACTCTGCATCCAACATAATCAGCATCAGAGAATCCAGTTAACACAAATGCTGATTCTATTGGATACCAGAGGCCTAGATCTAGACAACCTTTTATATATCTCAAAATCCTTTTTAAGAAAATAAGGTGAGATTCTTTAGGGTTCACCTGGAACCTAGCACAAAGAAATGTGGCAAACATAATGTCTGATCTGCTTGCTATTAAGTACAGTAGGGATCCAACAATGGCCATATACTTGGTCTGATCAACTGGTTTTCCAGATTCATCAGCATCTACAACAGCATTGGCAACCATGGGAGTTTTCATGACAGAGGCATCATTCATCCCAAACTTCTTAATAAGCTCTTCAGCATATTTAGACTGAGAGATGAAGATTCCTTCAGGGGTTTGTTTCACTTGGAGACCAAGGAAATATGATAACTCACACATGCTACTCATCTCATACCTTGAGTGCATTAGATCATAAAATCTTTTGCACAGATTTGGATCAGTAGAACCAAAGATTATGTCATCTACATATATTTGTACTAATAGAATTTTATCATGATGCAATTTTGTAAAAAGAGTTCTATCAACCATGCCTCTTGAAAAACCATGCTCTAAAAGAAAGCTGGCTAAGGTCTCATACCAAGCTCTTGGAGCTTGCTTTAAACCATGGAGAGCCTTATGCAATTTAAAGACATAAGAGGGATGATTTGGAGATAAACCTGGTGGTTGGAACCCCTAGGTGATTTGGGCTAGGTTCTCTTCTTAGGTTGTGACCCATGTTGTATAGAAGGGTCAAATGTTATGTGTTGTTAGAGTCTAGGCCATGTCCTTAAAGTCAACAGTAGAAAGGACCAGCCTCCAACACTGCCAGAGACTCAAGACTTAGAAAATTCAAAACTTAATAAAAAAGGAGATCTGCGTTCGTCGAACTCCGGTCGACGATCATCGTGCTCAGCTCGACTAACCCAGAGACAATTCTCTAAGCTGAGCTCGACGAACTTAGATTTCAACTCGACGATCTCTAAACAAAGTGAAAACTCCTCTGTCAAACTTCAGTCGACGAACTAAGAACATCAGGTTGACGAACTCTGTCCTCAGTCCGACTAACACTTCAGCTCTCAGAGCCAAAGATCTCTCAGCGCCAAAATTGACTCAGCGCCACAGTTCATTCAAAGCCAAAGATCTCTCAGCGCCAAAATTGACTCAGCGCCACAGTTCATTCAAAGCCAAAGTTTACTCAGAGCCAAAGTTCACTCAACGCTATCAATGACTCAACACTCTAAAACGAATCAAATCCAGAATGGTGATCTAACACTCAAAGCCAGAGGACATCTCACTCAACGCCAGATCAATACTTCAACACTCAACATAAGAAAATATTCTAAGTCCAGATTGCAGACTCAGCTCGACGATCTTATATCTCAGCTCGATGAACAGACGTTCTCAGGTCGACGAACTTAGTGCACAGAATCAGTCAGTTTATGCAGTGCAGTTGTTCGCAGAGCTCAGGTCGATGAAAGCTGATCAGAGGTCTACAAATGCATAGGTTGTCGAAAGCTGATCACAGGTCGACGAAAGCTGTTCTCAGGTCGACGAAAACTGTAAGGCATATTATCATTTATTCTTTCCTTTTCTGTCTCCTTATTTTATACTATTATAGGTCGTTAATTCCCTGAATAATCAATGCTCTTATATCCTTTGAATCGAGCCGTTACTGGCAGCATTGATTACAAATATCTTTCATGGAATTAAATACTCATATCTCGGGACAGACATAGAATAGAATATATGACAGCATACTTGTCGTTTTCATTTCCAAGATTCCGGCTAAGCATTTATTGCAGGTTTTTGAATTCGACCAAGTGGCAGTTATCATTCGAGGATCTCTTAGCGAAGATCTCAGAGCTAAGAAAAATAGAGAAGGAAAGAGATACATAGAAACTTGTGTGCTATCAACAAGTAAGACATAGGAAAAAGCATACAAACAAGAAAAGTGCAGTGAAAACAGCTCTCAGAAAATCTACTGCTCTCAAGAGAAGAAGAAGGAACAACCATCATCATCAAGAGTCCTTCTTCCTTTCTCTCTTTGTTTTCAGGGATCTCAAGTGACAAGTTATTCAAATTAGTCAAGGATCTCTGAAGAGCTGAAAGGCCTACTCACCCTTATGCAAAGCTTCCACTCTTGAACCAGTCAAGATCTCAGGGGGAGCTTTGACAACAACACAAATCCACTTAGTCTTCTCATTTTGATTTGAGAAAAGAAGACTTCCATCAACCTCTCTTCCCACCTCTGTACAGGATTTTAATTCCCTTCAAAATTATTCCTGGTTGCAAGTCTCCTAACCAAAAGACTTGAGGTTTGGTTTTTGAGCACCTGATCAAAAGCTCATTGGTGGCAGTCATCTGATCAAAACCTGTTGTGGATTCTTACCTAGGGTGGTAGAAGAGTGGATGTACCCAATTTTGGGGAACCACTATAAAATTCTTGTATTGTCTGTGTGGCTGTGTTGTTTTTCCTTTGTGCTTGTACTGTGATATATATTTTTATTGTGTAGCTTAGTTATCTCTCTCTAGTTTATCTGCTGCACTTGTGCACCTATACACTTATACTATAGTAATATATTTTATAAAAGATCTTTTATTTCAGTAAAACTTAAAAGATTTCAATAACTCTATTCACCCCCCCCCCCCTTCTAGAGTTTTTCAGTGCTTACCCTATCTTTTAATTGGTATCAGAGGGTGGTTAATCACATCATACAGGCTCACACCTGGATTAATCAAGATCCTCAAGATAAACTCTGAATAAGCTTTAGTAGTCTCTCTGATTATATTTTATTTTCTGATATCATGGCACAAAACAAGGATTATGCCAGCACCAGACCTCCAGTTTACAACTTACAAAAGTTTGGAATCTGGAAGGCAAGAATCAAGTTGTACATGAACTTTATTGATGAGGACATTTTTAATTCCATCTTGACATGACCACTAGCTCCAATGGCCTCTACTTCAACTCCAGCAAATCTCAGTGCAGTGTCTCCTACAGATCAAACAGATGCACATAAGAAGGCAAAAATTGATGATGCCAGAGCTATGAATATACTGGCCCAAACTATGTCAGATGACATATTTCAGAAGGTTGTTGAATGTACATCTGCCAAAGCCATTTGGGATTCCCTCAACCAAATGGTAGTAGGCTCTGATGATGAGAGAAAGGACAGAAGATCAAACCTCATATCCCAATATTAGAACTTTAGGAAAGATGAAGCAGAATCAGTAGAAGTAATGTACAGTAGGCTGAGCTCCATCATCAATGAGCTCAGAACATTGGATAAAGAAATTACTCTGACTGAGGTCAATGACATGATCCTCATGTGCTTACCTAGCACATGGGACTCAAGAATCTGTCCCATGAGAGAAGCAAGAAGCATGGCTGAAATCTCAACAGAATCTTTACTTGGAAAGCTCAAATCCTATGAGCAACTGATCAAGTCAAGAGAAGCTGCAGTTGAACCAAAAGCTTCAACACCTACCAGGAAGGAACAAAACTTAGCACTCAAAGCTACAGAAGAATCTCCCAGCTTATCAGCCAATGAAAAACTTATGAGTCTCTTTGCTAAGAGATTCTATAAAATGGCAAGGAAGAAATTCAGGAGAAAGCCTTCAAGGAATGAAGATAAACCCAGGTATGACAAGACCCCTTCTAAAGAAGTTGTCTATTTTGGATGCAGGAAACCTGGACATTTCATCTCATAATGTCCAGAATTTCAAAAGAAAGACAAAAGGCAAGAAAGGGAGTCAAGAAGAAATCAGCACAGCAAGGCCTCCTCCAGCAAGTACAAAAAGAAGGAGAAGGGCTTTGTGGCTGAAACTTGGAGTGATACTGAAGATGAAACATCCTCCTCCAGCTCCAGTGAGGATGATACAGAGGAAAAGAAGGCAAGAGAAGTTTGCCTTATGGCAATAGATGCTGGAAGCAGTAGATTAGATTCAGATGAATCAGAATATGAAGAATTCCTCTCTAAAGAGGATCAGGTAATTGCTTCATATGATTTTCAGTCTAAAGAATTTCAATCTGAGTTTAAACTCTTATGTTTAGACCTAATAGGATCTGAGAAGGAAATCAAACTTCTCAGGGAAAAACTGTTAGAACAAGAAAAATTCATTGCTGAAAATGAAAAGTTTACTGAAGAATTAAATCTGGCTAATCAACAAATAGTATTTCTAAAATCTTAATTAAGTAAGGCTAAGGAATTAGAAGAAACCTAAAATGGTAGAAGTTTACAACTGATAGATATAACTAGCACAGTTAACACAAGATCTAATAATAATAAACTAGGATTAGGATCCTCATCTAGTGAACCAATCCTAATTCAGAAAAATCAACTATCAAAGCCTATTAACTTCATTTCTGAAAGTGGAAAGAAAAACACTGAAAAAATAGAGAAAGTTAATGAAGTTCTTAAACAATTATAACTTAAGAAAACCAATCAAAAGAAGAAAAACAAACAACATGACTATGTTCAGCAAATTTCGTCAAACTCAGAATGACGAAATGTGTATGGTTCGTCGAACTCTGAACGCAAATAATAATGTAATTTATTCTTTGAACTGGGATCGACGAAACCAGTATGGTTTGTCGACCAGATATCGACGTTTTTGGGGCTCTGAGAATGGATATCTCCATTCTTCGAGCAGAGATCGACGAACTCAATCCCGATCATCGAGCTCAGGTCGACGAACAAACTCGAATTTGTCCAATTCAGTTCATAACCAGAGTAACCTAAAAACTGATAAACCTTTTAATCCCTTTAGTCAGTGGGTCATACCTCCTAGAAGGTATCATCCTTAAGGTTATAAGGATCAACCTGAATGTTCATTCATTTCAAGCCTTAGTTATGTCAAACAATAAGGACCCAAGGTAACCTGGGTCAAAAACTGCTAATCCTCCTTGCAGGTAGAAGAGAATCCTGTCACTCAAAACAAGTGGTACCTGGACAGTGGTTGCTCTAAACATATGATAGGAAACAAGGAATGTCTAATCAACTATAAAGCCAAGATTGGACGTAAAGTAATCTTTGGGGACTCAGGCTTTGGACTGATAGAAGGCTATAGAGATTTCAAATATGGAGCTGTTACATTCAAGAAAGTGACTTATGTAAATGGTCTTAAGCATAACCTGATATCAGTAAGCCAACTATGTGATACAGGTTATCAAGTAAGCTTTACTAACTCCTTATGTCTTATTTCTTTAAACAACACAATTATTTTAACAGGAATTAGACAAGGTAATATCTACTTAGTAAATTTTGAATCAGCTAAATCTGAAATCTGCCTATTCAATTCTGTCAGCATACAAACTAGATTCTGGCACAAAAGACTAGGACATGTAAACCATAAAAATATAGCTAGGTTATCTAAAGACAATCTTGTTAGAGGCTTACCTTCTAGTCCCTACAAGAAGGAAGGCATTTGCAGGGCTTATCAACTAGGCAAGCAAACTAAATCTAGTTTCAAATCCATTAATAAGAGTGATTCACCTAGAATCCTGTACTTGCTTCATATGGACCTCTTTGGCCCTATTGCAGTACAAAGTCTAGGAGAAAAGTCTTATACATTAGTTATTATAGATGACTTCTCCAGATTCACATGGGTTTTCTTCTTGAGAACTAAGTCAGATACTTTTAAAGTTCTCACAGATTTTCTCAAGAACATACAGATTGAGTATTCTACCACTACTAAAAAACAGACTTTTAGCCACGGCAGATTTCCGTGGCTAAAAGTCCAAAACCGTGGCTAATAACTATTAGCCATGGCCTACCCACGGCAAATGGGCGTGGGTAATGCGAGCGTGGATAATAGTATTAGCCACGCCGAATCCGTGGCTAATAAGTTATTAGCCACGGTTCAATTGCCGTGGCTAAAAGTTCCTCATTTTCCACGGTTTAATTGTCGTGGCTAAAGGACCTGTAATAAACCTAACAAAAAAAATATTCGGCCGCCCTTTGCCGTCGCCGCTGCCGGCCGGCCGCCGCCACCCGGCCGCCGCCGCCGCCCGACCGGCCGCCGCCGCATGACCGCTGCCACTGCCACCCGACCTCCATGCCGATTTCATTTCAAATAATAATTTTGAATGGCCTATATAAACCCCAAATCTAGCTTTTTATTGGCGGTGTGGGACTAAAAAAAACCAGACTTTTTGCCACGGATTAGACTTCCGTGGCTAATACTAGATTATTAGCCACGAAACAGGCAAACCGTGGTAAAAAGTCGGGTTATTTGCCACGGATCAGTCATCCGTGGCTAATACTAGCTTATTAGCCACGGAATAGGAACCGTGGCTAATACTTCAGTATTAGCCATGATTGTTCCCCGTGGCAAAAAAAACTGTGGCTAAAAGTTATTTTTCTAGTAGTGTACTCAAGTTGTATTGATCATAAGTGATCATGGCAATGAGTTTGACTCTCTTCTTATGCTAGAGTTTTGTGAGAAGGAAGGTATCAGACATTATTTCTCAGCTCCAAGAACTCCTCAACAAAATGGGGTAGTTGAAAGGAAGAATAGAACACTCATTGAAGCTGCATGTACATTACTTGCAGATGCTTACATGCCCCTATCCTATTGGGCAGATGTTGTAAGCACAACAAACTATGTCTTGAATAGAAGTTTAATACATAAACTAAAGCTTAAGACTCCCTATGAACTACTCAAAGGGAAGAAACCTATAATAACCTATTTTAAAATATTTGGATGTATATGCTATATTCACAATAATGACAAGAAACATCTTAGAAAGTTTGAAGCTAAGGCTGCAATGGGAATTTTCCTAGGATATTCTCAAGTCAGCAAGGCATATAGGTTGTTCAACAAATCAACATTAAAAATTGAGGAATCTATGCATGTGACGTTTAATGAATCTAACATGCTTTACAAGGAGAGAGATATCTCTACCAACAACAATCTGTAGGTACAGAATTTGTGTGATAGCTTAGATGATCTAAACATTACCAAAAAGGTTGAATCACACTCCTCTCCACAAGCTATATCAGAAGCTGGAAGTGAAGAAGAAAATGTAGAAGAAATCAATTCCCCTCCAACAGTTGATACAATTCTATAAGAGGAATTAAATCAAATAACTGTCACTGAACCAACTCCACCTTATGATCTTATCAAACTTAGGGATCACCCAAGATCTCAAGTAATTGGAGACATATCACTAGGAGTGCAGACAAGACATCAACTCAACCCTGATGTGATGTTTGCCTGCTTTCTTTCTCAAATTGAGCCTCAATGCATATCTGATGTAGAGCAAGATCAAAACTGGATCACTGCAATGCAAGAGGAACTCAACCAGTTTGAGAGGTGTAAAGTTTGGGACTTAGTTCCAAGGCCTAAAGGCCATCCAATAATTGGGACTAAGTGGGTATTCAGAAACAAACTTGATCCCCAAGGTGTGATAGTGAGGAACAAGGCAAGGCTTGTTGCTCAAGGATACAGGCAAGAGGAAGGAATTGATTATGATCAAACCTTTGCTCCAGTTGCCATACTTGAAGCTATAAGGATCTTCTTAGCTTACGCAGCATTCAAGAAGTTTAAAGTCTACCAGATGGATGTAAAAAGTGCAGTGAAAACAGCTCTCAGAAAATCTACTGCTCTCAAGAGAAGAAGAAAGAACAACCATCATCATCAAGAGTCCTTCTTCCTTTCTCTCTTTGTTTTAAGGGATCTCAAGTGACAAGTTATTCAAATCAGTCAAGGATCTCTAAAGAGCTGAAAGGCCTACTCACCCTTTTGCAAAGCTTCCACTCCTGAACCAGTCAAGATCTCAGGGGGAGCTTTGACAATAACACAAATCCACTTAGTCTTCTCATTTTGATTTGAGAAAAGAAGACTTCCATCAACCTCTCTTCCCACCTCTGTACAGGGTTTTAATTCCCTTCAAAATTATTCCTGGTTGAGAGTCTCCTAACCAAAAGACTTGAAATTTGGTTTTTGAGCACCTGATCAAAAGCTCATTGGTGGCAGTCACCTGATCAAAACCTATAGTGGATTCCTACCTAGGGTGGTAGAAGAGTGGATGTACCCAAGTTTGGGGAACCACTATAAAATTCTTGTATTGTCTGTGTGGCTTTATTATTTTTCCTTTGTGCTTGTGCTGTGATATATATTTTTATTGTGTAGCTTAGTTATCTCTCTCTAGTTTATCTGCTGCACTTGTGCACCTATACACTTATACTATAGTAACATATTTTATAAAAGATCTTTTATTTTAGTAAAACTTAAAAGATTTCAATAACTCTATTCACCCCCCCCCCCCTCCTCTAGAGTTTTTCAGAGCTTACCCTATCTATCAGCCGTGTCCGATGAGTTCGACGAAATGATCTCAATGAAATGCACTCGACAATCCTCGAGAGGCAAGTCGAGTTGGGCACACGGCCTTTGATATGGGAGTGTCAATGGTCGTGTCCTCTATTTGTGGACAGGTCTGTGAGGACTGTTGAACACGGGCTGGACACGGGCGTGTTCGAAGCCGTTTCTAGGCACACGGCCTGTGTCACGGCCGTGTACTTGTCGGGTCAAGTCGGTTTCCTTGCCGCTTAAGGCACACGGCCTGTGACACTGGCGTGTCACAGGCCGTGTTCGGCCCAGGAAAGTTATTTCAGGGCGATTCATGGTTGTTCATTTCCTTCAATTAGGATCCAAAGGTCCATAGTTATCCCTGCTGTATTAAGGCCGAGTGTTGAGGGATAAACTCTCATTTCTCTCAAGCCTTTCTCTTTCTTAAGTGTTAGAGAGTGGGGAGAGCAAGGAAGGAGAAGGAAGAGGAATCCGGCTGTCGGTGGAGCTTTAGAACCCCAAATCGCGAGTCGAGTCCAGATTCGTGGAGGCAAGGCTGTTGCGGTGCTTTTCATCCGGCTAATTTTCCATGGCTCTAAAGAGATCGTCAAGGGTAACAATCTTACTTCTTGGACATGTGAAGTCCTTGTTTTGGCATGTGCATGGATTTTCCCCACCAATAAGTGGAGTATTGAGGGATTTCCCTTGGGTTGATTCTTGAAATCCCCAACAAATCTTGCATATAGATCCGGAAATGTGTAGTACGGAATAGGCATGTTGTGTGAAGCCCATCTGGACAGGTTGGTCTGGATTGGTGATGTTTCACTTTGCACACCGGAGAAGACTCCGTGTATACACGTGTATGTTATGGAGTCGATGGGTTGTGCCTGTGAAGGGTAGTAGCAGGAAGTACTGGAGTGGACTTCCATGAAAATACCCTCGTGATTCTTGTGCTGAATGCTATGAAAGACCAGTTTTCTGGCACTGCAGGATGCTGCAGGGTTTGGGTTGAGTTTGGGTGCAGAAAGAGAGCTTCTGTTGAACCCGCCAAGCGACAGCGAGGAACGCTGGCACTAACTCCCCTTTTTGGATTGTGAAGCCAGTCCTTGGAGGACAGTGTGGCTATTGTGAGCTGCGAGCTCTTAAAAGGCTTAGTTCCGAACAGGAAAGGTGAAGCCGACCCGCATCTGCCGATTGGACATGAGTACTGCGGTATTCGGCGTTGGTATGATGACTTGAGCAACGGGTAATGGTGGATCTGTACTTGCGTTGTGTCGACTTAACAAGAGAGCGTCAAGTGATTGGGCTTTCGTCGGTGGCATAATGAGAGTCTTAGGCCTGTGCGTCATTAAGACTAAATGCTCAATACCATTGGGTTTCGGACCTTGAACGGTGGTGTTGACCCTGGTTCGCCGGTACACCAAGAATGTGCCCTGAGTGCACGGAGCATCGGGCCGCGTGGCCTATGTTTGTGATATATTGATTGTGCGTGAGTGCACATCTTGTGATATATCTACTTGTGAAATGCTATGCCTGTAGGGAAGGAATACCACTGTCCCTAGAAAGGGGTAGGATCGTTATAAATTGGTCAGCTGAATGCTGACCGTTTCCATATTTGCCACCATTCTGGTGGGTTGTCCTCGTGCAGGTGCTGGAGAGCCGAGCGGGAAGTAGAGGGTTGTTGTACCTACTGTTGTTGCTGGCCCTTGAAGGCTGAGCGAAAAACTGTATTATGTTCATGTGTGGTCGGCCTGCGCGCCGATGTTTGGAATCCACACTTGTTAAACTTAACTGTAAGGCCTTAAGGTCAAACTTTTGTGTATTTATTGTACATTCCTTTGGGGTATATATAAATGAGGTTGTTTATATATAGTGGACATTCCTGGTAGTTGAGTTCAATAGTACTCTTAATCTTCCGTTAGCATGCTCTGAGTTAGGATGTGAATGTATTTTAGTATTAACCTGTAACCTCGTCGCCTGTTTTGTGGCATATGGTGTGGGGCCCCGGCCGGACCTTCTATTATATGTTATTTAACGGATGGAGTCGTTATAATAACACAAGAGAGAGTAAGTCACACTGCCTTCAAGCCGCCTGTGCCTAACCACCAAACTGCCCGGTCTCCAAACCAGCAACAACTAGTGTGCAACCTGGTGGAGAGAAACAGCCAGACCGCGCAGTCTCCAAGCCGCCATAGACAGACCGCCAGACCGCCCATTCTCTATATCAACACTCCCCCTCAAACTGGAGCATATATATCGATCAAGCTCAACTTGTTGCAAATTTGAAATAAGGAAGCAGACACTGGCTTGGTGAAGATATCTGCTAACTCGTTGTCGGAGGTAACGAACGAAGTATAGATCTATTTCTTCAAAATCTCTTCCCGAATAAAATGGCAGTCGACTTCAATGTGCTTTGTCCTCTCATGGAAGATCGGATTTTTATAGATATATATAGCGGCCTTGTTATCGCAAAACATAGGTAGAGGATGGTTGTAGACTTCTCCTAAGTCCAGCTTGAGTGCCCGCAACCATTTTAATTCACATGTGGTCTACGCTATACTTCGATATTCAGCTTCTGTACTAGATCTAGAGACAACAGACTGTTTCTTGCTCTTCCAGCTCACAAGGTTTCCCCCCATAAATGTGCAAAAGCCCGATGTGGACTTGCGATCTCCTTTGTCATCAGCATAACTAAAATTCGAATATGCTTCAACCTTCAAATGACAATTCTTCTGAAACAGTAGTCCTTTACCTTGCGTGGCTTTAACATACTCTAATATTCTCAGGGTAGACTGTAAATGACACTCCCTAGGAGCTTAAATGAACTGGCTAACCTTGCTTTCAGCATATGAGATGTCGGGTCTTGTTACCGTGAGATAAATGAGTTTGCCGACAAGATGCCTGTACCTTGAAACATCGGATAGAAGAGGTGAGTCATCGGTCCAGGTTTTATCTTCTTTAGTAGCCATGGGGCATCGGCCAGGTTTAGCCCCAGTCAACCCTATCTCTTTTAGAAGATCAAGGGCATACTTACGTTGGGAGAGGACCAAGGAGTTAGGTTTTCAAGAGATTTATATCCCCAGAGAGTATTTTGGAGAGCCCATATCCTTCGTGACCATATGTTAATGGAGATGCTTCTTTGTCAATGCTACTCCAGCCTGATCATCTCCAGTGAGAAAAATATTATCCACATATACGGCAAGAACCTCCAGACCCAGGAAGGTTTTGTGGATAAACAATAAGTGATCGGCAGAACTTATGATAAAACCTACGTCTGTCACAATGCTACAAAACTTGTCAAACCAAGCCCGTGGGCTTTGCTTTAGGCCATAGATTGTCTTCTTAAGCTTGCATACCTGTGTCTCCCCCTGGGCAACATACCCAGGAGGTTGCTCCATGTAGACATCCTCCTGAAGATCACTGTAGAGAAAGACATTCTTGACATCCAGTTGTGAAATGGGCCAATCTTTGTTGACGGCCACAGAGAGGAGAACCTGAATGGTGTTGAGACAAACAACGGTAGAGAAGGTATCAAAATAATCAATACCATAAGTCTGGTTGAAGCCTTTGGAGATAAGGCGCGCCTTATAGCGATTCACACTACCATCTGGCCTGAACTTCACAACAAAGACCCAGCGACAGCCAACAATATATGTGCCCAGCAGAGGAGGAACAAGGGTCCGTGTGCCCCGCTCAGTGAGGGTGGCAATTTCCTCATCCATGGCTGCCTTCCAATGAGGAATAATAAGGGCATCCGGGTAGGTGCGGGGAGTGGCAGTGGCAGATATAGCCAATGCAAAGTTCCTGAGAGAGGGAGTAAGACGATCATAGGAAACAATAATAGCAAGAGAGTGTTGGGTACAGGTCCGCACCCCTTTGAGAAGAGCAATGGGAAGATCCAGATCGATGTGTTTTTCAGTATCCGGTACATCCGTGGTGGAGAGAGCTGGCCCGGGAGTAGAGAGAGACGGCCATGGAGAAGAAGGTGAAGACAACTGAGGTGGAGATAGAGGAGCAGGAGATGGATGACGTAACGGAGGAGGAGAAGACTCGGTAGGTGTAGATGGGATGGAGGGGACGGGAGTAGGAGAAATCTCGGTAGGATAAGCAGGAACATCAGGTATAGAAGAGGAGTCTGTAGAGAAATAGGACGCATTTTCAAAGAAGGTTACGTCCGCGGAGACGAACTGCTTGCGGAGAATAGGATCAAAACAATAATAGCCTTTCTGAGTGGTGGAGTAACCCAAAAAGACACATTTGGTGGCACGTGTGGAGAGTTTTTCACGGGTGGCGGAGGAAGCGTGCACAAAGGCCGTGCACCCAAAGATACGCAAAGTAAGAGGAAACGGATCCTTCATGGATAGAGAATGGAGAATGGGGTTTGATTGTGGAGAACTGTGGAGGGAATGCAATTGATGAGATAACAAGAGATAAGAACAGCATAGCCCCAATAGGAGCGAGGAACTTGCATTTTTGTCATCAGAGTGCGAGCGACATCAAGGAGGTGACAGTTTTTGCGTTCAGCCACTCCATTTTGCTATGAGGTATAGACACAGCTAGTTTGATGAACAATCCCATGTTGCATACAGAAAGAAGAAAAATCTTGGCTAAGATATTCTTTGGCGTTATCAGAGCAAAAGAACTTAATAGATACATCAAACTGTGTTTTAATCATGAAATAAAAGGATGTCCATATAAAAAACAATTCAGAGCGATATTTTAAGAGTTACACTCATGTACAACGAGATAAATCATCAATGAACATTACAAAATACGAACTACCCCGACCTATGGTGAGGACAGGAGCAGGACCCCAGATATCAGAGTGAATTAAATCAAACTGACGGGAAGATCCACGACCTTGCTTTGGTGAGAAGGAGGAGCGGTGAGTGTATAACCCCGTATCCGGCGAGTGGGTCAGCAGGATCCAGAATGGTCAAATCAGGCAGTCTGAATCCTTAGCCGAGCTCGGTAGGAGGGAGAGCTCGGCAGTCTCCAGCACGCCCAGGCAGGGTGAGATACTTTGGGGAGGCGAGCTCGTACTCGCCAAGCCCAGCTCGCCAAGTCCAGTTCGTCGAGCCCTGGGTTGTTCATCGAGCTCTGGGTTGTTCGCTGAGCTCTGAGCTGTTCGTCAAGCTTTGAGTCGCTCGCTAGATTCGAACCGTTCAACAAGCTCGCGGCGTGCGAGTAGGGCAGGTCGGGCCCGTACTCGCCCAAGATCGAAGATAGACGGCGAGTGCCTGCTCCATCGAGTACTCGCTGCCCTTGCCGAGTAGGGTTTGTTGAGGGCTACTCATTCTGGGATCTGTGAGGTGTTTTTACCATTTTGCCCCCGCTAGCCTGCCCCTAGCCAGTTAAAATAGTGGAGTTACGCTATTGGCAAACCAAGTTTTGATTCACATAGCTGTTCAAAATAGCGGAGGTTGGCTATTTGCAGGCCGTTTTCAGAAATCTATAAATAGGACCCAAGGGGTACCTCAGATGGCATGCTTACCTGTCTCCTAGCGCTTTCTGAGGTACCTTAGCCCGACATTTAGCTAAGGAGGGGAATCACTCAGTGATCTTCCGGGTGTCTGATGGGTCCTCCACGCTGAGCCCTTGGTCCAGTTCCTTGTTCTTTTTCCTTGTTCTTTTTCTTGTAGGAGAGAAGTAGGTGCGCGATCACCCCTTCCCCAAGGGTGAACTCCATCGAGACCGAGTTTTTGGTTTCAACATTTTGGTGCGGTGAGCGTGGAGCGTGGTCAGCACAGAAAATCTTCAGCGAGATCAATTATAGGAGAAGGGCAAGGATCGAATAGGGGCGACTCGTCACCCCCTCCCCCTCTCGTCACAATGAGGATGTTCGAGGACTTCAAGCAGGAGGTACTCGGCCTGGTCAGATTTGCACTCGGCGAGCGTGTCGAGTGCTCGACTCCAGCGGTCCCTGTTCTCGCAACTCCAACCCTTGGCGAGGATGCTCCGGGCAGGAGAGCTAGTAAGGAGGTCGCCGAGGAAGGGAGAGGCGGCGAGTTCCCCGGGCGGGTGCTCTTCCCCGGCTCGGTAAGCAGCGATAGGTTCGGCGAGATGGGGGTGAGAGACCCCCCAGCTCGCCTAGTAGGGGGAGGCAGCCCCTTCAGCGAGCTGGTTTCTTTTGCTTCGGTTCCAGAGGGGTTCAGGGAGCCTGAGATGTCCTTCTACACCGGGAAGGGAGACCTGGTTCAGCACGTCCAGTGGTTTGAGTGCGTGGTCTCGATCCGACAGATGTCGGATGGATTCAAGTGCAGGCTCTTCGTCATCACCCTCAAGGAGAAGGTGAGAGAGTGGCTCCACCAGTTGTCGGCTAACTCCATCTACTACTTCGAGGACCTATGTCGGGGGTTCATGCTGAGGTTCACCACCTCAAAGAGGAGGAAGAAGGAGTCAGAGTCCCTGTTCCACATCAAGCAGGGGCTGAACGAGACCTTGGGGAGATACGTCGATCTCTTCCAGGAGGAGGTCACCCAATTCCAAGAGATGTCGGGGCATACCCTGATGATGGCCTTCACCCTGGGGCCGCAGCAGATTTTCTTTCGAATGGAGCTGAAGAGGGTGACACCCCTCTCCTACGAGGAGTTGATGGAGAGGGCGGTAAGAGAAGTCGACGGGGAGGCATCAAACCCGGAGTTTGCCCGGAAGTTAGCCAGGTGGGCTACGGAGGAGGAAAGGCTCAGAGGGGCAGGGGTCAAGAGGAGAGGAGAGCTGAACCCTGGTAGAGGGAGCAGCAGCAGCAGCCCAGGTGGGGGCGTCAGGAGCCAATCCATCGGCTAGGTTGGAGTCCATAGTGGCAAGATCAAGGGTCAAGGAGAGGTCATCATGGTGGGGATAACCGCCAGGGAGGCCAGGGCCAGTTCTATCCACTACACGGGAGGCAAGGCCAGAGGCCACCTCTCCCTGACCAGGAGCAGGCTATGGCAATAGCCATGGGAGAGAGGAGGAGAGCAGCGTGGAGGAGAAGAAGGGAGGTTAGAGTGGAGCTGCTCTATTATGAATTCCATCAGTAGGAAGGGCACGCCACGGCCACGTGCCCGGAGTTCCTCGGGATGAGAGGAAACAGGGAGCAACAACAGCAATGAGACCGCCAAGGAGTGTGGATCGAGGAGATTCTGCCTCAGGCAGAGGAGGATAGGTATGAGGATCGGGTGGATGTGGGGACCTGGGGAGGGATCGGGGTGATCCACGGGGGATGGGAGTCGAGGCTTCCCGTAAGGTAAGTCTCCACACCATGTACCGCAGGAGCGTTGGCTCCACATCCTAGACCCCACTCCCAAAAGAGAGAATCACCTTCTCAGACAAGGATATGTCGGGTCATGAGGATCCCTTTTGTGATGCGCTGGTCATCCAGACAGTCATCGAAGATTTCACCGTCTCCCGGATCCTCATCGACAACGGGAGCTCGGTCAACGTTATCTTCAAGAAGGCATTTGATGCGATGAAGGTGGAGGCCAGGAGGGTGATGGCCTCAGATGGGCCCCTATTTGGCTTCTCAGGGGAGAGGAAGGAAGTCGAAGGAGGAGTGGGACTCCATGTCTCTCTGGGGGGCAGTCCCGCACCTGCAGGTTCGTTACTGTGGACTCCCCCAGTAGCTACAGCGCCATCTTCGGGAGGCCCCTCATCAGCGCCTTCCGCTGAGTCCCCTCATCCTTCCACCAGTGCCTGAAGTTCAACTTCAAGGGGGTCCAGATCCGGGTCCAGGTAGATCCCAAGGTAGCGAGGGAGTGCTACATCACGGCGGTGAACTCCATCTCTTGGCAGGAGGGGGCTGAGGAGATGGGGCGGAGGATGAAGGAGGCAGAGTAGGAGGCTGACGGAGAGGAGATGGAGGTAGAGGAGGGCCGCACCCAGGGGGAGGTGGCGGAAGAAGTTCAGGGGTCGGCCGAGGCAATGGTCGTGGAGGAGGCTGGAGAGGAAGTCTTTGCCCAAGGAGGGGGAACATTGAAGAATGGGGGAGCAGTCCCGCCTGGAAGCGGTAGAGGAGGTGGTGGAGATGGAGGTTCTCACCCTAGGAGGCAGGGTGAAGAAGGTTCGTGTCAGCGGGGGGCTAACCCCGGAGGCCCAAGGCAGGATGCTGGAGTGCATCCAAAAGAACGTGGACATCTTCGCCTGGAGCATCGCGGAGATGCTAGGGATCGATGCCGACATGGCCTGTCATCGCCTCAACCTGAACCCGGAAGCTCGCCCCATCCAGCCAAAGAACAGATCCACGGCGGACAGGTTGGTCGAGCCGATCAGGGAGGAGGTAGCCAAGCTTCTCAAGGCTAGCTTTATATCCGAAATCCAATACCCCGGTTGGGTCTCCAATGTAGTAATTGTTAAAAAAGGAGACGGTCGGTGATGTATGTGTGTTGACTTTTCTTTACTTAATAAATCATGTCCCAAGGATTATTACCCCTTGTATCGGATCGACGCACTGGTTGATTCAGCCGTCGGTTTCCCTATAATGAGTTTTTTAGATGCATTTTCAGGTTATCACCAGATAAGGATGCACCCCCCGACGTCAAAGATGTCTCCTTCATCACGGGGGACGGGTGCTACTGCTATAAAATGAATCCCTTTGGGCTAAAGAACGCAGGTGCAACCTATCAGAAGATGATGGATAGGGTCTTCTGAGAGAAAAGGGGGAGGAACTTGGAAGTACGTGTATGTGGATGACCTCATGATCAAGAGTCGGGGTGTCAACTCTCACCTCCGATACTTGAAGGAAACCTTCGCCACCCTGCGCGAGTATATGATGAGGCTGAACCCCCTGAAGTGTTTCTTCGGGGCAAGCAGGGGCAAGTTCCTAGGCCACCTCCTCACCCCAGCAGGTGTAGAGCCCAATCATGATAAGGTCCGAGCAATCATGGAGTTGGGGTCACCTCGGAACGCCAAAGAAGTGCAGCGACTGACGGTGAAGCTTGTAGGATTGAGCAGGTTCCTCTCCCGAGCTGGGGAGAAGTGCTCCCCCTTCTTCAAAACATTGAGGCGAGGCCAGAAGTTCGAGTGGACCAAGGAGTGTGAGGAGACATTCTAAGCCCTGAAGAAGCAGATGACTCAGGCTCCGCTGCTCCAAAGGCCGAAGGAGGGGGAAGATATATAATTGTATCTCGGGGTCGGAGTGGAGGCCTTGAGATCCATCCTGGTTCGGGAAGAGGGGAAGAAGAAACTCCCCATATACTATGTATGCCGGGTATTGAGGAAGGTCGAGCTCCGTTATCCTATCTTGGAAAAGCTGGCTTTCGCTCTAGTCATCTCGGCTCGGAGGCTCCAGCCCTACTTCATGGCACACTCGATCCGAGTGGTGACTGACCACCCTCTCCGCAACATATTTGAGGGGGTGGAGCATTCTGGTAGATTGGCTAAGTGGTCGGTGGAGTTTAGCGAGTTCAACATCACCTTCGTCCTCCATCTCTCAATCTAGGCCCAAGCAATGGCCGACTTCCTGGCTGACTATGTGGTCGAGGTGGTGAAGGAAGAGCTCACTCACCCGGTTCCTTGGAGGGTGATGGTAGATGGGGCCTCGGGAAAGCACTCCCTGGGAGTAGGGGGATCTTAGAAAGTTCACAAGGAACGAGAATCGAGCAAACGGTGGTGGTGCATTTTCCCATCACCAACAACCAGGCCGAGTACGAGGCGGTGATCGCAGGGCTTCGCCTATCCAGGGAGCTGGGGGTCCATGATGTAGAGGTCCTCACTAACTCCATGGTGGTGGCTTCCCAGATCAACGGGGAGTTTGAGGCAAGGGAGCTAACTCTACAGCTATATATGGCAAAGGTTAAGGGGGTCATCGACACGTTCCAGACTTTCTCCATCTAGTACGTGCCCAGGGAGGAGAACGAGTAGGTAGATCGACTGGCAAAGCATGGTCCCTGAGTGGGGGTACTATCACTGACCTGTTCCGCCCTTCCATCGAGGAGGGAGAGCTAATGGAAGTGGAGCAACACCCCTCGTGGATGGACCAATTTACGGCCTTCCTTTCCACATGGGAATATCCGGAGGGGATGGACAAGAAGAAATTCAAGTACAAGTCGGCATATTACCTCATACGAGACGGGCAGCTATACCGGAAGACCCTCTTAGGGATGTTGGCGCGTTGCGTGGCTGAGAGGGAGGTCCCGAGGATCTTGGAGTAAGTCCACTCCGGATAGTGTGGGAGCCATTCTGGGAGTCAGACCCTGGAAGGAAGAATTGTCAGGCGAGGGTACTTCTAGCCGACCCTGAGCCATGACGCCACAGAGTTTGAAAGGAAGTGTAGAAAGTGCCAGTTATTCGCCCCCCTCCAACTACAGCCAGCTCAGTGTCTCAGCAGCATCATCGCGCCCTGGCCCTTTGCAATCTAGGGAATGGATCTGGTAGAGCCTTTCCCCCCGGCCAGCGGGCAGAGGAGATTCTTGTTGGTCATGATTAACTATTTTTCCAAGTGGTTAAAAGTCAAGGCGTTGGCCAAGGTGACCTCCCAGGTCATCAGGAACTTTGTGTGGGGGGAAATCATCTGCCGACACGGGTTATCCCAGGCCATTGTCACGGATAACGGACCCCAGTTCGCTAGCGCCGAATTCATCAGCTTTTGTGGGCAACTCGGGATAGATCTTAGATTTGCTTCGGTTCATCACCCCAGGAGCAACAGACAGGTGGAGGCGGCGAACAAGATCATCCTCAACCTCCTCAAGAAGAAGGTGGAGAACTTTAGAAGCAGCTGGGTGGAATAACTCCCTTCGGTCATATGGGCTCTTAGGACCACACCCAACACATCCACAGGAGATACTCCCTTCAAACTCTCCCATGGGTGCGAGGCGGTACTCCCAGTAGAGTTCGAAGTCCGGACGCCTCTGGTGGTCGAGGTAGGGGAAGATAGGGAGGAATGGAGAGCCGAGAATGAGGAGGAGTTGCGGCCCCCCTTACATAGTAGAGGAGGTACGCGACCTCTCTGCCATCCGCCAGGAGGAAGTGAAAAGAAGAATGGCAAAGTATTTTGACAAGCACGTCAGGGTCAAACAATTCGCAGAAGGGGACTTGGTCCTGAAAAAGGTAGATGTCGCGGGACGATCAGTCGTCGTGGGAAAGCTCAACCCCAATTAGGAGGGTCCATACATTGTAAAAGAAACATTGAGGTCAGGAGGATATCACCTCCAGAATGTGGAGGGAGAGACCCTAAGTCTCACCTGGAGCGGTGATGACTTGAAACGTTTTTTTCCCTTAGAACATGTAAGTAGTGTTCCTTTTCCTAAAAAAATTTGAAGTGTCATTGCTCTCGTTGATATCTATGAGAATGGTTGATGTTCGTTTGATAGACCCCGAGCAGATTCCGTTGTCAGTCTCTCACCTAGCTGGTAGGGCTGGATGTCACTCAAGGGAGTCTGCCCCAGACCCCGAGAAGATCCCGCTGCTAGGCTCTCACCTAGCTGGCAGGGCTGGATGTCACTCGAGGGAGTCTGCCCCAGACCCCAGATCTCGCTGTCCGGCTCTCGCCTAGCTGGCAGGGCTAGATGTCACTTGAAAGTGAAGGGATAGATACTACTCTAGAGGGGGGGTGAATAGAGTTATCAAATTTTGCACTAGATAAAACTTAATGGTCTACCCAACTCCCTTGGAGTGAAGTGCGAAATGAAAAGATTATAGATATAGATTTAACCCTATAGCCTAACATGAGTGATGTGCACAAACTTAAGCTAACTGTAATTACAGTTAAGGCTTGGAAAACCTAATCAGCAACTAGCAATCCTAGTTATATCTATTCACAGCCACAATGCAGGAATTAAACAAGTGAATCCAGACGACACAAGGAAATTTATAGTGGTTCCCCAAACAACTTGGGTACGTCCACTCTTCTACCCACACGGTAGGAATCCACTCAGGTTTTTGATCAGGTGCCCTGCCACCAACAGGATCTGCTTCAGGTAGATCCAGAAACCCTTTAGACTTTTGATCAGGTGTCTAAAAACCAAGCACAGGTTTTTGATCAGGTGCCCTGCCACCAAGGGATACTTTTGAAGGGAGTAATAACCCTGTATAGGAGGGGAAGAAGGTTAAGATGTCTTCTCTATTTTACAAAGATTAGAGAAGCACAAAGACTTGCACTGAGCTAGAGAGCTCTTAAAGAATTAAGGCTCCCCCTGGCTCAAAGATGTATAGGTGAAGTCTTGCTTCAGTGTAGAAAACTCTTCAGAAAAATCAGAAGGAAAAACTACAAGAAGATAATAAATAATAAAATTAAAGATCTTCAAGCAGCTATCTTCTTCTTCTTCTTCTTCAAAAGAACTCTGAGTTTGAACTTCCTGAAAGCAGGAGAACTCAGGTTGAAGAAGAGTAGAAGAGCTTAACACTTCTCAGTTGGATGGAAATTGCTGAGAGCAGAAAACTTGATCTTGATGAAGGCTTGAATGCTTGAAAAATAACTGGGTAACTAGTTAGCTAGCTTGAATCCTTCTTCAAAGGATCCTTTTTATAGCAGCAACAAGCAACGGCTCTCTTCAATTTGAATTACTTGTCTTCTTCTGAGACTTGAGACCTGGGCTGTAAATATCAAGAAGACAAAACAATCTCTCCAGCAGAAACATTCTATAAAAGGAATAAACCTTTTTCTAGGAAGCTGCAGGAAGCAATTTGATAATAAAGTACTAAATAAAGTCATATCAGAAACAAACTCTTTATAGCAAAAAGAAGACTTTTCAGTCTAACGGCTATAAAGGGCTGACAGCAGATAAAGTAAATTATAATGTCAGCTAATAAGACAAACAACTTTATCTAAAAAGATTTGACTCAGGCAAAAGGGATGGAGCAAATATTGCCTGGAAATTTTATCATAAAACAACTAAAACAACGTGCCAGAAAATGTATTAATTAATTAAAAATAATAAATAAATACAAAATATAAAGGCAGACAGAAAACGTCGAATGACCCCCGGAGATCGTCGAACGACGCACAGAGATCGTCGAACTATCGGGCAGATAGTCGAACGATCCAGATAGTCGACCTATCGAAGAAGATAGTCGAACTACCCCGGCAGATAGTTGACCTATCAGAGCAGATAGTCGAACTATCAGATAGTCGATCTATCTGGACAGATAGTCGAACTATCAAGCACAAACAGATAGTCGACCTATCAAGCAGATAGTCGACCTACCTCAGAAAACAGATAGTCGACCTATCAACAGATAGTCGACCTATCAACAGATAGTCGACCTATCAAAGCAGACCAGATAGTCGAACTATCAACAGATAGTCGAACTATCAAAGACGACAGATAGTCGACCTATCAACAGATAGTCGACCTATCAAAGCGGAACAGATAGTCGACCTATCAACAGATAGTCGAACTATCAGATAGTCGATCTATCAGGACAGATAGTCGAACTACCACGCCAAGCAGATAGTCGACCTATCAACAGATAGTCGAACTATCAACGCAGACAGAGCGTCGACCAACTGATAGACGATCGTCGATCAGCCGGTAGACGATAGTCGAGCGGCGTTCGACTATAGTCGAACGAAAAACTTACTTAACCAAATTCTTCATCTGGAAAAGTGAGGACTCTACAGCTAGACTACTAACCATTGACCATAGATATTTCTTGGGTCAAGGGACTAAAAAGGCAAGACTAAACTCAAATCAAACTAGGGTACCAACAATCTCCCCCTATTTGAGTTAAGTCTCTCAAAAAACAAAAAAATATACAGCTAGCTAAAGAGCAATAAAATTAATACAGGAAATAGTTAACAATTAACTAGCAGTTATCAAACAGATAGATAATAGACAAATATAATCACAGCAGTCAATCAAACTATTAAGAGTCTACAGAATCTGGCAAAGGGTCAGAGGAACTAGGAACAAAAGACATTTTCCTTAGAGGATTATCAGCTTCTTTCTTTGACAGCTTCAAGTCCTGCACACCAATGATCTTCAATTCTGCAGCCCTAGGAACAACTGCTTCAGGGTGCTTTTCCATATATTTTGAGGGGTCAAATACATCAGGATTAACCTGGAACTTTTCAAACTCTTTCTTTCTGAATGCAGACATGGTGGTTAAACCAGTAGTATCTTTTCCTTCTGCTTTTGCTTTTCTTATTTGAGCTGCTCCAACCAATTCGTGATAACGAGCCATCCTAAAGTTAGGATCAAGCTCAGGACTTTCATAAACAGACTCAGGAGGAGCAGCATCTGATTCTTTATCTTGATTAACTAGATAAGACATGGGAGCAGACTTAGCAAAAGGTTCTTGCTAGAATTTTAAAACAAAATAAACTACTTACCTTTTGAAACAACTTTTTCAGATTGTACTGGTATTAGAGATGGAACTCTTTTCTTTGGAGAAGGAGGAGGGGAAAAAGTTGGTCTTTGAAACACAACCTCCTTCACTTGTCTTTGAGAACCAGAATACGATCTGCCTTGCGAACTTTGATAGCTTTTCCTTGGCTGAGGCTGAGAAGGTGCAGATTTTCCAGAAGAGGCAGATGGATTAGCAGATAGGTTCCCAGAGGCTCCTGCACTGGGAGGTGGAGGAGGAGGACCTCTGGGAGTCCATCTTGAAACAGGACTATCATACCTCTTAGTTCTCTTTCTTTCTTTCTGCTGGTTCTTGGAGAACCACATCCAATGCTGAAATTCTTTTGATTTGGGATCAATTCCTTTAAGAATGTAGTATGGAGTATCATTGTCTCGGCTGGGAGGAGGAGGAGCAATTGCTTTCCTTTTCTTTTGAGCAGCTTTCTTTTTCTTAGCATTCTCAGATAAATCAGAATCATCTTCATCATCAGAGTGAGATGATGGAGGATTATCATAAGGATCATAGGCTTCAGAAACAGCCTTTTCTTTTAACTTCAGATCAGATTTCTCTCTTTCTTCTTCAATGGCATCCTGAGCCAGAAGGAAATCTAAATCAAAACCTGGGGAATCATCCCAAATAGTTGACTTTTCAACTTGCAACTCTTTTTCTTTTTCCTTTAACAAAGATTGAACCCTTTGATTCCAAGCATCTCTTGCTTTCTCTTCTTGAATTTCAGATACATTTTCCATGTCATCTAAAAATGAATCCAATTCTGGATCTACTTGAGTATCAGGAACAACTGGATCAGCTTCAGAAACAATTGCTATAACCTGAGCAGCTAAATCTTCTTTAATATAATCTGTAGAATTATGAACACAGATCTGCTAAATAAGCAAAAATCATTCCTTCTAGGTATTCACAAGCTATCAAATTAATTGACTCGTCATAAAGCGGATGAGTGAATTACCTTCATACTTGACCAACTCCCAAGATTCATCTAGGTAGGATGTAATAATCCCTTCTAGGAAGTGAGCAATCACGGGAGTGGTAAGATCTTCTAAGCAAACTTTCACAGCAAATTCAGATAGCATGATAGCATCAGATATTTCCTTTTCCGATAACACAGAGGCTGATTCTTTTTCAGCTGGAGCAGACACTACTTGAACTATCATCACAGTATATGTTACTGCTGGAAGGGAGGCAGGAGGCTCTGAGGCATCTTCACAGAACATCTCCCCCTGCCTGATTTCAGTGGAGACTGAAACCAGGCCCCTTGAGGAAGAGGGCTCAGCAGATTTGGAAAGTGATTTGATGGTAGCGGTTAAGGTATCAATGGAGAAGGCAAGTGGAGCGATTGCCTCTTCAATCATAATTTTGATTGAAGGGGTAATCAACTCCAAAATGCTGGAGATGAAAGTTGGGGTGATCTCAAAAGATGATGGAAGTGTAGTGGATGGAGCTGCAGCAGAGATGGTTGTAGTGATAACTGAAGATCGAATGGGAGATGGAGCTTGAGAGTTAACAGGAGTGTTAACTGGAGAATGAATAGGGGACTGAGGAGGTGTTGGAATCCTCTCAGATCCTAACAGATCAAAGCTAGGAGCAGATATCCTAGCCAAATGAGAAGGAAGAGGAGAAGCTGGAGGGGAAGGAAGAACAACCGTGGTTGTTTCTCTAACAGGAGAAGGGGAAAGTCGTACTTCAGCTGAAGTTGATGGAACTTCAACTGAAGCAGACTGCATAGCAGAAGATGAGGGAATGGAAAGAGCTGAGCCAGCTTCAACAGGGTGAGGAGCGACCGAATCAGTCCTGGTGCTCTCTGATGTCGCTGGAGCAACCCCTGTGAGAGCGGGTTTCACAAAGGTTCTCTTCCACTTGGAGAACAGATTTGGGTCCATCTTCTTGCTAGCATTTATTGTTGTTGCGGCGGAGACCAGCAGTTGGGGATACTTTTCCTTCAGGAAAATTCCAATGACCCTTCCGAGGGTAACTTCCTTCTTACTATTCTTTTTCCTTATCAAATCAAACATTACTCCTGCCCAATCAATCTTTTTCTGATTAACAATTGCACACATCAGTGCAAATTGTTGCCTTGTTATATTGTCATGAGCAGAGTGCTTACCGAGGAGCACTTTTCCGACCAACTCAGCAAGAAACTTAATCTTGAAAGGGAAATTTACCTTGAGCAGCTTCGTGGGAATGCCCTCTGCATGTCCCAGCTCAACTAACATTCTTCCAAATTCTTGAGCATCTTGCTCATAATCTTCTTCACCATTTATCAAACCAAAAATATCAGTCAGAACGGCCGGAGTTAAAATTACCTCTTCTCCGCCGATGGTGTCAGTCATCGAATCGTCGGTGGAGGACGACGTGAAAGCCCATTCCTTGATCTCGGGTATATTTAACTTAATCCTTGATGACATTAATCTCTCTAGTCCTTGATCCCGGCACAACTGAAGGACTTCCACGATCCCTGCTTCGCAGCTACTGAAGGCGTCAAAATCAACGCTGAAGCCTGCATCGAACTTCACAACTGCTAACACTGCGGGAGAAATCGCCATTGATTGCTGGAGAGAGCGCGAGAAGGACAGAGAAGACGAAGGAGACGAAGCGGCAGAAAATCGCAAGCGGGAAGACAGAATGCGAAAAGTCACGCTCCGTCGACGATAAAACAAAAGATCTTTTAACCTAGGTCGACTATCGGCTTTATATTAGACCGGAATAGTCGATCTATTAAGAAGATACTAGACCCGATGGTCGAACGATCGTTCGACGATCGGTCCAGAAGCAGTGTAGTCGGACAATCGTTCGACTATTTCTGACTTCTCAAACAACAAGCTGTCGTCGTTCAGAGATCGACGATAAGCTCGACCTGTTCGACGATCTTCGAACGCCGGTCGACGATCTTCAAACAGATAAGCTATCATTAACCAGAGGTCGACGATAGGCTTAATCCGTTCGACGATCTTCGATTATCGTTCGACGATCTTCAAGCAGGTTTCAACATAGGCAGATATAGTCACACTTAGTCTCATCCATTGATCATGCCTAATTGAACTAAAAAGAACAGATACTTCTGTTCATCTAAGGGCTTGGTGAATATATCACCTCTCTGAAACTCAATGGATATGAACTCAAGACAAATCTTGTTCTTTTCCACACAATCTCTCAGGAAATGGTGCCGAATCTCAATGTGCTTCGTTCTAGAGTGGTGCACTGGATTTTGTGCAATTGAGATAGCACTGGTACTATCACACATGATTTTGGTGTTCTTGTGTGAGTAACCATAATCCACAAGCTGGTTTTGAATCCATAGGATTTGTGAACAACAACTAGCAGCTGCTATATATTCAGCCTCTGCAGTTGAAGTTGAGACAGAAGTCTGCTTCTTACAGAACCAAGAGACCAATCTCTCTCCCAGGAACTGGCAAGTTCCTGAGGTGCTCTTCCTGTCAACTCTACAACCAGCATAATCAGAATCAGAATATCCAATTAATTCAAATTCTGACTCAACTGGGTACCAAAGTCCTAGATTTGGGCATCCCTTCAGGTATCTCAGGATTCTCTTTAGAAGAATCAGATGAGATTCCTTGGGGTTGACTTGGAATCTAGCACAAAGGCATGTAGCAAACATTATATCTGGCCTACTTGCAGTTAGATACAATAGGGAACCAACAATGGCCCTATAATTCTTTTGATCAACTGGCTTGTCGTGATCATCAGAATCAATAACTACATTAGTAGCCATGGGTGTAGGCATTGCTGAGGCTTCAACCATCCCAAATTTCTTTACCAATTCCTTGGCATATTTGGATTGGGAGATGAAGATACCATCAGCATCTTGCTTAACTTGGAGACCAAGAAAGTAAGACAGCACACCCATACTACTCATCTCAAACTTGGAATGCATCAAGTTGGAAAACTTTTTGCACAGTTTGGGATCAGTGGAGCCAAAAATAATATCATCTACATACACCTGAACTAATAGGATTGTGTCCTTGTGATGCTTGACGAAAAGGGTTCTATCAACTACTCCCCTAGTAAAGTTGTGCTCTAACAGGAAACTAGCTAAGGTCTCATACCAGGCTCTAGGAGCTTGCTTTAGTCCATAAAGAGCTTTCTGCAACTTAAACACATGTGAAGGCTGAGTTGAAGAAACAAACCCTGGTGTTTGTTCAACAAACACCTATTCCTTAAGCTCACCATTTAGGAATGCACTTTTGACATCCATTTGGAACACCTTAAACTTCATGAAGGCTGCATAGGCCAAGAAGATCCTTATTGCTTCTAGCCTTGTAACAGGAGCAAAGGTTTGGTCATAGTCTATACCTTCCTCCTGTCTGTAGCCCTGAGCTACAAGCCTAGCTTTATTCCTTACTATAATTCCATTTGCATCCAACTTGTTTCTATACACCCACTTGGTGCCTATGATCAGTTGGCCTTTAGGTCTTGGAACCAAAGTCCAAACTTTACATCTCTCAAACTGATTGAGTTCCTCTTGCATTGCAATGATCCAGTGGGGATCTAGCTCTGCATCTTTAAAGGTGAGGGGCTCAACCTGTGAGAGGAAACAAGCGTGCATCACATCCTGTCTTAATTGATGTCTTGTTTGCACACCAGCTGATATGTCTCCAATCACCTGAGATGTCGGGTGATCTCTAAGTGTGACAATATCAGCAGGTGGGATGTGATCTTCAGCAACAGTTGGGATTAATTCCTCAGGAGGAATTTGATCTACTGTTGGTGGTACAACAACAGCTTCAGTAATGTCTTCATCACTGTCTGATTCAGTGATCTGAAGAGTTGATAGTTGCAGAATTTCTTGAGGGACATCAGGTACCTGCAATGAGCTGGAGGAAGGAGAATTTTCCTTCTCCTTGTAAAACATCTGAGACTCATCAAAAGACACATGCACAGATTCTTCAATTTTACAGGTAGATTTGTTATAAACTCTATAAGCTTTGCTTACTTGGGAATATCCAAGCATGATTCCCATTGAAGCTTTTGCTTCAAATTTTCTAATATATTCTTTATTATTATTATGGATATAAACAATACAGCCAAAAACTCTAAAATAATTAATTTTAGGTTTCTTTCCCTTAAGCAACTCATAAGGAGTTTTACACTTAAGCTTGTGTATCAAACTTCTATTCAAGACATAATTGGCTGTGCTAACAGCTTCTGCCCAATAGGAGAGAGGCATGTTAGCATCTGCCAACAATGTACTAGCAGCTTCAATGAGTGTTCTATTCTTCCTTTCAACTACCCCATTTTGTTGGGGAGTTCTAGGAGCTGAGAAACTATGTTTGATACCTTCTCTCTCACAGAATTCTTGCATGAGAAGAGAGTCAAACTCAGTACCATGATCACTTCTGATCAAGGCCACATGAGTAGAGTACTCAGTCTGCACACATAGTAGAAAGTCTGTAAGGGCTTTGAAGTTATCAGACTTAGTTCTCAAGAAGAAAACCCAACTGAACCTAGAGAAGTCATCTACAATTACTAAGGTGTAATACTTCCCTCCTAAACTCTGTACATTTATTGGGCCAAAAAGGTCCAAATGTAATAGATACAGGATTCTAGGAGAATCACTTTTATTTACTGATTTAAACGAATTTTTGGTTTGCTTGCCTAGCTGACAAGCCTTGCATAGGCTCTCCTTCTTGTAGGGGCAAGAAGGTAAACCTCTAACAAGGTTGTGTTTAGATAACCTAGATATATTTTTAAGGTTAACATGACTAAGCCTCTTATGCCACAAAGAATTATTATTAAGTGTTACTTCATTAAACAGACAGATTTCAGAATGAGATGAATTGAAATCTACTAAAAAAATATTACCTATTCTAATGCCTACTAAAACAATATTATTATTTAAAGTAATATTGCAAGAGGAGTTAGAAAATGAAACCTGGTAGCCAGCATCACATAGCTGGCTGACTGAGATCAAATTGTGCTTCAGTCCTGTCACATATGCAACTCTCTTGAAAGTGACATCTCCAATTATGATCCTGCCATAGCCTTCTGTCTGACCACAGCTGGAATCTCCAAAGATAACCTTTGGGCCGAGCTTAGCTTTGAATTTTGACAGATGATTTTTATTTCCTGGCATATGCTTGGAGCATCCACTATCCAAATACCACTTATTTTGAGTGATTGGATAGGCCTTCACCTGCAAGACAATTATTTAGACAGTGTGGACCCAGGTAACCTTGGGTCCCTTATTTTTCACATAAGAAAAACTGGAAATATATGAAAATGCAGGCTGAGGGTGATAACCTAGTGGGTGAGATCTCCTAGGTGGGATTCTCCATGCAGATGATGGGTCAACAAACCTAGGGTTTCTATTTTCATTTAGGTTTCTATGGTACTGATTATGATTTTGAAAATCATATTAAAAACGTCGATCGACGTTCGACGATGGGTGCTCAGATCGTCGAGCTTCATTCGACCATTGAGCTTCCGATCGTCGAGCGGCGTTCGACGCTCTTTGCATTTCTTTAAAAAATTTCTTTCTCTTTTCTCTCTTAGCTTTATTTAAGGTTTTATTAACTAGATTTACTTGCTCAGTGTTCTTCATTCCACTAGCTGAAATGAAGTTCACTGGAGTTGAAAGATTGTTTTTAAGAAGAACTGGGGGTTCACTGGGAGAAGCTCCTAAGCCTAGTTTGTTATTAGCTGACCTAGTGTTAGTCATGCTGGTAATTTCTAACAACTTAAGGCTTCTACCATTAAGTGATTCTTCTAACCTCTTAGACTTGGCTAACTCTATTTTAAGAAATTTAATTTCTTCACTACAAGTAGTGAGATCTTCCTTTAACCTAATATTTTCTGTAGCAATTACTTCTGAGTTAGCTAACTTATTTCTAAGTTCTTTTATCTCCTTTTCTGAGCTAATCAAATCTAAGCATAAAGATTTAAAATCTAATTTAAATTCTTCTGAAGTGAAGTCATAAGAGGAGAGTACCTCATCTTCTGTTGGCATCTCTTCATCTGAATCTGAACTCTCTGCAGCTGAGTGGTTGCTGCAGGCATCTATTGCCATGAGGCAAACTTCTTTTGCCTTCTTCTCTTCCTCATCCTCACTGGAGCTTGAGGAGGAGGATTCTTCATCAGAATCACTCCAGGTTTCAGCAATGAAACCTCTCTCCTTTTTCTTGTTCTTGTAGGAGGATGGCTTGGAGTGCTTCCTGTGTTGTTCTTTTTCTTTCCTCTTGTCTTTATTTTTCTCCTCTGGACACTCTGGCAAGATATGTTCAGGCTTCCTGCAACCATAACAAATAATTTCTTTAGCAGGAGAGCGATCATACCTTGGTTTGTCTTCATAGCGTGAAGACTTCTTTCTGAACTCCTTTCTCCCCATCTTGAGAAACCTCTTGGCAAACAATGCCATTAGTTCCTCATTTGATTGGCTGTCTTTAGAAGCATCAGCAGCCTTAAGAGCTAGAGATTGCTCTTTTCTTGTTGGAGTGGGGGTCTTTGCTTCAGCTTCTGCTTCCCTTGTCATCAGCACTTGCTCAAAAAACTTGAGCTTGCCGAGGAGGGCCTCTGTTGAAATCTCATTTGTACTTCTGGCTTCCTTGATGGTCCAGATCCTTAGATCCCATGTGCTAGGGAAGCACATAAGAATCTTATCATTGACCTCTGTCAATGATATGTCCTTGTCCAGGGTCCTCAGCTCATTGATGATTGAGCTGAGCCTGGTGTACATGGCTTCAACTAATTCAGCATCAGTTTTCTTGAAGTTCTCATACTGTGAGATCAGGTTGGACCTTCTATCCTTCCTTTCATCAGCTGAACCAGCTACAATCTGGTTCAGTGTAACCCACATGGCTTTTGCTGAAGAGCAGTCAGCAACCTTCTGGAATACCTCATCAGACATTGTCTGAGCCAGTATGTTCATCGCCTTGGCATCTGCTATTTTGGCCTTCTTGTACTCATCGTTGTAATCTGGAGGAGGCACTGCACTCATATCAGATGATGAGGCAGTAGCAGCAGCAGGTGCTCTTGGGAGTCCTGACAAAATAGAAGCAAAAATGCTTTCATCAATAGAATTCATATATAATTTTATCCTTGCCTTCCAGATGCCAAACTTAGCTAAGTTGCATGCTGGAGGTCTGGTGCTAGAATAATCCTTGGATTGGGCCATGATAGTGAATATCTATAAGCTTTTGGTATCTATCAGGATCTTGTGACTTAAGTGTTAGCCTATTCAGTCAGTCAACCTCCCTCTGATACCAATTGAAAGTGAAGGGATAGATACTACTCTAGAGGGGGGGTGAATAGAGTTATTAAATTTTGCACTAGACAAAACTTAATGGTCTACCCAACTCCCTTGGAGTGAAGTACGGAATGAAAAGATTATAGATATAGATTTAACCCTATAGCCTAACACGAGTGATGTGCATAAACTCAAGCTAACTGTAATTACAGTTAAGGCTTGGAAAACCTAATCAGCAACTAGCAATCCTAGTTATATCTATTCACAGCCACAATGCAGGAATTAAACAAGTGAATCCAGACGACACAAGGAAATTTATAGTGGTTCCCCAAACAACTTGGGTACGTCCACTCTTCTACCCACACGGTAGGAATCCACTCAGGTTTTTGATCAGATGCACTGCCACCAACAGGATCTGCTTCAGGTAGATCCAGAAACCCTTTAGACTTTTGATTAGGTGTCTAAAAACCAAGCACAGGTTTTTGATCAGGTGCCCTGCCACCAAGGGATACTTTTGAAGGGAGTAATAACCCTGTACAGGAGGGGGAAGAAGGTTAAGATGTCTTCTCTATTTTACAAAGATTAGAGAAGCACAAAGACTTGCACTGAGCTAGAGAGCTCTTAAAGAATCAAGGCTCCCCCTGGCTCAAAGATGTCCAGGTGAAGTCTTGCTTCAGTGCAGAAAACTCTTCAGAAAAATCTGAAGGAAAAACTACAAGAAGATAATAAATAATAAAATTAAAGATCTTCAAGCAGCTATCTTCTTCTTCTTCTTCTTCAAAAGAACTCTGAGTTTGAACTTCCTGAAAGCAGGAGAACTCAGGTTGAAGAAGAGTAGAAGAGCTTAACACTTCTCAGTTGGATGGAAATTGCTGAGAGCAGAAAACTTGATCTTGATGAAGGCTTGAATGCTTGAAAAATAACTGGGTAACTAGTTAGCTAGCTTGAATCCTTCTTCAAAGGATCCTTTTTATAGCAGCAACAAGCAACGGCTCTCTTCAATTTGAATTACTTGTCTTCTTCTGAGACTTGAGACCTGGGCTGTAAATATCAAGAAGACAAAACAATCTCTGCAGCAGAAACATTCTATAAAAGGAATAAACCTTTTTCTAGGAAGCTGCAGGAAGCAATTTGATAATAAAGTACTAAATAAAGTCATATCAGAAACAAACTCTTTATAGCAAAAAGAAGACTTTTCAGTCTAACGGCTATAAAGGGCTGACAGCAGATAAAGTAAATTATAATGTCAGCTAATAAGACAAACAACTTTATCTAAAAAGATTTGACTCAGGCAAAAGGGATGGAGCAAATATTGCCTGGAAATTTTATCATAAAACAACTAAAACAACGTGCCAGAAAATGTATTAATTAATTAAAAATAATAAATAAATACAAAATATAAAGGCAGACAGAAAACGTCGAACGACCCCCGGAGATCGTCGAACGACGCACAGAGATCGTCGAACTCTCGGGCAGATAGTCGAACGATCCAGATAGTCGACCTATCGAAGAAGATAGTCGAACTACCCCGGCAGATAGTCGACCTATCAGAGCAGATAGTCGAACTATCAGATAGTCGATCTATCTGGACAGATAGTCGAACTATCAAGCACAAACAGATAGTCGACCTATCAAGCAGATAGTCGACCTACCTCAGAAAACAGATAGTCGACCTATCAACAGATAGTCGACCTAGCAACAGATAGTCGACCTATCAAAGCAGACCAGATAGTCGAACTATCAACAGATAGTCGAACTATCAAAGACGACAGATAGTCGACCTATCAACAGATAGTCGACCTATCAAAGCGGAACAGATAGTCGACCTATCAACAGATAGTCGAACTATCAGATAGTCGATCTATCAGGACAGACAGTCGAACTACCACGCCAAGCAGATAGTCGACCTATCAACAGATAGTCGAACTATCAGCGCAGACAGAGCGTCGACCAACTGATAGACGATCGTCGATCAGCCGATAGACGATAGTCGAGCGGCGTTCGACTATAGTCGAACGAAAAACTTACTTAACCAAATTCTTCATCTGTAAAAGTGAGGACTCTACAGCTAGACTACTAACCATTGACCATAGATATTTCTTGGGTCAAGGGACTAAAAAGGCAAGACTAAACTCAAATCAAACTAGGGTACCAACATCACTCGAGGGAGTCTGCCCCAGACCCCGAGCAGATCCCGATGTTAGGTTCTCACCTAGCTGGCAGGGCTGGATGTCACTCGAGGGAGTCTGCCCCAGACCCCGAGCAGATCCCGTCGTCATGCTCTCACCTAGCTGGCAGGGCTGGATGTCACTCGAGGGAGACTGCCCCAGACCCCGAGTAAATCCCGATGTCAGGCTCTCATCTAGCTGGCAGGGCTGGATGTCACTTGAGGGAGTCTTCCCCAGACCCCGAGCAGATCCCGCTTCCAAGCTCTCACCTAGATGGCAGGGCTGGATGTCACTCGAGGGAGTCTGCCCCAGACCCCGAGCAGATCTCGCTGTCAGGCTCTCTCCTAGCTGGCAGGGCTGGATGTCACTCGAGGGAGTCTGCCCCAGACCCCGAGCAGATCCCGCTATCAGGCTCTCGCCTAGATGGCAGGGTTGGATGTCACTCGAGGGAGTCTGCCCCAGGCCCCGAGCAGATCCCGCTGTCAGGATCTCCCCTAGCTCACAGGGCTGGATGTCACTCGAGGGAGTCTGCCCCAGACCCCGAGAAGATCTCGCTGTCAGGCTCTCACCTAGTTGGCAGGGCTAGATGTCACTTGAGGGAGTCTGCCCCAGACCTAGAGCAGATCCCACTGTCAGGCTCTCACCTAGCTGTCAGGGCTGGATGTCACTCGAGGGAGTCCTACCCTCTCCTGGAGTTATTTAGGAAGATCGCTTTCCTAAGGGTGTAGGGGGGAAGGTCTTTAAAGGCGAGTTTGAACTCGCAGGCCTAGCTCGGCAGAGAAAAGACGAGCCCGTCCTAAGCCTCCTATGGAGGAAGGCGAGCTCCAATAAGGAACTCCACCCCCCCCCCCCCCACCCACCCACCCCCCCCCCCCACCACCCCTTCAGTTTTACTTGTGAAATATTTGGACAGTTTTGACTCTGCTTCAGCAAGAGAAGGGACAACTCACACGCGAGCTCGGTTTTTATGAACCCAGCTCGACAGGTGGTCTATTCTTGGTTAACCTGGGGAGGGGCGAGCTCTCAAAATTTGCTCGCAGGTACGAATCCTAGACATGCGCTCTAGCGGAAAATTCTATCCTAGCGAGATCCAGCAAAGGGGAGGGCTCGCGGGCGAGTGCATCACAGAAGGAAAATTCAAAGCAAAGGAGATAGAAAAATTCACTTTTTATTCAGTATAAAATGATTACAAAAGGAGAGCTCGCCTAGGCAAGGTTACAAAAGAGGGGAGAGAGAGTTACAGGAAAGAAAAAAAATAGGAAGGGGGGAAGGTCAGCTCTCGCCTCCTCCCCCGGATTGGCGATCTCCGCCCGCCCTGCTAGAAGGATTATCCTTGAAGTCCTTCCCGAAGAACATGTCGAGGCTGTCTTCCTTCTCATTGGGCGGCGTGGGCGGGAAAAGATTCACCATGAGGTCTCAAACTGTGACCTCCTCGCAGCCCTCCACCAGCACCTGCATATTCTTCATAATCTTCAGGGTGCATTGGGCGGATTCGATTGAGTTGACCCGCAGCCTTTCAACGAACTCAGCCTTGCCAAAGATCCTCGGGCTCTTGTATGGGAAGGGGGCTCGCTGCCACCTGGAGGGAGGAAGACTTCCGTCTGGCGGGCGATTTCGCCATTAAGCCCCTTATTCTCCTCGCTCAGCTTCGCATTCCTCCCTTCCAGCTCAGCGATGCGAGCCTCCAGCTCGGCGGCGCGAGCCTCCAGCTCGGCGGAGCGAGCACGGAGCTGATTATTCTCTTCCTCCAGTCTGACAGTGCGAGTCTGAAGCTCCCTAGCGGCCTCGGCATCCTGAAGCAAGAACAGGTAAGTAAATCTGAAGCTAAAAATCCTAAGTGAAAAGAGAAAGGGATAACCAGTACTCACCAGTCCACCGGCGCCCTTGGCGAGCAATTCCTCGGCAATGTCGAGCCTCCTCTCCAGGTCAATGAACTTATCCTGGTCCAGGTCGCGCTTCTGCTCCGCCTTCTGCAGGAGGTGGCTGAGGTTGAAGCCGCGACAAACCACCATGTGGTGGAGTTCCAATGCCCACATATGGGCCTGCAGACCCTCATGACCGAGTTAGCGCAGGGTCATGCGCTTGTAGGCTACGGCGTGCTCGCGCCCGTAGAGGCTGAAGCCGAGCGCATAGGCTTGACCTGAGGAGGGCTCGCGGTCGTCCCAGGAGGATTGGAGGGTGGAGACGAAGATTCTGTGGGCCGACTCATCCCACTAGACCACGGGCTTGTCGGTCGAGTCCTTCCACCTCCCTCCAAGGCCGAAGAGGGGATGGCCCTTCGATGGGCCCGACTCACGGGTTGGGGCCTTCTTGACTGTAGGAGTAGAGGGCTCGCCTCCCTCCTGCTCTTTGCCCGTTGTCTCCTTCAGCGGGCTCCCCGGCGACCCGTCCGGGGTGGTCTCGAGCTAGCTCATATACTTGGGCTATTGTTGTTGCTTCGTCGAAGAAACCACCACCGCTTTCAGCTTCTTCTGCGGTGGATGGCGGCGAGGCGATATGGACTCCGCGGGATCAGCCCGCTTCTTGCTAGAGGGCTTAGACGACGACGGCTCGTCTCGGCAGGCGGCTGTAGCCGCCTTCTCGCGGGCGAGTGGGTCGGCAAGTAGTCCCGGATCCGCAAAAGGCGGGTTCTCGGGAATCAGCCGCTCCCCTACAGAAATAACTTAGTGAAAATTCTGATTGACTTGGCGAGATCTGGCAAGGAGGAAAGTTGAAAGATACCTTCGCCGGGAAGGACGCAGAGGAGCGAGTCGAAACCCCTTCGGAGTAAGGCGACCTCAAAGTCCTTGTGGAGGAAAAATTTGTGGAGCTCGGCATCGTTGTCGGAGACGGTGGGGTCGGTATACCTCCTTGCCTTTTTGCTACGGCGTGTAGGGGACGTTGCCGAGATTGCCCTTGAGGAAGACAATCTTGGTCATCCAGTTGTGGTGTTTGTTCGCGATCTCGCGAACCTTGATAAAGGAGCCCCCGAAGAAGGTGATGTCGTCGAGAGTCGCCTTGTAGGTGAAGAGTTTCCTGAACACGGTCAGGTTGAACTCGATTTGCTCCTAGCGGAGGAAGCTCACGAACGCCACCATCATGGCGATGGAGTTTGGGTTCAGCTGCGCGGGCACCGTGCCAAAGTACTTGGGGATCTGGCGGATCTTCGTCCAGAGTAGAAGGCGCAACCCCACCTCGAAATACGAGATGTGGAAGGCGAGATCCTCGGGGTAGAAAGTGTTGATGGCCTCGCCTTCCCTGGGCCGGCGCGCCTCGAAACCAGGGGGCTTAAAGTCGGCGTTGAACACGGCGAACTCCTCCTCTGTCGTGTTCCCCTCAAAGAAACAATAGTCGATGAAGTGCTAAGCGCACTTGGAGCGACCATCAGAGTCAGGGTTGGTCTTCCCCATGCTCGCGGAAGGTGTAGGGAGTGAGTGCAAGCAAGAAGGAGGCGAGCAGAGGAGGAAAGTACAGAAGCAATAAAAGCAGTAAGTCAGGGTAGGTGAGGGGGCCTATTTATTAGAAAAGGGATCAAGGGTCGAGCTGACTGATCGGTCCAGCTCGCCTAACCCAGCTCGCCGACTTCCAAGACATGTCCCATTATGTGCCAAGCAAGAATATTATATTCAAACGACAAACAATAAAATCTGAAAAATATTTCTATGTTATTACACGCCCAAGAGGGGTATTGTTCAGAGAAATCAAATGCAAATAAAGCAATAATCTCGGCACATGCGCGAGCTGAGGGGGCAGGAGGAGAGTTCCGGTAGGCCCTATAGGGGGGCCATTCTTCACCTCCCCTGGTCTCTTGTCTCCTTCCCCGCAGGTCGGCGTGAGTCACGGAGCTCGTGGATCCGCCTCAAGCATCCCCAGGCTGCCAGAAGGTTCTCGTCCAGCTCCTCTAGCAACGGTGAAAGGGACGTCGCCTCGCCCGCCGGGTCCTCCCTCGCCTCACCTACTAGCCACGCACACTCCCGCTGCAGCACTTCATTGTCTTCCCGCAATCGGTGGAGCTCGTGTACCATCTTTTTTGAGGACCTCGCTTCGTCAGCTCAGGCCCCCCCAGCTCGGCGTCCAAGAAGGACTCCAAGGTCTTCGGGGAAGGAAGGAGCGAGTTACGAGCTCGCTCCAGGGATTCGACGGCCTCTGACTGACTGAAGAAGGCTTCAAGAATAGTTGAACAAAAATGTGAAGGGCGAGTACACCAGGGGAAACTACGGATAACCAATAAATGACGACTTGCCTGAAGAACTCGGCGCCTCGAAGGAGAGGCGAGGTGGGGGCATCTTCAGATTTTTACCGCGGCCCGGAGGCTATATTCGGGGGGTAAGAAGGTTGAAGACTGGCACTGGGATGGTTCCAGCACCCTCCCTCGAGGTCTCAGCGAGCTGGGAAAAGGGGGTGCGGGCTGGCGAGTCCGACCTTCACGAGCTCAACCCTAGAGTCCCGAAGGGCGGGGACAGGTCGCATTGACGAGCCTCCGGAGTCTTAAACCGCTGGTCGGCAGGAATAATATCATCTCGCGGAGAGGTGACCTCGCCATCCCCACCCCGACCATCTAGGTCGGCGCAGAGGTCAATGAAATTCCCCTCCTTCCCAGGGGAGGGAAGGGTAGAGGAGCCGGTCTCAGGCTCCAAGGTCATTTTAAGGTCCTGGAAGACGCGCTCGGATGCTTCTGCATCTGGCTTCGCCCTCTTGGCAGAATTAGACTCGGTCGGGACGCTCTGCGGGATGTTAAAGGGAATGGAGGTTAGGCTGGCGATGCGGACAGAGAAGACCTCGCGAGCCTTCGCAAGCCTCTCTTGGAGCTCCTTGGGGAAAGGCATCTCGGCAAATTTAGAGCAAAGGGGAGTGACAAAGGTCACCCAGGTACGCAGGCACATATTTATAGCCGCTGGTGGACCCCGCCGAAAGATTCCCTGGCTCCTGCCACACTCGCCGAATCCCATGGGGTTGGATGTTTCTTTTCGAGCTTGTGCCAACCTCGCAAAGAGCGGGGATTGTGTATAACCCCGTATCCGGAGAGTGGGTCAGCAGGAGCCAGAATGGTCAAATCAGGCAGTCTGAGTCCCTGGCTGAGCTCAGCAGGAGGGAGAGCTCGGCAGTCTCCGGTTCGCCCAGGAGGGGTGAGATACTTTGGGGAGGCGAGCTCATACTCGCCAAGCCCAGCTCGCCAAGTCCAGTTCGTCGAGCTCTGGGCTGTTCGTCGAGCTCTGGTCTGTTCGCTGAGCTTTGAGCTGTTCGTTGAGCTCTGAGTCGCTCGCCAGATTTGAACCGTTCAACAAGCAAGCGGCGTGCGAGTAGGGCAGGTCGGGCCCGTACTCGCCCAAGATCGAAGATAGGCGGCGAGTGTCTGCTCCATCGAGTACTCTCCGCCCTTGCCGAGAAGGGTTTGTTGAGGGCTACTCGCCCAGGGATCTGTGAGGTGTTATTACCATTTTGCCCCCCGCTGGCCTGCCCCTAGCCAGTTAAAACAGCAGAGTTGCGTTGTTGGCAGACCCAGTTGGGTTGCACATAGCTGTTCAGAACAGCGGAGGTTGGCTATTTGCAGGCCATTTTCAGAATCTATAAATAGGACCCAAGAGATACCTCAGATGGTATACTTACCTGTCTCCCAGTCTCCTAACGCTTTCTGAGGTACCTTAGCCCGACATTTGGCTAAGGAGGGGGAAGCGATCAGTGATCTTCCAGGTGTGTGGTGGGTCCTCCACGGCGGGCCCTTGGTCCAGTCCCTTGTTCTTTTTCCTTGTTGTTTTTCTTGCAGGAGAGAAGTAGGTGCGCGATCACCCCTTCCCCAAGGGTGAACTCCATCGAGACCGAGTTTTCGGTTTCAACAGTGACGCTTTCCGAGCTGACAGGCTTCACAGTTGAGAGGAGGACTTTGCGGAGGTAGTTGGGGTAGAAGTTGACGAAGAAGTCGTGGAGGAGCATGACCAAGGTGAAGATGTCATTAGAGAAGATCTGTAGAAGAGGAGGAGAAGGCGGACAGAGCAGAAATGTTGTCGAGAAAAAAGAGGCCGCCGCTCTCAGCCCCAGTAGTAATCATCCATTTGTAGTCCGGATCCTGAAAAGAACAAGAAGTAGGAGTGAATGTGAAGGAACACTGTAGTTGCTTGCATAGAGAAGAAACCGATAATAAATTGCAAGGGAACTGTGGCACATAGAGGGTATCCGCCAAGCAAAGAGATGGAGTGACTTGAACCACTCCCGTCCCATTGACCTGTGATGGAGAGCCGTCCGCAACAAAGACCGGGGGAAATCGATCATGTGTTTCTAGAAGAGAAAAACAGAGGATTGGCTGTCATATGATTGGTAGCACCAGAGTCGATCAGCCATTTTCTGTGAGAAACGACGTGGGCACTACCGAAAGAGGTGACCACCAAGTCGGACTACTTTGAGGAGGAGGTGGAAGCCATAGAAGAGAGACCGCGCGAGCAGCAAAGAGGAGACCGCGCGAGAACAGTCGACGAGAAGACCACACCGCCGCAGCGAGAAGACCCTAAAGACCAAGTTGCAGCGAGAACAACAGGATGCGGAGACTAAGAGAAGATCACGACAAGAATAGCAAGGCGTGGGGACAACAACAAGTCGCAGCGAGAAAAGAAGGTCGCAGCAACTAGGAACAGGTCGTGGCGACAAGGGCAGGAAGAGGCGACTAAGAGCAGGTCGCGAGCAGAAATAAACCTCGGCAACTACGTACAGGTCGTGGCGAGGTAGAAAAGGCAAACAGAGAGGTCGTGAAAGCAGGTCGCGATAAGGAGCAAACCGCGAAAACAGGTCGCGAGAAGACAGCTCGCAACAAGGAAATCGCGCGAACCAGAAAAGGAAACCACGCAGAAAAAGAGAAGGAACGGAGTGAAGAGGTCGCGAAAGACAGGTCGCGAATAGAAAGGGAGAGCGGGCAAACCGCGCGGACAAGGTAGAACAAACCGCGCGGACAGAGAGATACACTGAATCAGGTGGAAAAGATCGAGTCATCTGATACTATGTGCGAACAGGAAAAAGAAGACCGAAATTTGGACTAGCTAACAGAATTTTATTATCCAAAAAAAGTAATTATTACAAAGGTATAATCTCTCTTTTATAGAATGGAGGATATAGGAGAGATTACACATAAGCAATGTGAGACTAATAAATACATGTACAAGCAACTATACAAACCGCACAAGCCCATAGGCCGCGCGGTTTAGACTAACCGCCCGGCCATAACACAGGAGAGAGTAAGCGCACTGTCTTCAAGCCGCCTGTGCCTAACCACCAGACTACCCGGTTTCCCAACCAGCAACAACCACTGTGCAACCCGCTGGAGAGAAACCGCCAGACCGTCCGGTCTCCAAGCCGCTATAGACAGACCGACAGACTGTCCGGTCTCCATATCAACATAAAATATAGAATGCAGTCGGTGGTGTAACTCTAATAAATATATGTAATATCGTAGAGCCAGATGGCACCATCCAACGGTCATACTGGTAATAATTTGTAGGAGAGTCGTGTAATTAAGGATTATGCATGAATTTAAGTCTTTTCGATCTCATTTCTATCTCTCTCTACTCCAACCCTTCGTCACTCTCACCACTGGGTTGGCCCTCACTGTCAACCATTCTCCCCCACCTCGCATCGTTGAAGAAGGCAGTTTGCGAGGGAGGTATGCTGGCAATGCTGCGTGGGAGGTTCGTTGTTTGCGGGTTTACGGTAGCGGGGCAGGGTGGGAGTTTTAGAATTGAAATCTACAGTTATTGAAATATATACTCCATTTGGCGGTCATCAATATGTGGGTTAAATTATCTTTAGTTAACGCTCATTTAAGGAACTTCAATCACTTTTATGTTCAAACGAATGATGTTTGTTAGGTGATTTTTAACGAATGACGGTTTAACCTGTTATTTTGATGCTCTACCGGACCAGTCCAGCTGGACCGGTCCGGTTTTGTTTTTATATATATTAACTTGCACAGGGAGAAGGAAAGTGAACAGAACAGAGCCCGATTTATTATTTTCCTAACCTAACTAAGCGGAAGAACAGAGGAGACGGGCGGCGGCTTGGAGACGGGCGGCGGCTTCGGACGGATCGAGCGTGGTAGATCGGGGCTCTCTCTTCTCCGGCGGCAAGGAGGTAGAGGGGCGCATCGAGGGCTTCTCCCGCAGAGGATCCCGGTCTAGGGCTTCCCTCTCCGGCGACGGTCGGAGGCTTCGGCGGCAGCGGCATAGGAGGAAGATCGAGCGGCGGAGGCGGGCGGTTCTTCTTCTCCGACGAGGCCCGATCTTGGGCGGGTGCTTCTTCTCCGACGACAGCGACGATCCAGCGGCTTTGGCGGGTGGATCTTCTCCAACGAGGCCCAATCTTGAGCGGGTGCTTCTTCTCCTGCGACAGCGACGATCCAGCGGCTTTGGCAGGTGGATCTTCTCCGACGAGGCCCAATCTTGGGCGGGTGCTTCTTCTCCGGCGACAGCGACCTTGGTTCTTCTTCTCCAGCGATGGCAGATCGGGAACGACGTCATCTTGGCTCGTTTTCTCCGGTGGCAAGGAGGAAGACGGGGCGGTGCCATCTTGGGTTTCTCCTCCAGCAGTGTTCGACATCCAGATCCATGGCGCCAGAGTTCTGATCTAGTGCACGGCAGCGGTATCGGCTCCATCTCCGGTGTAGGAGAGGGGAGATCCACGGCAGCGGCGGGTGCTGGTTTCTTCCTTTCGGCGGCTCCGGCAATCCAGCGGCGGCGGCGACTCCGGTGGTGAAAGAGAGCATAAGGCTGCGGTTCCTTCGTCTTGAAGAGGGCAGCGGCTTTCTTGGCCGGACGGCGGCAGCGCGCTAGGGGAGTTTTCTTCCCTCTTTGTTGTTCTTGTTTTCCTATTCTAGGTTAGTGTCGATCCGAAAGGATTGTTGAGTGCTCTGTGTTGTAATCGAACCTCTTTTTTTGTTTAATGTATCCGGCGCGCTCTCCACGTGGACGTAGGAGCTTAACTCCGAACCACGTATATCTCTTGTCGTCTGTATTGTTTTGTGTTTTGGAATCTCGTACTAGTATCCTTCCGAGGATGGATTGGTGCGCGCCATTATTTGCTCAGTTATTCGCTTCCGTTGCTATTGTCCGCGATGAGTTCCGTACTCGTGGGCCGGTGCCAATTGCACAACAATTGGTATCAGAGGGAGGTTCCACCTTCGGACCAGTGAGCAAATTCAATGGCGGCCAAATTCGAGGTTCCAAAATACGATGGGCGGATCGATTTCGGTCTTTGGCAAAAGCGCATAAAGGCCGTACTCGTTCAGCAGGGTCTTCACAAGGCACTCCTTGGAAAGGAGAAGACTAAGGTGAAAGACGACGATGAGTGGGATGAGCTAGATCTCAAGGCCATCAGCACCATACAGCTGTGTTTGGTAGACGAGGTCATGTACAACGTTATCGAGGCGGAAACTACGGTGGATTTGTGGAGGAAGCTCGAGGAGCTCTACATGTCCAGGTCGCTCACGAACAAGCTGTACGTGAAGAAGCAGTTGTACAGCTTGAGGATGTCCGATGGCGCGCAACTGTTGGATCATTTAAATGTGTTCAACAAGTTGATATCCCAGTTGCGCGGCATGGATGTGAAGGTCGAGGAGGAAGACCAGGCTCTTCTCCTCTTGTCCTCACTCCCGAGGTCGTTCGATCATTTAGTCACCACCATATTGTATGGGAAGGATACGCTTAAGATGGAGGAAGTGGTGACGATGCTTCTCTCTAATGAGAAGAGGAGCAGTTCCGGATCGAGTGCGAGCGAGGGTCTGCTCGTGAAGAGCAGAGACCCATCTCGAGGTAGATCGAGAGGGGGAGGCAAGGAGGATGATCGACCTAGGTCCAGGGGTATGTGTCATTACTGCAAGGAGGAGGGGCATTGGAAGGCCAACTGCCCAGTGAGGAAACTCAAGGGCAAAGAGTCTGTGCCTCAGCAGGCTGCAGTGGCATCAGAGTGCGTGAGCGATGATGACGTTCTCCACATTTCACAGAGTCGTGACGTGGCAGTCGGGACCACAGATTCCTGGATCATGGATACAGGATGTTCATTCCAAATGTGCCCGAACATTGAATGGTTCTCCAGTATTAGGCACTATGGAGGTGGTCGTGTTCGGATGGGGAACCAGTCAGAGTGCGAGATATCGGGAGTCGGGAGCATCAGGATTAGGATGTTCGATGGAGTGGTTAGGACCCTCACCGACGTTCGGTATGTGCCTAAGTTGAGGAAGAGTTTGCTTTCTCTAGGCACTGTGGAGGCTGCCGGGTATTCTTATACCAGTAGCAGCGGGTATTTGGAGGTCAGGAGAGGCACGCAGACAGTCTTGAGAGGAGAGCGTTTTAGATCGCTCTATAGACTTATTGGCACCACGATTGCCGGGGGAAATGTGAGGAGAGAGGTCGGACTGTCTCTCGAGCTACAGGATACGGTAGTGTATGCATTTCAGGCGATCTCCTCAGATCGCGATTCCTTCGATAGGGCTTTAGAGAGCAGAGACTGTTCTCAGCGAAAGGCTAGGAAGGACCAGTGGAGGAGCAGGGCAGGATTCGTGGCAAGGGCGTGTGCGCATAGAGAGGACCTTGGCGGAGGTAGAATTTTCGCAGCCGTAGAGGAGATGGGTAGAGAGTCATCTCAGGAGTACCCAGACACCGTGAGAGGAGCCATCAGGCTCAGAGGTCTCACCGAGGAACTTAAGATCACTCAGGAGAAGGTGGAGTTGTACAGTGGGAGTTCGAGTGTGATTCGTCTTGCAGTAGACCCGGTCTATCGTGCAAGGACGAAGCACGTCGACGTGCGTCACCGGGAGTTGAGGGAGTTCGCTCGAGGTGGAGGCGTTTTGTTGCGGGAGAGTCCTACGGAGGAATGCGTTGCGAGCATGCAAGAGAAATCAGTAAGGCGAGTCAAGTTTGACTTGACTCAGACTGATGCATGTTGATCGTGCCGGCCCCAGGGAGAGGGGGCTTGTAGTCGCCAGTAGAGGTCTGTGTGTTCTAGGCGGTTTTAGTGTTCGTGGAGCATCAAGGTGGAGATTGTTATTTTGTTGCTCTACCGGACCGGTCCAGCTGGACCGGTCCAGTTTTGTTTTTATATATATTAACTTGCACAGGGAGAAGGAAAGTGAACAGAACAGAGCCCGATTTATTATTTTCCTAACCTAACTGAGCGGAAGAACAGAGGAGACGGGCGGCGGCTTGGAGACGGGCGGCGGCTTGGAGATGGGCGGCGGCTTGGAGACGGGCAGCGGCTTCGGACGGATCGAGCGTGGTAGATCGGGGCTCTCTCTTCTCCGGCGGCAAGGAGGTAGAGGGGAGCATCGAGGGCTTCTCCCGCGGAGGATCCAGGTCTAGGGCTTCCCTCTCCGGCGACGGTCGGAGGCTTCGGCGGCAGCGGCATAGGAGGAAGATCGAGCGGCGGAGGCGGGCGGTTCTTCTTCTCCGACGAGGCCCGATCTTGGGCGGGTGCTTCTTCTCCGGCGACAGCGACGATCCAGCGGCTTTGGCGGGTGGATCTTCTCCGACGAGGCCCAATCTTGGGCGGGTGCTTCTTCTCCGGCGACAGCGACGATCCAGCGGCTTTGGCGGGTGGATCTTCTCCGACGAGGCCCAATCTTGGGCGGGTGCTTATTCTCCAGCGACAGCGACCTTGGTTCTTCTTCTCCAGCGGCGGCAGATCGGGAACGACGTCATCTTGGCTCGTCTTCTCCGGTGGCAAGGAGGAAGAAGGGGCGGTGCCATCTTGGGTTTCTCCTCCAGCAGCGTTCGACATCCAGATCCACGGCGCCAGAGTTCCGATCTAGTGCACGGCAGCGGCATCGGCTCCATCTCCGGTGTAGGAGAGGGGAGATCCACGGCAGCGGCGGGTGCGGGTTTCTTCCTTTCGGCGGCTCCAGCGATCCAGCGGCGGCGGCAACTCCAGCGGTGAAAGAGAGCATAAGGCTGCGTTTCCTTCGTCTTGAAGAGGGCAGCGGCTTTCTTGGCCGGACGGCGGCAACACGCTAGGGGAGTTTTCTTCCCTCTTTGTTGTTCTTGTTTTCATATTCTAGGTTAGTGTCAATCCGAAAGGATCGTTGAGTGCTCTGTGTTGTAATCGAACCTCTTTTTTTGTTTAGTGGATCCAGCGCGCTCTCCCCGTGGACGTAGGAGCTTAACTCTGAACCACGTATATCTCTTGTCGTCTGTATTATTTTGTGTTTTGGAATCTCGTACTAGTATCCTTCCGAGGATTGATTGGTGCGCGCCATTATTTGCTCAGTTATTCGCTTCCGTTGCTATTGTCCGCGACAAGTTCCGTACTCGCGGGCCGGTGCCAATTGCACAACATTAACCCAGTTGGGTTGCACATAGCTATTCAGAACAGCGGAGGTTGGTTATTTGCAGGCCATTTTCAGAAATCTATAAATATGACCCAAGAGATACCTCAGATGGCATGCTTACATGTCTCCCAGTCTCCTAGCGTTTTCTGAGGTACCTTAGCCCGGCATTTGGCTAAGGAGGGGAAGCGCTCAGTGATCTTCCAGGTGTGTGGTGGGTCCTCCACGGCGGGCCCTTGATCCAGTCCCTTGTTCTTTTTTCTTGTTGCTTTTGTTGCAGGAGAGAAGTAGGTGCGCGATCACCCCTTCCCCAAGGGTGAACTCCATCGAGACCGAGTTTTCGGTTTCAACAGTGACACTTGCCGAGCTGATAGGCTTCACAGTTGAGAGGAGGACTTTGCGGAGGTAGTTGGGGTAGAAGTTGACGAAGAAGTCGTGGAGGAGCATGACCAAGGTAAAGATGTTATTGGAGAAGATCTGTAGAATGGGAGGAGAAGGCAGACAGAGCAGAAACGTTGTCGAGGAAAAATAGGCTGCCGCTCTCAGTCCCAGTAGCAATCATCCGTTTGGAGTCCGGATCCTGAAAAGAACAAGAAGTAGGAGTGAATGTGACGGAACACTGTAGTTGCTTGCATTGAGAAGTAACCGATAATAAATTGCAAGGGAACTTGGGCACATAGAGGGTATCCGCCAAGCGAAGAGATGGAGTGACTTGAACCACTCCCGTCCCATTGACCTGTGATGGAGAGTCGTCCGCAACAAAGACCGGGGGCTATCGATCATGTGTTTCTAGAAGAGAAAAACACTGAGGATTGCATGTCATACGATTGGTAGCACCAGAGTCGATCAGCCATTTTCCGTGAGTAACAACGTGGACACTACCGAAAGAAGTGACCCCCAAGGCGGACTACTTTGAGGAGGAGGTGGAATCCATAGAAGAGAGACCGCGCGAGCAGCAAAGAGGAGACCGCACGAGAACAGTCGGCGCGAAGACCACACCGCCGCGGCGAGAAGACCCTAAAGACCAAGTCGCGGCGAGAACAACAAGATGCGGAGACTAAGAGAAGATCACGACAAGAATAGCAAGGCGTGGCGACAACAACAAGTCGCAGCGAGAAAAGAAGGTCGCGGCGACTAGGAACAGGTCATGGCGAGAAGGGCAGGAAGAGGCGACTAAGAGCAGGTCGCAAGCAGAAATAAACCTCGGCGACTACGTACAGGTCGCGGCGAGGTAGAAAAGGCAAACAGAGATGTCGTGAAAGCAGGTCGCGAGAAGAAGGAGCAAACCGCGAAAACAGGTCGCGAGAAGATAGGTCGCAACAAGGAAACCGCGCGAACCAGAAAAGGAAACCACGCGGAAAAAGAGAAGGAACGGAGTGAAGAGGTCGCGAAAGACAGGTCGCGAATAGAAAGGGAGAGCGCGCAAACCGCGCGGACAAGGTAGAACAAACCGCGCGGACAGAGAGGTACACTGAATCAGGTGGAAAATATCGAGTCATCTGATACTATGTGCGAACAGGAAAAAGAAGACCGAAATTTGGACTAGCTAACAGAATTTTATTATTCAAAAAAAAGTAATTATTACAAAGGTATAACCTCTCTTTTATAGAATGGAGGAGATAGGAGAAATTACACTTAAGCAATGTGAGACTAATAAATACATGTACAAGCAACTATACAAACCGCACAAGCCCATAGGCCGCGCGGTTAAGACTAACCGCCCGGCCATAACACAGGAGAGAGTAAGCGCACTGTCTTCAAGCCGCCTGTGCCTAACCACCAGACTACCCGGTTTCCCAACCAGCAACAACCACTGTGCAACCCGCTGGAGAGAAACTGTCAGACCGCCCGGTCTCCAAGTCGCTATAGACAGACCGCCAGACCGTCCGGTCTCCATATCAACATAAAATATAGAATGCAGTCGGTGGTGTAACTCTGATAAATATATGTAATATCGTAGAGCCAGGTGGCACCATCCAACGATCATACTGGTAATAATTTGTAGGAGAGCCGTGTAATTAAGGATTATGCATGAACTTAAGTCTTTTCTCTCCCATTTCTATCTCTCTCTACTCCAACCCTTCGTCACTCTCACCTCTGGGCTGGCCCTCATTGTCAACCATTCCCCCCCACCTCGCATCGTTGAAGAAGGCAGTTTGTGAGGGAGGTATGCTGGCAATGCTGCGTGGGAGGTTCGTTGTTTGCGGGTTTAGGGTAGCGGGGCAGGGTGGGAGTTTTAGAATTGAAATCTACAGTTATCGAAATATATATTCCATTTGGCGGTCATCAATATGTGGGTTAAATTATCGTTAGTTAACGCTCATTTAAGGAACTTCAACCACTTTTATGTTCAAACGAATGATGTTTGTTAGGTGATCTTTAACGAATGACGGTTTAACTCATATGTTTACGACCGCCACCATCTTGCCAAACGGAGCCATAGTCAAATCTGACGGCTTATGTTTTTTTTTTATTTTGTAATCATATTTTTCGTAGACCAAATATTTCTTTTTAATATAATATAGATATAAATATATTAGTATATAACTTTATATTACACTATTTTATTGAGAGAGCGATCTTCCCATCTCATCTCCATTATCCATCCTGCCAGCTAATGTACTATTTTTATAATTTTCTCCTCAAATTCATCAGCCTTCACATTTTCTATTGTCCTGTTGCTTATAAGATTACTATATCATGCCTGGTCCTGCATAGTTAGAAGTAGGAGAGGCCCATCTTTCCTTCAAATTTAAAAATAATAATATAAAATAAACACACAATTATGCCATTTATTTTTCTTGCCTTATGTTTTAGCATGTTATAATTTGTCACCTACAGGAAAATAGAGGGCCATGCCATATGGCACCAAGCACAGTTTGCTCTTTGCGCGCTTAGAGACATATGAGAGCATAATTTAATCCTATATTCTATATGTGAAATAAATGTTGGTGTTGATAGGAGCGGATCTAATCCCATCCTTTCCGAGAATTTTGTAAAGTGGATGGTAGATTTGAATTCATATCGTTATGACAATGAATTTTAATTACTTAAACGTCAAAATGGAGTTTGGATGAGTGGTAAATAACCCTGATGAGATGGAGACATTAAAAAAAAATTGATTGGAGGAAGATGATATATGCACCCCCTCCCCTTTGTTGAAATTTCGGAATCCGTTCCTGGGTTTAGAAATATCATGTTGTGGCCCTCGTCATGAGCTTACGTTTTTTTGTTGAACATGTGTTTGCTCGCTTGCAATTTCGGTTCGGCATGGGTTGATCCTCTCCAACAAAGATTCACTAGAGCCAATTGTTTGGGCCCAAATACCATGTTGGGACCACATTGATATATCTCTTAAAATTTCATCTCCCTCTTAATTATCACTTCATGGTATATAGCAATACTTTTCATTTGGTTTATATTTAGGCTCTGTTTGGGGAGACTTATTTTCAGCGGTAAAGCGATTACGACTGCATGTATCGTACCTTAAATGGTTACGACCGTATGTACCGGACCTTAATTAAGATCTGGTACATGCGGTCGTAACCGCTTGACCGCTGAAAATAAGTCCCCCCAAATGGAGCCTTAGCAAAATATCTAAACCAATCACTTAACTTTATGCATTGTTTGAAATAAGTCCTAAAATAACTTTAGTTAGGTATTTAAGGGTTTTAGATGACGTGGCATTGACGATGAGGTGATTTGTGATGAGGTCAATATTTGCTATACAATTTTGACTAAGAAAATTAATACCCAAATATTATTAGACCACACCAATAAACTAATTATGATAGATATTCATAATGATAAATAATGTATGCTGCAAATAACACTTGAAAATAGAAAACTCCCAAAAATAAAAACAATGAGGCTTATGTAAAACGATAGGGATGTAGATCCTCTCCACTTAGCCAAATGAATTGAGATAATAATAAAAAAGAATCGAATTATTTAATCTGCTGGATAAATAAAGGATTGGTTCTTTTCATTTGGATAATGAAGTAAATCTTTTCCAGTTGGAGCATTTTTTTTTTTGGTCAGAAGCTTGGTTGCACTTGGGAGATATTTTCAGCACTTTACACATGGAGGGTCATTATTGGCCTTAATTTTCTCTCACTTCCTCCATTTTATTTGAACTGCAAAATAGATCGCTCAGGACAATAGTTTTTAATGAAAATCCTTAGACTAGATCGGACGTTTAGAAACAATAGTTTTTAACCATCACGTTCACGACCGTCATTGTGCCGAACGGAGCCCTAGGCTTCATTTGGCGTGATGGTGATGGTCAAGAATTTGGTAGTCATGAACCATCGTTGCCCGACCTCACCTACAAAAATTTATGCATTTTATGCTTAAAACTGTTAGGAATGACGTTTACCAACTCTCTCAAAATCTCGGAGTGTTAGGAAGAGCGCTACCAATTTCTTTATATTATTTTAGCAGGACCGGTCAAACTGTTCGCATGGCTCCCTCGCACTTAAACCATGCCCGGAACTCCCATGTACACATGCCCGGAGCCAACCCGACTCTCTTGCACTGAACCGTACCATGGAGTTTCCCTGCACCCATGCCAGGAGCCAACCCGGGTGCGCCCGCGAGACACCCCATCCAATGATCCAACATCTGGATGGCGGGTCACACCCAACAAACCTTTGTTGGGTATCCGTGATAATTAACCTTTGTCTTGCCAAACATACATTTTATGATCATGTGCGGACCTACATAGGGCTGAGTATGAGAAGCCACCCACACTGAATTTTTTTAAAAAAAATTTCAATAAAAAATATTAGGTTAGATGTTATGATAAATAAGGAATCAATGAATATGTAATATTAAAAATATTACAAGAAAACACAAAATTGTTCCTGTTCTTTAGTTCTTATTTTTTATCTATATGATCTTGGGTTTAAATTTTAGAGATAATCTTTTAATTTTTTAAAATTTTTTTATAAACAAATTCATTATTTTTACAATCCTTAAAAAAATTATTTTTCATAAATAAACTCATTATTACGACTGTACAACCCCGTATCCGGCGAGTGGGTCAGCAGGAGCCAGACCGGCCAAATCGGGCAGTCCGAGTCCCTGGGCGAGCTCGGCAGGAGGGGGAGCTCGGCAGTCTCCGGCTCGCCCAGGCGGGGTGAGATTCTTTTGGGAGGCGAGCTCGTACTCGTCAAGCCCTGTTCGTTGAGCTCTGGGCTGTTCGTCGAGCTCTGGGCTGTTCGCCGAGCTCTGGGCCCTTCGTCAAGCTCTGGGCCCTTCGTCGAGCTCTGAGCCGCTCGCCGAGTTCGAACCGATCAACAAGCCCGCGGTGTGCGAGTTGGGCCGGTCGGGCCCGTACTCGCCCAAGTCGAAGATAGGCGGCGAGTGCCAACTCCATCGAGCACTCACCGCCCTTGCCGAGTAGAGTTTGTTGAGGGCTACTCGCCCAGTGATCTGCGTGGTATTTTTCCATTTTGCCCCTGCTGGCCTGCTCATAGCCAGTTCGAACAGCGGAGTTACGTTATTGGTAGACCCAGTTGGGCTGCACATAGCTGTTCAGAACATCGGAGGTTGGCTATTTGCAGGCCATTTTCAGAAATTTATAAATATAACCCAAGGGATACCTCAGAAGGTATGCTCACTTGTCTCCCAACCTTCTAGCGCTTTTTGAGGTACCTTAGTCCGGCATTTGACTAAGGAGGGGAAGCGCTCAGAGATCTTCCGGGTGTGTGGTGGATCCTCCGCGCCGGGCCCTTGAGTCAGTCCCCTGTTCTTTTTCCTTTGTCATTTTTCTTGGAGGAGAGAAGTAGGTGCGCGATCACCCCTTCCCCAAGGGTGAACTCCGTCGAGACCGAATTCTCGATTTCAACAACGACATTGTTTAATATTTATTTTTTATAAATATATTAATTGCTATATTTAAAATTTTATTTTTGCTTAAACAAAATGTCACAGTACAAAAAATTATTTTTATAAACAAATTATTTGCTATGTTCTTCTGTAAATTTTATTTATTATATAGTATCTTGTTGTTAAAAAAAATAATAAACAAGTTCATTCTTGTTCTTATGTTGATGTATAAATCTCTTTTTATTATAAAAATAATAATTTAGATCTTGAATAATTTATAAAAAAAATATTGAATAACTTTATGACTTATGCACACTGATAAAGCTCCTCCGTCCGTCATTGTCTATGATAATGATATATTTGATCAAACTAACTGAAGCAAATAAGTCACATCTAACAAAGCCATAGTTTTGAACATAAAAATGGAGGAAGGTCCATCATTCAGGAACAACTGTTCATAACGTTCAAAGGGAACCCTAATTTACAGATGAAAATTTCGGATTTTTCCTCGGGATACAAAAAATTTACAGGAAAAAAAAAGATGTGTGCTATGGGTGTACAAGCTAGGTTTCTGATCATTTATTTAAAATGTAAAAAAAAAACCTTTTTTTTGTTTTCATCTCTCAATATCTAACGCCATTATAGTCTGTATAGAACGGGCATCCATGCTCTCAGCAGTGGAAGCTGAAGATCCAGAACTAGAACTACACTTCCTCGCCTCAAAAAGCAAGCTTTCGCACTCCCTCGTCGCCGGACTGTCGAGATACCCAAATCCATGACCTATAGAACCGGAACGAATGCTGCTCCCGCACTGTCCCCTGCAAATCCTCCATTCCCCGTCGTCCACCTCGCCGGCGGCAGCCAGTGCTGTCCCCCACAAACTCTTTCCTGGAATCCACCGCCTCGCCCTCTCGAGCTCCGCAGCCACCTCCCTCATCGTCGGCCTCTCTTTTCCGTTCATCAACAAACACCTCCTCGTCACTTCCGCCACCGCCAGCAACTGCTCCCCACTCCCTTCCTCCCTCACCCTGCCCTCCAGAATCTCCATCAGCTTGCCCTCCATCAAGCTCCCCACAAAATAAACCCCCAAATTCTTCTCCGCCGCCAGCCTGGCCGGCGATATCGGCCTCTGCCCCGTCAATATCTCCGCCATCACCACGCCGAAGCTGTAAACGTCGCTCTTCTCCGTTAACTGCCCGGATTGAAAGTACTCCGGGTCGAGGTATCCCAGCGTCCCCTGCACCATGGTCGTCACCTGCGCACGGTCCAGAGGCAACAGCCTCGACGCGCCGAAATCCGACACCTTGGCTGTCAATTTGTCGTCGAGGAGAATATTCGCCGCCTTCACATCACGGTGGAATATCGGCCGTTCTATGGCCGAGTGGAGGTACGCCAAAGCTGCCGCCGTTTCGGCGGCGACCCGCAGCCTGGTTTCCCAGGAGAGCGAGCCGTGTTTGTCGTGAATATGGTGGTGGAGAGTGTTGTTGGGGACGAACTCGTAGACGAGCAGGGGAACCTGAGTCTCCAGGCAACAGCCGAGGATTCGAACCACGTGCTTGTGGATGACTTGGGAGAGAAGCACCACCTCGTTGATGAACTGCTCTATCTGAGAGGCGTCCACGCGGCGGGATTTCTTTATGGCCACCGCATGCTCTGTGTTCGGGAAAATGCCTCTGTAGACGGTCCCGTTGCCGCCCCGGCCGAGGATGCGGCCGTCGCTGTAGTTATCCGTGGCGCATTCGAGCTCCTCGGCGGTGTAAATCCGGGGGGTTTCGGCGAGGCCGTGTTGAGCGGCCAGTCTCTGCTGGAGAAAAAGGCCGCCGTTTTTCTGAAAAAATTGCTCCTTCAGACCCATGAGCTTTCGTTTCTTTTGAACCCAGAAGAGGTAGGAGCCGGCAAGGAGCAGGAAGAGGAATCCCAGACCCGTTCCTGTTCATTAATTGCTTTAGATTTTCTTTTTTCCAAAGTAGAATCGACAACGCGCGTTAAGACCAAATTGGTAGAAATATGCTTACCGATGACGACTTGGACGAGAGGGAACCTCTTCGTCTCTTCGGTGCAGCCGGTTCCGGCCTTGATTCCATCGCCGCGGTAGCCGCCGGGGCAGGAGCAGACGTAGCTTCCCGGCGTGTTCTTGCACTCATTGGAGCAGGGGCTGCTGTTTGGATCCTCGCACTCATTTATGTCTGCAGATTATAAGCGCCATTAATTGATGCATTCAGTTCAATCTTCCATGTTCATCAAGCCCATACGTTATTAGCCAATCCAAATTTGCACACTTTATAAAAAAATCAGTCCTTCTGTTTTATTGGCATCAAATAGCCATGAATTTTTACCTTGGCATCCATCGACCAGATACGGATTTCCAGCGAAGCCGCTATTGCAGGAGCAGAGGTGCCCTGTCGAACTTGGCGCATTAGAGCAATAGGCATTCTGTCCACATGTGTTGTTCGCCGGCGAACAGGTTCCGGCGACCGCCCAGTCCAGCACCAACGGCATGAAAGCTGCAGAGAAATCGGTGACGTTGAGAGGACTGAATTCGAATTTTTCCCGGTCCACTACGAAGGCGTAGCTGCAGTCGGCCGAATTTGATGCATTTCTAACCATGCTTCCCAGAGTGGTTTGAATCCTCTGCAACCCACCGGGAATAGCGGTCTGGCAGCAGCCGATGCCGGAGCATGTGCCGGTTGAGATTTTGTCGGCGTTGTTGCAGAAGGAGAGGCAGCCGCTGGTGTAAGTGTTGTAGGAGTAGATTGCCAAGGTGTTGCAGCCTACAGCGGTGAACTTGTTGCGAGCGGAGAGGGCGAAGGGGAGGTTGGAGACGTCAATGGAGGAGTTTACAGTCCCGGAGGAGTTGCAATGGCGGATGATGGGGGCGAGGACGGTGGCTGAGCCGGGAGAGAGGGAGATGGAGGAAAGCTCCATGTTGCCGGAGGCGGCAGGGAGGACGGGTTTTGGAGGTGAAGAAGATGAGTTGTTGCAGGTGATGAGGAAGCCGGGGAGGTGGCAGCCGCTTTGGGTGCCAAAGGGGAAGGGGATGCTGACGTTGCCACAACGGTCGGGACAGCCCGGGAGGGCGACGGAGGATGCGGAAGCTCCGGTGGAGGATGAAGATGGTGAGATGAAGAGGAGGGGGAGGAGAATGGGGAAGAGGGGGAGCATAGCAATTGCTTCGTTGATTCCCAGAGCATTTAGCGGTGGACGGGGTCTCTGTTTTATACATTGTAGCAGCTAAAGAAAGAACAGAGCCTGAGCAAGTTTGCAACTATCACAGGGCCGGCAACTCAGCAAGGAAACTGTACATATCTTAGGCCCCTAAGAAAATTTAGTCCTATGCAGCAGAGGTATCAGATCCTCTCCATTTGGACTCTAATGGTTAATATCCATCCCAAATGGATAATATTAAGGTCAGATTTAACCTTGCTGATACTATGAGTTCACTGATCATTAATTTCATACTTTTATATTTTAAATGGCTAAAATGAAACTCCATTTGGGGTCCAAAATGAAGAGAGTGAGCAAGTTTTCAATCCTATGTATAAAATGATTGCGTGAATCTTAAAGCGTTGTATTGGATGCGGATACGTGCAAATCAGTTTCAGATATGTGCAAATAAATTTTACGTGCAAACTGAAAAATTATATATGTAACTCAATTTGTTAGGATTTAAATTTGTTACGTGCAAACCAAAATAAAATCTTTCAAAACTCTTTAAATTAATAATTCACTCAAATTGTTACATGCTTCAGTCTATTAGCTAGTAAGTTGTCAGCACTTTAAATTGTCACAACAAATCGCATTTTCTTTACAATTTTCTGAGTTCAAGACACTAACTTCTCTTTAAATTCAAAATATTATGATGTGATGAAATATGTTCCAACATCAATTTGTGTTGGTTGAGACGTTTCTCTACAAGTCAATTATTTCATATCTTCAACTCAATTAGTCCGCACAAAAATATAAAAAAAAACTAACATTAACATTAACTCATTTAGTCCACTTCAACAATCCCTTTGCAATCTTCTGTTCATTTAGTCCCTACTATGTTTGCGCATAACATTAACCAAATAAGATCACCCATTCGCACATTCACTGAATACCTTGTCCCGATTACATGCAGGAACTGCTGATAAGATTGAATCAGAAGTGCAGGAATTGGTCCAATGGCAGGAAGGAAAACAAAAAAGAAAACCTCTGCAGAAAAACAACATGTAACACTTGGTTAAAATGCCGTAAGGAAAACACCAATGAGAAAGGGTGTAATGTCGACAAGGGAAATAAGGACTTACTCTGGAAATGCAGGAAGGAGAATGAGCGAAATGGAGAAATACAAAGGCGGGATTGTCCGTCTGTTGTTGCAAATCCCAACTGGGTTCGGAAGATTGGAAGGGGCACCGCGAGAGGGAACAAGCGGCTAGGGCTCGGTGAAGTGTCGACAAGTAAAATAGGACGGGGCGCTGCGTTCTGAAGGTTGGAGGGGGTGTTTGTGTTCTGAAGGTTGGATGGGGCGACGGGAGAGTGAACTAGCGACTAGGGCTCGGGAAGAGAAAAGAGTTGGCCCTCCAGGAGCTCCTTGAACTCCACAAACTTCTCGAACGCCTCTGACTTCTCCTTCATGAAATATACCCAAGTATACATGGAAAAGTTATCAACTAGAACAAGCATATACATGCTTCCGCCGAGACTGGGGGTGACAGTTGGTCCAATCAGATCACTGTGGATGCACTCCAACGGTGCTTTGCATCTGGTCTGTGACTTGTCAAATAGAAAGCGACGAGCCTTTTCATACTGACATCCCGCACAGACATGACCGTCTCTGAAGGATAAAAGACTAGGCAGGTCATATACCATGCCTCTTACCGTCATAGCCTTCAGCTTATCCATCCTAACATTCCCTAGTCTCTTATATCAGATAGCAACGTTGGCATTCGCCCTCATCTTATCAACTTAGGAGTTTTGTCGCCAGGACAAACAAGTCCTTCACTCTCATTCTGACATGAGTGACGTCAGTTTTCACAGCTGACATGTTGTAGAGAAACTTCACTTCTGGTGGGTCAAACAGAACGTGATACAAGAAATCAATAGCGTTGATCACCGAGAAGAGGTTTTTCTTCATTTTTATCACGTGATACACACTCCTCAAAGCGAGTGGCCCCTGATCAGTGCCTAAAGAAATCGTATCCTCCTTCTCTACTGCATGTATATTATCATCAGCAGTAATAATGACATCGTTACATTTGTAGTCCTGTAGAGAAGAGAATTTAGACTCATCCCCGGTTAGGTGATGACCACATCCCGAGTCCATGATCCAGTCCTTCTGATAGTTGATGGAGGAAAGTACACGAACACAAGTGCCCATCATGAAGGCACTCCCCCATCCTCCTTCAGCTTTGGACTCAACCTCCTCCTTTCCTGCACCATTCCCCGGCTGAATATTTACTCTGCAGTCCTTACATATGTGATCATGCTTGTTACACCTATAGCACCTAGGTCCGCCCCGCTTCTTCTCGTCATCATGCTCACGAGCCTTGCTCCTTTCATACTGTGATGAAGAAGACGGACCATGTCTAGCAAGTGTCTTCTTCTTCCCTTCCCATCTCTTCTTCTTGTCATAGAAGAAAGTCTCGTCATCTCCCTTTGAGATCGACATTCCATCCATCTTCTTTGCCAAGATCTCCTGTGAAGCCAGTAGAATTTCCAGCTCGAGCAAAGATGGTTGATTGACTCAACCTTGCACAAAAGCAGCAAAGGCCATATACTGCTTCTGCATACTGCGGATAATATATCTATTCAGCTTTATCTCTGAGATAGGCTCCTCCGGGTCCAACACTGAAATCTCAACGCAAAGGTTCTTCATTTTCAAGAAAAAAGATGACACTGACAGGTCTCCCATAGTGGCCTTAGTCAACTCATTCTCCAAGATCTATAGCCAAGCTACGTTCCTCTTATTGAACAGGCCTTCCAAGGCCATCCAGATTTCAACCGCTGATTGACACCTGATGATGTGGTTGAATAACTCAGGTGAGATTGTTCGCTTGAGAGTGAACTCTATCTAAAAATTCACCTTTCTCCAAGCTCTCACCGCATCGGCATTCCTGGTGGTAGCAACCCCTGTTTGTCTGTCGTCTCCACTGACGACCTCCCAAAAGTCCTCACCAATCAGATAACTCTTCATACAAGACCTCCACTTCTTAAAGTTGGTCTACGTCAAGAGTTCAATTCTAATACCTCTTGCATAACTGACATCCATTGTTCTCTCCTAATTAACTTGAACTTCAACGAGGAAGGCACACCTACAAGTTTGAATCACTACTTGCTCCTCAACCTCCCTCTAATATCATATGAAAATTTCAAGATGGAAGCTGAGAAAGACGTCGTAGGAATACTCAACCACACTAGAAGCCAGAAAGTAACCAACACAATAGAAGCACAAGAGTCATAAACTCGAATTCAATCTAATTATAGAGCGAGACATACATTGCAAGACATGATTTCGCTAATATACCCAAGGAAAATAGAAAAAATAACTGTACCCACGCAAACAGATAACTGTAACCACACAAACTGCTCAAGCCGCAAGCCCTGACTGCCGAAACCGACCAAGTCGCCTATCTGCAACTAGATGTGCGGACTGCCTGTTATTGAATGTTGATGATCAAGAAACAGAACCCGCTGATGAGACAGGTGAACTCCAAACTCTATTCGCAACCCTGAGCAAGGTGACTTCAAGTCGCGGGCTGCGACCTGTTGTATACCGCTGATTGTAAATCGTGAATTGTTCTACACCAAGCTTCCACTAGTTGTCTAGCCTCCTGATGCTAGTCGCACAACCTACACAGATAGCCAACTTCACTTAGTCGCGCCGATTAGGAAAAAACGTAACCGTGAGATCTAAACGCGAGTTGAGTTCTCACTGTTCTCGATATTTATGACGAGTCAGAGACTTCTATTTATAGGCGTGAGGAGTGTCATCACCGTCCATAGCGATAGGATAATCGCTCGTCAACCCTGCAGCTAGCATCACGTATTCGCTCAAGTGCGGATACAAGCATCAGTATACCACTAAAAAACTGTCTGCAAAGAAGTGCGGGCACACTACTCTGTCCGCGCTCGATAAACCAACTTAACCGCTTACGCGGAAAGCACCACCAGTCTGCATAGCGAGCGGACAACAACTCAGTCTGTGTGGACTTGTGACAATCAATCACGCATTCTGAGCCAAGTCCGCACCAATGAAGGACTGCTGAATACCTCTATTAGACCGCGCTAACCGTTTGCCTTCTTGCGAGCCAGAGTACCTGAAGCTTCAGCGGACTATGTGGTCTCACAATTTAGACCGCAACAGCCACAGTTAGACAAGACTAACCGCCTGGTTGCTTCTCCAGAGTGCTTGCTGAACCAGACCGCTGGAGAGAAGAAGTCAACGCGGCCAACCGTCGACGTCAACCCACCAGGCCGCGACGGTCTCTACGGTTTGTGCGATCTGCCCAAATCAGACCGCTCACCTCAACTACACTCCCACTTCAACAATTTTAACATTCAAGAATTTGTTTCTTGGATAATGTTGTCTTTCAAGAAATATCTGATGACCTACGTACAAGTTCTACTCTAAGGCAACCCATACGATGGATGGTCTGAAAAGATAACTCAAGTGTCGTCCAAATAGAATTATGTGGGTCTGAGATCATATGCGAATTGATAGAGTACGCTGGCAGCAATTGAGAGGAAACCACATCGATCTACTAGAAAATTCAGACATCACCTCCCTCTCATCTACTTCACTACACTTATCACCGTTGGTTATATGCACTTCATATTAAGATATAAAAGAATTATTTTGTGAATATTATCTTATATTTGTGCAATATTGAGCATGTATAGGATGATTGCAATTTTGAGATGAATATAGATGATGGATCTGATGAATTTAATATAGAGCATGATTAAAGTGAATTCTAATTGTGATTGGATTAAAGGAGATTTATTTAGAGGAAAATTGATGTATTGAAGACTAGGAAGAAATTCATGTATGTCTAGCTAACCCCCGCCCATTGGCAAGTAGTAACTAGAGTTGGCATTTAAAACCAAAAACTATAAATCGAATCAGAACCACAAGGAATTGGGTCGAACTGTTCGCTAATTATTCGTGTTCCGGTTTGAATTTGGAACCGCGAACAACATTGGTCTGAGTGCGATTCTTTCATTTTATTATTCGGACTGGAATTATAACCGCAACATATAAGTCTCGAACGGTTTCAAAAATTTTAGACCCGATCTGAACCGGACCGAAACAGAACCGAATCGCGTTCCATTTATTATTATTATTATTTTATATTATTATTTTTCATAATATATCTATAATATTTATACTTACTATTAAGGGTGAAACTGATGCGATTTGAATTCAAACCGCAATCGCATCAAAGAGGTTCAGTTTTGAATTGAACACAATCACAACACACCAAAACATGCAGTGTGGTTTGATATTAGTACGGTTTGGAGTTGATATTTGCGGTAGGGCTGTAACGGTTTGACTTGATTCGGTTTTTGATCAAAATCGCTAACCGAACCATTCACATGTGGTTCCAAAAAATTGAAACCAAACTGAACTGTTCGGTTTGGTTTGTTTCGGTTCGGTTTGAGTTGTTCAATACTTAATAGAAAAAAAAATTGTTACTGAGAACTGACAAGACAATACTAGTATTGGTGAGGGTATTAATGTCAGATCAAGATATTGTCAAAGTTATCGTCATAATGAAAAAAAATCACCAAATGATTTTCTATCCCGACATATGTATAGACCTTGTGTTGCTAATCAAGGATATTTTCTCCCTTTAATTCTACAATAAAAAGAAAGTGACACTGAATCATGAAACTATCATACAATTTAATGTTAAAAAAAATGTGTTGTCAAGACTTAATTAATATATTAAACTCAGCATAAAACAGTAAAAGTAAATAATTATATTATTTATTTTTAATAAATTAGGCTTAGAATTTATGAAATAAAGTATCCATAATAAAAATATATATAATTAAAGCTAATATGGTTCGGTTTGGTTTGACTCGGTTCGGTTTGACACTCCAAACTGTGAACCGAATTAAACCACACGGTTTTTCAAAACGTGGAACCGTGACCGAACCGTGGGCTACTAAAACCTTACCGAACCGTGTGGTTTGGTTTGGATCAGTTCGGTTAGTTCTGGCTTACACCCCTAATTTGCGGTTTGGTTAGTTTCGGCTTACACCCCTAATTTGAGGTTCGGTTTCGGTTTCTATATAGTTATATAATGTATTTCAATTTACTCACATATTTATTTGAAATATTTTATTTTAAAAATATAGATGATACACAACGACTATTTAATATTAATCATGAAAGACCAATTTAATTGTAGCCGATAAATTATTCAAATTAAATTAATTAATATATTCATCAAACAAAATTTTAATTATAAAATAAGATTTCTAGAGAAACAAGTCAAAATTCCTACTATATTTTACAAAAAAGAATTCCTTGGTATAACGCAAAATTCATGTGTCCGGTCCCCGGATTTCGAAGTCCCTACTGCAAAAAACAAAACGGGTTTACTTTTCCCCTCCGGTGTTTTATTTTTGACTTCACTCATACATTCCGTCAGATTTGGTTTTAGTTCTGGTTGGAACCGATTGGAACCGGGCGGAACCGCACGGAGCCGGACAGAACCATTAGTGGACGGTATGGTTTGGTTCTTGTTGGGCTGTAACCGGAACCGTTGACAGAACAGTTCCAAAAATTATGTTGGAATCGGAACCGGAATCAGTTCAATCAAGTAAGATTTGGTTTTAATTTGAAGACATGTTACCTTATCAGTTCGGTTCACGATTTTAATGGAACCGGAACCATAGGCGGACCCAAATGGCGTCACGGTCGGGCAAGTGCCCGGGCTAAGATTTCGTAAAAATTATTGCAACCCTCTTTCGCGACTTCCACGTCTTTCCTTCCCCGACTTCCGGCTTTCCTTCGCCATCCCTGCTTCTATCTTGTGAATCCTTCGTCGTCCCTGCTTCTATCTTGCGAATCACAATCTTGCGCCCTAATCTCCTCATTTTAAGGGATCGGGGCCAGGCGGGGACGACGATGGCACTGTCGGCACAGGATGAGTCGACCTGGATGACGACACAGGATGAGGCGGGTGTTGAAACCGAAATTCGGCTTCTGTGGAGTTTGAACCCTTGGGGAAGGGGTTAGCGTACACTTACTTCTCCCTAGTAAGCTTGAACGACCAAAGGCTTAGAACCAGAACCGATCCAAGGCTCCAGCACGGAGGTCCCACCACACACCCGGAAGATCTTAGAGTGCTTCCCCTCCTTAGTTTGTGGTGAGCTAAGGCTCAGAAAGCACTAGAAGATCAGAGAGTAAGAAGATTGGAATTCTTGAAAGCTTGCCCTCTGAGGTACTCCTTGGGTCTATTTATAGTTTTTAAAGTCTGACCTGCAAATAGCGTAACTCCGCTGTTTTGAATGGTTATATGCAGCCAAAAGTGGTTTGTCAACAACCAAAATCCGTTATTCTGAAGAGATAAATGCAGACCTAATCACCTTTTAGCAGACCAAATTAGATTAACCATATGATGCATGCACCCCACTCATGGGGGGAATCGGGACCAACTCACCATTAGCCCTGGTGGAGAGGCGGTCTGGCGCTTATAGGCGAGCTAGATCGCGTGAGAGCTGGATGGCCGCTTAGGCGAGCACGGGATGGTTGCGCTAGCTCGCGCGGCTCGCTCACCCTGTCTAGCGGAAGCGAGCGCGGGCTGGCTGCGCTCGCTCGCGCGGCTCTCGCAGCTCGGCTCTTTCTCCAAGTGAGCGCGAGCCGGGCTCCTGCGGCTCGCCTACCCCTCGCGCGAGAGCCGGATGACTGCTTAGGCGAGCGCAGGCTGGCTATGATGGCTCGCGCGGCTCGCTCACCCTGTCTGGCGAAAGCGGGCTTGCTGTCAAAAAGGCCAGAAGAAATCTGGCTAAGTTCAGGAAGCGTTGATAGGGCGAGCTTCACTCAGTGCCATAGAAGATTGCGTCGAGAGGGCGAGCTTCACTCAGTATCATAGAAGATGGCGTCGATAGGGCGAGCTTAACTCAGCGCCATAGAAGATGGCATCGAGAGGGTGAGCTTCACTCAGCGCCGTAGAAGATAGCGACCGAAAGTCTGTCCTGGCCTGCTCGCCTGCCTGGCGGTCCCACTCGGCGAACACTGGGTTGCACACAATCCCCGCTCTTTTTGAGCCTGACAAAGCTTGAAAAGAATCATCCAACCCCACATGTTTGGTGAGTGCTTGCTGAGCTGGAGGGAATCTTTCAGTGGGCCCTACCAGCGTGCTTTAAATATACCACCAGGCCCAAGAGGAAAAACCCTCATCCTTCTGCATTTCTTCTCTTGTGAACTATTGTAGCTGAGCGATGCCTATATCAGAAGAGATGCGAGCGCGCCTAACGGCTGCGAGAGAGGGGACGCGGGAGCAGGTCCTCGATGCTGCTCCTTGGCTGGCGCGCGGATCACCCGGTCCCGTATTCAAGCCGAAGAAGGCAAAGATGATCCGGCGATCCCCCCAGAATGATGCCTCTGCGTCTAGATCGGCGGCCGATGCTGAGGCCACCCATGAGGTATGTGGGTCTCTTGCCTAATCTATTACTCCGATTATAATTTTTCCTTTTCTACAGGAGGCACCCCGTGAAGACGGAGGCGGGAGAGTGGAACCAAAGCATTCCTCCCCACAGATAACTGAGCGGGCCTCCAGCCCCTCGACCCTGGGGCCTGCCCTTCCCGTGGTTCCTCTGTTGCCAACCCGCCCCGAGCTAGGAAAATCTCTTGCGGCTCTTGAAGGACAGCCCTTCCAGGGCCAGCCGGGTACCTCCCGCCCGCACACCAGTGCGGGGGATGTGCCGACCCCTGGTGAGTGTGTGCTCATTTGTTTATGACCGCTTGCTTTTTCTGATCTTTCCTATTGTTGCAGGCTTCAATGCGATCTCATCCTCCAACATTGACATCAGCGGGGGATACTCGCCTCCCCCTTCTGCGGACCACATCTCGGAATACCTGGGCGACCCGCAGGATGCCAAGGAGATGAAGAGGCGGGTGACCCGACTGTTCCAGAAACACTCCCTGATGTTGTAGGAGGTTTGTGATAGGGTGGACGAGGACAAGGCTGAGGCGAAAGAGCAGTTCACGGTTATGGAGAGCATGAGGCTCCAAGAAGATGGAGACGTGACTTCTTCCCCGACATCACATATTACGCGAGCGGAGGAGCGACTCTGGCATGCCACAGAACAGGTCAATCTGACCCAGTGGGAACTACTGGTGGTCCGCGAGTACTTATATCCTCGCCTACTGCCCCGTTCCGGGGTGCGAGGAGCGGGGTAGGTGGAAGTGGATTCAATACCGAGCCACCCAACCCTTCCTCGCTGTCGGTCGGCAGTCCCGGGTCGTATCTGCTTCTTGGATCAGCCCGCATGTTAGAACCACGAACTTGATTTATTTTCCTCAGGAACATCGAACCTTTTTTATTTATAAATATTCTAGACTTCTCTCCTGCTAACGGGCCTATGCTTGTTGCGTATTATTTTTATAGTTGGTAACCGCTTAGCTTTTCTCTAGGCGAATGCAAGCGAGCTACCCTTGCTCGCCTACCCCCTACTTAGGCAGGCACGAGTCTACTATGGCTGCTCGTCTCTCTGCCAGACGCGAGCCAGCGCGGCTCGCCTGCCACTTTGGAAGATAAGAGTCGGCACGGCTTGCACGCCACTTGGGCGGACGCGAGTCAGTACGACTCGCTACCGCGTCACTCCAGCAGGGCTGTGGCGAGTAAGCGGGAGTTAGCGGTGGGCTGGGAAGTCGAAGCGTCGGGGTTTATTTTTGCTATCTGCACATTTCCCTCCGATGGGATGTTTTCATGCCCTTTCCTTTCCTATAAATAAGCCCTGACGCTCCTTCCTACCTACCACATTTAAGACATTCCGTTCTTTCTCCAATTCCCGCGACTCTCGACCCATCTTCTCTTTGCGAGAACTACAACGTACCGCTCAGTTATCTGTCTGCGAGATGGCTGGTAGTGGTGGAGATGTTGAGGGGCGAAGAAAGTGTGCATGGACCTTCTCCGAACACTCCTTTGCCACCACTACCGAAATCAAATTTGTTGAGGTGGTCGACGACTTCATCCCGCCCGGCATTGAGGCGAGCCGGCCTGGAGAGGAAGAGAAGATCAATGACCTTTCCGTCGGGGAACTCGCCATCCCCATTGTTCATTTTGACGCGGGCCTCCGGCTTACCCTATGGCCAGAGGTCAGGCAGGTACTGAAGTACTCTAGGGTCGTCCTCGGCCAGATGACTCCCAATTCGGTGGTCATCGTGGTCGGGTTCTCCTGCTTCCTGCGGGAGGAGAGGATTGAGTTCAGTCTTGCGGTCTTCCGCAAACTGTTCTCCTTCCGGGCGAACAAGGATGACATCGCCTATTTCTCTAGCACCTACGTCAAGGTGTGCGAGACGGTGAACAAGAACCACAATTGGCTCCGGAAGTTTATTTTCGTCAAAGACGACTTCGGCAGCGTTCCTTTCTCGCTGGTACAACTCAATGAGGCGAGCTACCGCCCCTAGCTTGGGGGGACACGAAGCCGAGTTGTGTGGGTTCTTCCAAGGGAAGAACTTTGAAGTCGCGTTCCTCCGCAGGAACGTGGACTGCCTCGCCCCCGTCCCACCCGGGGGAGGTAAGCTACTCGCACTTTACCCCTTTTACTTAGCCTCTCTTTTTTCTTCTTTGCTCTAACCCCCTTACTACAGGTGAGCGAGACATCCCCTTGCACCCTCCTTATGAGAGCGTACGAGTCGCCTCCGGCAAGCTTGCCCATGCCAAGGTGGCGGCTGCCACGCATCACGAGGCCCCGACCCTCACTACCCAAAAGCGGGCCACCCGCAAAAAACCTCTGTTGCTGCCACTTCCCAAGAAGCTGAAGACTGCGGGTGGCGCTCCCCCGACAATTAGGGAGAAAGGCATGGCTCCGGCAGGCCAACAAACCGAAGAGTCCTTCATCCCAGGTGCTTCGACCGACGGCCCTTCTGGCGAGGTGGCCGACACCTCCAGGGCACGAGGACAGGCGTCCGCCGCTAAGCCCGTGTCGATAGGGCACCATAACTTTGGCTATGGCGAGCAGCACCTGAACGAGCTCGGCGAGCCCCTCCTCCAGTGGGACAAAGAGGCGAACCAGGCCTCTATCTCGACCTTGCTGCCGAGCTGGTTGGAGCAGGATTCCATCAGTGGGGAGGCCTATGCCTTCTCCTTCGGCCTCTACGTGCGGGAGGACGCCACAATCTTTGTTGAGGAGGCCACATGAATCCTTGTGCACGAGAGCGTGGGGGCCCAACTCCGTGGCTTGGAGCTAGCTCACATGGTGGGACGCTAGTGCACGTAGAAGGAGCGGAATTCCGCCTCGCTCCAAAAGCTCGTCGATGACAGCGAAGAGGCCCGCCGTCTCGCTCAGGAGGAAGCGGAGCACAAGAAGAAGTAGACGGACCCGGCCGACGCCGTTCTCACCGGATACCAGGGGGGTGGTAAGTTCCATGACTTGAACAAGATGCCTTAAGATTGCTTCCACTTTTCTTATGTTCCTTTTGTTTCTTTTCGCAGGACGCGGCGACGGCCCAACACCTCGGTCTTCAAAGCGCCACCCTCGAGAAGGAGAACGAGGCATTGTGGGCACGAGTGCGAGAGCTAGAAGTCACAGCTCCTCCGCCTCCCTCCAGCAGCGGCGGCTGGCTCGACCACTACTCGGCACATGAGTTGGAGGAGATGATGCAAAAGAATGCCGCCAAGGCCGCGACATACACTCTCTAGACCATGCAGCGAGCCGGTTTAATGACGCGCGAGGTCGCGGGGATCTCGGTGAGCGACGTGGTACCGAAGTTATTCCTTCTGGTACCGTAGCCAGGCGACGAGTCCTTCCAACCCCTTTAGGAGAGCTCGCCGCCCAAGAGCTCGCCTCGCTGAACCCCCGCACCGAACCTTCCTTCTTGTGATCTATGTACTTATTATTGTAATATAAATGCGGGTTGAGTCCCATACTTGCAATTTTTGCGATTAATAATATATGTCCTTTTCTGAAATGATATTGCCTTTGTTCTTCTTTCCCTTTTTTGTACTCGCGACCTGGCTCGGCCTTCCCGCTCGCCGTCCCCGAACCCGTGTCTGGCTAGTGAGATCGCGCGTCCCTTAGGACTTAGCTTAGGGAATGTTCGGATCTTAGGTAGCCGACCCGCGAGTGGCGATCCGCCCACCTTATCTAGAGCCTCTCCTGCGACGCCCGTGAGATGTTGGGGTAGCCTGTCTCGGATCGCGTCTGGGGTGCTTGGCTTCGCGCGGGTCAAGCCTCATGAGGTTGCAGCGCGCCTGAGGTGTGGAGTCCAACTCGTCTACGATCTTTGCCCTTTGGCGATACTTGCTTCTTTCAATTCTTTTCCTAGCGATCTGTTAGGAATCTCTACTTCCCTTCTTTCTGTCAACTGGTAAGAGCCTGGCGGTATGAGATGAGTGTCAACCGGTCCTTCACTTTGGCCAAACATAGGGTGCCCCCACTGGCCTATTCAGCTAGATGAGCGCTTGACGACGGGTGTTGGGCTTCTACTGGACATATCGAAGCTTCCCCGAAGAGGTCCACCCGCCCTGCCATCTAGTGAGAGCCCGGTCAGCGGAACCATCTTGGGGCTAATATGGTAGAAATCACCGAGTGACTTCCGGCTCTACCAGTTAGTGAGAGCCTGTTCAGCAGGATCTTCTTGGGATTAACATGCCAAACCCATTTCCAAGATGTCGACCGGCCCTGCTGGCTAATAAGAGCCCGGTCAGTGGGACCATCTAGGGGACTATCATTTCAAACTCCACCAAGTGACTTCCAACCATGCCAGGTAGTGAGAGCTTGTTCAGCGGGATCTGCTCGGGATCTGGGAGACGCTCTCGAGTGATATCCAACCCTGCCAGCTAGTGAGAGTCTGACAGCGGGATCTGCTCAGATTCTGGGAGACACTCTCGAGTGACATCTAGCCCTGTCAACTAGTGGGAGCCTGACAACGGGATCTGCTCGGGGTCTGGGGGACACTCTCAAATGACATCCAGCCCTGACATCTAGTGGGAGACTGGCAGTGGGATCTGCTCGGGGTCTGGGAGATGCTCTCGAGTGACATCCAGCCCTGCCAGTGGGATCTGCTCGGGATATGGGAGACGATCTCGAGTGACATCCAGTCCTGCCAGTTAGTGGGAGCCTAGCAGCGGGAACTACTCAGGGTCTAGGAGACGCTCTCGAGTGACATCCAGCCCTGCAAGTTAGTGGAAGCCTAACAACGGAATATGCTCGGGGTCTGGGAGACGCTTTCAAGTGGCATCCAGCCCTACCAGCTAGTGGGAGTCTGGCAACGGAATCTGCTCAGGGTCTACTAAGTGAACTCTTTGCTCATCCATGTGAGTCATTGTAGAAGGAAATCAGAGATATCAACAGCTTTATGTTAGAAAAAAGGATGTAACGTACATGGTTAAGGATAGAAACGCTTCAGGTTATCACCGTTCCAAGTGTGACTGAGGGCCTCGCCCTCCATATTTTGGAGGTGATACCCCCTTGACCTCAATACCTCTTTGACAATGTATGGACCCTCCCAGTTTGGGTTAAGCTTTCCCACGGCCCCTGATCTACCCGCAACATCTACTTTCTTCAGGACCAAATCCCCTTTCGCGAATTGTTTTATTCTAACATGTTTGTTGAAGTACTTAGCCATCCGCCGCTTGATTTCTTCCTGACAGATGGCAGATAGATCGCACAACTCCTCCACCATATCCAGGGAGAGACGCAACTCATCCTCATTCTCGGGCATCACTCTTCTTTGTCTTCCTTTGCCACAACTACCCGAGGTGTCCAGACATTGAACTCTATGGGGAGCATTGCTTCACAACCATGAGAGAGCTTGAAGGGTGTCTCCCCCGTGGTTGTATTTGGAGTAGTCCTCAGGGCCCAGAGGACCGAAGGGAGATGTTCCCCCCAGCTCCCCTTCAAGTTCTTAACTTTCTTTTTCAGCAAGTTCACAATGATCTTATTCGCCGCCTCCACCTGCCCGTTGCTCCTAGGGTAGTGAACTGACGTGAACCGAAGATCAATCCCGAGCTGGCCGCAGAAGCCGATGAACTCCGCGCTGGCAAACTGAGGCTCATTGTCCGTGACAATGTCCTGAGGCAACTTGTGCCTGCAAATGATCTCCCCCATACGAAGTTCTGGATTACCTTGGAGGTCATCTTGGCCAGTTCCTTAACCTTCATCCACTTAAAAAACTAATCGATCACGACTAACATGAATCTTCTCTACCCACTGGTCTGGGTGAAAGGTCCCACAAGATCCATTCCCCAAATAGTAAAGGGTCAGGGTGCGGTGATGCTCTTGAGTCTCTGGGCTGGTAGTAGCTGGAGAGGGGCAAACAACTAGCACTTCTTTGTGAACTTGGCGGCATCCCTGCCTAAGGTCAGCCAGAAGTACCCTTGCCTTATACTCATCCCTTCAAAGGTCCTGCTTCTTGAGTGACTCCCGCACTCCCCACTATGAACTTCCTCCAAGATTCTCAGAACCTCCTAATCGGGTACGCATCGTGTCAGGAGCCCTGAGAGAGCCTTCTAGTATAGCCTCCTGTAGTGCATCAGATAGTATGCCGACTTATATTTGAAGTGCTTCTTATCTAAGCCCTCCGGGAACTCTTCTGAGGACAAGAAGGTTGTGACGGGGTCCATACAGGAAGGACGTTGATCCATCTCCATCAGCTCTCCTTCTTCTATGGAAGAGCGGAAGAGGTCAGTAAGAGTTCCCCCCCCCCCCCACACACGGGGTCCGAATTTGGCCAGCCGGTCCACCTGCTCATTCTCTTCTTGTGGCACGTGTCTGATGGAGAAGGTTTGGAACGTGTCATTGATCCCCTTCACCTTGGTCAGGTACTGCTGGAGAGTAGACTCCCTTGCCTTGAACTCACCATTGATCTGGGAGGACACCACCATGGAGTCTGTTAGAACCTCCACGTCCTGCACTCCCAGCTCCCTGGATAGTTGAAGCCCTGCGATCACTGCCTCATACTCCGCTTGATTGTTGGTGATGAGGAAGTGGATGACCATTGTTTGCTCAATCTTTGTACCTTGTGGGCTCTCCAAAAGCACCCCTACCCCTAGGTAATGCCTCTCTGATGCATCATCCACCTTCACCCTCTAAGGGACCAGACAAGTGAGCTCTGCCTCCGCCACCTCAACCACATAATCAACTAGAAAGTCGGTCATTGCCTGGGCCTTGATCGAGAGGCAAGGAATAAAGGATATATCAAATTTACTCAGCTCTACCGACCATTTCGCCAACCTCCCAGAGTGTTCCACCCCCTCAAAGATGTTGTGGAGGGGATGGTCAGTCACCACTCGGATGGAGTGTGCCTGGAAGTAGGGTCTGAGCCTCCGAGCCGAGATGACCAAAGCAAAGGCCAAATTCTCTAAAATCGGGTATCGGATCTCTGTCTTCCTCAAGACCCGGCTCACGTAATAGATATGTAGTTGTTTCTTGTCCTCTTCCCGGACCAAGACGGAGCTCAGGGCCTTGACCCCTACCCCGAGGTATAGGGATAGATTCTCCCCCTCCTTTGGTCCTTAGAGTAGCGGGGCCTGGGTCAGCTGCGTCTTCAAGGCTTGGAAGAATCCCTCGCACTCATCGGACCATTCGAACCTCTGGCCCCCCTTAGCGCTTTGAAGAAGGGAGAGCACTTCTCTCCCGCCCGAGAGGGGAACCGGCTCAATCATGTCAGCTTCCCTGTCAGCCGCTGGGCCTCTTTGGCGTTCCGAGGCGATCCCAACTCCATGATGGCCCTTACCTTGTCAGGGTTAGGCTCTACACCTGCGGGAATAAGGAGATGGCCTACGAACTTACCCCTGCTTGCCCCAAAGACACACTTCAAGGGGTTCAGCCTCATCTTGTATTTTCGCAGGGTGCCGAAGGTCTCCTCCAGGTTCTGGAGGTGAAAGTCCATGTCCCGACTCTTGATCATGAGATCATCCACGTACACCTACAGGATTCCTCCCCTTCTGCTTTTGGAAGACCCGATCCATCATCCTTTGATATGTTGTCCCTGTATTTTTTTAGCCCAAAGGGCGTCATCTTGTAGCAGTAGCACCCGTCCCCAGTGATGAAGGAGACATCTTTTATGTCGGGTGGGTGCATCCTGATCTGATGATAACCTGAAAAAGCATCTAAGAAACTCATTAGAGAGAAACCGACGGTTGAGTCAACCAGCGTATCGATTCAAGGCAACAGGTAACAATCTTTGGGACTTGATTTATTAAGAAGAGAAAAATCTACACACATCCTCCAACGGTCGTCTCTTTTTTTAACCATTACAACATTGGAGACCCAGCCTAGATACTGAATCTCTGAAACAAATTTGGCCTTGAGGAGCTTACCACCTCCTCCTGAATGGGCTCGACCAGCTTATTCGCGGTAGACGTCTTCTTCTGCCGGATAGGGCGAGCCTCGGGATCCAGGTTGAGGCGGTGGCAGGAAATGTCTGTATCAATCCCCGACATGTCTGTCGCGCTCTATGCGAAGACATCCACGTTCTTTTGGATGCACTCCAGCATCCTCCACTGGTCCTCCTGGCTCAGCCCACCGCTGATCCGCACCTTCTCTACCCTGCCTTCTTGGGTGAGAACCTCTATCTCCACTACCTCCTCTATAGATTCCAACCGAGACTGCTCCTCCCACTCACCAGCAGCCCCTAGCCTGGGGCAAGAACTTCCTCCTCAACCTCCTTTACGGCCATCACATTGTCCTGCTCCTGCACTCCCTTTGCCACCTCCACATGGGTGTGGACCTCATCTTCCTCCACCTCCGTATCCTCAGCTCCGCCCGCGACCTCCTGCCCGGACACTTCCTCCATCCTCCTCTCCATCTCCTCAGCTCCTCCCTACCAAGAGATGGAGTTCACCGCAGTGATATAACACTCCCTTGCTACCTTGGGGTCTCCGTGAACCCAGACTTGCATTCCTTCAGCATTGAACTTCATGCACTGATGGAAGGAAGGGGGTACACAGCGGAAGGCGCTGATGAAGGGTCGTCCGAATATGGCGTTGTAACTGCTAGAAGCGCCCACGATGGTGAATCAACAGTTTCTGGACTGCCCCCTTAGAGTAACATGAAGTCCCACTCCTCCTTCCACCTCCTTCCTCTCCCCGGAGAATCCAAAGAGAGGACCATTCGAGGCCAACACCCTCCTGGCCTCCACCTTCATCGCGTTGAATGCCTTTTTGAAGATGACGTTGACCGAGCTCCCATTATGATTGAGGATCCGAGGGACGGTAAAATTTTCGACCGCGGCCTGGATCACTAACTCGTCGCAAAATGGATCCTCATGATCCGACATGTCCTTCCTTGAGAAGGTAATCTTCTCCTCCGAGGGTGGGTCTAGGGACGTGGAGGCGACACTCCAACGATACATGGTATGGAGGCTCGTCTAGCGGGCAGCCTCGACTCCCCCCATGGATCACTCTGATCCCTCCTCGGACTCCTACATCAGCCTGATCCTCACACCTGTCCTCCTCTTCCCTGGGCAGGACCTCCTCAATCCGCACTTTCTAGCAGGGTTGCTGTTGTTGCTCCCTCTGCCTGGGCTCGGGCCTCCATACCTCCTGGCCCTTGCCACCTCTCGGCTCCTCCTCCGCAGCCCACCTGGCCAACTTCCTCGCGAACTCGGGGTTCGACGCCTCCCCATCGACTTCCCTTGTTGCTCTCTCCATCAGCTCTTCGAAGGAGAGAGGTGACACCCTCTTCAACTCCATCCTGAAGAATCCCTACTGTAGCCCCAGGGTGAAGACCATCATCAAGGTATGCCCTGACATCTCCTGTACTTGGAGGACCTTCTCTTGGAACTGATCTACGTAGCTCCCAAGGGTCTCGTTCACCCCTTTCTTGATGTGGAACAAAGATACAGATTCTTTCTTCCTCTTCTTGGAAGTGGTGAATCTCAGCATGAACCCTCAACACAAGTCCTCGAAACAGTAGATGGAGCTGGCAGACAGCTGATGGAACCAATCTCTCGCCTTCTCCTTGAGGGTGATAGCGAAGAGTCTGCACTTGAACGCATTTGACATCTACCGGATCAAAACTATATCCTCGAATCACTGGATGTGTTGGGTCGGGTCATCCTTCCCAGTGTAGTAGGACATCTCCGGCTCGCGAAACTCCTCTGGAACTGGGGCAGATGAAACCAACTCACTGAAGGGGCTGCCTCCCCCTACCGTACGAGCCGGGCGATCCCATGCGTCGATCTCGCCAACCCTACCTGCACTCGTCGAGCCGGGGAATAGAACTCGCCCTGATAGATTTCGCTCGCTGCCTTTTGCAACTTCCTTCCCGGGTCGCCTGACCGGGGCATCCTCGCCTAAGGCTGGGGCTGCGACGACTAGGACGGCTGGGGTCGAGCACTTGGCGCGCGTGCCGAGTGCGAACATGACGAGGTTCCACATTTCTTGTCGGAAATCCTCGAACATCCTGAGGGTTGCGAGAGGGGGAGGGGATGGCGAGTCAGCCCTGTTAGATCCCTGTCCTTCACCTCCAGTCATTGAGCTCATGAAGAATTTTCGGTGATGATCACTCTCCACGCCCACAACACCAAAATATTGAAACTGAAATTCGGCTTCTGTGGATTTCGAACCCTTGGGGAAGGGGTGACCGCACACTTATTTCTCCCTAGTGAGCTTGAACGACCAAATACTTAGAACTATGAAAGTTAGGTGATAAGATCTATCTACCTCTAGAGGGGGGGTGAATAGAGTAAGTTCAAATGGATTGATGTATTTAAAACTTTTTTATTTACTTAGTGTAGAAAGTGAGTTATGCAATGGTTAAATATATGATAAAGCAAACAGCACACATCACACAGCAAGAAGTAAACATAAACCACAGAAGACACAAGGAAATTATAGTGGTTCCCCAAACTTGGGTAGTCCACTCTTCTATCACCCTTTGATAGGAATCCACTGCAGGATGGTTGATCAAGTGTCCTGGGCACCACCAGATTTTTTGATAAGGTGTCTTGCCACCACTGATTTTGACAAGGTCTCAGCTAACCAAAATGGTAACTTTTGAAGGGAGTTAAAACCCTGTACAGATGGAATAAGGTAAAGAAAGGATGAGTATGCTTCTCTGTCAACTATCAAAGAGAAGCTTGTGGATTTTGATGTTGTCAAAGCTCCCCCTGAGATGTAGATGAGTTCAGGTAGAAGAAGCTTTGCACAAGGGTGACAGGCTCTTCACTACTTGTCCTTCTTCAGCAATAGATAACTCAGACACTGAGTGTTTGATGTCTGAAGGTAGAAGGCAGTCTGTAGAAGAGTTGATTGCAGAGCAGAAGAGAATCAGAGAGAATTGATGATGATCTTTCTCTGAGTGATGTTCTTCTCTTTGAATTCTCTGCAGCAGATTCTGTGAGAGAGAGATGATGAAGAATGTTCTCTGTAACAAAACTGAATAACTGTGTATGTCTCTCTCGAAAAATCTCTGAGTAATAGAATTACTACTGTCTGATAGATAGCCGTTGGCAGGGCATTCAATGCATTCCTTAACTGTCCATGCCTTGGAAGGAAGTGCCTTAATTGATTTCCAATGAAAATTCCTTGAGATATGGACCAATTAAGTCTTGAAACGGCCAGGGGATCTCTTGCAATAACTGCTTTGATGATCTTTAATTTGAATTTCAAAAGTCAACAGACGGGAGAACCCAAAACATTGAATTCATCATAAATCGTCGATCTGAGCTCGACTATCCGTCGATCAGAGAGTGATTAAGGATGCAAAGAGAAACACGCCAAAACGTCGAGCTGAAGTCGACGTTACGTCGAACTGAGGACGACGCTGCGTCGAGCTGCGATCGACTATGCGTCGAGCAGCGGTCGACTACGCGTCGAGCTGAGGACGGCGACACGTCGAGCTGGGGTCGACTATCCGTCGAGCTGAGCAGAACTAAAATCTCAAATATCCTAAGTTCTAAACTCACACTCAATGACCTATGCTATACAATGAGGTCATGCATCCTTAGCATAGTTATCCTGACCCAAATATAAAAAGGGTGTTCCAACAATCTCCCCCTATTTGGATTAGGATTACTATTCACATGATTTTAAGGAAATAAAAAGCATACAGAAGATTAAAACACAGACAAAACCATAAACCACAGATAGAAGCAGGAGCAGATATATAAATATCAAAAGTGTTTATGGCAGTTGTAAGGAGGTGGAGCCATCTTACATTACTTCTTCTTTGGTTCTTCTTCAAGGCTTTTCTTGAACTTGATTTCTCTCTGAGGATTGACAACATCTTTCCTGGATCTACAAAATTTAATTAAGGAGGGGAGGATTGTAACACCCCAGAAATCTCAATAGGTCAAATTGAGGTTCAGGCTGGCTAACACGGCCTGGGACACGGGCGTGTCCCAGGGCGTGTCTGGGGTACACGGCCTGGGACACGGGCATGTCCCAGGGCGTGTTCTTCATTGTCGACGATCGCTGAGTCGACGATCGTTGAGTATCGACACATCGACACGGCCTAGGACACGGGCGTGTCCCAGGGCGTGTCATGCCCAAAAATTAGCCAGTTTGTCCCGAGAAGGACACGGCGTGTAGGCCCAGCCGTATCGATCGTGACACGGGCGTGTCAAATTGTCACACGGGCGTGTCCAGTGCCCGTGTGGTCTCGGGGAAAATGCTGATTTCCGTCTCGATGGGGGAACACGCCCCTCGACACAGGCATGTCAGGTGTCGACACGGGCGTGTCCCGGGCGTGTCGACACCCGTGTTCTGGTTTGGCTTAAGTCGGTTGTGCACCACTTCAGGAACACGGCCTGTGACACGGGCGTGTCACTACCCGTGTTCAGCCCAGGAAATCAAATTCAGGGCTAATCAGAGCCGTTCATTTGCTTTGACCAAGATCCAATGGTCTGGGCTCTTCCCTGGGTTGATAAGGCCGGGATTGAAGAAGAGAAAGCTCATTTGAGTTTTATCATTCTCTTTCTAAAGTTAAGAGAGAGAGGAGAGCAAGGCAAGGAAGAAGAAGAGGAATCCGGCCGCCGGTGGTACTGCGGTGGTCCAAATCGCGAGCCGAGTTCGGATTTACGAAGGCAAGGCTGCTACGAAGGCTTTCATCCGTCTCAATTTTCTCCATGGCTCCGAGGCGAATTCCAAGGGTAACGATTTCCGTCTTGGACATGTGCAGTCCTACTTTCCTGCATTTGCATAGGGAAAATCCGTCCCCGCGAGTGTGCGGTGGGTTGTGATGTCCCTTGGGGTAGATATGTGAAGTCCCCCTTGTTAGAGTCCGGAATTGGAGTACGGATCTAGGCATGCCGTGTGAAACCCATCTGGACGTGTTGGTCTGGATTGGTGATGCTTGTTTGCATTCAGAGGAATCTCCGAGAATTTGATTTTTTGTGTGCAATCTGTGGTGTATACCTGTTGTTTGGTGCAGCAGGACGTACTGGAGGAAGTCCAGGAAATTATGCGAGTTGGGTTCAACTCTTATGGTGGACGGGAAAGGTGAAGCTCTACCCGCGTCAGGCCAGCCTTGCGTCTGACGATATGAGCAACGGGATAGGCGGATCTGTACCCGCGTTATGGTTGTCTAACCTTGGGTGCTTGAGGCCCTGTTAGGATCACATAGCGAGATTCGACGGCTTGCGTGTCGATCATGACTAGAATGCTCATTGGTGGGATCCGGTGTTTCCGGTACACCCGAATGTGCCCTGAGTGCACGGAGCGTCGGGCCGTCGTGCCGACGTTTGTGATATGTATTGACTGTGTGGTCGTGCACGTCTTGCGTGGTTTGCTATATATATATCATATTGGAAAATGCTATGCAGGGCTGGAATTCCGCTGCCCCGTGCCAGGGGCAGGGTCGTTATAATTGGTCAGCTGAATGCTGACCGTTGCCCTGTTTGCCACCGCTTGGTGGATTGCTTCTTACAGGTGCTGAAGGTGCTGGTCCGAGCGGGACTTAGCGGGCTGAAGCCCAAGCTGCGTTGCTGCCCTCAAAGGCTTTGTTTTGTTTCTTCTCGTTCTTGTGTGGCCGGCCTGCGTGCCGATGTCTGTAAACCACACCTTTTTAAGCGAAATTTGTAAGGCCTTAAGTCCAGACACTTTGGTTGTATACATTCCTATGTTTTTAGTGGACAGTTCTTGTTGTACTTGAGTTCAAGTTTTCAACCGTGAAGCTTCCGCTAGAATGCTCTGTGTTAGGATGCGTTGGTGTTTTGATATTATTTCGTAGCGTCTCCGTCTGTTTGTGGAATATGGTGTGGGCCCCGGCCGGACCCTCTATTATATTCTTCTTGACGGGTAGAGGTGTTACAAATGGTGTCCCTCCGTTTCGGTCACATGGATCACCAAATTTAGCGAAATGACAAAAATGCCCCCTGGGCGGTCCGGGCAGGGTGCCCAATGGCGGTGGTGGTCGGCGATGCCCGGAGGTGGAAGCGGTGGTCGGCGATGCCCAGAGGTGGCGGCGGCGGCGGTCGAAGATGGTTGCGGCCGCCGACGCGCGCGCACGCGCCAACAGGGCATGTGTGCGCTCGCAGGCCGCAAAAGTGTGTGTGCTGGCTGCACGTGCGAGCGCGCTGGCTGGCCGCACATTCGTGTGCGAGGGTTGGTCGCCCGCGCGTGGGTGCGCTGCCCTCTTCCCAAACATTTTTGGATCTTTGGGACGAGCCGGCTCGTCCGTTTGGGTTGGCTTGCCCTCGTGTCCTCGATCAGAATCTCTCTGTTCGGATTCCGAAAATTAAAGGGGAACCCGATCAAAACACATTTGCTTACATATTAAAAGGAAACACTAATTTCTCATCTCTACATATTTGTCACATTTGCGAGTATAATTAAGGTTCCTTTTGGCGCAAAATTCTTTGCTCTCGTGAGTTTAGACAAACCCACCGTCATAGAATGCATGTTTAGCAAGATAATGGTTATGACCACCATCAAGAATTAAAAACTATTTTTGAACATAGAAGTGATTGAAGTTCCTAAGATGAGATCGGGTGTTCACGAACGACAATTCATAACTATCATGTTCACAACAGCCCCTGCCGTACCAAACGGAGCCTAAATTTGAAACTACCACGAACAAATCAAACTCCAATACTTAAATTCTACATTCAAAAATGTCATTTTTGTTTTGAAGTAGACCACCTCAGCCTCCAGTGATAAAGAACCCAACAGTTTTTCAGCTTGAATTAACCTTTTGGTCTCTTATTCCACCACTAGGGAAACTTACTGTTGAATTTTCCGGATCTTGGAATGAGCAGTGGTTATCTCAACTTAGAATGCTAAAACGCAACCAGAGACACATGCAGTAAAAGAATCTTTATTGATCACAGCAATCTTCTTACAAGGAGAGACATACATGACGAGACATGATTTCGTCAATGTACCAAGCAGAACAAAATACAAGGCAAACATAACCGCGCGGACTCAAGGGGTAACCGTCGATTCCACTACTTCACTACGGAGTCCGTACAGACCACCTAGTCCGCCAAACCGCGAACTAACCGAGCGGACAGACCGTTATTCCAATGTAAGCTCTACTCGCTGATCAGCAAGCCGCCTAGTTGCCTGACCGTGCGATCTGTTGCTGCCGAACTGAACAGGCCGCCTGAAGCAGATGACTTATTGAACCCCGAAACAAGTTGCCAAAGAGAAGACCGCCTGATCGCTGTCCGCGACCTGCTGTTTACCGCCGGTTGCTTAACCGTAGAGTCCGCACTGTCCCTGACCGCAATCAGAGTCATGTCCTGGCTTTCCAGCGCTATTCGCACAACCTGCACAGCACAAACCGGTCAACTTCATTAACCCGGGCGGATACCAAAATCCAGTCCGCAACAATGGTTCGCGGGCTCACTTACTATTCATTCATCTCCTTCTTGACGTGACGGAGGGGTCCTATTTATAGGCATGATGAGGAGTGTGGTCACCGCCCTAGACGATAAGATCACCGCCACCATCCCGTGACGAACACCAAGCAGTCCGCTTAGACCGCCGCGACCTTGTGCGATAGCCAGCTCGCCTTAGCATCACCAAGGCCGGACTGACTTCCCACTCCGCCTTGTCGCCAAGGCTTCCAGACTTGGTCGACAACCCGCAAGACTCTGCATCAACATTGCATGTCCGCCATTCCACGGAGACCGCACAGTCCACTCCCCCCAAGGTCGCAGCCAAGACACCAAGCCAACTGCCGAACTCGGCGGACAATGAACGCAGTCCGCCCGCCTTGTGGACAAAGCATCAGTCCACATAACTCCGAGTCCGCGGCTAGGCATCAAGCTGACAGCTGCCGGACTCAGCGGACAAGGCTCCAGTTCGCGCGCCGAGGTGGACACTTCTCCAGTGAACATTCGCCAAGCAAGCAGCAAACCCACAGGGCAACTTCTGCCAAGCTTGGCGGACTGCGAAGCAGTCTGCGCACTACTGCGCAATATCCCCGGACTGAGCCAACCATGGACTTGGTTCAGAACCAACCAAATCCACACCACTGGCCATCAGGGCCAGTCCGCACTTAATGGCGAACACTGGTACCAGTCCGCCAAGCTCGGCGAACTCCAGCATTAATCCTCCCTAACCGGCGAACCCTGCGGCTACCACCAGCCGCACCACAAGAGCTAGACCAAGGCATCTGTCATGCCGGTCTGCCGAGCTCCAGTCCTGTCCGCACCTTGCTGGACACCGCGGATAGAAAACCTATTCGCTCGGTTACCATCTGGGAACATCCTGCTGTCTGAGCAAAAACTGGTCTGGCTGGCCGCCTCCTCTATTCACACAGACCGCGCGAACAGACCGCTAAGGCCGCCACTTCCAGCACATCCGCAGAATTGATTAACTGCCAGTCCTGTCCGCGCGGACAGATCGCCATGGTTACCTGACCATCAGCTAACCGCTGCCTTATTGCCGACCTGCCTATCCTCCTATCCAGACCGCACAGGCCGCGCGGATAGAATTCCCAAGTCGCGCAATCTGTCACTTTCACTTCACAATTTTCAACACTCCCCCTTGAAGTGAGAAGTGGCAAGAAACCCCAGCAGTTCCCGTAACCATGCACCTGGTCCCTCTTATAGTGCCTTCGAGAAGATGTCCAAGACATAGTCCTCGCCTTGCCTATCCTGGACTATAAGTGATCCCTCCAGCATCTCCCAAAAGGAGCCATGCTTCCATCTGCCTTCTTTAGCTTTGACCTCCACTTATGTGTCGCAGGAGTATCACCAACGACCTTGGGCACAAGGTCCCAAGCCTCATCTCCCTTGAGAATAATCACATCCTCAACCTTGGTGTCAACCACCTCCTTGACTCCAGCGATGTCCTCACAGCTAGAAGATCCTTGCTCGATCTGAGGGCCTGCAAGGAAACATGAGATGAAGCTCACCGAGTTTCCTTCACTGTATCGAGCTGGTGGGTTGGTGATCCTCTTCGATCTCCGAAGACCTTGATCATGGCTAACCACCTCCGCTGCAACTCCTGAACAAGCACTACTAGAAAAATGGCTTTTAGCCACGAATTCTTTTGCCACGGGGGAAAAATCGTGGCTAATAGTGAGTATTAGCAACGGTTTTTTCCCGTGGCTAAAAGTCTAGTATTAGCCACGGTTGACTAATCCGTGGCTAATATTGGACTTTTAGCCACGGTTTGCCTGAACCGTGGCTAAAAGTCTAGTATTAGCCACGGTTTGCCTGAACCGTGGCAAAAGGTCGTGGCTACATTTAGTCCCACACCGCCAAAACAAAATGAAATTTTGGGTTTATAAGGAATTTATTTCAATTAGTTTTTGAAATAAATATGGCGGCGGCGGCTCGGCGGCGGCGGCGGCCTAGCGGCGGTGACCCGGCGGCGGCGGCGGCCGGGCGGTGGCGGCCCGGCGGCGGCGGCTGGCCTGGATTTTTTATGTTGTGAGTGGCCCTTTAACCACGGCAATTAAACCGTGGCTAAAAGTCCAGTATTAGCCACAGCAATCAAACTGTGGCTAAAAGTCCAGTATTAGCCACGATTTTGGACTTTTAGCCACGGTTTGGACTTTTAGCCACGCTCGCATTGCCCACGCCCATTTTCCGTGGGTAGACCGTGGCTAAAAGTCTTTAGCTACGGTTTTGGACTTTTAGCCACGGCAATCTGCCGTGGCTAAAAGTCAGTTTTCTAGTAGTGAAGCTCCAATCCCGGGCAAACCTAGAGCATCGCTCCCCTTGCTATCTGTACAAGAAGCCACCGCCTTGGAACTAGAAGCACCTAGAGCATCGCTCCCCCTTCTTCCTAAACCACAGGCACCTGGAGTATAACTCTCCTTGCTTCCTAAACCAGAAGACACCGTCTTCGAACCAGAAGCACCTGGAGCATCGCTCCCCCTGCTTCTTGAACCTGACGACTCTGCCCTAGAGCTAGAACAGCCTGGAGCTCCTAGTGACTCAGGCAGCTTCAATTGTACCTTTGCAGCATCCTTTTCATGCCCATTATCTAACCTGCTCACCTCTAGCTCAACATGTGAGCTATCCCAGTATGACGTCAGCTCATCGAAGACAACGTCTCTTGATACGATGAACCTCTTCGTTACTGGATCCATGCACCTCCATCTCCTCTTCCACTCAACATACCCAACGAAGACTAACTTCGTCTTGAGAGCACCAGGAGATTGTACATAGCAGGTAGAACAAAACACACGAAAGTGCTTCACACTGGGCTTTACCCCGAACATCGGCTCATACGGAGTCTTCACATTGATCAGATCTAGAGGCATCTGATTGATGACATGCACCGCACAAGCCATCCCTTCTGCCCAAAAAGCTTTAGGAACGCCTTTGCATCGAAGCCAACACTTGCAGGTCTCCGTCAACAAACGGATCATCTGATCTGCAACACAACTTTGCTGTGAAGTATCTCCACAAGAGAGCTCTCTCCGGATGTCATGTTTTCTGCAGAAGTTAAAGAACTCGGCAGAACCGAAACCACCTCTGATTCCTTCTCTCAACTTCTTGATCTGCAAACCAAGCTGACCCTCCACAAGGTTCTTGAACTCCACAAACAAGCGAAACATGTTCAACTTCTCCTTCATGAAGTATACCCAAGCATACCTTGATTAGTCATCAACTAATAACAACATATATCTGCTGCCTCCAAGACTTGTCGTGACGGTCGGCCCCAGTAACCTCCCATGGATAATCTCAAATGGCCTTTTGCACCTTGTCTGTGCCTTATCAACCTTGAATCGAATAGCTTCTCCGGGTTGATATTCCGTGCAACCACGACCGTCTCTGAAGGATAGTAATTTAGGCAAGCCTCCTACAAGACTTTTCACCGCCATTGCTTTCAGTTTGTTCATCCCCACATGCCCAAGTCTTTCATGCAAGATAGTTGCACTATCAATGGTCTTCATCCGATCAGAACTTGTTGACGTCTCAACTAAGTTCTTCCCCTTACTCCCAAAATGAGCAACATTTGCGGAGTGAAGGATAACCTTACACTCCTTCCTGATGTGGCATAGCTGCTTGCACTTATAGCACATTGATCCTTCCTTCCTCTTTGAATCAAACCTAGGAGAAACACTCCTCTTTTGCTGATTTAAAGTAGAAGAATCAACCTCTGCAGCCACCTTCCCTTCCTTGTTGAACAACCCAATAAGAGAAATCCACATCTCTGCAGCTGACCGACATCCGTCGATGTGGTCCAAGAGCTCCGATGAGATCAACTGCTTGAGGATCCCTTCCGTTTTCGCGTTTCTTTCCTCCCAAGCTCTCATCGCTTCAGCATTGCCAGTGACAGTAGTAATTCTTTGCCTTTCTGCTCCACAAACCACCTCCCAGAGGTCCTCACCTAAAAGAAAGCTCTCCACACAAGACATTCACTTCTTGAAGTTCGTCTGAGTTAGGAGATCAATACCAAGATCTCATGTTAATCCTGCTTCCATGGTCCAACACTGGTTTCCTCTTCACAAGAGCAATAGCAACTTCTAGTTGATCACTGCTTATCCATTCCAACCTCCCTCTGATACCATGTTGAATTTTCCGGATCTTGGAATGAGCAGGGGTTATCTCAACTTAGAATGCTAAAACACAACCAGAGACACATGTAGTAACAAGAATCTTTATTGATCACAATAATCTTCTTACAAGGCGAGACATACATGGCGAGATATGATTTCATCAATGTACCAAACAGAACAAAATACAAGGCAAACCTAACCGTGCAGACTCAAGGGGTAACCGTAGATTCCACTACTTCACTATGAAGTCCGCCCAGACCGCCTAGTCCGCCAAACCGCGAACTAACCGAGAGGACAGTCCGTTATTCCAACGCAAGCTCTACTCGCCAATCAGCAAGCCGCCTAGCTGCCTGACCGCGCGATCTGCTGCTGCCGAACTGAGCAGGCCGCCTGAAGCAGACGACTTATTGAACCCCGAAACAAGTTGCCAAAGAGAAGACCGTCTGATCGCTGTCCGCGACCCGCTGTTTACCGCCGGTTGCATAACCACAGAGTCTGCACTGTCCCCGACCGCAATCAGAGCCATGTCCTGGCTTTCCAGCGCTATCCGCACAACCTGCAAAGCACAAACCGGTCAACTCCATTAACTCGGGCGGATACCAAAATCCAGTCCGCAACAATGGTTCGCGGGCTCACTTACTGTTCATTCATCTCCTTCTTGACGCGACGGAGGGGTCCTATTTATAGGCACGATGAGGAGTGTGGTCACCGCCCTAGCTGATAGGATCACCGTCATCATCCCGCGACGAACACCAAGCAGTCCGCTTAGTCCGCCGCGACCTTGTGCGATAGCCAGCTCGCCTCAGCATCACCAAGGCCGGACTGACTTCCCAGTCCGCCTTGTCGCCAAAGGCCGCCAGACTTGGTCGACAACCCGCAAGACTCTGCATCAACATTGCCTGTCCACCATCCCACGGAGACTGCACAGTCCGCTCCCCCAAAGTTCGCAGCCAAGGCACCGAGCCAACTGCCGAACTCGGCGGACAATGAACGCAGTCCGCCCGCCTTGCGGACACAGCATCAGTCCGCATAACTCCGAGTCCACAGCTAGGCATCAAGCTGATAGCTGTCTGACTTAGCGGACAAGGCTCCCGTGCGCGCGGACACTTCTCCAGTAAACATTCGCCAAGCAAGCAGCCAACCCACAGGGCAATACCTGCCGAGCTTGGCGGACTGAGAAGCAGTCCGCGCACTACTGCGCGATATCCCCGGACTGAGTCAACCATGGACTTGGTTCAGAACCAACCAAGTCCACACCACTGCCGAGCTCCAGTCCAGTCCGCACCTTGCCGGACACCGCGGATAGAAAACCTATTCGTTCGGTTACCATTTGGGAACATCCTGATGTCTGAGCAAAAACCGGTCTGGCTGGCCGCCTCCTCTGTTCGCACAGACCGCGCGAACAGACCGCCAAGGCCGCCACTTCCAGCACATCCGCAGACTTGATTAACTGTCAGTGCTGTCCGCGCAATCCGCGCGGAAAGATCGCCCTGGTTGCCTGACCATCAGCTAACCGCTGTCTTATTGCCGACATGCCTATCCGCCTATCCAGACCGCACAGGCCGCGCGGATAGAATTCCCAAATCGCGTAATCTTCCACTTTCACTTCACAATTTTCTACACTTACAGCCATAGGCGGACCTATGTAGAGACACGCCCGGGCACGTGCCCGGGCGTGATTTTGGAAAAATTACGCCTGCCGCGTCGTCCTTCTTTCTGCTCTGAGGGTAGTCGTCGTTGTTGACCTCCTTCAGCATGGCAAATCTGCAAGGCACAATCTCCTGAGACCTCCTTCGGCATGGCTCGCCCCCCCCCCCCTCACTCCATATCTCTCTCTCTCTCTCACTTGCAAACCTGCAAGGCACAATCTCCTAAGACCTCCTTCGGCATGGTTCTACCCCTCCCTCAGTTCATCTCTCTCTCACACAGATGAAAGCCTAGCTGCCCACCCAAAAAATTCATTCAGAATCAGGGAACCTAATTCCTCGTTCATGGCTTCAAGCCTTTGAGGTGACGAGGATGACGAGCATGCTTCTTTCCTAAGTCCTCAGTTCCTTCGGCAGTTCGGCCGGCGAGATGGAAATTGGAGATGCGGAGTTCCTTTGGGCTTTGGCAGCACCGCAACAAGGTATTTCAGACTCCTCCCTTCAGTTTTTCAACATTAGTTGTCATTGGATAATGAATTTCATTCCACTATTCCAGATAACTGAAGTTTCTTCTCACACAGTCAACATTAGTGCAGGTACTTGACTTCTTGTCTTCTAGAGTCCTGATTCTTCAGCTTAAGGGGGTTAAAGGAGAGGGATTTCTATTTTTTGAGAAATGTAGGGAAAAAAGATATTCAGTTCAATGAGAATGGGAGATGGGTTTGAGTTTTTTTTTTCAAATTACTGATTTTATAGATGTTTTCTGTTTGTTTTTACTTATTTTTCCTCAAAATTCATAGCTTATAAAAAGAATTTAAGTTTAGGATTTTAAATGTTTCCAACAACTGTTATTGTAAGGACAACCTGAGAAATTTATGAGTTTCCAGTTTGCTATCATTTACTTAATGTTTAAATTAGAAAAATATATTTGGCCTGAAATAATTGATATACATCATTGATGATCTAGTTACCACAATATCTGAAAAAGGGATAACATCTACTCAACACTCATTTCTGTTTAAAAAGTTAAATTAAAAATGAATGTTAAATTGATTAGGAAACATGCTTAAACTTTCTACCTATCAATTAATGCCCAGCCATCCCAACAACCTATGGATTGAAAATGGAATTATATGATGTTAATTTAGTTGGTCTTTGTCCCAAATGCATAGTTTCAAAATGGTTTAAATTTATTGTGCCCTAGCTTCGTAGAATTCATAGTTCCGCCACTGCTTACAGCACTAGATCATAACATTCTTCTTGGCACCAAAGCTAGCAACAAATGCAGAGTCCACTGCACATGGGATTAGTGAACTGCATGGGCTAGCACTCGATATTCACATTGGATTTCTCTTTACAAAAGTATTTTGCTTACTGCAGCTAATGCTCATAGCAGAGGCATGCTATAATTTTCTTACCAAATTAGTTCCCAATCCAAATTGATGTGCTGTACAACAAACGACAAGGAAGACATTTATTTCAAAGTTATTTGAATTTCTTATTATTTCACCTACCTTTCTTGATTTGAATGATAATACTATTCCTAAAGAGTAAAGAATATCTCATAAAAGAATTCCATCTTTCTGCAAAGGGGAATTAAGATTTTATAAATCACCATCAGTGGTGGAGATTTGTGTGCACAGATCTCCATCCGAATCAATGGTGATGATGAACTGCTGGTAGTTAATCCCATAAGAAATGCCTCAACTTCAGAAAAAGTACAGAGGAATCTGCCACTGTCATATAAATTATTCAGTTTTATGTTTCTCATTGCCCAACCTCTTCGTCTCTTGCTATATTTTCTGTCAAGCCATGTCCCCTCGCCAATTCTCCTTCTGCCAGCATGTCACAGAATCCAGCTTAGGTTACAAGCAAGATTTTGTTGGTGAGAATCCAGCTTCTTCCTCCACCTGCTCTTCATCCTCTTCCTCAAACTTACTTGCTGGAAAAGTAGAGGAGATGAGGATGGAAGCTATCGATGCTGATCAAAATGGAGGATACTGCACTCCGGCCTCGCCGGATAGCAGAATTCCGGCGATGGTTCAGTGCCCCCCGCCGCCAAAGAAGCCCATGTCGTGCCGGAGAAGGCTGATGAGGCTCTGCTGTGAAGGCCGTCGGTTCGAATTAGTTGAAGGCCTGGGGTTGGTCGTGTTTATGGAGCGCAGGTGTCTTCGTCGGAAAAGAAGGCGGGCGGTGAGAAGAAGCTTGGCCATTGCCAAGTGAAGTTGGTGAGCTAAGTGTTTCTCAGGGGGAAAAATGTACCATTTTTGTTATTCTTATGCACTTTAAATGGAATCATAAATTTTGAAAGAAAAATATGCATATGAATAAGTTCAATTCAATCAAATTTATGAACTTTTCACTCAAAAGCTTAGAAATACTAATAATAATGCTTGAATTGTTTTTTATTTTATCTTTTGACAGATGTGAATTGGGCTGCTGCTGCTGCTGGTAGGCTTCTGAATAAGGTGGAGAAAAGGTATAAAATTGGAAGAATCCAGCTGAAGTTGTAGTAGAGATCCATTCTTCCTCGGTATTTTCTCTCTTTCTGGCAATGATCTGTGTCTACTACTGCATGAGCGTTGATGGTGAAGATCTCTTCCTACTTATTAGATTTTATTTGTGTCTGTTTCCCGATTCTTTTATGGGAAATTAGGCAACTTTGTAAGCTTCCCTGTCTTTTTCAGTAGTAAATGTTCTCTCTTTTACTCATTGGAAGTACCAAATTCTTCTTAGGCTCATTTGTTGGAATATGAAATATCTGGAGTACATTGTTATTAAGTTGGAATGAACTCTCAGCAAAATGAAAACTAACAGAATACAGCTAGACTTATTTAGAAAATTTCTGATATGATGCTGTGCCCGGCCAAACAGCGGCTCGCCGGAATACACTCACTGGGCATCAAAGGGGACATCAGAGATAATTTGAAAAAGGCGAAAAAATAGACATTTGTATGAACAGTTCTTGGCTAAAGTGAAAAGGGGCTCGTGATGAAAGGTAAAAAGAATGGTTATAATATGTCCTCCCAAAAGCTGGAAGCAATCAGCCCATCCATGCATCACTCCGAGCCCACCATTGATAATGAAACAGTAACTTTGTTACCTTTGTTAAAAACTATGCGCCTAGCGTAAAGGCTTGTAGGCACCATGTTGCTTTACTGAAGTAAATTTTGGGGAAAAAATTCAATTTTTTTCATCAAACAAATGATATTCATTTTGCTGTTGTTTTTTTCAACAGATAAATTAGATAGAGTTTATATAGAGCATCAATGTTATGAGTGTTATGAGTTTAGATAGAGTTTATATGATTCGAAATTTGTTTTCCCTTTGTTTCACAGTCTCTATAAGTTTAGTAAGACTTTAAGGCACCGTTTGGCATGGTGGTGGCAGTCATGAACATGGGGGTTAAATTGTCATTTGTTAATGCCAACCTAAGGTGTTATAAAATTACCCGCGATCTCTCGTCACTGCGGAATGAGCAACGCAATAGCAATAGACGCAAAATTAGGAAAATAATGCATAAAGAAACTCAAGCACACAGACGACACAAAAATTGCGTGGTACGGAGAGAATCTCCTACATCCATGGGAAGAGTGCCGGAGAAGATCCACTAATATAATCAGAGTAATGTTTACAATAGAGAAATAGAGAACCTGGAGGGTCCAAAACGGTCGCTACCTATCCCGAGACGACCTCCGCCAATTTGGCTGAAGCCCTAGGTCTAGCCCTCTTCCTTCCTGCGGTTTTATAGGAGCAACCGCGATGGTGAGTGGCTCTATGGAGACGACGGAATCCGATGGATAGATTGGACGGCTACGGTGGCACCTCCTTGCGATGAGACCGGTGAGTGCAAGCTCCTCTTTGTTACTTTGCCCAGACAGTCACTTCCCATCTCCCTCTGTTATGTAATCTACCCTAATGAACCAAAAACCCCACTTTATATATTAATAGGAGGGGTTAAAATGAACCGCCCGTTTTAAAAGGTATAAAGAAGGGGCGACATTATATAGCAATCTCCACATTGATGCCCCTTATATAGCATGCTCCACCTGTAGCATGGATCTTCTCCCTCTAAAACTACCCCCTCTCCCTAGGGTCACCACGATCAGTGGGTTCAAATATGAGTCAAATCAAGACAGTGCTTGAATTTGACTCATGTTAGTGTCTTTATCAACATATCTGCAACGTTGTACTACGTGGGCACCTTCAGTAGAATCTCGCCTCCTCCAACGAACTCCATCAGCTTGTGGTAGTGCACATCGATGTGTTTTGTCCTTGCATGATAGATCGTGTCCTTTGCAAGACAAATTACACTCTGACTGGCATAGTGCATCTTCATCAATTCCTGAGAAACTCTGAGTTCTTTGATGAGACCTCTGAGCCAAATAGCTTCTTTAGCAACCTCCACCGCAACAATGTACTCTACTTCTGTCGTGGACAGAACGACTATGTCCTGAAGAGTGGCTTTCCAACTAATAGAACCTCTACCTAGAAGGAATATGTACTCTGAAGTAGATCTACTCTTGTCGAGGTCACCTGCGTAGTCAAAATCAACGAAGCCCTCTAAAGCTCCAACAACATCGCTCCTCTTGAAAAGTAAGCTGACGTCTGGCATTCCTTTCAAATTCCGCAGAATCCACTTGACTGCTTCTTAGTGGTGTCGCCCTGGATTTGTCGTGTATCTGCTAACAACACTCATTGTCTGAGCGATATCTGGTCTTGTGCATATCATCACGTACATCAAACATCTTGTTGCACTGGCATACGATACTCTGAGCATCTTCTAGTGTTCCTCCTTTGTGGTTGGACACTACCGTGATGACAATCTAAACTGTTGTCTCAAATGAATCGTAACAGCTTTAGATTCCACTATATTGAACTTTTTAAGTACCTTCTGAATGTAGCCAATCTGAGAAAGCCATAGTATGTCTTGTTTTCTGTCTTGTTTGATCTTCATCCCAAGGATCTTTTGTACATGATCGAGATCTTTCATCTCAAAAATCAGAGTGTAATTTTTGCTTCAGTACCTGAATTTCTTGGGCTAACTTGCAAGCAATCAACATGTCATCGACATATAGTATCCAAATTAGAATATACCATCTGCAAGAAATCTGTAGTAGACACAATTATCGTACTGGCATCTGTTATACCCGTGTGATGTCATGAATGTGTCAAACCTCTTGTACCACATCCTCGGAACCTGCTTCAGACCACAGAGAGACCTTTTCAGCTTACGCATATTTTTCTCATCACTGGGTCGAATGAACCCCTCAGGTTGTAGTATATAGATCTCCTCCTTAAGGTTGTCGTAAATAAAGCAGTCTTCACGTCCATCTGCTCCAGCTCTATGTTCCACATAGCTACCACATGACGAGTAGCACCTTAATAGAATAGTGCTCTACCACAAGTGAAAAGATTTCATAAAAGTCGACTCTCTTCTTTTGCGTGAACCTCTTGGCTATGAATCTGTCCTTGTATCTCCACTAATCTTTTCCTGATGTGGACTCCTTTTCATGAACACCCATTTGGAACTGATTGTCTTAGCCCCTTTAGGCAGACTAATCAAGTCTGAAGTCTTGTTCTTCTGAAGGGATTCCATCTCTTCTACCATAACAGTTATCCATTAAGAACTATTTATGCTCTCTATAGCTTCTCGATAAGAACCAGGATCTGAGGAGATCACCTGAAATACATATGTTATAGTGTCCTGTAGTTTGAGGCAGTCTGACCTCTCTCATAGAATTTCCTCTAGTAATTGAGTATTGCCCCTCTTCCGCGGGTTGCACAGTGTCTGTCTCATCAGAGTCAGATGACTCAACGCGATCATCTGCCCTACTGTTTCCATCCAGCTCCACCTCCATTGGTGAGTATGGAGTCGTCTCCACCTCCTTAGCTCGAGACTAAGACTTCTTCAACATAAAGTCTCATCAAATACGGCGTCACGCTTTAACTCGGCCTTCTTAGTTTCAGGGTTTCACAGCTTGAACCTTTTGGTGTCAGTCTTTTGGCTTAGATAGATGCACTTCTTAGACTTAACATCCAACTTTGTCCTTTATGAATCTTGCAGCAATGTGTAGACAGGCTATCCAAAAATATGAATATCAGAATAATTAATAGTTTATCTGACCATACTTCTTGTGGAGACTTTAGATCTACTGACATTGATGGAGACCGATTCACTAGATAACAAACAGTATTGATGACATCAGCCTAGAAAGACTTAGGTGAATCAACAACAGTCGCATGCACCGAGCTCTTTCCAGCAACGTTCTGTTCATCCTCCCTGCAACACCGTTCTGTTACGGTGTACTTGGGATGGTGAGATGTCGAGTGATACCTTCTTGACTGTAGTAAGCCTGAAACTTTGTTGAGGTATATTTGCCACCGTTATCAGATATGAGATATTTCACCTTCTGTCAAGTTTATTTCTCTACTGTGGTCTTCCTGATCTTGAACTTCTTGAATACTTCAGATTTGTGCTTGAGAAAGTAGATCCAGACCTTCCTTGAGAAATCATCGATGAAGGTCTCAAAATACCTAACACCTCCAAGTGATAGCTTTGGGGGCTGACCCCTAAACATCTGAGTGTATATACTCCAGAATCTGTTTGCTGCGCTTGCTCGATGTCACAAATTTTACCTTGCACTGTTTCTCGAGAACACACATCTCACAGAATTCAAGCGTACACGTTTTTACTCCTTTCAGCAGACTCTGCCAAAATAAGGCACCTTCCTTGCCGAGGTACACGCTCAAGCTAGGAAAGCGAGAAAATTTTTTGCGAAGGAGTGAAAATAGTGGGGCCCGATCCTATTTAAAGGCACACAAAATATACCCGGTCTTTCACCAGTCCTGGCCCAGGATCGGGACCGGTCAAAGACCAGTCCCAGCCTAAGAGTTGTTACACGGCTCTTACATAATATGAGGGAACCTAAGCCTGCCATTTATTATTTTATACATAATATATTTTTAAATATATATATATTTTTTGTTTTTTTTTAACTAGAAAAATTAAAATATATAACCCCCCCCCCCCCCCCGGCCCCCTCTTCTCCCTCACTCCCTTCCCTCTCTCTCAAATTTGCTCTTCTTCAAATGGCTTTCTCTTCATTCATGTGGGTGTCCTCCTCTGCGTTTGTTGATCATGAGATAGTAGAGCACCACCACAAAACAATAGTATGAGAGAACTTTGATAAAGTGCGGATCGACGGCAAAATTAAGGCGAAGTGCAAACTTTGCGGGAAGCTAATGACCGTTGGAAGCAACACAACGCTCGCCTAACATGTGAAATCTTGTATTTCTATACAAGCCCCGCAGTCTACCCAAGCTAAAATTTCGGCGACCGGGCACATTTGGACGTATGACCAAACTCGACAACGAGAGCGACAAATGGAGAACATGATCAAAAAGGGACTTCCATTCAACCACTACGGCGGTGAAGAAATGATGGATTACATACACGAGGTACTCCAGCCTAAATATCGACGTATCAGGATCCTCTCCATTTCAAGTGAAATGGAGGGGATCCATTTCACGGTCGAGATTGAAATGCTTTCGATCCGACGGGTTCATCATTTCCCATGTTTTTTTAGATTTTTTTAATCAAAAAAATCTCCACCACAAGATTTCTTTCCAACTTGTCTTGTCCATTAGATATTAAAATGGATCCCCTCCATTTCAAATGAAATGGAGAGGATCCCGATCCAATATCGACATGTAAGCCGTTATATCGTCTAGTTCAATATTATTAATTTTAATACATAGATCATAGATAACTCAATCTTGTAGTTCAAGATCATTTGTTTTTGCAATAAATTGAATTAGAATTATGAATTACTAACTAAAATGCATATTTACAAAGATCGAGCAGATGAAATTTTGCCGACAAAAAAAATGGCAAGAACATTTTATATAATTAACTATATATATATATATATATATATATATATATATATATATATATATATATATATATATAGTTATAGTTAGAGGAAAAAAGAATGATTTGGAAAACTGGACACAAATTTTGTACAATGACGCTGTACAACAATTTTGAAAAGGGATGTAGCGCAGCTTGGTACAAAATGTCACGGGTTCAAATCCTGTCATCCCTACCTATTTTTTCTCCTATGAACATTTATGAGGAATTCATTGGGAATAAAATTGCACATAATCTTTTAATTTATACAGACTCTATTTACGCAATACCCCTTGAAATCTTTTTATTTACAATCGTATCTATTGTTATAGGATTGTTATAGGATATAAATTCTTAGTTCAGTTCGGTAGAATGCGGGTCTCCAAAATCCGATGTCGTAGGTTCAAATCCTATACTGCAACTAGACGCGGTGCTTTAGAGACTTATATGCAATCTAAACAATATTTAAAAAACTATTTGAAACATTCGACGATCGCGTTAGCTTAACGAACAATGCTTGGACTAGCGTTCTAATTGATGGACTTTCTTATATTTGCAATATTTGTCGCTGGATCGATCTTGATAGTTGGAAACTAAATAAACGTATAATTTATTTTGAATTATTTGAATATTCGTACACTAGTAAAGCTATTTATTAGTTATTATTAAATGTATTAGGGAATTTAAAATAAAAGAAAAAATTAAGAGTATTTTTTCGATAACGCTTCAAATAATGCAATGACCGTCAAATATTTGATATCAGATTTACAACCAATGTTAGATGTTGTTGCGACCAAACTCAACCCTCCTAATAGACCGGACTAAATTTCACCATCTTAGCTCAGGAGCGATCGAGCGCGCAAACGGTCACAGAAAATAAAAGTTGACAAGGTAAATTTTTTTGATGTGAAAAACCCCGGAAAGAGGTGAAAAATCACGTGATCGGATCTGTGCCGACCAAACTTCCACTAGTTTTTGATGTGGTTACAGAGCTTTCTTAGAGAACTCTAGGGCGACAGACCGCCTCTCATTACAGTTTGAGAAAGAGAGAATGCTTGGAGGCGGGAGCGGCTTGTTGCACTCGTTCTAATGCTTGGGGCTTGGAAGCTTAGGTGGCGCACTCTATGCGCCTTATCCTTTGTGACTTATCAATGATTTTCTTTAGGAGAAGCCTGATGTGATTGCCCTTTTGATGGTTGGAACGCTTGTTCTTGGTGCTTGCCGGCGGAGAGCGTGCGGGGCGCTTGCTCGAGGAGAGCGTGCAGAGTGCTCGCTAGAGGAGAGCGCGTGGGGTGCTTGTTGCAGGGGAGCACATGCGGCGCTTTCTTTAGGAGAGCGCGCGTGGTGCTTGCTTAAGGAAAGCATGCAGAGCGCTCGCTAGAGGAGTGTGTGTGGGGTGCTTGTTGCGGGAGAGCGTGCAATGCACTAGATTAAGGAGAGTGCGTGTGGCACTTGCTTTAGGAGAGCGTGTGGGGCGCTTGCTAAATGAGAGCACGCAGGGCGCTTGCTACATGAGAGCACGCGGGAGGCTTATTTAGAAGAGAGCGCGCGGGGCGCTTGCCGAAAAGCGTTGGGAAGTAGCTTATGGGAATGCACATAAGTAGGTGGCGTGCACGGGAGTGTTCGAGGAGGTTGCGCAAGAAAGCGCGCAAGAAAGAGGCGCGTGCGGGATCGCGTGAGGAGGAGGCTCGCCTGGGAGCGCGCGAGGAGCAGGCACGCGCTAAAGCGCGCGAGGAGGAGATGTGTGTCGGAGCGCGCAAGGAAGATGCACGTGCGTGAGCGCACAAGGAGGAGAGTGGATGAGAGAAAAAATCCATAGGTGGAGGAGAGAGAAAATCTGTCGGAGGATTTCCACAGGAGGAGGGAAAATGAAGATATTCAAAGGAAGCTTCGAAAATGAAGGAGATCTTCAAGGAGCGCTTGAAGATCTCCGAAGGGGGTGAAGGAGATGAAGAAGGTGAAGGAGGAAGGAGAGAGAATGTCTGTAGGAGGATTTTTCGGATGGAGAACAGGATTCCAATGAAGAAGGGAATGAGTGTATTTATAGATTCCAAGAGGGGGTTGTCGGAGCATGTGTTCCACGCTTCTTGGTTTGCTAATAACAAATCTCATTTGTATTTGATCATTGGGTGTTTATGATGTACAAATATCACGGGTCTAACACTAATATCATTTGGGCTTGGATTCAGGTTTGAACAGAGGAGCTAAGGTGATATCGTCAGGCGATATCCAGTATCGCCACCAAACGACAGTGGACTGAAAAAGTTATAACATTATCTCCATGCGGCGTGCAATTATACTCGATGTCGCCCGACGACATCGATATCGCCAGGTGATAGTCCATGATTGTCCATGACCGATCTGTTATGCGAAAATCAGGAATACATGGGACACGTGGCAGCCGGAGAGGATATCGCCGGCTGGCGATATCCAGTGTCGTCATGCGGTATCACTAAAATATAAAAAGCAACACATTTTTCTGTGGAGATAACGAATTACAGAAGTTGGAGTGTTCCTTCCCGTGCAACTATTCCAGAGAGCTTCAACAACCAGAAAACTCCATTCTCCCAAAAGGTTCAAGCGCGAAAGAAGGACGATTCGTACATGGCATTTGAAGCAACTTTGACAAGGATTCATCGGCATCTTCAGCACTTCATTGAGAGGGAGTTTTTAATTCTGAAGTTTATACCTTGTAATTTGTCATTATTTTCATTGTAACTGATAGAGGAACTCGCCGCCTTGTGCGTGGCATCTAAGTCCTTGCGTGTCTTAGGAGAGAATCACCGCCTTGTGTGTGACATCCAGGTCCTTGTGCGGCTTAGGGAGTTATTGCCGCTTTGTGTGCAGCTACTAGATCATTGCTAGATCTAGGGAAGGCTAGTAGCAAGATCTAGGGAGAGATATTCAGTCTGCCGGTTCTTGTAGAATGACCGGCGAAATCAAAAGTAGACTATATTTTTCATAGCCTGAATCTCTAACATCATAGAGTTATACTGTATTCTGTTTTATCACTTTTGAAATAAAATATTATCATTTCTATTCTTATATGTTTCTAAGTGTTTAGTTTTGTCTATGAAAAATTAGTTTTGATTTCTTTAATTATTCACCAAGTAAACTTTGTTTAAGAAAAAAATTTGTTAACCCTTATTCACCCCCCCCCCCTCTAAGGGCGCCTCACGATCCAACATTTGGTATCAGAGGAAGGTTACTCCAAATTGGTTTCACCACCGGAAGTAATTACACAAAATAATCACGCATTTTCTGAGGGGCAAGGGATAACTAGACCTCCCTTATTCACTGTCACAGATTATAACTATTGTAAAGCTCGAATGTGATGCTTTCTAATTGCTTTAGATATCGAATTATGGGACATGATAGAAACATGCTACACTCCACCTACAACGGTAATTAGAAGTGTTAGAATGGAAAAACCCAAAGACAAATGGGATGAAACTTATAAGATTCGATGTAAAAATAACACTAAGGCAATGAACGCTTTATTCTGCGCATTAGATAGAACTGAATTCAATCGTGTATGTGCTTGTGAAACTGCATATGATAATTTGAACTTACTTGAAGTTACTCATGAAGGTACATCGCATGAAGTACTCAAAGCTTTTCCGATTAGAGTTTGAATTTGAAAAGTTCAAGATGGAGGTCGATGAAGATGTAGACTCCATATACACGAGATTCAGCAAAATCATGAATGACTCGAAGATTCTTGGAAAAAGTTTCTCAACCAGAGATTTAGTGAGGAAGATTCTTAGATCGCTTCCCCCGAAGTTCAATCCAAAAGTGACTGACATCTCGGAGTCACACGATCTAAAGACTCTTCAAATTGAGAATCTTATAGAAAACCCGAAAACTCATGCAGTGGAACTGAGGATTTAACAACAAGAGTATAATGTGGAGCCGAGAAAGAAAGCATTGGCTTTGAAGTCCAAGAAGGATGATGAGAGTGATTCTGTTGAGGATGAGGAAGAAGATAAAGAAAGTCTGTTTGTAAATAAGTTCAAAAGATTCATGAGAAACCCTGAAAGAAGAAATTCTTTCAGAAAGTTTTTCAACAAGAAAGGGTCTAAGTACAGGAAAGGAAAAGGAAAAGCTGATGGTGAGGATGATGAAGAGCATCCACCACCTGAGTGTTACCATTGCAGAAGAGTCAGACATATCAGGAGCAAGTGCCCAAAATATCTGAAAGAGTTGAAAGAGAAGAGGCACAAGAAGAAGGATAAGAAGAAAGTTCTGAAGGCTGAAACCTGGGATGACGTCACTTTTAAGGAGTCGAGTAGTTCAAGTTCAGAAACTGAAGAGGAGGACAACATGTGCCTAATGGGAAATAGCGTCTCATCATCTGATGACGAGTGTAGTGGCTAGAGCGACACTGAGGTAACTCCTCCGACTTATGACGATTTATATTCTGAATTCTTAAGAACTTGTAAATATTTTGACAAAAGCTTAACTGAAATTAAATTACTCAAATCTGAAATTAAAATGTTGTCAAAAGAAAACAAAAAATTAACCACTGAATTAAAAGTACTTGGGAAGGAGAAAGAAACTTGTCAAGAGGATTGTCCCTCTTTGACAAGGATACTAGAACTTGAAAAGGATCTTTCTAAGTCTCGGTCTCATGTTGATTATCTTACAAGGGAAAAAATGACCTTTAAAAGATCTCTAAAATTCTCTCAATACCAAGTAGAAAGTAATAAGAAGGCTTTTACAAACCGATGCGGTACAATAGTTGCTGAAAATACCGTCTTGAAAGCCCAAGTTCGTGATTTAGAAGTGACCACTAAAAAGTTTGGAGTGGGCTGAAAATCACTGAATATGATTTTGGCAAACCAATGTTATGGTTCGGCAAAATTTGGACTCTTATACACTTCTAGACACTATCGCCCGACGATACCCACTATCGTCGGCGATAGCAAAAAGTTCAAAAATTCACCTTTTTCAAATAAAAATAATAAATCTGTTGTCACTACTACTTCCAGCAAGAATTCACAAGATATTTTGAAAAATCCTTCAACTTTATTTATCATGTGTGTCAAATGTAATAAGTTTGGTCACCACTCACACTTGTAGGAAGACAGGACATTATTCTGTTAAATAAGTCTGGGTACCTAAGGCTTCCACCAACACTATGGGAGGAACCACTTGGATAACCAGATCTTTACTCTCATCCTTTTTTAGGTGTGTTGGCAGACTATGGATAAAGAAGATGTGTGGTACTTGGACTCAGGATATTCTAAGCACATGACGGGCAACAAGTCAAAGTTCCTTAGCATAGAGATGAAAAAAGGAGGAGTAGTTACTTTTGGCAATAATGAAAAAGGAAAGATCATCGGAATTGGAGTAGTAGGTAATAATTCTTTTACTATATCAAATGTTTTGTTTGTGAAAAGTTTAAAACATAACTTAATTTCTATAAGTCAATTATGTGATATTGGTTTAAATGTATTATTTGCCTCATATTCAAATCTTTGCAAAATTTTTGATTTTAAAACAAATGATATTGTTCTTACTGCTCCTAGATATTAAAATGTTTACATGATAAAATTTAATGATTTATCACATTAATCATTAAAGCGTTTTATGCCTAAAAACGAAGAGTTAGATATATGGCATATGCGACTTGAACATTCAAGTCCCAAGTTAATCTTAAAATTGTCACGAGATAAATTAATTAAAGGTTTACCTATTTTACGTGGAAATTTATTTTCTTTATGTTCACCATGTCAAAAAAATAAATTTTCAAAGTCTTCATTCAAAAGCAAAAATGTTATTTCACCTACTAGACCTTTACAATTGATACATATGGATTTGTTTGGTTTAGTGACTACACAAAGTCTAAAAGATAGAAAATACACTTTTATTTTGATTGATGATTGTTCTCGTTTTTGTTGGACAATTTTCTTATTGTCAAAATTTGATGCATTTTTTAGAATTTTCTAAATTGTGTATACACATTCAAAATGAAATTGATTTAAAAATAAAATGCATTCGTTCAGATCATAGAGGTGAATTTGATAATGATAAATTTGTATCTTTTTGTATTGAGTTAGAAATTAAGCATGAATTTTCTGCTCCTCGCACACCACAACAAAATGGTGTGGTAGAGAGGAAAAATAGATCCCTTCAAGAACTAGCTCGTACTTTGTTATCTGAATATAAATTACCTAGATCATTTTGGGTTGAAGCTATAAGTACTGCATGTTATGTTATTAATCATGTTATGCTTCGACCTTTCTTAAAATTAACACCTTATGAATTATATTTTCAAAAGAAACCGAATGTATCTTATTTTAAAGTTTTTTGATGTAAATGTTTCATTTTGAACACTAAAGACACTTTAGGAAAGTTTGATAAAAAAAGTGATGAAGGCATATTTATTGGTTATTCTTCAACTAGTAAAGCTTATAGAGTTAAAAGGACAAAAATAATTGAAGAATCAATTCATGTTAAATTTGATAAACTTCTCTCGTGTGTAGAAGCAAATCCTACAGGTAATGATGAAGAGTCATTCCCTCCACTAAGGTCAGATGATGATGAAATACTTGGAGACTAAGAAGAAGAAAAAGAAGAAGAAGAAGAAGAAGTGCAAGAATATGTGCCTCCAAGGGAACTAAGATTTTCAAAAAACAATCAACAAGATTTGGTTATTGGAGAACCATCAAGAGGTGTAAGTACTCGTTTATCTTTTCATGATTTATTTTCAAACCTATGTTTTATATCTGATATAGAACCAAAAAATGTACAAACTGCTTTAAATGAAGGTTCATGGTTTTTAGCTATGAATGAAGAGCTTAACCAATTTGAACGCAATAAGGTTTGAAAACTGGTTGAACCTTCAAATCATCCTGTTGTAGGTGTAAAGTGAATCTTTAAAAATAAAATGGATAGTGAATCTAGGGTCACTAGAAACAAAGCTAAACTTATAGCAAAAAGATATTCACAAATTGAAGGAATAAATTTTGATGAAGCTTTTGCACCCGTAGCACGTATAGAAGCTGTTAGAATTTTTCTTGCATTTACTAGCTTTAAAAGCTTTAAACTGTTTCAAATGGACGTAAAAACTGATTTTCTTAATGAGTATATTAAGGAAGAGGTTTATGTAGAACAACCTCTAGGCTTTGTTCATGATAAATTTCATGATCATGTTTTTAAATTAGAAAAGACCCTTTATGGTTTAAAACAAGCACCTCGAGCATGGTATGATAGATTGACTGTGTATTTATTAAAAAATGATTACAAAATTGGTAGCGCAGATTGTACACTTTTCATTAAACATGTTCGATGATATAATAGTATTATAAATTTACGTTGATGATATTATTTTTGGATCCACCAATGAAGAATTATGTGATAATGTGGTAGAAATTATGAAAAATGAATTTGAAATGAGCATGGTAGGAGAACTCACTTATTTTTTTGGTTTTCAAATTACACAAAGGCATGATTGTATTTTTATTTGTCAATCTAAATATATTTATGATGTTTTAAAAAGATTTGGTTTTGAAAATCTAAAATAAGCTAATACCCCTATGAGTGTCTCTTTGAAATTAAGAAAAGATGAAAGTGGAATTTCTATAGATCAAATATTATATAGATGGATGATAATAACACTTTTGTATTTAAACGCATCTAGACCTGATATTATGTTTGCAGTCTGTTTATGTGCTAGATTTCAGGCTAATCCCAAAGAATCACATTTAAAAGCGGTTAAACGTATTTTTAGATATCTTATTGGTACATCTAAGCTAGGTTTGTGGTATCCACATAATGATAGTTTTATTTTACATGGTTATTCAGATTCTGATTGTGCTGGTTGTTCATTAGATCGTAAGAGCACAAGTGGCACTTGTCACTTTCTAAGCCCGTCATTTATTTCGTGGTCGAGTAGGAAATAGAATTCTGTCGCATTATCCACCACCAAGGCCGAATACATTGCACTAGGTAGTTGTGCACAAGCTATGTGGATGAAAAAAACCATAGAAGACTTTGGAATAAACCACGGCACCGTTGAACTAAAATGCGATAACAAAAGTGCAATTGATTTAACCAACAATCCAGTTCATCACTCTAGGTCCAAACATATAGATGTACGTCATCATTTCATTAGAGACCACATTAAACGCAATACAGTAAAAGTTAATTTTATAGGCACAAATTCACAGCTTGTAGATATTTCACAAAACCACTTCCAGATTCCCGTTTTTCTTTACTGAGACTAGAATTAGGAATACTGGACATATCAAGCTAATGAATTGACATAATAATTAAACAAAAAAATAACTTTAAACAATAAAAATTTAAAATTAAAATGAATATAACCAAAACATTAAAAGTAATCATATTGTACTACAACAGTACTCCAACATATCTCAGAATAGTTCAAATATTATTACAACTTAGAGTCCAAACTAGAAACAGAAAAATATTGAAATGCACTATCTCCTGGCGACACTAGGTGTCGCCCGGCGATATCTTCCAGAAATCCATGTCGGTCCGAAGAACTCAGACATTTCTATTATCTACCACACTGTTTTCCTCCTGATCTTCAGTCGAACTCTGGCCACTACTCTTAGTTCGGCGAGGTCGGCGCATTGACTGTCGTGGCGGCTCCACTACCGGATTCTCCCATTCTGCCGCCTCAGCTGGAGTTGGCTTTAACTTCATGCTCTTGGTCAGAAATTTTATAAACTTTTGCATTCCATTATAATGTTTCTTCAATTCTCTTTTGTGTTTCTCGAACGACTCTCGCAAGTCGTCCAATCCTTCACGTAGTTATACACCTCTTGATAATGGTGGGTTTCTGATCATTGATATAGGTTCACTACTACGTGTGGAACCACCTTGTGATGAACGGTCATTAGTGTGTATACCACACGTAGAGAATATAGAAGGCTCGCAATCATCAAGATAGAATTCTGGGTCAATCCAACTATATTTTTATATAGGATACGTTGGATTACCGCCCCCATCGGCAGAGTGTTAAGCTTCTTCCACATCTAATTCTTAAGTCTAAAAGTGTATCGGATTATAGATAAAATAAAGTCCGTCATGCCAAAAAGCTCCCTCTCCAAGATCATATAAGTCACGTAGCTTAATTAAGCTGTACGTTATCTTTCTCGTATCCCCAGACTTGAGCATGATCGTATGCCTCAAAATGTCTTGCACTAATCGTGCATCCGGGGTGAGTGTGGCAGTAGATTGGATGAGATTTTTCATGGAATTTCCATGTAAAACTATATTCAAGAGAGTCCAATCTCTATCTTTTCTGTAATTCCCAACCACATCCAATACGTAATCTCTCTCAATCAAGCCAAATTCATCTCTCAAATCATGGTGAGTTATCTCCACTGTGTCGTACCCCAAAAAACCATAAGTCCCAAAATGGGGTCAGGCTGGGTGACACGGCCTGGGACACGGGCGTGTCCCAGGGCGTGTTCAGTGCACACGGCCTGGGACACGGGCGTGTCCCAGGTCGTGTCCTTTATTGTAGGCATTGACTCGAGTTCTCGAAATAGCACGGTCGACGATCGTCGAGAGGAGACACGGCCTGGGACACGGGCGGGTCCCAGGGCGTGTCCTGCTCGGGGGAATAACCGGGTAGCGTTGAGTGGCGAGCACGGCCTATGATACGGGCGTGTCACAGGGGCGTGTTTGACACACGGCTAAGGACACGGGCGTGTGCCTTAGCCGTGTTCTTCTCAGGTGATCTGGTCCTGTGTTGAAGGAGTGACACGGCAGTCACACGGTCGTGTGCTTTCTAACACGGGCGTGTCAGGTGTTTGACGCAGGCGTGTCTAAGCCCGTGTTTTGGTTTGACTTGAGATGGTTATGCACCGCTTCAGGAACACGGCCCATGACACGGGCGTGTCACAACCCGTGTTCGGCCAAGGAAAATCAATTTAAGGGCTGATCTGAGCCGTTCATTTTCTTTGACCAAGATTTAATGGTCTAGGCTCTTCCCTGGGGTGATATGGCCAGTCTTGAGGAGGAGAAAGCTCATTTTTGAGTTGTGTCATTCTCTTCCTAAAGTAAGAGAGAGAGGAGAGCAAGAGAAGGAAGAAGAAGGGAAAGCCGGCTGTCAGTGGTGTTGCAGTGGTTCAAATCGCGAGTCGAGTTCAGATTTGCGAAGGCAAGGCTGCTGCGAGAACTTTCATCCATTTACTTTTCTCCCCATGGCTCTGAAGCGTCTTCCAATGGTAACGATTTCCTTCTTGGACAAGTGAAGTCCTTCTTTTCTGCATTTGCATTGGAATCCTCCACCAAAAAGGTGGAAGGCGAAGTGATTCCCTTGGGTCGGTGGTTCATCCCTTGTTGTATTGCATTAGAACCGGAAGTGTGAGTACGGTTAGGCATGCTGTGTGAAGCTCATCTGAACTTGTTGGTCTAGATTGGTGATACTTGTTTGCACATCGGAGAATACTCCGTGTTTATTACTTGTGTGCATGAAATCTATGGTGGATGTCTGTGGCTTGGTGTCGCAGGAAGTACTGGAAGAAGTCCAGGAAATTGTGAGAGTTGAGTTCAACTCTTGTGGTCGTGAGTGGCATGTGGTATGAAGTTGAGCCGTTGGGCTGCAACTGGAGGAAATGCCTTGGTGGCGAACGGGCAAAGTGAAGCCGTACCCACGTCAGTCCAGTCTTGAGTCTGATGATGTTGAGCAACGAGAAAGGTGGATCCGTACCCGCGTTATGGTTGTCTAACCTTTGGTGCTTAAGGCCCCATTAGGATCACATAGCGAGAGTCGATGGCTTGCGTGCCGATCAGACTACGAATGCTCAAATTGGACCGTCATGTATGGGACCTCTAAACGGTGGTGGGATCTGGTGTTTCCGGTACACCAGAATGTGCCCTGAGTGCACAGAGTGTCATGCCGGCATTTGTGATATATATTTCCCTGGTGGCTGAATGTATATGTGTGTGATGTAAAATACTATGCAGGGAAGGAATTCTGCTGACCCGTGCCAAGGGCAGAGTCATTATAATTGGTCAGCTGAATGCTGACCGTTTCCCTATTCGCCACCGGTTGGTGGATTGGTTCTTGCAGGTGCAGGTGGTGCTGGTCTAAGTGGGACTTAGCGGGTTGAAGCCCAAGCTGTGATGCTGCCCTCGAAGGCCTTATTTTGTTTACTCTAGTTCATGTGTGGCCGGCCTGCGTGCCGATGTTTGGAAACCACACCTTATGTTAAGAGAAACTTGAAAAAGCCATAAGGCTATGTACCTTGTGTATTTGGTTGTATACATTCCTATTTAGTAGAAGTTGACATTTCTTTTGTTGTTGAGTTCAAGTTTTCAACTCTGAAGCTTCCGCTAGAATGCTCTGTGTTAGGGTGTGATGGTTCTTGATATTATTTAGTGACGTCTCCGCCTGTTTGTGGAATATTATGTGGGGCCCCGGTCGGACCCTCAATTATATCCTGCGTGACGGGTAGAGGTGTTACGAATTTGCAGACGAATTCTTTTAAGGGGTGGCGAGCACGTGTAAGAGTTGTCGTTATAACACATAAATTGAACTCAAGAATGTCCACTTAGGAATGTAAATACACTTGTTTGTTGAACCTGTGTGTTTATTTTTGTATGTTTGCTGTTTGTTTAGTCGCTAAGTTGTATTTCTACACATATAGGTGACTAGAAGTGTTGCGGGTCAGTCGGAACCTCAACATTCTGTTGAAAGTGCGGCACCGGCTGAGGTGCCCACACCTCCTCCATCTGTTGAAACTGTCTGTTTGATTATGGAGACAGTGATTGCAGTTATGAATGCTCAGCAAGCTGGGCAGGCTCGGCCTGCAGTGGTGCCAATGCATGCTGAGATAAGGCAAGAACCAGTGGAAACTGTAGTTGATCCGTGGGTGGCAGATCAATAATTGAAGCTGTTCATGAGCTTCAATCCTCCTCAATTTACTGGGGCGGGTTCCCCAACCCAAGCGGAGGATTGGCTCTCAAGGATTAAGAGATTCTTGATAGCTATCAGAGTAGAGGAGGAACAGAAAGTCACACTAACCACTTTCCTGCTTGAGGGAGAGGCTCGGTTGTGGTGGGACGAGGTAGAACTGCATCACTTGGCGGGCAGGTGTTTGGCGGGAGTCTCGATTGAAGAGTTCTCTCGATTTTTTTTTAGCAAAGTATCTCCCGATGCAGCAAATAATTTCCATGGAGTTGGAGTTCCAACGTTTAACTCAAGGGGAGCATAGTGTGGATGAGTATCTGCATGAGTTTACACGTTTGGGACGGTATGCGGGCAATATCTTCACCGAAGAGGAGCGTAAGACCAGTCAGTTCGATGGGGGACTATGAGATGAGCTGCGGTATTTGCTCTCGAGTTCTGTGAATCAGGGATTCCAAACATTGGTCTGTACAGCTCGGTCTTTGGAAAAGGATATGAAAAGTGGGCAAGCAAAGGGGACCTTGGCTGTAACAAAGCCGGAGTTCAAGACGCCACGTCCGGAGAAGTCTAGGTCCCGAAGGAGATGGAAAAAGAGGTCCAAATCTATTGGACAAGCTCCTTCAACGACTGTAACGGAGGCATCTTCTGGGTATGGATCTCGCGCTTGTTTTACGTGTGGGAAGTTGGGACACTTCACACGTGATTGCCGAGTTGGCCCTTCAAAGGGTGAAAAGAAGACGGGAGCGTCTTATATGGAGAAAGGGAAGACTGTAGTGGAGTCTTCTGCATCGCATGCGCAGTCCCGGGTCTTCAACCTTGGGCAACAGGAGGCCATTAAAAAGGCTGATGTCATCACAGGTGCGCGCATTTTTAAATTTATTGTATGCTGTGTGATGTGCTTGTTTAATCTTGGTGTTATAGGTTTTGTCCTTATACGGGACTATCCAGCACGAGCACTGTTCGATACAGGTGCTTCACATTCATTTCTGTCGGAAGATTTCATCTTGCGAATCGGGGTGCCTATAAGGACTGCGACAGATAGTCTGAAGGTGTTGCTACCTAACGGATGTTTGATGTGTGCGGATAAGTCTTGTTGTGTTGAGGTCAAGATAGGGAGTCGGGATTTCGAGGTGGAAACATTAGTATTGCCGATATCAGAGTTTGATGTAATCTTTGGTATGGACTGGCTTTCAGAGCAGCATGCTTGTATAGATTGCACTTCAAAAGACGTTACACTGGGGAAAAATACCGAACAAGAGGCCAAGTTCAGTGGTATGCGAGGGACGAGTAGGGTATTGATATCTGCTCTCCAATTCGTTAAGGCAGTTCGGAAGGGTGCAGAGTTATTCTTCACACTCATTGAGGCGGTGGAGCCGAAGGCTAGTGTAAGTGAGGTGCTGATTGTATCGGAATACGTTGATGTGTTTCCAAAAGATCTTTCGGGGTTACCACCCCAAAGGTAAATTGACTTCGCTATCGAGCTAGTGCTAGGTGTGAAACCTGTGGTCCACTCGCCTTATCGAGTAGCGCCAAAGGAGATGGCGGACCTAAAGGTTCAGTTTCAAGAATTGCTAGAACAAGGCTATATACGCCCAAGTCAATCGCCTTGGAGCGCACCGGTTCTCTTTGTGAAAAAGAAGGACGACAGCTTGCGTCTATGTATTGACTATAGAGAATTGAACAAACTAACAGAAAAGAACAAGTATCCAATTCCACGGATTGAAGACTTGTTTGATCAGTTAGTTGGCTCGACAGTATACTACAACTTGGATTTGAAGTCATGCTACTATCAGTTGAGAGTTCGTGAAAGTGATATACCCAAAACAGCGTTTGGAACACGCTATGGTCACTATGAGTTCACGGTAATGCTGTTTGAGCTGTCTAATACGCCATCGGTAGTCATGGACTTGATGCATCGAACGTTTAGGGAATACTTGGATCTCTTTATTATCGTCTTTATTGACGATATCCTCGTATATTACCAATCTGAAGAAGATCATGCAAATCACTTGTGGATGGTGTTGCACACCCTGAGGAAGAATAAGCTCTACGCCAAGTTCTCTAAGTGTGAGTTTTGGCTGTCTTCAGTGGCTTTCCTTGGCCATGTGGTAAGTGGAGAGGACATTGCGGTGGATCCTTCCAAGATAGTTGCTATACGGGAGTGGCCTGTTCTTTCTTCAGTAGCATAAGTCATGAGCTTTCTTGGGCTTGCAGGCTACTATAGGCGCTTCGTAGAGAATTTCTCGAGGATAGCTTTACCTCTCACCATACTGACGAGGAAGGATCAGAAGTTTATTTGGACTCCAGAGTGCGTACGAGCTTTTGAAGAGCTAAAGAGTCGTTTGACCGCGGTGCCAATCTTGACATCGCCATGTGGTCAAGATAGCTTTGAGGTCTATAGTGATGCATCAGGGAGCGGCTTATGCTGCGTTCTTTTACAATTCGGAAAAGTTATAGCTTATGGCTCACGCCAGTTGAAGGTGCATGAACGGAATTACCCCGTCCATGATTTGAAATTGGCGGCGGTGATATTTGCACTTAAATTATGGCGTCATTATCTATATGGCGTGAAAGTTAATTGATATATTCACGGACCATAAGAGCCTGAAATATCTGTTGGATCAGAAATATCTTAATATGCGACAAAGAAGGTGGATGGAGTTTCTTGGTGACTACACTTTCCAGATTCATTATACTCTCGGTAAAGGGAATGTAGTCGCGGATGCCTTGAGTCGTCAGACTCCGGCAAGGGCAAGTTGGCTTCTAAGGCATGATGAAAGCCTAATTCGAGAATTGGAGGCATTAAATATTTCTTGTGTTAAAAGGAATGCCACTGCAGATGTGTGCTTAAACTGGACGGAGGTATAGTGTGACCTGGCGGACAGAGTTCGGCAAGCAACAGAACTTGATGAAAGTCTACAACGCTATGCAGCGGAATATGAGAACTCTGGATTTTCGTTTAATGACGGTCTTTTTCAGAAGGACGGTCGTTTGTGTGTCCCATATAAGGGTAAGCTTCACGAAGAGGTGATGTTTGAAGGCCACTTCACCAAATATTTGGCTCACCTCGGGAGCATGAAGATGTAAAAAGATATGAAGAAGTTGTTCTGGTGGCCTGGTATGAAGAAGGACATAGAACATTATGTTGCTAAGTGTCAAACATGTGCTTTGGTAAAGGCGGAATGCCAAAAGCCTGTTGGTTTACTGAAGACTTTGTCTATCCCTGTATGGAAATTTGATGATATTTCCATGGATTTCGTGCATGGATTGTCGAGATCACAGCGTGGAAAGGATGCGATATGGGTGATTGTGGACAGGTTAACTAAGGTGTCACACTTCATCCCGAACCGTAGGGACGATTCAGTTGAGAAATTGGCAAAGTTGTACATGGATACTATTGTACGATTGCACGGTGTACCCCGTAGCATCGTTAGTGATCGAGATGGGCGTTTCACTTCGGGTGATTGGAGATTAGTCCATGAACTGTTGGGTACGAAATTACATTTCAGCACGGCCTTCCATCCTCAAACGGATGGTCAGACCGAGAGGACCAACAGGACGTTGGAGGATATGCTCTGAATGTGTGCGCTGGATTTCGGGAAGAATTTGGAAGATCATCTCGGTGTGGTTGAATTCGCCTACAACAACAATTACCAAGCTAGTATCCAGATGGCGCCCTTTGAGGATTTATACGGTAGGAAATGTCGTACACCTTTGGCTTGGGCGGAGACTGGCGAAACGAAGTTGTACCAACAAAAAGAGTTAGATGATGCCAACTCAATTATACTGTTGATGCGCGAAAGACTACTGGTGGCTCAAGACAGGCAAGCTAAGTATTACAATGCCAAGCACCGAAACGTGGAGTTTGCAGTGGGCGATTGGGTGTACTTGAAAATCAAACCATTCAAAGGTGTGTCCAGGATACTGCGTCTGAAAAAGTTGAGCCCGAGGTATCTGAGACCGTTTGAAGTGGTCGAGCGTATTGGTGAAGTCGCCTATCGGTTAGCACTTTCGCAAGAGCTGAGTGGTTTACATGATGTGTTTCATGTCTCAGTGTTACGGAAACTGGTAAGAGAGCCAACTCAAGTGGTTGTTGCAGATCAAGTATCAGTCGACAGTGAGCTAACGACGAAGGTTAGGCCTATTCTAATCGAGGATCGAGCCAAAAAATAGTTGCGGAACAAGATGATCGGGATGGTCAAAGTCCGGTGGGACAATTGTGGTCGAGAAGAGCTAACATGGGAGCAGGAGCAGACCATGCAAGCTGAATTTCCCGAGTTATTTATGTAAACTGTTGGCCCGTCTGTATTTTGTTGAATCTTATATGTAAAGTATCACATGTTGTGTAATGCTTGCACTTCCTTACTGTGTCCAAATTTCGGGATGAAATTTATTTTAAGGAGGGGAGGATTGTAGCACCCCAAAAAACCATAAGTCCCAAAATGGGGTCAGGCTGGGTGACACGGCCTGGGACACGGGCGTGTCCCAGGGCATGTCCAGTGCACACGGCCTGGGACACGGGCATATCCTTTACTGTAGGCGTCGACTCGTGTTCTCAAAATATCACGGTCGACGATCGTCGAGAGGCGACATGGCCTGGGACACGGGCGTGTCCCAGGGCGTGTCCTGCTCGGGGCAATAACCGGGTAGCATTGAGTGGCGAGCACGGCCTGTGACACGGGCGTGTCACAGGAGCTTGTTTGGCACACGGCTAAGGACACGAGCATGTGCCTTAGCCGTGTTCTTCTCGGGTGATCTGGTCCTGTGTTGAAGGAGTGACACGACCAGTCACACGGCCGCGTGCTTTCTTACACGGGCATATCAGGTGTTTGACACGGGCGTGTCTAAGCCTGTGTTCTGGTTTGACTTGAGTCGGTTATGTTTCGCTTCAGGAACACGGCCCATGACACGGGTGTGTCACAACCCATGTTCGGCCTAGGAAAATCAATTTAAGGGCTGATCCGAGCCGTTCATTTTATTTGACCAAGATCCAATGGTCTAGGCTCTTCCCTGGGGTGATATGGCCGGCCTTGAGGAGGAGAAAGCTCTTTTTTGAGTTGTGTCATTCTCTTCCTAAAGTAAGAGAGAGAGGAGAGCAAGAGAAGGAAGAAGAAGGGAAAGCCGGCTGCCGGTGGTGCTACGGTGGTTCAAATCGCGAGCCGAGTTCGGATTTGCGAAGGCAAGGCTGCTGCGAGAACTTTCATCCGTTTACTTTTCTCCCCATGGCTCTGAAGCATCTTCCAAGGGTAACGATTTCTTTCTTGGACAAGTGAAGTCCTTCTTTCCTGCATTTGCATTGGAATCATCCACCAAAAAGGTGGATGGCGAAGTGATTCCCTTGGGTCGGTGGTTCGTCCCTTGTTGTATTGCATTAGAACCGGAAGTGTGAGTACGGTTAGGAATGTTGTGTAAAGCCCATCTGGACTTGTTGGTCTAGATTGGTGATACTTGTTTGCACATCGGAGAAGACTCCGTGTTTAGAGTGCATGAAATCTGTGGTGGATGCCTGTGGCTTGGTGTTGCAGGAAGTACTGGAAGAAGTCCAGGAAATTGTGAGAGTTGAGTTCAACTCTTGTGGCTGTGAGTGCCATGTGGTATGAAGTTGAGCCGTTGGGCTGCAACTGGAGGAAATGCCTTGGTGGCGAACGAGCAAAGTGAAGTCGTACCCGCGTCAGTCCAGTCTTGAGTCTGACGATGTTGAGCAACGTGAAAGGTGGATCCGTACCCGCGTTATGGTTGTCTAACCTTGGGTGCTTAAGGCCCCGTTAGGATCACATAGAGAGAGTCGATGGCTTGCGTGCCGATCAGACTACGAATGCTCAAATTGGACCATCATGTATGGGACCTCTGAACGGTGGTTGGATCCGGTGTTTCCGGTACACCAGAATGTGCCATGAGTGCACGGAGTGTCGGGCCGTCGTGCCAGCATTTGTGATGTGTATTGCCCTGGTGGCTGAATGTATATGTGTGTGATGTAAAATGCTATGCAGGGAAGGAATTCTGCTACCTCGTGCCAGGGGCAGAGTCGTTATAATTGGTCAGCTGAATGCTGACCGTTTCCCTATTCGCCACCGGTTGGTGGATTGGTTCTTGCAGGTGCAGGTGGTGTTGGTCCAAGCGGGACTTAGCGGGCTGAAGCCCAAGCTGCGCTGCTGCCCTCGAATGCCTTGTTTTGTTTACTCTTGTTCATGTGTGGCCGACCTGCGTGCCGATGTTTGGAAACCACACCTTATGTTAAGAGAAACTTGTGAAAGTCATAAGGCTGTGTACCTTGTGTATTTGGTTATATACATTCCTATTTAGTAGAAGTGGACATTTCTGTTGTTGTTGAGTTCAAGTTTTCAACCCTGAAGCTTCCGCTAGAATGCTCTGTGTTAGGGTGTGATGATTCTTGATATTATTTAGTGACGTCTCCGCCTGTTTGTGGAATATGGTGTGGGGCACCGGCCGGACCCTCTATTATATCCTACGTGACAGGTAGAGGTGTTACATACTGTTTGTCCTTGAATTTTAGAACGCACTCCACCGTTCAATTCAGTGAAATTAAGGTCCCTTAAGTGATTATAAAACTCCCCAATCAACACTGAAGAAAACATGTCTGGTATTATGACAAACATTATACCTGACATAGCTAGTAGGTCGTGGATATGTGTGTAACATCCGGGGGGGTTCTACAATGTGTGTGCCGAACTTGGTCGAATTCAATCACTTTTCCAACACCAATGTTTGTGTTCTCGATTCCTGGATATGTTTGATATGCTGAGTGAGTGTCACTTCCTGTGCTTCTCCTAACCTTAGAACTGGAAGTCATATCTGTACACAGTAAAACAGAAATTTTTTAGAAGTTGTCGATATCGCCGGTGATACTCACTATCGCCGGGCGATATCGAAAATCGAGATAAGTTGGATTTCGAAATGCAATTTCAATATTCAACATCCCTACATACAAGATTTGAAAAAAAAATTAGGTTCTTCCCGAGTTACCTAAATTAATTCAAGAAAAATTTCAAAACCAATATTCATCATCTTCTTCCCTAAAACCATGAATTTTTTTTTTGGAAAATCTACTTGGCAAACTCTATATCTGAGTTTAGGTTACTCAAAAATCATAGATCTATGTTTGCACTTCATCAATCCCAAGGATCTAAGATCTATTATCTCAAAAACTCAATGCTTTAGGTTTATCCCAAATCCTAGCAAAACAACAACTGAATTTTTTCTCCATAAAATTTCATGAAATCATTTCTCTAACCATTTGACTCATCAAATCCTAAAGAAAAGAAAGAAAAATTCCCAATCATACCTTAGGTTGGAGAGTTCGTCGGCGTCAGGACGAGGTTTCGCTCGAGTGCTTCAGGAAAATATCTTCCAAACGATGCATTGACTCCGGATCTGGCGATATTTATAATTTTGCGCTATCGCCAATCGGCGATATCCGATATCGCCTGGCGATATCTCAGAATTGCTAGTGTGTCATATTTTTGGTCCTCATATTCCTATGACTGCACCATAGTCTTTCTTTCTCGTGTTTAGGCATTGCACAATGTATATTCATTTATATGGAGTAGTTCAAACATTGTGTCATATTCAAACTTGTATTGTCATTCTTGATATACAAATCAACTAGTGTATTTTACTTGAGAAATTGTTTTCGCATGCCTTTAGGTATGAGAAATATTTTAGTTATGATAATGTCCTCTCACACACACTTGTGAACATTTTCATATGTATTTATTATTATTGCCTATGTGAATTGTAAGTGTTCTACCATAACCACTGAATATACATGATAAAACTATTACTTTCTCCTTGTTTTCTTTGTTCAATTCATATTTGTTTATCATATATTACTGCATAAGTGAATTCGGAGTTCTATGTCAAGCCTACAAGAAGCAATTTACTCTTCTTATGTAAAAATACAAAACAAAAAAAATAAAACAAAAATAATGAGCTGACTAAGAACCTCCACCAAGCACTACTCACCATCCTGATAAGTCTTAATAAGTATTGTGAGGTTGAGCACCTTGGACAGAATTGTAAAGTGTCTTGTGTAAACTTTATATGGCTTTTCATTTAATCTTTGTGCTTAGAACTCTTGGGTACAAATATAGTTAATTGTGTATATTTTTTGGTTGGGTTTTTTAACATTTCCGTGTTCATGTAAGTTTTAAGTTTCTACATATGAAATTTTCCTCTAACCTTCACTTGCATAATGAATTATTCTCTCTAACATTTTCTTCTCATGAGAATTGGACCGTCAATGATTCGACTTAAGTTCACTAGTGTATATAATTATGATATAACTGTATGAATTCACCAATGTTTGTGTTCACTCACATTACTCATCACCATACATTGTTTCACATGTTCCATACTTGATTTCTCTTTGTGGTTTTTCATGTTTGACTTCCGCAATCACTCTGCTATTTCTTTTGATAATATCAAAAAGGGGAGAATCTTCTGAGAAATCATTCTTTCGGATTACTTCATTAGGGTTACTTTAATTTTAAAACTTAAACCAAATTCAATCGTACCATTTGCATCGTACTATCTGCTTCTATGTAGGGGGAGTTACATCCAAGAGGAGTGTGTGCACATACAATTGTTTAGTCTTGCTAATCATATTTTCTAACACTTTATAGGTCATTCGTGATTTCTTTATAAGTGGATTTATTATTATCAAAAAGGGGAGATTGTTGGAGCATGTGCTCCACGCTTCTTGGTTTGCTAATAATAAATCTCGTTTGTATTTGATCATTGGGTGTTTATGATGTGCAGATATCACAGGTCTAACACTAATATCATTTGGGCTTGGATTCGGGTTTGAACAGATGAGCTAAGGTGATATCGCTAGACAATATCTAGTATCGCCACCAGGCGACAGTGGACTGAACAGTTACAACATTATCTCCACACGGCGTGCAGTTATACTCGATGTCGCCCGGCGACATCGATATCGCTAGGCGAAAGCCCACAATTGGCCATGATCGATCTGTTATGCGAAAATCAGGAATACGTGGGAGACGTGGCAGCCAGAGAGGATATCGCCGGCTGGCAATATCCAGTGTTGCCAGACGATATCGCTAAAATATAAAAGCAACTCATTTTTCTGTGGAGATAATGAATTACAGAAGTCGGAGTGTTCCTTCCCGTACAACTGTTCCAGAGAGCTCCAATAACCAGAAAACTCCATTCTCCCAAGAAGGTTCAAGCACGAATGAGGGATGATTCGTACACGACATCTGAAGTAACTTTGACAAGGATTCATCGGCATATTCAGCGCTTCATTGAGAGGGATTTTTTAATTCTGAAGTTTATACCTTGTAATTTGTCATTATTTTCATTGTAACTGATAGAAGAAATCGTCGTCTTGTGCGTGGCGTCTAAGTCCTTGCATGGCTTAGGAGAGAATCGTTGTCTTGTGTGTAGCGTCCAAGTCCTTGTGCGGCTTAAGGAGTTTTCGTCGCCTTATGTGCAGCGACTAGATCGTTGTTAGATCTTGGGGGAGGCTAGTAGCAAGATCTAGGGAGAGATACACTTTAGCCTACTGATTCTTGTATAAGGACCGGGGAAATCAAAAGTAGACTATATTTTTCATAGCCTTAATCTCTAGCTTCATAGAGATATATTGTATTTTGTTTTATCACTTTTGAAATAAAATATTATCATTTCTGTTCTTATATGTTTTTAAGTGTTTAGTTTTATCTAGGAAAATTAGTTTTGATTTCTTTAATTATTTCACCAAGTAAACCATGTTTAAGAAATTAAAATATTGTTAACCCTTATTCACCCCCCCCCCTATAAGGGCGCCTCACGATCCAACATGGGTAACCTGGTAATTTCCCCCGATAACTATCGGACGGGGAAATTAGGAATGCTCGGTTTAAAACATGTGGATCACCAATTTTAATGAAATGACGGGACCGCCCCGAACGATTAATGGAGGTAGCAGGAAGTTTTGGGTTGCCCGGAAAAATAACCGCCCCTCCTGCGAGGGGAGGGGCGGCCAGCGAGGTCATAAAGGAGGAAGGAGCGGCGGTCGGTCGGGAAGCCGGCCGCGAGCTTTATCGTTGCGTGTGAGCGGCCTCTTGGCGCAACGACGACCGGATTGGAGGCCGGCTGCTAGAAATGCAGCCGTCGACGGGCGGCCGATTGGCACGGCGATGGTCGACGGGAGGCTGGACGAAAGCCTTGCGGGTAGCCGCTAGGCGTGGCGACGACCGACCCGGGGACCGGTCTCTTTTGGGCGGTCCTGTGGTGCGGCGGCGGATGGCCTGGAGGCCGTCCGCAAGCCTCGTGGATGCTTGCGGGCGGCCACTTAGCGTGATAGTGGCTGGCTGGGAGGTCGGATGCGGGAAACGCGGCGGCCGACGAGTGGTTTCTTGGTACGGCGACGGTCGGCGGGATGGCGGCGGCAATCGCGGCGGCGATGACGGTTGCGATGGCGACTACGATGATAGTTGTGATGGCGGAGATGATAGCGGTTTTAGTGCCAGTGGGGTTGATTTGGTCAACCTCACTACCTCCATCAAAGGAGGTGGGTGGTTTAGCTACCCGCAACCCAGATCATTTTGAGGGGGACCGTATCAATTGCCCCCCAAGTTTCTGGGGCCCGGATCCGAAGTGAACGGATGACGGGAACTTTTTTCCCTTAAAATGTGTGAATGGTCAACTTGTTGGGGCCACACTGGAGGTGAGTAGTGCGCTGGTGGCAGAGGTAAGCCGTAAAAAAGGAAGAAAATGGAGAAGGCGCGCAGACGAGGGAGGCCTGGAATGTCAAGTCGGTGAGCGGAGCCCACTGGCGCGGGGACGAGCCTGCCGGCCAGGGCTCCCGCTGTAGTGCGCTTCCCCAGGCCGGAAGCGCACCCTAGGCTTGTGGGGGCGAGTGCGCACTAGGGTTCACTTAGGCGCGTGCGCCCAGGCTGGTATGTGCGCGGGCACGTGCATGCTCCTAGGTGTGCACGCAGGCACCTGGTACGCGGACGCGCATCCGAGGCGCGCGCAGAGGCGCGCACGCAATTGGGTGTGCTTGGAGGCGCGCATGCACCCTCGCGCGCGCGTGCACTAGTGCGTGTGTGTCCGCGTTGCTAGGTGCGCGATGCGCACCCCTTTGCTTATGTGTGTGTTCGTGCCGACCTTTTTGGTAGGCGGTCGTTGCTTGCGTACAATTCGTGTGTGGGCCGCACACATGCGAATATGTGCCTACTTGTGCTTCCTGGGGCATGTGCGCTCTTGCCTACGATGTGGCGTGCTTATGGCTAAATATGTCAGAGGCGGAAGGTGCACTGGGCGCCTTGTGAGTAGGGAATGACATGTGTGAGATGTGCATAGGGCTTCATGCGTGCATGGCGCAATGTGTGAAGTGCGCGCACGGGGCCCAATATGTGAGGTGTATGCACGGGGCGCAATGTGCGTGATGTGCGTGGAAGGCGCAATGTGCGAAGTGTGTGCACGGGACACAATGTGTGAGGTGTGCGCACTAGGCACAACATGCGCAGTGTGTGCATGACATTGCATGGGGTATGTTGTGTGCATTCGTCACTTTAAGTTTGCGAAGACTTGAGCAAATCTTTGGTCTACCAGATAGAGAGATGCTACTCGCAGAGGAGGCTGAAGCAGTGACACTCCCCATCGATCGTGGAGCAGGTTGATGTTTGAATGGGAGGTATGAGATACCTACAAAATCAGAGATGTTGATTTTGCGCATGGTGGTGCACATGTGTTGTTGTGACGTAGCCGGATATAGTACTGGAGACCCCACCAAGGGATGAGTGTGTTGAGTCTAACATTGTTATAACATTTCTGCTTCTCTTTTTTAACTTTTTCTGAATTGCATGAACAGAGTATTTGATGAGATGTTGACTTATTGTAATGCTAGAGAATGCAAAGACTCGATCCGAATGCTGGAAAATCTGCAGATCTGATCTGAGCATGTGGCCTGGTCTGGTCATGCAAAGATTAATAAAGAATGTAAGTATTCGATCCGGGTGTCGGAGAATGCAAGTATTCAATCCGACTGCGGGGTCGAGCCTAGCCTTGGAAGGAACAGCGTAGAATGTAAGTATTCGATCCGAGCATCAGAGAATGTAAGTATTCGATCCGACTGCGTAACCACGAGGGGGGCTTGCCCTGACGATGGTGGGGTGTTGGCTTCCAGTAACAACAGAGAATGTAAGTATTTGATCCATCACTGGAGATTATAAGTGTTGAAGCCAGGAAAATCCCGACCTCAGAATCGGACTAGGCGACCTAAGGCTACCGATCTCGCAGTGATGTCAGACGGCCCTCAGAAGCGATAACAAGGATGAGCTAAAGGAACAAGACCCCAGGCTGCTGCGACAGGAAGGTCCCACCATGTACCCAGCTGCTCGGAAGAAGCAACCCCTTCACAACCAGAATGGACGAGCTAGGTACGAAGGAGATGCGCGAGCTAGGGTTCGCGAGTAACTATCCGAGAATCTCCCGTCCCCTCCTTCGTACCCTTGGGGTCCTATTTATAGGGAAATCCAAAGAGAGGGGGGGTCATACTTATACCCCCACCCTGGCGACTATGCGACTTCCCGAGGAACTCGCACGGGATGGGCGAGTATCCCGCCTTAGTCTCCACCTGGCGAGTATGCGTGGGGAGCTCGCCATGCTCGCCCAGGTCTTCTGCTGGCTCGCGTCTTGATCTTAACTCGTCTGGACTGGTACTTTGACACTTGCTGAGCGGGCTAAGGTGGGGCCCCTCCTCGTTGAATATGGGTTGTACACAATCCCCGCTCTTTTTGAGCGACGCAGGAGCTTGGAAAGAAACATCCAACACTTATTCGGCGAGCTACTATGCCGAGTATCTGTTTGCTCGCTCTGTCTATTGCTCGACGAAGTCTATAAATAGGGGGGCCTGGTTGCTGGTACGGATTCCCGAAACTCGCCCACCATGTCGGACGCCAACGCGAAGCTTCTCGAAGACAGCCTCGTCGCCCTGTCTGGCCTCCTCGGCATCGCCAGACCGAAGAGGCCGCGCGAGAGAGATGTCGTAGCCGATTTGCCACTGCTGAAGAAGAAGAAAATCAAGAAGCCCAAGCAACCTGCCACCTCGGCGGTCGACTCGCCTTCGCCATCTAGGTCAGTTGCCGCGGTGACTATCGAACCCGTACCCTCCTCCAGCACCCAAAAGCTCCTCAACGACCTTGTTCTGGGCGATGTTCCGGACTCGGTCGCCCTCAGCCCAGACAAGAATCCCGAAGCCGTCAAGGGGTCGACGACATCCCAATCCGAAGTCATCACCGTAACAGGTCGCCGCTCCGACCCCCCTTTCCAATCGTTAATCGTCATGCTTTTCGCTGATCCGGCTTTCTTGTACAGACTCCCCTTCGGGCGACGCTGACGTGCCACTGGACGTCGCCCCCCTGAGCTCTGCGTCGCTGCTCGCCCTCGCCGCTAGTAAACCTCCCCGGACCGCGCATACGGTCCGGATCAATATCGCTGCGAAGAAGATGACGGGGACCTCTTTGGCGAAAGGAACCCCTCTGACAAGTAAGGGTCTTCCGGCGGTTAAAGATCTCCCGGCGAGCAAGTATCTCCCGACGAGCAAGGATCTCCCGGCATGCAAGGATCTCCCGGCGAGCAAGGATCTCCCGGCCTCCATGCCAGACTCGTCATTGCCAGCGGCGAGCACCCCCTTACCGCCGCCGCCACCTCTAGACGCGGCTTCTGAACAGGCGATGGGCACCGTCTTGCCGCCACCGCCGCCCTTGTCCGCCCAGCAGAAGGTGGCCTTGCAGTGACATCCCCCGCCTCCTCCGTTGAAGACTTCGCAACAGCCGGCGAGCTCGTCGCAGGCTCCGCCCCCGCCGAAGAAACCAGATAGGCTTCGGCCGAGTTATTTTCCGTCACGGGTTGGGGACCCCGACCATGGAGGACGCGGGCAGGGAGTTCGTGGTCAGGGCAAACCAGCCGACCACCCTGGAGGCTCATCCTCGGGTGGGAGAGATATCTCCGGTCGTGCTTCTCCACTGCGCCGGTCTCGGTCTCCTCGCCGCGGTGAGCCCTTTATCGCTTGCTACTTTCGATCTCGTTTGGGTGCCGATTTCTGATCGTGACTTATCTTCCTGAAATGATAGATCGCCCGACGACTCCTGGGTCGGCCTTCATCGACGCCATCGGGTTGTCGGGGAGCGAGTATCGTCATGTTGCAGCCCGCGCCTACATGGAGCTGGAGAGTAAGTTCGACCAGCTCGCCATCTGCGAACCCCATCGCTGAATATCTGCCCTGGAGGTGCGCATGGTGAGGTTAGAGGAGATCCAGACCACCTTTGAGAGCTACGAGGCTCGCTTCCACATGGTGAGGAGAATGATCGCCAGATGACGTTAAACAACCACCGCCTTCAGCTCGTCCTGGACGAGTTGGCTGGGATTCGAGCGAGCATGGGTTCCGTGGGGCGGCTGACGAGGATGGAGGAGCAGCTGCGGCTTGGTGACGATGCGATGGCGCTGGCGACGGAGCACTTCCGGAGGGCGCGCGAGATGGGCTGGGCCGGGCGACATCCTCATCCTCCGGAGCGGCCACCTAGGACGTAGATTTATTTTTTGTTGTATTCGCCATTTGGCGATATTGTAACGAACACTATTTACCATTTAAATAAAACGAGCGACTATGAATCTCGCTATTTGTTTTGCCGCGACTTTATATGTTTCCATGGTATCCCGAGTTTACTTGTGCAGGTCTTGGCGAGCGCCGCAGTGCCTTTGCTTCGTCACGCGAGACAAGTCTGATGTCGTTGGTGTGCTTCCCCTTCCCTCGCGCGACGTTGATCGATGCTCGCGGAAATTAACCCCCCCCCCCCCCCCCCCGTCCGTTTTGCCTTTGGCCTATAAATATGTGGGGTAGGTAGAGCATAAGTACACTGCTGTGAATTTCTCGATCTATCTGGCGAGCATCTCTCCGGCTCGCTTCGCCTCCCTCTCTTCTTCCACTTGTCCCTTTTCCCATACTCAGCTCGCAAAAATGGTTGGCGACGACGTTAGTGCTCGCCGACAGGCCCACACCGTCAACTTTGCTGACGCGGCCTTTAAGAAGTCGATAACGTCAAACAAGTATCTGGACAGTTTCAGGGAGCGTCTACTGCCGGAGGGATACTCGGCGAGGCTTCCTACTTACGGCGAGCGACTCAACACCTATGTTGAGGGCGCGCTAGTGTTGTCGCTGCGTCACTTCGAGGCTGGCCTGCGACTCCCTTTCTGGCCCGAGTTCTGCGAGATCTTACGGTACTTCGGGATTGTCCCCGCGCAGATCAACCCCAATAAGATGGCGATCATCATGGGGTTCCTCTGCTACCTCCGGGAGGAGAGGATCGCCTTTGACCTCTCCGTATTTCGTCGAGTATTCGCCTTCGCCGCGACTTCGGAGGGGGTCGTCTTCTTCAGCAGCCATGTCTGCACTCTAGTGGGGACTGCGAACAAAGTCCACCGCTAGAGCGAGCTGCTGGTGATCGTGCATGGCGACTTCGGGGGTCTCCTGGGAAGGCCGCACCAACCCGCTGACGTCGCCTTCCTCCCGCCGATCTTTGAAGGCATTCGCGAGCAGCTGTTCAAATCCTTCTGAGGTCGTCGGTTCGACGTTATCTTCTGGCGGCTCAATGTCGACGTGCTGGATGCGATTCATCCCCACGAGGGTAAGGCTTGAGCGATATGTCGTATGCTTGCCAGCACGCTCCTATTTACTGAAGCATACACTAATCATCTCGCGCAATTCTTACAGTGGCCAATGAGCTTCCGGAGAAGCCGCTGCCTCCGGCGAAGGAAGTCGCTACCCTCTTCTCTGAAGCCCACCCTCCGCCTGACGTCGGGGAGAGGAAGAAAGTCGTCAAAGGGAAAACGAAGGCCAAGTCGTCGGGCCATGCGAGTAAGAAGGTGAAGGTGTTGTCGCCCCAGCCAGATGACCAAGAGTCGCCTCCAGATGCTCGGGCACCTCGCTTCCACCCCAACTTCAACCTCGGGCGAGGAGTGGTGGATGCGCATGGTCGCCCGCTGGTGACCTGGTCGGCGGAGGAGCACGTGGTGTCGTTGAGCACCAACCTCCCATCCTGGTCGACGGACTGGGAGGACAAGGGGGAGGCCTTCGCCGTCCTCCATGCCTTGTACGGGCGGGTCGACGCCGAGTCAATGTTGGAGCTCACCCCGCCAGAGCTTGCACATCAGTCCGCTTGCTCGCTCGCGCGAGCTGCTGAGTTGGGGCACTTTACGGTGAGGAAGTTGTTGGAGACGACGGAGGCTCTGAGAGTCGTCTCCAAGAAGGCCATCGATCTCGGCATGTAATTGGTCCGCTGGAAGGACTTTGAGGTAAGTCGCCTACTTGCGGCGACATTTGCTCCGTTCCGTCTGGACATGTACTGAAGTTTGACGTATCGCAGGCCGCCGAGGTTGAGGATGCGAAGAAATTGTCCGAATGCAAGGAGAAGTTTGCCGCCTCGCAAGCCGAGCTGGAGACGGCCCAAGTTCGCGCAGCCGAGACTGAGACTTGGCTAGTCTCTACTGAAGCACGCGTGAACTCTGCCTTGCTGCCAGGGGTGCAGTGGCCGGAGGACAATCCTTAGTGGGTCGTCAAGTGGTCCTGAGTTCTATGGGAGGAGAGGTCGTCCGTCTGCCGCGAGATAGCGCGGGCGGCTGGGAACATCATACTCGCGCGGATGAGAATTAACGGACAGCTCGTCGAGGGGGATAATCAGCTCACCATTGACGAGCTTATTCCTGAGTTGCTCGCTGAGGGGACGATCTCGCCAGATCATGTTCCCTCTCCGTCGTCAGGCTCCAGCGACTCCAGCAGCAGCGGCAGTGGCAGCAGCAGCGGCGGGAGCAGAGACGACGGCGAGAGCAGAGACGACGGCGAGGAAGAAGATGATGCAGATATAGGAGATGAGGAATATCGGCCAGATACTGGTGACGATGAGTTCTAGCTGCTTGCCGATTGTCAGCGGGTGTAATGTATGCCCCTTGTAATTTGTAAAGCTTTTGACATTTACACAAGTTCATTCTTTGCAACTCTTTACTCGCATGAAGGTTGATGTCGCTCGCTAGGCTCATAGGCTCGGTGAGGAGTACTCACGACATGTACTTGTTTAACTCGTCTGGACTTACATTAAACACATATTCTTCTGCTCGTCAAGATATACTCGCCTTCATGCCCAAGGCGTGCTAGCCTATTCGCATGAGGCCTACTCGCTGGCTTGCCTGAAGTACTCGCCTGCTCGCCCGAGGTATACTCGCCCCGCGCTTGAGGCATGCTCGCCTCTGCCAAGACATGATCCGAGCTTGGAGGGCGGCGAATAGTCGTCTCCCGGAGGCAAGTAGTCGGTCTGCGGGAGAGGAGCTCGTGCAGAGACATGGACTTACGTTTACCCTGCCGCTCTAGGCTTTGATTTTAATCGAGGAGATCAGTCGATCCCCAAGGAGAGGAGCTCGTGGGAGGCCGGACTTACGAATTTCCCTGCCACTCGAAGCCTTGATTTCAATCGAGGAGATTGGCCGATCCCCGAGGAGAGGAGCTCGTGGGAAACCGGTCTTACGATGCTGCTACCACTCGAAGTCCTTATTTTAATCAAGGAGATTGGCCGATCCCCTAGGAGAGGAGCTCGTGGGTAACCGGACTTACGACTTTCCTGCCACTCGAAGTCTTGATTTCAATCGAGGAGATCAGCCGATCCCCGAGGAGAGGAGCTCGTGGGTAACCGGACTTACGACTTTCCTGCCACTCGAAGTCTTGATTTCAATCGAGGAGATCGGCCGATCCCCGAGGAGAGGAGCTCGTGGGTAACCGGACTTACGACTTTCCTGCCACTCGAAGTCTTGATTTCAATCGAGGAGATCGGCCGATCCCCGAGGAGAGGAGCTCGCGGGTAACCGGACTTACGAATTTCCTGCCACTCGAAGTCTTGATTTCAATCGAGGAGATCGGCCGATCCCCGAGGAGAGGAGCTCGTGGGTAACCGGACTTACGACTTTCCTGCTACTCGAAGTCTTGATTTCAATCGAGGAGATCGGCGGATCCCCGAGGAGAGGAGCTCGTGGGTAACCGGACTTACGACTTTCCTGCCACTCAAAGTCTTGATTTTAATCGAGGAGATCCTGTTACTAGAGGGATGTCGAGGATTAATCACATAGATATCTTGGCAAGGAGATAATCTTTCTCTTTTCAAAGAGACGCTCTTAAATCTGCCAAATCGGGAATTTGGCATCCAGACCTGTTCCTAATAATTTCTCCAGTCGGAAGAAAGATGCACTCGGGGAGACATAAGCCGATATGCAAGGGGGGAGCTGATCTCGGCCGACAGTGCAGAGGCTCGGTCTTACAAGAACGCTTAAAGTTCCGAAGCATCGTCATATAATCCATACTGGGCTACTTAGGAGGAATGGGTTGAAGGCACGTATCCCGATCTGATAGTGAAGATTTCTTCCGACCGCGCTTAATAGCCGGAGTGCCAGCGCACGGGCGGAGGGTGTTGTTTCCCCGAGGGTCCTTTAGGACGCACTCGGAACCAACACGCACCTTTGGGCTACCCCTTCCCCTTCTTCGGCAGGTTATCCTGCTTTGCCGATACTTGAAATCTTCTTCTTATGGTTGCTTGACGAGGTCGGCCTCTTGTCGAGTCCGGGAGGCTAGGGTACAAGTTTGTTCCTGGTAATTCCTCCAGTCGGAGGAGAGATGCGCTCGGGGAGACATAGGCCGACATGCAAGGGGGGAGCTGATCTCGACCGACAGTGCAGAGGCTCGGTCTTACAAGAACGCTTAAAGTCCCGAAGCATCATCCCATCATCCATCCTGGGTTATTTAAGAGGAACAAACCGACCACTGTTTCTCGTAGCCGATCGCGGGGCTGATCCCGGAATCACCTAGAAGCCTCGATGTATGTAGCACAAAATATTAGCACAAAAGGGGAGAATAATCCAGTCGCTACTATAAATCAATAAGCATTCTTACAAAGTAATTACAAGTATCACCACTAGGGGTAGAACCTTTTCAGGTCATCCGCACTCCAGGTCCCATTCAGCTGCTCTCCAGCTTGATCTTGCAGGTAGTAGCCCCCTGTGGTCAAGGCCTCTTGGACAATAAAGGGCCCTTCCTAGTTGGGATATAGCTTGCCAACGGTGGCCCCCCGCCCTACAGTGTCCACTTTCTTCATGACCAGATCTCCCGCTAGGAAATGCTTGAGACGGACATTTTTGTCAAAGTGCTTCGCCATGCGCCTCTTGATCTCCTCTTGGCGTACGGAGGCCAAGTCCCGCAGCTCCTCGACGTAGTCCAGAGAGAGCCTCTAGGCATCTTCGTTCTCAAGACGCCACTCTTCGCCGCCGTCTTCCGCTGCAACTACTCTTGGGCTCCGCACCTCGAACTCCACCGGGATGAGTGTCTCAGACCCGTGGGATAACTTGAAAGGTATTTCCCCGGTGGCCGAGTTTGGGGTTATTCTCAGAGCCCATAGGACCGAGGGGAGCTTCTCGACCCAGTTTCCTTTGAGATTGGTGACATTTTTCTTCAGCAGGTTGACGATGAGCTTGTTGGCAGCTTCTACTTTCCCGTTGCTCCGAGGATGGTGCACTAAAGCAAACCGAAGGTCTGTTCCCAACTGCTTGCAGAAGTCCTCCAGCTCCAAGCTGGCGAATTCCTGCCCATTGTCGGTGACGATGGCCAGCGGGATCCCAAACCTGCACGTGATTTCCCCCCAGATAAAGTTTTTGACGATCTGGGAGGTAGTCTTGGCCAAGGCTCTGGCCTCGATCCACTTGGAGAAGTAGTCAATCATCACCAGTATGAACTTCCTCTGTCCACTAGCTTGAGGGAACGGGCCGATCAGGTCCATTCCCCAAATGGCGAAGGGCCACGGAGCGGTGATCGAGTGGAGGTGTTGAGCTGGTTGAAGCTGGAGGGGCGCGAAGAGCTGACACTGGGAGCACTTTTTGGAGAAGGCTTCCGCATCCTTTCGGATGGTGGGCCAGAAGTAGCCATGCCACAGGATTCTTTGCTCCAGAGTACGAGTCCCAGAGTGGCTGCCGCACTCCCCTGAGTGAATCTCCTCGAGAACTCGGGGGACCTCGATTTCCGACAAGCATCTGGCCAAGGGGCCCGAGATGGTCTTGCGATAAAGCTCGACGTCTTGCAGCAGGTAGTACGCGGCCTTGTATCGGAATTTCCTTCGGTCCTGCCCGTCCAAGGGCAGCTGACCCGTCGTTAAGAACGCAACGAACGGATCCTTCCACGAGGCTGGCTGCTCGATCTCCATCATTTCTCCTTCCTCGATGGATGGTCGAAACAGCTCGATGACTGTTCCCCCGGCCCGGGGACCGTACTTGGCAAGGTAGTCATCTTCGGCATTGTCTTCTCGGGGCACATGCTCGACGAAGAAAGACTGGAACCCCCCGATCAGAACCTTAACCTTGACCAGGTATTGCTACAGGATGGGGTCGTTGACCTCGAACTCTCCCCGAATCTGGGAAGTGACCACCATCGAATCGTTGAAAGCTCGGATGTCCTTGATTGACAGCTCCTTGGCGAGACGTAAGCCATCCACCATGGCTTCGTACTCCGCCTGATTATTCGTAACTGGGAAGAGGATCTCGACGGCCTGTTCAATCCTGGTTCCCTGGTGGCTAACCAACACGACTCCGGCTCCCACGGAATACTTGACGGAAGCCCCATCCACAAAAATGTTCCAAGAGACTGGGCGGGAAGCGCCCACGTCTACCTCCACCTCGGCTGAGAAGTCGGCCATGAAGTCTGCTATCACCTGCGCTTTGATTGCTACCCTTAGGGAGTAAGAGGTGTCGAACTCGCTTAGCTCCACCGCCCACTTGGCCAACCTGCCAGAATGCTCCACCCCATCCAAGATACTCCTTAGGGGATGATCGGAAACCACCTTAATGGAGTGAGCCTGAAAATATGGGCGGAGCCGCCGAGCCGAAACTACCAAAGCGAAAACTAGTTTATCTAGGATAGGATACCTCGTCTCTGCTTGCCGCAACACCCGGCTCACGTAATAGATGGGGAGCTGCCTCCTTCCTTCTTCTCGAACCAACACCGAACTAACCGCCTCGGCCCCTACTCCCAGATAAAGTAAAAGATCCTCGCCGCCCTGCGGACCTTGGAGGAGAGGAGCTCGGGTCAGCTACTGCTTAAGCTTTTCGAAAGCCTCCTCTCACTTTGTGGTCCACTCAAATTTCTGATTACCCCGAAGGGCCTTGAAGAACGGGGAGCATTTCTCTTCGGCCTTGAAAAAAAAACGGCTAAGGCCTGCCAGCCTTCCAGTCAACCTCTGTACCTCCTTGGAATCTCTTGGGGAGGCCATCTCCATGATGGCTTTTACCTTGTCGGGGTCAAGCTCCACCCCCCGGGGAGTAAGGAGGTGACCCAGGAACTTTACCCTTCCCGCGCCGAAGACACACTTAGCCAGATTAAGCCGCATCTTGTACTTCCTCAGGGTGGCAAAGGTCTCCGCCAGATCCGCTACGTGCTCCGCGATGCTCTTGCTTTTGACGAGAAAGTCGTCCAAATAGACCTCCAAATTCCGCCCCTTTTGCTCTTTGAACACCTGGTCCATCATTCTTTGATATGTTGCGCCGGCGTTTTTGAGCCCGAAGGGCATCATCTTGTAGCTATAGCACCCCTCGCTGGTGATGAAGGAAATGTCGCGGCAATCGGGGGGATGCATCCAGATCTGATGGTATCCTGAAAAAGCATCAAGAAAACTCATCACGGGAAATCCGACGGCGGAATCAAACAGCGCGTCAATTTGAGGCAAGGGGTAACAATCTTTCGGGCAAGCTTTATTCAACATAGAAAAATCGATACATAGCCTCCAGCCCCTCCGGACTTCTTTACCATTACAACATTGGAGGCCCAGCCTGGATACTGGATCTCCGAGACAAACCCCGCCTCCAGCAGCTTCCTCACTTCCTCCCGGATTGGCTCGGCCAGCGCGGTGGCGCTCTTCCTCTGCCTTTGGCGAACTGGAGCTACCGCGGGATCCAGGTTGAGGCGATGACAGGCAACATCAGCATCAATCCCTAACATCTCAGCGGCACTCCACACGAAGATGTCAGCATTCTCCTGCAGGCAAGCAGCTATCTCCACCTTCCCTTCCAGGGGCAAGGCTCCTCCGACCTTCAGCAGCTCAGGCCCTCCTCTCTGGGAGATCACCAACACTTCCTCTAGCTCCTCGGCAGCTTGCAGGCCCTCCTCCTGCTCCATCATCCTCTCCATCCTTTCCGTGTCACCCATCCAGCTGATGGTCCTGACAGCGTTCAGGTAACACTCCCTGGAGACCTTCGGATCCCCCCTGATCCAGACTTGGACATCATCCCGACAGTACTTCAGACACTGATGATACGACGACGGGACGGCTTTGAAATAGTTAATGAGAGGCCGCCCGAAAATGGCGTTGTAGCCGCTGGGTGCGTCGACAATGACAAATCGGCATCGGATCGAAGTACCTCCGAGGGTGACTAGCAGCTCCACTCCCCCTTCCACCACTTTCTTCTCTCCCGAGAAGCCAAAGAGAGGCCCATCCGCGGCCTGGACCCTGGATGCTTCTACCTGAAGCCCAAGAAAGGTTCTTTTGAAAATAACATTCACCGAGCTCCCGTTGTCCGCGAGGATTCGGTCGACGGTGAGGTCTTTGATGGCCGCTTGTATCACCAACGCGTCGTGGAAGGGGTTCTCGTTCCACAGCATATCCTCTTCCGAGAAGGTTATGTCGTTCAACAGCGGAGGAGTCTGCGACGTCGAGGCAACGCTCCTCTTGTAGATCTGGTGGAGACTACCCTTGTGGGAAGCTTAAAGCCCGGCACCCCCATTGATCACCCCGACGTATCTGCCTCCCGGACCGGGAATAACATTTCCTCGACCTCCCTGGTCAACCCTGTCCTCATTCCTCCTCCTCTGCGGAGCTTGGAAGGCTACTTGCCCGACCGGGGCCTCCTGGCTTGGTTATTCTCTCTGCCTCCGTCGCCTCCAACCTTCTTCTTGCCTCCCAAAACTCTGGGCAGGCCAAGGTCCCATGTCCCTCTACTCGATGGATATCGCAGTAGAGGGGGATGGCCTCCTCCTGCTGTCTTCCCCGGCGCTCCTCCTTTTGCTGACGCTTGTTCGTCTGCCGCGCGACAGCCATTGTCTCCCTTCTTCCTCCTCTTGCTCTCTCGGGTTGTTATCCCTCCTCTCCTCCTGGCGGATCGGCCGTCTCCACTGAGGAAGATCTCTCGGATACTGGAATCTTCTTTCTTCCCTTCTTCCTTCTGGAGCCTCGACGGGCCTCCTTTCTTCTTGCCTTCGAGGCATCCCCTGCCTCCTCTACTCCACCCTCCTCGGCTCCTCTCTTCTCTTCCTCTTTTCCTTTCTCTTCGGCTCCTCCCGCCTTCTATCATCGTGCTTCTCTGGACGCTTCTCCCTTTCCAGCAGTCTTCCCCTGTTCTCCCCTAGTGGCTTATCCCCGTCCAGCCTTACCAGGAACTCCTTGTTCCTCTCCTCCCCCTAGATGAAGACATTCGCCCTCTCCACCATTTCCTCGAACGACCTCGGCGGCCTATGCCCCAGCTCCATGTTGAAAAGTCCCTGCTTCAGGCCGAACTTGAGGGCAACCATCAAGGTAAACCCATCCACCTCCTCCACCTCCATGACCTCTTCCTGGAACCGGTCTATGTAGTGACCCAAGCTCTCGTACTGCCCCTGCACGATCTTAAAAAGGGTCGTTGCCTCCTTCTTTCTCTTCTTGGACGTCGTGAATCTCGCTATGAGACCCCGACGAAGGTCGGAGAAGCTATAGATAGAACCTGCCGGCAGTTGGTGGAACCAGTCTCTTGCACTTCTTTTGAAGGTGATGGAGAAGAAGCGACACTTGAAGGCGTCAGACATGTTGCGAATCGAGACCACGTCCTCAAACCACTGAAGATGCCTTACCGGGTCATCTCTGCCGGAGTAGTAGGTGAGGGCGGGCTCTCGGAAATTGTCGAGGACGGGGGCCGCGAGGATCTCATCGTAGAAGGGGCTCCTCCCTTCCTGGCGGCGGCGATTATCCTCCTCGCTCAAGTACTCATACTCGCTCCATTGGCGAGTATTCCCATACCTCGCCGAGAGTTCAGGATCTCGGAACCTGATGCCCTAGCTGCTCGCTGGGTGCTGACGCGGCAGCATCGGTTGCTCCTCCCTCGCCTAGGCGGGCTCCTTTCCTGCTCGTCGGGTTGGCACCTCCTCGCCCGGTGGGGTCAGGCGATGGGGAGAAGTAGTCGTGACCTCAGGGGGGTTGGCGAAACCGACGAGTATCACCCTCTCCATTCTCTTCGCGAACTCCTCGAAAGCTGCTACCGTCACAAACCCACCACCTTGCTCCGAGGTGCCTACTCCTACCGAGTTGTCCACCAACTCTCCTTGATCGCCACCATTGACCATCTTTCTCAACCACGAAACTTTCCTCCTTGGCTGCTATCCACGCTCACCGCACCAAGTGTTGAAGCCAGGAAAATCTCGATCTCAGAATCGGACTAGGCGACCTAAGGCTACCGATCTCGCAGTGAAGTCAGACAGCCCTCAGAAGCGATAACAAGGATGAGCTAAAGGAACAAGACCCCAGGCCACTACGGTAGGAAGGTCCCACCACATACCCAGCTGCTCGGAAGAAGTAGCCCCTTCACAACCAAAATGGCCAAACTAGGTACGAAGGAGATGCGCGAGCTAGGGTTCGCGAGTAACTATCCGAGAATCTCTCGTCCCCTCCTTCGTACCCCTGGGGTCCTATTTATAGGGAAATCCAAAGAGAGGGGGGGGTCATACTTATACCACCCACCCTGGCGACTATGCGACTTCCCAAGGAACTCGCACGGGATGGGCGAGTATCCCGCCTTAGTCGCCACCTGGCGAGTATGCATGGGGAGCTCGTCATGCTCGCCCAGGTCTTCTGCTGGCTCGCGTCTTGATCTTGACTCGTCTGGACTGGTTGACTTTGACACTTGCTGAGCGGGCTAAGGTGGGGCCCCTCCTCGTTGAATATGGGTTGTACAATAAGTATTTGATCCGAGTGTCGGAGAATATAAGTATTTGATCTGACTGCGCGACTGCGAGGGGGGCTTGCCCTGACGATGGCGGGGCGTTGGCCTGCAGTAACGATAGAGAATAGAAGTATTTGATCTATCGTCGGAGAATGTAAGTATTTGATTCGGTTGCACAGCCTAGCCTGGCTATGAGCCGATTGCCGGAGAATGTAATGATTCGATCCGACTACGGGATCGTGAGGGGGGATTGCCTTGGTGACGCTGCGACCTACTGCGACGGAGAAGGGCAGACCTTCGATCTGCGGTGGTGGGAGGTCGTAGGGACGTGGTCCCGGTGAGACGGTGAAGGGCAAACCTTCGAACCGTTAGCGAGTGCGTTGCCCAAAGGCAGGCTCTACAAGAGCGCGCAAGGAAGCAGAGCACACGCGAGGAGGAGGCGCGAGCGGGAGAGCGCAAGGAGGAGGCGCGAGCGGGAGAGCGCAAGGAGGAGGCGCGAGCGGGAGAGCGCAAGAAGGAGGCACTCGCGGGAGCGCGCGAGGAGGAGGCGCGCGCGGGAGCACGATTTTCTCGGGAGGAGGGAAGATGAAGATCTTCGAAGAAAGCTTCAAAGACGATGAAGATCTTCAAGGAGCGCTTGAAGATCTCCGAAGGGGGTGAATGAGATGAAGAAGGTGAAGGAGGAAGGGGAGTGAATATCCATAGTAGGATTTTTCGGGTGGAGAAGAGGATCCCAATGAAGGAGGGAATGAGTGTATTTATAGATTCCAAGAGGGGGCAACCTGGTAATTTCCCCAGATAACTACCGGACGGGCGAATAGGAACGCTCGGTTTAGAGCACGCGGATCATCAATTTTATAGAAATGACGAGACTGCCCCTGACGATTAATGGAAGTATGGGAGGGTTTGGGTTGACCGGAAAAATAACCGCCCCTCCTGCGAGGGGAGGGGCAGTCGGCAAGGTCACAGGGGAGAAAGGAATGACGGCCGGTCGGGAAGCCGACCGCGAGCCTTGCGGTTGCGTGGGGGGGGGGGGGCGCTTGGCGCAACAACGACCGACCGAGAGGCCGACCGCAAGAAATGCGGCCGCCGGCTGGCGGCCGGCCGCAAGCCTTGCAGACGCTAGGCGCGGCGGAGGCTTGCTGGGGGGCCGGCCGTGTGGCGCGGCGGCGGACGACCTAGAGGCCGATCGCAAGCCTCGCAGCCGCTTGCGGGCAGCCGCTTAGCGTGACGGCGACCGATCGGGAGGCCGGTCGCAGGAAACATGGCCGTCGGCGGGCGGCCGCTTGGCACAGCGACGACCGACGGGAGGGCGGCGACGATGGAGGTTGCAATGGCAACGACGATGGCGATTTCGGCGCTAGTGGGGTTTATTGGGTTTACCCCACTACCTCCATCAAATGAGGTGGGCGGTTTAGCTAACTACAACCCAGATCATTTTCAGGGAAATCGTATCAGATGTAATTTTTTTCATACACGTTGCGCATGTGACGTTTTAAATTTAATTGTGCAAGATAGTTTAGTTTATATGAACGACTATGTTATTAAAATACGAACTATGTTAAGAGTTATTTATAGTTCAAAAGAAAGAAAACAAGATTTTGAAAAATTTGTAATTTCACAAGGTAAAATTTTTTTAGGTCCATATTATGATATGCGTATACGATGAAACTCGACTTTTAAAAGGCTAAAGCAAACTTTGTCACAAAAAACGTTAGTAATAGAATTTATACGATGAAACTCGCATAAAAATCAACAACTATTTTATTTGGAGTTTATTATCCTACTAATTTATTAGTTATTGTAATTTTTTTATTAATTACTGAAACGTTTAAAAATTATAAAACGAACGAAATGTGAAATCCTTTAATATTAGTAATGGAGAATTTTTTAAAAAAATATTACAAAGATATCTCATCTATGTTTTCTTGCGTCGCGTCTTTAAACTCTTTAATGAGCGTAAACGGGGTAAAAAAATTTATAAAAAAAATAAATCGGAATTTAAATTTAAACGAATGATCAAGTGATTTTGTTAATATTAGTGTTTTAAAATTTAATTCCGAGTTTACTCGTCTTTATAATTATTAGGATCAGTTGTATGGATCGCGTCCTCGCGAAATATCCACTAAGTTTAAAACAAAATATATTTTTAAAATTGACTTTTAGAATTAACTTCTAGAAAAAAGAATCAAACTTCAAGTACTTTAAACAAATTATATCTATATAGCAAAACACAATTTCAAGATTATATGACCGCAAGCGAAATAAAAAATTTTGATATTTTAAAATGAAGGAAAATTAAAAGTAGTGTGCGTCATATTTTGACATTAATGACTCGTAATTTACTAACAATTCAAAGTAGTACAATAGCTTCAAAGTCTACATTTTCTTTGAGTGACACGATTCTGAACGAGCGAAGAAGTCGTTTGACCGAAGAATGTTTGGAGATTTGCATTTGCTACAAGGATCATTTGGATGCTATGAGGAGGAGACATGTCTTGTCAAATTGAGGATATCGAGTCTTAAGTTGAAGACGAGCTAAATAACTTGAATCTGGGCAGTGCAAAATAATCAAATTTTATTTCATTTCATTTTGAATGTTATGTTATTTAATTTTGTGAAATACCATTTGGATGCTATGTTATTTAATTTTTATTAATAATCAAATTTTATTTCATTTTGATTTTTGATTTTTTTATTTCATTTTGAATTTTATTAATATAAATTTATTTTTTTAATAAAAAAAAGAAAAAGATTGGTTCAGGACCGGTTAGGACCGCTCCTCCAGTCCTTCTCATGAGTAGGAAAACCGGTCCCGAACCGGTACTGATTTGAGCGGGACCAGTAGGCCAAAAGATCGGTCTTTTAAAAGACCAGTCCCGGACTGGCCTGACAGTCCTAATGTGCACGACTCTCCTGATAGATCGGACTAACCAGGTCGTCTTAGCCCGTGGAGCGGTCAAGCGTGCACACAGTCACAGAATAAATAGAGTCGAACTCAAAGCGATTTTAACGTGAAAAAACATCTCAAATAGGTAAAAAATCACGTGCCCGGAACGGTGCCGGTCAAACTTCACTATTGACGGCAGTTTACAGATTATCAAGGGAATCAAGAGTGACATTGTATAACCCGTAATTCGTCGAGATCAGAAGTACTCAAGTACATGGCTATTCGCAGACCATTGGGCGAGCTGTGGCGAGCTGAGGCGAGCTTGGGCGAGTTATGACGAGCTGTGGTGAGCAGAGGCGAGCAGAGGCAAGCTTGGACGAGCTGTGGCGAGCAGAGGCGAGCTGTGGCGAGCAGGGGCGAGCTGTGGCGAGCAGGGGCGAGCTTGGGCGAGCAGAGGCGAGCTGTGGCGAGCAGAGGCGAGCTGTGGCGAGCAGGGGCGAGCTTGGGCAAGCAGAGCGCGAGCTGTGGCGAGCATGGACGAGCTTGGGCGAGCAGAGGCGAGCTTGGGCGAGCAGGGGCGAGCTGTGGCGAGCAGGGGCGAGCTTGGGCGAGCAGAGCGCGAGCTGTGGCGAGCAGGGACGAGCTTGGGCGAGCAGAGGCGAGCTTGGGCGAGCAGAGGCGAGCAGTGGCGAGCAGAGGCGAGCTGTGGCGAGCAGGGACGAGCTTGGGCGAGCAGAGGGGAGCTGTGGCGAGCAGAGGCGAGCTGTGGCGAGCAGGGACGAGCTTGGGCGAGCAGAGGCGAGCTTGGGCGAGTAGAGGCGAGCTGTGTCGAGCAGGGACGAGCTTGGGCGAGCAGAGGCGAGCTGTGGCGAGCAGGGACGAGCTTGGGCGAGCAGAGGCGAGCTGTGGCAAGCAGAGACGAGCTGTGGCGAGCAGGGCGAGCTTGGGCGAGCAGAGGCGAGCTGTGGCGAGCAGAGACGAGTTTGGGCGAGTATCTCGCGAGTATGAGCGAGTAGCCCTAGATACTCGCTAGCAGAGGCTGGATACTCGCCAACCCCCCCCCCCCCATGATTTCTCTATAAATAGCCCCCCATGGGTATTGGAAATGACACTTTTTGGAAGAGGCGAGGTCCCCCCAAGTAGATACTCGGCAAGTCCATGCCAGCCTAGTACCTCGCCCAGCCTTTTGGTTGCGGAGGGGAAGCTTCTTCAAAGCTTCCGGGTACGTGGTGGGACCTCCCCGCTGGAGCACTTGGGGTGTGCTTATAGATAGTTTCCTTTCTCTCTCGCTAACCACTCAAATCGTGACGTCGGATCGTAGAATCAGTAACCTTAGGCTGCCTTGATTCTATTTCGAGGTTAGGAATTTTACTGGCTTCAACAGACATGTCACTCCTCATTACAACTTGAATGTGAGAGAATTTACAAGTATGTTCGAAGGGCGACAGACACCCGCACACAAAACTCATTTTCTATTACTTGCTGTGACAGGTTGAACCAGGCTACCTCGTTGCATTTTGTAGGTTGAGCTGTGTCCAAACATTTTCCGTCGAGAGCATATCCATTTCCGAGACCGGTGCGTCTTCCCTCCTTCCCTTCGTATGTTTGAATTTTGAACGAAGCTTCGTTTTTCTTGATCGTATCTCAACTCTCTTTCAACCTGGAAAAAGAAATTCTCCAGGACTGCCTGAAACCCTATAAACTCTTCCCTTCCGGACGATGTCATCTGCCCACTTCCTCATGGATGACCGGGACCTTGACGATGCTGAGCTCTGGGACGTGATCGATTCTGCGGCCGCCGCCAGATCCCGCCGAATCGCTCTCTCCATCAAGAACTCCTCTCCAGCTTCACACCCCTCCATCGCCCCCGCAAAGCTCTTCCAAAGCGCCAAGAGCTATCTCGATTCGGCAGAGGCGGAATCTAGGGTTCCATCTGACGGAGAGGTCGTGCAAGAAGACCGATGGCCTCTCGCAAGGCCGCAGAAGATCGCGAGGTTCGTTGAACCAGCGGCGAGCGGAGATCACAACAGGATGTTGGTCTTCCGGCATCCGTCTCGAACTCCGGTGGTGTCATCGCCGTCGCCATCCTACCCGTCCCCCGTTCCTGGGAAATTCTCAGCGAAGGAGGTGAGTCCGATTATTGAAAGCCCAAACACGAATTGTTGGAGGGGAGATGAGAAGGAGAACAGCACGCATTGCTTGTCCGGAGGCTTCCCTTCAGTGTCAATGTTCAAACAGTATCAGAATGCAGCCATGGCGGTGATTTTATTCTCCTTTAATTATGTTCAACTCATCGGGTGTTTTTCTATAAAAAATTTCCTTTGCCCTAATTTTGAGCATATGCTGTATTTTGCTGCTTTATCATGATAAGTACATTAGTTTAGTTTACTGGTTCATTCACTGTATGTAATGGAGGCTTCATTAGTAATGAAGAGATAGATGGTCTGATTAATCCCAAAAATGGTACCGAGGAGTGTGAAGCTTAGCCATGAAAATAATTATCGTTAATAAATAGCATGTTAACTAAAATATATAAATTAAAAGTCAGGGTTTAGCTCATGCACATATTTTGTTGAATTTAACTCAAGATGAGGCTTACGCTGTGTTTGGCGCGGCTTATCACGGTTTATTTGCTCCGGTGAAATTGGACAAAAATTTCATCGTCATATCAAAATTCTAGGCCCCAAATTAGTTTTTTTTGTAACGGTAGTAACATTTGTCATACCAAACATACATTCTATGACAATGACGTTTTTGTCCAACCTCACCGGAGAAAATAAGCCGTGATAAGTCACGCCAAACGCAACCTTAGTATTTACTGATTTGCTCGTATAATGTTGCTTGATATTGAATAAGAAGGCGATGGCTTTGAATCTTATTGATATTGTATGAAAGGTTAACTGAGAGCAAGATAGGAAGAGAGGGACTAAGAGAATAAGATGCATATTGTATTGGAAGGTTTGGTTGAGAGTGAAGACCAGCTATGGTAAGGACGGGTACATGGCACAGAATATGATTATCAAAATTTTATCAATATGAAAAAATGTATAACAACTAATTAATAGAAGATAACATTCAATGTTATAATCTTTTGAATAGTTTTTGTATTAAATACTTGTAATTTTAAAACAATTGTATTCTAAATATCTCTATATTCTCTATTAATAATTGTAAGTTGAACATTATGGGTCTCTATTAATAATTGTAAGTTGAACATTATGGGCCTCCCATAATATATCGGTAGCTTGCCAGAGAGATGACTGGAGATGGTTGAGATACAGGGGGAGTCGCTAAAGGGAGTCGAGCCCAATCTACAAGATTCGACGAGGTAGCTTGGTTCAACCTCATGATGTCTTAGAGCGGGTTTCATTTATGGATATGGCAGAGAAAAGGAAGAGATAGAATTAAGAATAAAAAATATAAGTTTCATGACACACACTCAGAATAGTTACAAAAACACCTTAAAAGGAAAATAAAAGTTTATCCATTCATAGCAACTCATAAGCAACGAAAATGACATGACATTAATTAAACATACAAAATAACAAATAATTGATCTTCTGGGACCATAATATCTGATCCCTCCTTCATTTTTAGCTTGTTCTCAAACTGAGAGAAGAGTATAAAAACTTGTGACATGATTTATCTGGTTCCTTGATTTATCTCAGAAGAGCTCCTTGTAGTGTGATTCCGGAGCTGGGCTTCATGGAGAGGAGAGACTCCATCACACTCACTGATAATGCATATTGTGGTGATGTTGTCGGGGTGTTTTCTTGCGTAGAGACAGAAACAATGTACTTTGATGGGTATGGCGGATGGGTGCCCATGGAATGGTGGTCATAGGGATGTGGAGCGAAAGCGCCTGTTGAGGAGAGACCACCAAAAGTAATAGATGGAGTGTCTGGTGGAGCGAGTGTCGCAGTAACGAGTGGAAAAATAGTAGGGCATGCAAAAGCTGCAGTTGTGTTTGGGTTGTGGTCATCCATTTCAGGTGCTTTAGTCAACATTGTCTACTTTTTCATTCGGTAGGCCGTAACATTTTGACATCTTTGAGCTACTCCACGTATTTCTTCTGTAAGGACAACAATTGTTCACAATTGGAGGTGAAGTTGCTTTGTTGCGGGGAGCCATGGGTTTGTTGGGAGGAGAGAGGGTACTCAGTGAGCCCTCGTAAACCAAAGGACGAGAGTGTGCCACGTCCACCCGATATGTGAAAGAAAACTTAGTGTTATTATGTTACAACATTATGGATTGCATGCCCCCAAAGAGGCGGTGCAGACTCAAAAGCCATTTTGGGGACAAATTTCTTTATTTAAATTAATTATCAAATTATTGTTATAATTAATTAATATAATTTCTCTTTTTAAACTAAGTTAGTAAATAATTTGATTAATCAAATAATTGTTAAATTTATCAATTATGGTGTTGGGTTCGAAACAACAAACAGGTGTGCAGTCTGTATTAGAAGTCATGCTTGTTGTGTTCAAAGTTGAAGCAGGCGTAACCCAACATTAGTGGAAGCAACCTAAGCTCTTATAATGTGTGGAATCATGAAATTGTGCTAGGTGTTGCTCGAGGAGTTCAATCCACGCAAATCAGAGTGGAATCAACGTAGACTGGCTCCGTGTTGAAGTCGATGGCTAGGAGAAGTTGGAGTAAATGAAATCGAAGGAATTAGAGTGGAATCGAAGTCGACAAGATTTGCGTCGATTGAGATTTTGAATTCCTGGGCAGGGGTCGTGCGACAAAAAGGACGTGGAAGGAGCAATGTTCGGAATTCACTTCTTCAACTGGTAGGTTGGTTAGATATTATAATCAGTGGGGGTGTTGTTGGACTCTTGATGGAGTCTCCTACAATTTTTAGGAATTCCAGGCTGCAATTAGCCGGAATTCCATGACCCCCACTAACTTAGTAGTGGGTTATGGGAGAAACCACCTCATAACCGATCCGTGCGCCCGATCCAAGTGCGATCCGCGCGCGCGATCCCTCCGCCGCAACCGCTGCCCCACCGCACTACGACAAGCCCACAACTGGCTGTATGGCCGTCTGTGGACGCACCCTCGTGGACGACGGCAAGGCCGACCGCCGCCTTTCCTCGCGACCGGCCCCCACGGCCACGGAGGCTTGCTGCTGGCTGCAAGGTCGGCCGCCGCCGTGCCTCACAATCACGCTCCCGTGGCCGCGGAGGCCCGCAGACGGACGCAAGGCCGGCCGCTGCCTTGCCTCGCGTCATCAACATCTCTTCTAGGTTTTCCAACATAGGCTGTCACTAGGATTACTGTGGTTATATTTTTATTGTAGGCTATATATGTAGGAGTAATTACCTAATGAAAAATATCTTCTTGTATTTGCGTAATATTGTATTAGAGGGAGGAAAAACCTGAAGCCCTAGTGCCTTCGTTCCCTCGACCCCGCGCACACTCGCTTGCTTCGCTGGTTCTGTCACATCCAGCGTCCGCCACCTGTGTCTCTAGCGAGCTCCAGCGAGCTCCAGCGACTACAGCGACTGCCACGATATAGGTGGCGGCCAGGGAAGCCACAACGGATCTCCAGGAAGGCTGCAGTGTCGGGAGCGCCTACAGATGGTTTTTTTCCCGCACCAGCGATTGCTTCTCCTGATCGGGGGTGTGGCCGTGTCGTGCACGTCGACAATATGTCCTGCACGCTCTGGCAGTGAGTCCCACACACTCCGGCCATAGGATGTCGTTATCGTATTCTAGGGCAGGAGGCATCACTTGATACGGTACCGGATACCGTGATCAGTGATGGAGCTGATCCATGACGCTGAAGGAAGGTGCGATGGAGGATGTCTTCACGATGTTAGGCCCTGATGAGTTGACCACATTGTTGACGGTGTTGGATTCATCACACCTACCGACGAAGTTAGAACTTCCATTAATTGATCTGAAGCTATATTACCCGACTACCTACCTAAGTTGGTCACACTGCGTGAAAAAACCCTTGCAGTGAAGCAAGCTGAGGGCTTCTTGGCAGGGGCGTTGAAGAAACCAGAGAACCCGACTGGAGGAAATGAGCGGGAATCAACCCACATGCTGATGTTTATGTGACTCAGCTCGATAGTCCCATCGATAGTCGCCACAGTATCCTGGAGCCGGTCATGGAGGTTTGGGACAAGCTGAAAACTACATATGATTTTTTGGAGTCCACTCCGTGGGTCTTCCAGGTGAAAGGAGAAATTGATGACACCATTCAGGAAAAGAAGACAGTGGAAGAGTATGCTTCCGAGTTGAACACCTATGAATGGATTACGATCACTCCTCCGACGGGATGTGTTGCAACGACTTACAGTGTCAGGCTTCTAAGATTATCGTGGAGGAGAGGACGATGAAGTTCCTGAAGGGATTGATATCAAGTTTAATCAGAGGAGAGCCCTGCTTCTGTCCGGTACGAAGATTCATACACTTACCGAGGCTATCTCTGCCATGATCCAGGAGGAGACACGTCTCAAACTTCATGCAGTGATAGGAGGGTCCACTACTGTGAAGTCAGCCATAGGGGTTGCTGGCTCTGGTATTACGGGAAATAGGGGAGACACCCGACAGTGCTACAATTGTGGGAGGTGGGCCATCTGAGGTATGTCTGCCCCAAGTCGCCCAAGGAAGGAGATTTAAGTGGTGGACGGGGACATGACTGTGGACGCGGTCGAGCTCGTGGTGGCCGAGGAGGTTACCAAGCCAATTTGAGCGTGACTGTATGTGTGAAGGAAACTGGGTTTATCTATACAGAGGAGGAACAAAACTTGTTGAGCATGATGAAGGGAATCTAGAGGAAACAAACGAGCGAAGGAAACATGGATTGATGGATGTAACTGGTGGGGGCAGCTATGTATGCCTACCAAACTGGTAGATTTCTTGCTCTTGCATCCATATCCTTCTCTAGGGAATCAGATTGGATCATTGATTCAGGTGCATCATGTTACGTTATAGGAAATGCATGCGAGTTCTCCTCCTACACTCGTCTAACTATTGCAGATAGTATCCAGACAGCGGATGATACTTTCTAACCAGTGGTCGGCATGGGTACTGTTAATTGTTCAGATTCAATAATATTATCCAATGTTTTGCATGCTCTTTCTTTTCCAGTTAGTCTCTTATCCATGTGTTCCATAATCATTTAACTGAGATGCGTTGTTTCTTTTGATACTGGAGAAAGAGACGAGACAGATACTTGGGACTAGGACATGACATGATGGGTTATGGTATCTGGATCGAGAATGATTAGACGCAACTCTTATATCTGTGGTAGAGAAGGTATGAGTTGGGGGACAGAAGATGAGTGCAGAGGATATGTTGATACTTCATCACCGACGGTTGGGACACCCTTATTTTGGTACATTAGCTAAATTGTTTCCGACAATTTTTGAAAGAGCAGATAAAACTAAATTGGTATGTGATGCTTTGATTTAGGCAAGCTTACTTGGTCTTCGTATGTTAGTACGGGTCAGAGGAGCTCTTCTTTTTTTGATGTAGTACATTTTGACGCATGGGGGCCTTGTGTTATAAGTTTTTTGAATGGTTTTAAATATTTTGTCAGTTTTATTGATTGCGCATCCCCGTGTTACTTGGTTATATTTGATGAAAAATAAGAGTGAGGTATTTACCTACTACCGATATTTTTATTAGCATGTCCAGACACAGTACACATCGGTGATTAAGGTACTATGGTCGGATAATGAGAAAGTATACTAGTAGGGCAATGTGAGAATACTTATCAACCAATGGGATACCGCATCAGACCACCTGTGCATACATGCCGACACAGAATGGAATGACAGAAAGGAAGAACATACACTTTATGGAGTTGGCAAGAAGTATGATGCTTAGCATGAAAGTTCCTCAGTGTTTGTGGGAATATGCAGTGTTGGCAGCGACACACTTGATCAATAGGATGTCATCACTGGTTCTGGGGTGAAAGTCCTCGTGTCAGCATCTACATGGATATAATGGGGATCCTTCTATTGAAAGTATTTGGTTGTGTACTACATGAAGGACAACATGCCAAGTGCTGGGAAGCTTGATTCGAGGACAATCAAGTGTATCTTTGTGGGCTACTCACTTACTCAGAAAGGATACATGTGTTGGAGTCCAGGAGAGAAAAGAAGATTTGTGTGCATGAATGTTCACTTCAGAGAGCTGAAGCAGTACTACAGACAGGAGGGAGCCCCACCCACATCTGATTTGCCAAATACCAAAAGTATGAGGCGAGAGAGGGAGAGTTTGTTGACCGATCTGAGAGTATGACATGGAGCAATGGTGGAGGGGGAGAAGGAGAGTGATGAGGAGCATGAGGAGGGGATTGAGACGAGGCGAGATGTTTGGCCTACAATTCAGGGGGAGTTACTTACATACAGTAGAGGGGGAAGCTGACTACACTACCAGTTCCAGTACCTTAATTCTCAGTGTCCAGTCCAGCTTCTAGTCTCTCGGCTACATCAGTCCCTACTCCTTAAACACCTACATCACCGCCACCCTCATGGAATATCCTTTCTCCTACTTATCCTTCGTCAACTGTGATATTACAGAAGATTAATCGCAGCAATGCGGGAAATCCTCCTGATAGATATAGTTGAGACTATGTTTCTTTTGTCTCTTATGATCATATATCTTTTTCTCATGGAACATTCATTTCATCGATTGATAGTATTATTATACATAACAATTGACAGGTTGTCAAAAACGATCCGAAGTGTGAAGCAACGATGAAAGAGGAGATAAGAACCGTACAACCTCGGGCTCGCGGAAGCGAAAGGCCCAAGGAATAGAGGCAAGCCGAGTTTTTAGGAGAAGGCTGTTTTACTAGGCGAGAAGGCCCAAGCAATAACCAACCCGCTAGGCGAGCGGATCCCAGGGAAAGGGCTACTCGCGGGGCGAGAAGGGCCCAGGCGAGAGGGGCCCAGGCGAGAGCCGCGCTATGATCCGGACGAGCGGATGCCCGAGAAGGGGCACTCGCAGGGCGAGTGCCGACTCGCTAGGCGAGAGGACTCCAGGGGGAGCTCTCGCCCACGAGACGGCGCTCTCGCCAAACGCCGGTTCAGCGAGAGGCCTAGTACCGGTTCGGTGTCCTGTCAGGGGCCGGTTCAGGTAGGGCTGGGTTTATCTTTTTAGCCCCATGGGATTTTACGCTTTTACCCTGCGGGGTCTGCATATAACCCTTCAGAACAACGGAGTTTGGCTGTTGGCAGACCAGACTAAGGGTATTCTGGTAGTTTCAGGTCAGTTCAATTTGGTTATTGGCAGTTCAGGTTCAGTGGCCTATAAATAGACCGGTAAGGTGCCTTGTAGAAGTAAGCTGACCCTTCTTCTCTTCCACTAAGGCACCTAGCTCAGCATTGGCTAGGGAGTGGAAGAATCTCCGATTCTTCCGGGTAAGAGGTGAGACCTCCGAGCTGAAGCCCGCGGTCTTTTCTTTCGAGAATCTTGTCAGGAGAGAGGTCCAAGGAGAGTAAGTGTGAGCTGCAATTTTAGATCCGAGCTTTAGGAGAGACCGACTTTGTTGGTTCCAACATTTTTTGTGCGGTGAGCGTGGATTCGCAGCCTACACGGAAGAACTTTGGGCTACCTCATGGCGGGAGATCTAGAAGGAGGAGATAAGGGCGGGTCCCAGAACCCGGGGGGATATGTTGGGAGGGAGGAGTTCATGACATCCATCGGGGGAATCATGGACATGCTGAAGCAGGTCTCGCAGCGAGGAGATTGCGAGACCCCTCCACCCCAGATGTCCGGTCTCGCGCCCCACGAAGGGATCGTCCCGGCAAGGATAGGCGAGGACGCGCCAGGGAGGAGACCAGGAAAGGAGGTAGCGGCGGAAGGAAGTCGGCGAGACCTAGAGGGCAGGGAACTATTCGCCAGTCCCGCGAGTGTCGTCTCGCCAGGGGAGATGGTCGCGCGAGTGGAGGTGGCGAGACCCCGGGCGAGAGGGTCACCTTTTTGCGAGCTGATTCTTTCGGCTCCCGTCCCGGAGGGGTTCCGTGAGCCCGAGATGACCTATTACGTGGGAAAAGACGACCCCCTCCAACACTTGCAGTGGTTCGAGGACGCGGTCTCCATCAGACCAATGACAGACGCATTCAAGTGTCGCCTCTTTGCCATCACTCTGAAAGACAAAGCCCGGGACTGGTTTCATCAACTCCCAACAGGGTCGATATATGGTTTCGAAGACTTCAGCAGGAGTTTCCAATTACGCTTTTCGACCTCAAAGAAGAGGAAGAAGAATCCGGAATCCATTTTTCTGATCAAGCAGAAAGTCGACGAATCGTTAGCCCAGTACGTGGATCGCTTCCAGGAGGAAATCCTAGATATTCAGGAGGTGCCGAGATTTCCTCTCCAGATGGCCTTCACAGTGGGGCTGAGGGAAGGCTTCTTCAAGATGAGCCTGACCAGGAAGACGTCGTTGTCATTCGAAGGGTTGATGGAGAAAGCAGCAAAAGAGATAGCAATGGAGGCAGCAAACCCGACGTTTGCTAAGAAGTTGGCAAGGTTGACGGAGGTGGAGTCGAGGGAACCAGGAGGAGCGAGGCAGCCGGAAGGAAGGAGGAGGGAAGAGCCAAGGGGGCCGGTGCATCAGGAATTGGGTTGGAGGCAGCCGGGAGGCCATGTTCAAGGGCAGGGAAGAGGTTTCCCCCAAGGGGGAAGGAACTACTACCAGGGGGACCAGGGAGGTTCCATCAGCTTGGGTGGGGACATGGTCCTAGACCGCTCCCACTCCTGCCTCAGCAAGCTATGGCCATCGGCCGAGGAAGAGGAAGAGGAAGAGAGCGAGGAAGAGCAGGAGCAGGAGCAGGGAGGAGGAGGAACCCCCAAGAGGGGAGGCAGGATAGGGAGGTAGCCTTGTCGTATTGTGACTTCCACGAAGAGGAAGGCCACGCGACGGCTACCTGCCCAGAGTTTCTGGAATTGAAGGGGAGAAGAGGAGCGGGTGAGCAGCTGCTACCGATGCGGATTGTAGAGGTGACTAGAACTGGAGAAGAGGATCGATGCGTGGACCAATCGGACGTTGGAGATCGAGGAGGGATCGGGGTGATCCATGAGGGGTTAGGGATTGAGGCTACCCGCAAGGCCAACCTTCATACCATGTACCGTCGGAGCGTTGCCTCGACGTCACAAGCCCCGCCCCCGGATGAGAAGATCACTTTTTCCAGGAAGGACCTGTCGGATCATGAGGATCCCTTCTGTGATGCGTTGGTGATTCGGACCGCCATTGAGAACTTCACGGTGTCAAGGATCTTGGTAGATAATGGGAGCTCCGTGAATGTCATCTTCAAAAAGGCATTCAACGAGATGCCAGGAGGGTGTTGGCAGCGGACGGACCGTTGTTCGGGTTCTCAGGAGAACAGAAGGAGGTTGAGGGAGGAGTAGGGCTCCAGGTATCTCTGGGGGGGCTGTCCAGGAATTGCCGTTTTGTGATAGTGGACGCCCCCAACAGTTACAACGCAATCTTTGGGCGCCCTTTGATCAGCGCCTTCAGATGTGTGCCGTCTTCTTTCCATCAGCGCTTGAAGCTCAACTCAAGGGGGACTCAGATCAGAGTGCGGGGAGATCCGAAGGCAGCCAGAGAGTGCTATGTGACGGCAGTAAACACCATTTCATGGAAGGGTGACGCGGAAGAGCTCGAGAAGAGGATGGAGCAAAAGGAGCAGGAGGAGAGAGAGGTGGCAGAAGTGGAGAGAGGCATTGCGGTGGAGCCAGAAATGGCGGGAGAGCAGGAGGATGAAGGTGAGGAGCAGGGGGAGAGAGAGGTGGCAGAAGTGGAGACAGGCATTGCGATGGAGCCAGAAATGGCGGGAGAGCAGGAGGATGAAGGTGAGGAGCAGGGGGAGAGAGAGGTGGCAGAAGTGGAGAGAGGCATTGCGGTGAAGCCAGAAATGGCGGGAGAGCAGGAGGATAGGGGGGAGGTAGAAGGGGCCGGAGGAAGGAAAAGGAAGATAGGGGAAATGGGGGAGTCGACCGGAATGGAGGCTCAGCCGGAAGGAAGAGGGGGATCATCGCTGGGAAGGGATCCCGAGAAAGAGAGGGAGCGGGATGAGAGTCTGAGGGAGCAGGAGGAGGGCCATAGGGAGCAGGAGGGAGAAGCGGAGCCCTCGAGGCTGAGGGCAGCAGTGGAGATTCTGGAGGTGGATATCCTCACGAGTATGGGAAAAGGAAGATCAAGGTCAGCGGGGAGCTCACCCTCGAGGACCAGGAAGAGATCCGGAGGTGCGGGCAAGAGAACATTGACATCTTCGCCTGGAGCGCAGCTGATATGCCAGGGATCGACGCGGACGTGGCGTGTCATCGTCTCAACCTTGACCCCAAGGGCTGCCCCATTCAACAGAAGAAGAGGGTCATCGCCTCCAAGATGGCCAGGCCCATCAGAGAGGAGGTGGAGAAGCTGCTCCAGGCGGAATTTATATCTGCAAATAGGTATCCGGGGTGGGTAAGCAATGTTGTAATGGTGAAAAAAGGGGAGGGAAAATGGAGAATGTGTATCGATTTCTCTCTTTTGAATAAAGCGTGCCCTAAGGATTGTTACCCCCTGCCTCGAATCGACGCGCTGATCGATTCAGCCGTCGGTTTTCCATTAATGAGTTTTTTAGATGCCTTTTCAAGGTACCACCAAATACGCATGCACCCCCCGGACATCAAGGATGTCACCTTCGTCACCGAGGATGGGTGTTTCAGCTACAATATGATGCCCTTCGGGTTGAAGAACGCGGGGGCAACCTACCAGAGGATGATGGACCGGGTATTCCGGGAACAGAAGGGGCGAAACCTCGAGGTCTACGTAGACGACCTGATGATTAAGAGTCGGGATCTCGAGTCCCGCATTTTGGATATAGAGAAAACCTTTAAAACCATAAGGAAGTATAAGATGAGGCTCAATCCTCTAAAATGTGTATTCTGGGCCAGCAGGGGAAAGTTTTTAGGACACCTCCTCACCCCGTCAGGAGTGGAACCTAGTCCGGACAAAGTAAAAGCGATCTTGGAGTTGGAATCTCCGAAGGATGCCAAGGAGGTCCAACGTCTCACCAGTAAGTTGGCTGGGTTGAGCAGGTTCCTTTCCAGGGCGGGAGAGAGGTGCTCCCCCTTCTTTCGAACTCTGAGGGAAGGGAAGAAATTCGAATGGACCCCTGAATGTGAGAGGGCCTTTCTAGCTTTGAAGCAACAGCTCACCCAGACGCCGCTACTTCAAGGGCCGCGAGAGGGAGAGAGTCTGTTCCTTTACTTGGGAGTAGGGACGGGGGCGGTAAGTTCGGTCCTTGTACGAGAAGAGGGTAAGAAGCAGTTCCCAATATATTACGTGAGCAGGGTCCTCAAAAAGGCAGAGCTAAAATACCCTATCCTTGAAAAACTAGCCTTCGCCCTCATCATCTCAGCTCGGAAGCTCAGGCCGTACTTCCAAGCCCATTCTATCCCGGTCGTGACGGATCATCCTCTTCGTCGCATTCTAGAGGGGGTGGAGCATTCAGGGAGGTTAGCCAAGTGGTCGATAGAGCTTAGCGAGTTCAACCTCGACTTCGTCCCCCGAGTGGCCATCAAGGCGCAGGTGATAGCAGATTTCTTGGCGGATTACATGGTTGAGGTCGAGGAGACGGAAGCACCTCCCGTGGTGGCTTGGGAAATGCTCGTGGATGGGGCATCGGGAAGAAGTTCTTTCGGAGGAGGGGTAATCTTAATGAGTCCCGAGGGGACCAGGATCGAGCAGGCTTTGAAGATCCACTTCTCCCTCACAGACAATCAGGCAGAGTATGAAACCATCATTGCAGGACTCAGGCTGGCTCGTGAACTTGGTATACAGGACGTCAGGGTCTCCACGGATACTATGGTGGTCGCGGGGCATATCAACTGGGAATTTGAAGCGAGGGAGCCCACCCTCCAACTGTACCTAGTAAAGGCAAAGGGTATCATCGGGCAGTTCCGCAGCTTCTCAATTCGATATGTTCCAAGGGAAGAGAACACTCGGGCGGACCTGCTCGCTAAACACGGCCCTCAGGCCGGAGGGACTATGACGGAGCTCTTCAGGCCTTCCATAGAGGAGGGAGAATTGATGGAAATTTACCAGGAGGGGTCCTGGATGGACCCATTTGTGACTTTCTTGATATCAGGACGTCTACCCGAAGGGGACTTTGAGAGGAAGCGGGTCAGGTACAAGTCGGCGTATTACCTATTGAAAGAAGGAATCCTCTACCGAAAGACGTTATCTGGCCTACTAGCTCGGTGCGTGTCCGAGAAGGAGGCCTCGAGGGCACTGGAAGAAGTTCACTCGGGAGAATGCGGAAGTCATTCAGGGAGTCGGACCCTGGAAGGGAGGGTGCTGAGGCAGGGCTACTTCTGGCCTACCCTCATGAGGGATGCTGAAGAATTCGCAAGGAGATGTAGAAAATGCCAGGAGTTCGCCCCACTTCAGCTCCTCCCGCTCAGAGATTGCGTTGCGCATACGGGGGCTGACCCTTCGCCATATGGGGGGGGGGTGGTGGGGGGGTGGGGGAAGCAAGCCAGTGGAGAGTGAAAGCTGCCTCCGTCGGGGCTCAAAAATTGGTTAGGAAAATACTGGCGGTGAAGCCCCTATCGTCGCATAACTGGGTACGCTGA